>CM050205.1:20332500-20342500 GCA_027475355.1 Coilia nasus
TGCAACAAGACTTTCACTTTTTCACTTTCCATGTTGGCCTTTTCAAACCTAAATGGCACCGGATTGGAGCAGTAAAAAATAGCCTGTTAAGTTTTCCTTTGAATTGGCCCACATGCATAGCCTGGTAAACCAGCCCTTCGTACTTCATTTCATTTTGTACAGAGGGTCTGGCCTTTGAGAAACGATTTCTTCCTGGAGGTGTGCAATCGCTAACATCTGGTTGTCTGGTCTGGTCTGGTTAACCTACCTACACACTACAATTCAAAGTCACTCAAAGTCAACGCCATCACCCACAAACACTCCCTCTGTTCGCTGATTGGCTCCGATTCGCTTGGTGAATGTCAACGGCAGCAAGGCCAAACCCTCTGTAAAAAATGAAGTACAAGGGGCTGGTTTACCAGGCTACCACATGCAGTAACTGTGGTGGTTTTAGCAAAGACATTGATCTCTTTCTGTCTTGCACAAAGCAATACATGGGACAAGTATGAAACACTAAACCTATATATACACAGCTTCAGAAGAGTGCTAGTTATGCAGGTGAATGGAGGTTTCTGAGATAGGATCTAAAAGAAATCACAGCTTACAAATGTTCCCCCTGAAAAAATCCTCAACAATGACAAGGGTTTAGAAGACATTAAACATAAAGCCAACAATATCTCTGGCTAGATCATTATATGCCGAAACATAGTAACCTTGCCTGTCCATCACAGTATGCCTCTGTTTAACATTCGCACTCTCTGATCTCCAGCATCACATGCAGCACTCAGTGCTCACAGACAGTAAGCCTGATGCATAAAGCATGATTGCTTTGTTCAGCAACACCCACTGTAATTCAGCTTTATCTCTTGATATGATATATGGATGAGGCGGAGGCACTCAAGGTCGGGATCCTGCCACCCTCCCCCCCCCCCCCCCCCCCACCCCCACCCCCCACTCGCCCCCGGCTCCTCTTTCACCCCCAACCACCCCCCCACCCCCCACCCCACTAGTGCCCACCCCCTGCCAATAACTTACCCATAAAACTGTTGAAGATGTCCAGCGAAACGACCCCTTTCAACGCACACGTAAATGCACGGCCCCCCGCCCAGGATCATAAACAGAGGCCAGAGGGTGGGAATTCGATCGGCACGGCATGTATGCCTGCATGTTAGGGCATGACACAGTACTGTGTAAAACTCTGCCTATTGTTTGTCGTTGCCTAATCGCAGGTTTTTGGGTTAAAATTGTGTACTAATGCTGTGTGTTCTGCTGAGGCAGAGTTGGAAATAATGTTTCTGTCATGAGCTAACAACATTTTATAATGGTGTTAGCAGGGAGGGGTGGGGGTCAGTGTTGGTCAGCAGCAAGGCTAAAGACTACTGTCCTGTTGTCTGATGTCTGTCATTAGTCACACATACACAACACACACACAAACACACACACACACACACACATACACACACACACACACACACACACACTACCTAAGGCTGACACATACAAAAGATTTGCTTCAGACATGCACATACATCATATTAGTTTGTTCACAGATGCACATACTCATACACACATACAGAGGGTGAGAGAGAGAGACAGAGAGAGAGAGAGAGAGAGAGAGAGAGAGAGTGAGAGAGAGAGAGAGAGAGAGAGAGATTAACTTAGGCTGACACATGCAGTACATCACATTTCGCCTCAGACATGTACATATATCATGTTAGTTTGTTCACAGCGACACACAGCGTCTCATACAGACAAACACATACTCGCACGTGCATGCACCTACACAAACACACACACACACACACACACACACACACACACACACACACACACACACACACACACACAGTAAACACAACTGTCTCCAGCCCATTCACAAAATATTTATTGCCAAGGGCCAAGAGATCCTAAAAGAGGGACAGGCTGTCATAGAGGAGAGACAGATTGATGAAAGTAGAAATGTGAGGAGGAGGGAGAGGAGAGAGTGAATGTGAGGGAATAAGTAAGGGAGGCGGGGGGTGGGGGGTGGTAAGAGACAAAGAGACAGAAAGAAAGAGATACAGTAGTGAGAAAGAGAGAGACAAAGAGAGGGAGAGGGAGAAAGGGAGAGAAAAATAAGAGGGAGAGAAAGAGAGAGCGAGAGAAAGAGAAAGCAAGAGACAGTGGCGATGGGGAGAGAAAGAGAGAGAGAAAAAGCAAGAGAAAGTGGAAAGAGAGAGAGAGAGACAGACAGACAGAAAGAAAGAAGAGAAAGAGAGAGTGAGAGTGAGCGTGCACTGCAGATAAGAGCCCCGGGCGGTACTCTCAGAGATATAACCTTTTAGTGCCTCTCTCTGCAGGATCTGCTAGACTGGTAGGGGTGGCTCCTGCTCATCGCACGAGCAAACCAGTGACCCCGACAACACCACCGCCAGCCAGCCAGCTCATAAAGCCTAATTGATAGGGGCGCATCTGACAGCAGATGTTAAGAGCAGGTGGGGTGTATTACCGGTAGTAAAGTGATTGATTGAAGCCAAAGTCACTGGCCGAGGTGTCCTGGAGCTGTGCTAATGAACTGCCCTCCAGGCAATCAAGGGGGTCTGAGAAGCTGAGAGTGCTTTGTTGAGTGGTAGCTTTCCTTCTTCCTCCATAGTAATATTATGGAGTAATATGCCTTCCTTCTACCCTCCTTCTCTTGTTATAATAATAACATGGGGAAATTATTATTATTATTATTATTATTATTATTATTAGTAGTAGTAGTAGTAGTAGTGATGTTAGTAGTAGTATTATTATTATTATGATTATTAGCAGTAGAAGTAGTAGTTGTAGTTGTAGTATTAGTGGTAATAAAAACTCACTTGCACCTTTCCCAATAATTTTGATGGCCAAGACTGATTTTGCTCCTTTTTGTAAAGCACTTTAAGCTGCCACTTGGTACGAAATGCACTATATAAATGAATTTGTCTTGCCTTTGCATATGAGATAGGAGAAGACTGTTTAGCTAAAAAAGGGTTTATTTAGCTAAGAGAGCTCTATTCTTAGGTTAGTATCATAAAGGTTGAAATCACTGGGAATATGAGACGGAAATGTGAATAAATCTCTCCAAGCGGTTTAAATAGATGAGTTTAAAACTTAGTTTAAAACTCTTCTAACACTGCAATGAAAGCTAATGTAGTTTAAACAGAAGCATAAAATGGGCCTCTAAATGTGCATGATGGGCCTCTATATGTGTTTCTAATGGTGAGCATCTGATGCAGGTAAATCAAAGGGAAAGTCTTTTCCCGTGATCCACCGTTAATCTCTCAAACTTCCTCAACAGGGGGCAGAGATAATGAGAGATAAGTGCAGTCTGTGAGTCAGGCAGGGCTTCCATGGCTTAACTGCCAGCTTTCACATATCTGCCTTTTATGAATATTTCAGTTACACCCTACATGTGGTGGTTGATAACGCCGTGTTAGGGTGTGCTACTGTGAAGTGTGCAGATTATGTTTAAACATGTGTCAGTGCCATTTTGAAACCTCTTTCTCTAAAGCAGCTCAGTAGGTCCAATGTATTGTATTTTGTATCCATGTGTGTGTGTGTGCGTGCGTGCGTGTGTGTGTGTGTTTGTGTGTGTGTGGGTATATCTGTGTGTGTGTGTGTGTGCATGCATGTGTGCGTAGGTGTTTGTTTGTGTGTGTTTGTGCACCCATGCGTGTATGTGTGTGTGTGAAAGAGAAAGGTACAGTTTGTCACCTATTTTAATCTTATTACAGCACACTTGGCACAAACATGAAACATGGCCCCCATCTATGCAGGCTCGTTCATCGTGCTCCGCAGTGCCTTCTGTGCCTGAGCAGCCACGTCGCTAATTAGCCATGTTAACGACTCCAAAACGAGAGACAATGGTGGCGCCGCTGCCGGCCGGGTCTCTCTCGCTACGCTACACGAAGCTCTCGGTTGCACGGCAACACCAGGCAGCAGCTGCTGGAGCCCTGTGACATTCCGCTGTTCCGTCGCTCTCGTGTGATTAAGTTTTCTCCACGCACCTCTCTGGCAGCAAACACACGGTGACATTTTCATTCAGGAGGGAAAAGGTTATTTCCCCCCTGCCTTCTGCAGATGCATCTGTGTGTGTGTGTGTGTGTGTGTGTGTGTGTGTGTGTGTGTGTGTGTGTGTGTGTGTGTTTGCGTGTGTTTGTGTGTGTTTTGTGTGTGTGTTCGTGTGTGTTTTGTTTGTGTGTGTGTGTGTGTGTGTGTGAGAGAGAGAGAGAGAGAGAGAGAGAGAGAGAGAGAGAGAGAGACTGTGGCTGAATCCCATTACACCCCTTGGCTGTACCCCTTTCCCCTACCCCTCCGGTTTGCTCGTGCACGTGTAGGGGTAGGGGTGTCCCATTTCCCCTGAGGGCAGAGGGGTAGGGGGAAGTGGTAGGGCTATATACCCCTTCAAACGAAGATTTTTCAGAGGCACACTCCAGACAGAGGGGTATGAGCATTTTCTCAGAATGCCTTGCGAATCACCAGCAAGATGGCTGCAACGACAAGTACAGAGACCAAACTAGTTCACAAAAGTATTTTCTCCATTATTTACGGTTGAAAAATTGTGTTAACCGCTGTATTGTCTTAAGTTTAACATTGTTCCAATGCGTAATGGTCATTTTCTTTATAAAATACAGACAAAAAAATCGCTAGTACTGTATTAAGTAGTGTAACGTTATTTGTGACCTTGAGTGATCGGTTGATGCATGGAATGGCATGGAAGTTGTGAACGAATTGCGAGCGTCGGTGCAACACAGTTATTTCGATATTGTAACCCAAGTAATTGCAGGCAATATCATTGGTTTAGCCTTGGAAAATCTGGGGTTGTGTTCGTTCAAATGGTATGCGTGTCATTCTGCTGTGACGGTGTTACTTTTTTCTTTTGGGAACCGCGAATGCTGGCTAGCTCATTGCGTTTGTAACAGTTTACAAGCAACTGACAGGTTCACTCGTACTTGCTGCCCCGAAGACTAGCATTGTAAGCCCATTCTGCAGAAACGGTAAAAATTGTTTAGTTCAGAATGCAACCGTAAAAAGATGACAATAGCCCACACAACAGAGACCACCACAGCTGCAGTCGGCATGTTGGATTTCTGGCAAAAGCTTGTCGCGTCTGCTTACGTAAAAACTGGCAGAGACTACTGATAACGTATGTCATTGTTGAAGTGGTGTCCCAATTCATAGGGGTTGACTTCCAACCCCTACCCCTTGTTGCTCTGTTTCAGGGGGCAAGGGGCAAGGGATAGGGGTAGGGGAAGGGGTATAAATTAGAAATGGGATTCAGCCTGTGTGTGTGTGTGTGTTTGCGCGATTACGTTTGTGAGTGTGTCGTTAGTGATAAATCATTTACATGAGCAAACAGAAATCGGCTACACACTGTTTTCTTTGTATCCCAGTTTTCATCCAATGTTAAATGGGTACTTGTGTCTCTATGTGTGTGCATTACCATTTTTTACTTATATAACAATAATAACAAGTGTGTTTGTGGGTATGTGTGCGTGTGCATGTGTATTTGTTTGTGTGTACATGAGTGTTTGCCTGTTTGTGTTCGTATGTGTGCATGACGTGTGAATGTGTCTGTGCTTTTGTGAGTGTGTGTGTGTGGGTTTGTGTGGGTGTGCGTGTGTCTGTGTGTGTGTCTGTGTATCTGTGTATGTGTGTGTGTCTGTGTGTGTGTGTGTGTGTTTGTGCGGGTGTGTATTTTTACATATATTCCAATGCATTGTTGTCTATGCTGCGAAAGGCATGAAAGGCTGCACTTGGGGGCAAACACGCAATGACAGGAGTTACTATGACAACTAGCTTTGACGTACATAAACGTGGAGCGGATGGTCAAATCCTCTATTCTGTGAGATGGAAGAATAGAGAAAGAGAGAAAGAGATAGCTAGAGAGTAGAGAAGAGGAAGAGGGTAAAAGAGGCAGATGAAAAAGAGTGGAGAGCGAAATAACTCACAGTAAGCTTCACTGTCAGAAAGTGTGAGTGCGGCTATTAAATTTCAATCGGGACAACTCTGGGAGTGTTTTAAAAGATTTACGGAGGGTTATGACAGTCAGGGTATTTTTGGTCCCTGGCACACTGAAGTTCCTCGACGGGCTGCCGAACAATGTGTGTGAACTAACTCTGAGGAACCAACTTGAGAAGTGGATACAGAGGACGGGAACCAAAGTCTGTCTGTTTTGTACCTAACCAGGTCTCGGTAGGTGGGGATGGGGAACAAATGCTTGACCAAGATCTGCCTGACAGGAACCACAGAGGGTAACGTCTGAAATGACATTTGGCACTTGTGTTGCAAACCCGTCAGCCGCAGCGAGCAGTGGCTCCAGAGTTTTAGAACAGTTTTTGGGGGGCGATAAAAAGTTCTATGCCGAGGGCCCATGGTGAAAGTTCTGCTATTCAAAGCTGCAAACTTCTAGAAAGCTGATATTCCAAAATGTTTTGGGGGGTGAAAAACTTTTAGGCTTGCATCTAGAGATGCATCTGTGCGCGTGTGTGTGTGTGTGTGTGTGTGTGTGTGTGTCTGTCTGTGTCTGTGTGTGTGTGTGCATGCGTATGTGTGTGGTGTTGGTGTGTGTGTGTGTGTGGGTGGGTGGTTAAGGGATTAGAATGCACAGTAGCAGTTTCCTGCTCCAAATTAGATGCAGCATGTCCTATTAGAAGAGGACCAATCTGCCATACAAAGCCAAAAGGCAGTAACTACATACTTTCTCAAAACTGAGTTTAGACTGGTAATTGACTTAATAACACTTCTTTTGTCTTGTGACTAAATCTCTTGCTTCTTCCTAATAAGAGAGTACATAAAAGCATTACCACTATTATACCTACAACATGTTTGACTGGGCAGTAACTTTGAAGCCGTTTTTTTTGTTTCAATGTTTGCGTAGTTACTGGACTTTGCCTTTGTAGGGCAACAACGGCAAACAAAATCACACACACATATAGTACACACACATATATCCAGACACATACATGCACACACACACTGGTATGTGGGTGTGTGTGTGTGCGTGTGTGTTTGTGTGTGTGTGTGTGTGTGTGTGTGTCTGTATAGTCCCACTCTAATAGGATGAATTAGAGTGCTTGTTTATACTCATTCACAAACTCCTTGAAATAACATTCTTACAGCTGTGCCTCTTCCCAAACTACTGATGCAAACACTGTAATTTTACTCCAGCTGTGTGAGAGTGTTTGTGTGTGTGTGTGTGTGTGTCTGTCTGTGTGTCTGTGTCTGTGTGGGTGTGTCTGTGTGTGTGTGTGTGTGTGTGTGTGTGTGTGTGTGTGTGTGTGTGTGTGTGTGTGTGTGTGTGTGTGTGTGAGAGAGAGAGAGGGAGAAAAAGAAACAGAGACAGAGTGAAAGAGTGACTGACCGCCTACCCATATGTGCAAGTGTGTGTTTATGAGAGCAATAGACTGTGAGCGAGAGAGAGAGAGAGAGAGAGAGAGAGAGAGAGAGAGAGAGACAGAGACAGAGACAGGAGAGTGAAAGAGTGACTGACCGCCTACCCATATGTGCAAGTGTGTGTTTATGAGAGCAATAGACTGTGAGCGAGAGAGAGAGAGAGAGAGAGAGAAAGAGACAGAGACAGAGTGAAAGAGTGACTGACCGCCTACCCATATGTGCAAGTGTGTGTTTATGAGAGCAATAGACTGTGAGCGAGAGAGAGAGAGAGAGAGAGAGAGAGAGAGAGAGAGAGAGAGAGAGAGAGAGAAAGAGACAGAGACAGAGTGAAAGAGTGACTGACCGCCTACCCATATGTGCAAGTGTGTGTTTATGAGAGCAATAGACTGTGAGCGAGAGAGAGAGAGAGAGAGAGACAGAGACAGAGTGAAAGAGTGATCTGTGCGTGTGTGTTTATGACAGCAATAGAGAGGCTGTCGTGAGAGAGAGAGAGAGAGAGAGAGAGAGAGAGAGAGAGAGAGAGAGAAAGACAAACACATTCTCCTCTGGAGCGTTGATGCAGGAAGGATGTGTTGAGCGAGCCCATTCCCTGTGCGTGGCATTCCCCTCCGCCGCTCGATAACGCAGGTGGGGACAGCTCTGACTGCGCAGCACCGCTGCACCCATTAGGCCACCGTAATTAGAGAGAGTGAAAGCTAAGCATTCGCCAATTAAAACGGCTGATATCCAATTAGGCAGAGTGGAAGAGTAAGCAGGTTACCGTCTTACTCATCATAAGGACAGACAGCCAGCTGTGAGCGAGTGGAAGTTGAAAAGGTAGAGAGAGAGAGAGAGAGAGAGAGAGAGATAGAGAAGGAGGGAGAGAAAGAGACAGAGAGAGATAAAAAGAAAGAGGGAGAAAAAGAGACCACCAAAACCTTGGATGTCCCGTTGAATGCCAGCTTTCCCCTACCATTTTCCAAATTGCATTATTATAATTTCGTTAGGAAAAGAATAACACAAATGATTTTCACTGTACAGTTAAAAACCTTGGTGTTATTCCGCTTGCTTGTGTGCCTTTCTCGTTCCACAGAAGCTGAACAACAACAACAACCAAGTGAAGGTGAAGAGGTCACATTGTTTTTTTTAATATTTAATCCAGTAATAGGTGTTTTCTTCTTATTTACAGTTGCATTGAAAGTGTTGTTTTGTTTGTGTGTTTTTTGTTCCACAGAAGCTTGTTTAGATGCTTAAAAAAAGAAACACCAGGTGAAGGTTAACAGGGCACATTTATAATGCTTCATATCGTTAAAGTGGGTGGCATAGTGGGTGGCATTTTCTCAGTTATAGTTGCATTACAGAGTGAACTGAGTAAACAAAAACACACAGGTAGAAGAGCAGGCCGACAAATGACAAATGCCTCCTATCTGCATGCCAGCATTTTTATTCAACGTGCTTTCTTTCTCTCTCTCTCTCTCTCTCTGTCTCTCCCTCCTCTCTCTGTCTCTTATGTTTTTCTCTCTCTCTTTCTCTCCCTCCCTTCGCTTTAATTTCAATTTTAGCCTTTACCATTAACCACAAATGTTTTTTTTTTCATTTTTTGTCACTGTCAATGACAGTTCTGTCCTCTAAGGAATGTCTACAGTAGCATTCTGTAATATAATAAACAAAAAAATGTAAGCGATCCCAGAGAGAATCTAATTTAGATGCCATTTAGAATCCACAAAATTCTTAATGGTCCCGAAGTTTGGCACATGTATTCTTGCCCTTGTCACTGGGGTTCAGCCAAGGCAAGACTATTTTGGGGAATGTTAAAAAGTCTAGAGAGGGTTTTCTATGCAGAGATGAGGCATAACCCTCACATAAAGTGACAGCATAAATAACATGTATACTGCCTCAGTGCCACTTAGTGGCAACAATGGATCACCCGGTTCAGATTTTATCAACATACTCATGTCTTCTCTCTCTCCCTCTTTCTCGCTCTCTCTCTTGCTCTCTGCTTCTTTCTCTGTCTTTCTTTCTTTCTTTCTTTCTTTCTTTCTTTCTTTCTTTCTTTCTTTCTTTCTTTCTTTCTTTCTCTGTGTGTGATTCTCAGTTGTGGTAGCCTATAGCAGTTTAAAGTGCCAAAATGTGGATTTTTTTTGTTGTGGGAGAATAACCTTGACTTGGGGTTTTGTATGCAAATGCTGCTATTATTTTTGCATGCATGTATTTGTGGTAGGCAAGCAGGTGTGGAGAACAGTGCACACCTCTCCCTTTGTGTTTATTAGTCTTGGTGTGTGTGTGTGTGTGTGCGTGCGTGCGTGCGTGCGTGCGTGCGTGCGTGCGTGCGTGCGTGCGTGCGTGCGTGCGTGCGTGCGTGCGTGCGTGTGTGTGTGTGTGTGTGTGTGGGTGTGTGTGTGTTTGTGTCTGAGAGAGAGAGAGAGAGAGAGAGAGTGAGAGAGAGTGGGAGAGAGAGAGAGAGAGAGAGAGAGCGAGTGTGTGTGTGTGTGTGTATGTGTGTGTATATGTCTGTATGAGCGCGTGTGTGTGTGTGTGTGTTCGTCATAAAATTGCCTGTGCTTTATGCATGGCTCAGTGCATTCCTATCCGTGTTGTCCCTCTTGTCAGGTGGCGATGTTTGAGCAGGTCGCATCCTTATCCG
>CM050205.1:20347500-20350000 GCA_027475355.1 Coilia nasus
TGCCGATGTTAAAGTGTCAATGGCTTAGGGAAGAGGAGAAGAGAGAAGCAGTGAGGAATTGTGTCGTGTCGTGTTTTGCACCGTGAAGTGGGGCCCGGTTGCGCAGCAGAATCAGAAACCTGCCGCCATACAGCACTGTCACTGAGAAGGAGATGTTTGCTTTTGATGAGAATGAGAGAAATACAGCTTCTTTGAACTTTGACACAAAAGCAACAGAGTATGTGAAGTCACAGTCACACATCGAAATCCTTAACAATTAACCTCATATAAAAAGTATATGAAACTTAACACAGCCACCCCATCTAGCGCGCCAGTCAAGAGGCTATTCAGACTAGACGGTCTCGTGCTGAAGCCTAATAGAAATCGGTTGTCCGGTGAAAGATGTTTACCCTGATATCATGTAATGTGGTTATAGTTATTTTATTTAGTAACACGTTTTATTTAAATGGTCTAGTTTGTTAAGGGATTTATTCTGTAGTAGCCTATATGCCAGTCTCGGCATGCTATTTTATTCATTCTATTTTTAGTGAGTGCTGTTATCAAGTTAACTTGTTTTAGACTTTGTTTGTTTGTTTGTTTGTTTGTTTGTTTTTTATGACATAAGCCTGCCAGTAGTGCAATACTGATGTGACCCTGAGTGCTCTATAGAGTTTCAGCAGCTTTGTGGTTTAGCCTGTTTTCGTTAAATGGCATGAAAGAACGACTTTTCTTACATCATGCTCGTTGCAATAGGAATTTATGTGTTTTGCTCAAGGCTGTTGATGAGTAACGTAAAGTAATGTAAGGAGTTACTTTCCATAAGCAGTAAAGAAGTAAAGTAATGCATTACATTTTTTAACAGTAGCGAGTAATGTGTAATGCATTACTTTTTTTGAGTAACGACCCCAACACTGCTCCTAAAAGCCTGTATCTGTGCCTCAGCTAGAGGTTCATGAACCCCTCGAGGCCTGTATCTGTGCCTTGGCTAGAGGTTCCCACGCTCCTCAAGGCCTGTATCTGTGCCTCAGCTAGCAGTGGGCACGCTAGCTCCTCGAGGCCTGTATCTGTGCCTCGGCTAGCAGTGGGTGCGTTAGCTCCTTAAGGCCTGTATCTGTGCCTCGGCTAGCAGTGGGTGCGCTAGCTCCTCAATGCCTGTGTCTGTGCCTCAGCTAGTGGTTTGCGCACCCTTAAGGCCTGTATCTGTGCCTCGGCTAGTGGTGGGCGCTCCTGAAGGCCTGTATCTGTGCCTCAGCTAGCGGTGGGCGCTCCTGAAGGCCTGTATCTGTGCCTCAGCTAGCGGTGGGCATGCTAGCTCCTCAAGGCCTGTATCTGTGCCTCTGTTAGCGGTGGGCACACTAGCTCCTCAAGGCCTGTATCTGTGCCTCATCTGGCAGTTCACACGCTCCTCAAGGCCTCTATCTGTGCCTCAACTAGCAGTGGGCGCGTTAGCTCCTTAAGGCCTGTATCCGTGCCTCAGCTAGCGGTTTGCGCACCCTTAAGGCCTGTATCTGTGCCTCAGGTAGTGGTTTGCGCACCCTTAAGGCCTGTATCTGTGCCTCGGCTAGCAGTGGGCGCACTAGCTCCTCAAGGCCTGTATCTGTGCCTCGACTAGCGGTTTGCACACCCTTAAGGCCTGTATCCGTGCCTCAGCTAGCAGTAGGCACGCTAGCTGCTCAAGGCCTGTATCTGTGCCTCGGCTAGCGGTGGGCACTCCTCAAGGCCTGTATCTGTTCCTCGGCTAGCGGTGGGCGCTCCTCAAGGCCTGTATCTGTGCCTCGGCAGGGGGATTAATAATCATTAGCACTCCTCCCAGCGCCCTCATTTCACTGCCCACCCAAGCGTATGCCAGCCTCTGATGACCCCAGCCAAACTCTTTAATAGAGACCCTACAGCATTAAGACAGAAAGAGAGAGAGAGAGAGAGAGAGAGAGAGAGAGAGACAGAGACAGAGAGACAGAGAGAGAAAGAGAAAGAGAGAGATGGAGAGAGACAGAGAGAGATGGAGAGAGAGAGAGAGAAAGACAGAGAAAGAGAGAGAGAGACAGAGCGAGAGAGACAGAGAGGGAGAGAGAGAGAGAGTTTTTAATACTTTGGCAATATTGTACAGTCATGCCAATAAAGCTTTTTTGAATTTGAGAGAGAGAGAGAGAGAGACAGAGAGAGAGAGAGAGAGAGAGAGAGAGAGAGAGAGAGAGAGAGAGAGAGATGGGGAGGAAGGGTGCAGAAACAGAGAGCATATGAGAGACATGAAGAAAAATAGGAAGTACAGAGAGATCAAGCTGCAGAGGGAGGATATGGAGAGAAGCGAGTGGGTGTGTTGTGTGTGTGTGTGTGTCTGGATGTGGGGCGTATCACTGTAATCATGATTTTGTGTGTGTGTGTGTGTGCCAAATGTAGAGCACATTTCTTGCTCTTGGCTCATATCACAAAGCATTATATCCTACAACAGTACTCTCTGAATTACACTAAAAGTCCCAGCAAAAAAGTTTTGTCCTGAATCATTATTCACAAAGCAACTTAG
>CM050205.1:20355000-20382500 GCA_027475355.1 Coilia nasus
CACACACACACACACACACACACACACACACACACACACACACACACACATACACACAACCCATTTGTCCAAGCCCTGTGAGAAACATGAATCTCTAAAATGCAGCTGCATGTCATATGTGCCCTTTTACTGTATTTACAGCTTACAGCTCCTGAGCAGAGTGTGCAAGACGCAGCGTTTTGTCTTTTTTTATTACAGCACATGTCATCTTGGGTTGGTTTATCAATGACTTTTAAAATGGCAGTGCAGTCCCATGCCCCACCCCTGCAGTGTTTACCACTGACAGCCAGCTGTAAGTACTGATATCTGATATGAAGTCTCCTCACTCTATGTTTGCTACATTGCGAACCTCGGTGCTGACGGCTGCTACCCCCTTCACACACAGCCCATCCCATCGGCCACCACAGCCAATCCTCCCTCCCAGCCCCAACTGCACTTTATGCACTTTACCCCCCCCCCCCCCCCCCCCCCGGGATCACCTATTTTACCTCTGCCCTTCATCAGGTAGCCATCCCACCAACTGCATTCTACGCACTTCACATCCCCCTCCCCATTTACAGTTTAGAATAACAATCTACAATTTCACTAGCCTGGTAAACCCGCCCTTCGTACTTCATTTCATTTCGTGCAGAGGGTCTGGACCGGAATCTCTTGAGGAGCATTTGGCAAGTGGCAGAAAGTACGATCCAATCAGCGATCAGAGGGTGTGTTCGTTAGCTGTGACGTTGACCTTGTGTGCTACATTTGAATTGTAGTGCATAGGTAGGCTAATTGCATACGTGACGACCAGCCGTTAGCGATTGGGTAAAGGCAGAGGCACGTTTTAAAAACTTCAGCAGAGTCCACACCTCCAGCAAATCGTTTCTGACGGTCTCTGTTCCAGACCCCTGAAATGAAATAAAGTACGAGGGGCGGGTTTACCAGGCTACAATTTCACTGCATGTCCTACTCTACCCACTATGCATGTAACAATAAAATATCCCTGTATCCTTGTATATTATGGGGCCTGTGGCATTTGAGTGTTATGCCTAGTATCTTGTTTTTTAATTACTCTGTTAGCATATATACTTGGTATCCAGTGGTCCCTGGTGACAGTTTGACAAGGATGTGTTCAGCAATGTTTCTGCAGTGAAGACTGGCTGGCACAGCGTTTTGGTATGTCATCCTGATGTAATATTTACATCATTGTTTTGTCCCTGCTAATGGAGGGAGAGTCTATTCACATAGCTGCCTGCATACAGAAAGTGAGTTGTCTTCTCTTGCCAGTTGAATTAAGGCCAATTGAGAGTACAAGTGTCACGTAACAAAAAAAAAGATGTCGCTGTTGACAGATGTCGCTGTGCTACAGGCTTCCATAATTCTGCACTGACGACAAAAAGGATGTAAAACCGAATACGTCTTCTAACCACGACGTGTCCCGCCACGGTGGCCAAGGCAAGATGTCACAACAGAGAACTTTGAGTTGCTATCCAAACACAGTATGTCACAACATCTAGGACAATTGAAATTTCTTGATGTATGCAACAAGCACTGCGACACCCTAGCAGACATAAATCTCTTTGTCTCTTTTCTGTTGTATTTCTTCGAGCAGTGCTTGTTGCCTGGGCTGTAAAATGGCTTTTACATGAAGGCTCTTGCATTGCAACTAATAATATAGAGATTCGTTTTCTATCCTCCTGCTTTTGGAGGGTGGTATACTAAAGCTCTTTGCGCCGACAGATCACAAGCAAGTCACTGAACACATTCAACACCAGTGACCTTGTAGTAGTTCCCTGCACGTCCCCTTGTGGCTCTCTGGTAGTAAATATTATCAAAAGCAAACCACTCCTTGTGAGCCTGTGAGTGTAGACTCTGCCAAACCGTTGGTCGGTCTTTGAAGTCAGATGCTGGCAATGCCTGAAGTGGAAAAGCAACAACTCCCCTTCACCCCCACCCCCACCCCCACCCCCAACAGCTCTTGTTGGGTTTGCAGGCAGACCTGTCAACTTTGTTTTGTACATTTTGTCACAGGTCTGTTTTCCTTTTTCCTTACTGTCGAGGGATGCAGGCCTCAGTCCCAGACCTGTCTCAGGAGCAGATGGTGTGAGAAAGAGAGAGAGAGAGAGAGAGAGAGAGAGAGAGAGATAGAGAGAGAGAGAGAGAGAGAGAGAGAGAGAGAGAACACACTGGAGCTCAGGTGGTCAGATGGGAGGTTGTTGTGTCCAGCTGCCTTGTAATAATTTTAAACATACTTTTTTTTCTTTGTAGGGCAAATTTGTGTACCTTACTAGGTCAGAGACAGTTGAGATTTACTAGAAAAGAGGGGGTGCTGAGCTTTATAGGTTAATTCAGAGACGGGAGTTAGACTGGCATATGTTGCATGGTAATATGTCATGAATATAGATATGTCACTGGGTTAGGGACCTAATTTGAACTTATTTTCAAAGCACTCCACAAAACTGTGAATGGACTGCATTTTAAAGCACCACTACCAACTTTGAGTGCCTTTTCTGCCGTTTTCTCAATGGAGATAGTGTCTCCAAGTAAATGGAAATTTGTAAAAATTGACCTTTTCCCTTCCCCTCACCATGTGCATGTGTTTTCAACTTACTGATAGGAGTAACTGGCAAATACGAAAGTAGTCATGTCCACCGAGGTAAGTAAAGTCAGAATTTCTTCAGAATTTTTAACGTGATCCTGGCTCTCGCGATATTCTTTGTGAGACTATGTAAGACTGAGGGTGCCAGGACGGACACCCAGATATTGCAAGCGTGGTATTCTGTCCACAGACAGTGGGGGCGGTCGAGAAAGCATCAGGCGGCATTTAGATGGGGGACCATATTCCGCGGAAGCACAGGCGAAGCACAGGCAAAGCACTGCTGAAAGGCGCAAAGACACCACACAGCACCTGGAAACACAACATCCTCCAACATCCGTCAACACACAAGCATGGAGTTGTTACTGGTAGGCAGTGAGACTGTCACAGTGTTTAGACGTTTTTTTTCCTATACTGAGTAAAAATGGTTATTTGCTGTGTAGCAAAGGGCTGCGAGAACAAGCAGAGGACATACACCAACACAATGTTTCACAGAATTTCAAAACCTGTGGAACAAGGAAGTCTGTGACTTGCAGCCCTCGGCATTCCATCGACGACACCGGAGGATAAAATAAATGTAAGCATAGCGAGAAGTTCTACCAGGAAGACGTAATGTGCGTCATCAATTAGCTGTCGTCCAATCAGCACGTAACACGTGTCTTTTAATATGTCATCTTACCTACCTGTTTTGCTGCTCACAGGTGTATTCCGCCGTTCGCCCTCCTCCCTCCCCAGCATCCATCCAAGGGTCCTGTCCGTTTCCAGTGGGTCCTGACGATGATGTCTAATCCGCCATGCCTCTTGATCGATCTTTTGATGTCTCATCTACATCTGCCTCTTCACTGGCCTCCCGATGTCACCTCTACCTCTGCATCTCCACTGATCGACCTCGGATTTCTTGGTCTCCTCCTTATTCTTCCAGATCCCTCCATTATACTCACTCAGGATTCCAGCTAAAGCCCCTCCATGAACAGTTCAATTCTCTACCACATGCATTGGGGTGACACTGCTTTGTTCCTGGATGTTGGATTTCCTGTCACCTGAGCGACAACCTGGAATCTATCAGCTCATTGAGCACCAGTTTAGCCTCAGGCAGTTAGGCTTTCCCCCTAGAGACGTGGTTCTGCCCAAGGTTTCTTCCTCATTAAGATAATTTAGGGAGTTTTTCGTTGCCCTGGTGCTCCGGGGGGACCCAGGATTGCGCTCTTGAAATCCTCTGTTTCCCTTTTCAATGCATTATGTATCGTATTCTATGTTTGTTATGCATCATATGTTCCTGAAAGTTCATTGTCTACCTTTTGACCACCACCAGTGGGTCCTTGTCCTTTTGTCAGGGGGTATTACTATTATGCCCTGCCACTACTACAGTCATCATCTATTCAGTTTTCATGTTTTATTGATCAGGACAAAGGACAGGACCGATACCGAAGGACAGATATCATTACATGTAAGCAAATAAATTATCATTATGTTACCATATACTCAAAGTCTTTCTGGTTGAATTCAATAACGTGGTGCATGGTGTCTTTGCCCCTTTCAGCGGTGCTTCGCCTGTGCTTCGCCTGTGCTTCCGTGGAATATAGTCCCCCATCTCAATGGTGCTTGGTCAATCCCTTCATGTTAATTTCCATTGTCATTTGTACTCGATCTGAATGCACAGGTCACGAGAAGTAATTACAAAAAAATTTGAGTGAATTGATTCACTCTTGCCACAGTGTGCTAGTTGGCAACACTAGTTTACAGCGGCTATGCTAAGCTAAGCTAAGGTCAGTGCTGCCAGATTCGGACAATGGCTGGGTCTGCTAGAAAACGCTTCTGCCCACTTATCCAACTCTAGGGACTGCAGGGACAGACTCAATTTCATCTGGGGGTGGTGTATTCCTTTAACAGAATTTGGTCCTGAGGCTGAGTGCTACCCAAAGTACACCAACAAAAAAGTGAAGGCAATAAATAATGGATTCACATTTCAGACTGAAATATCACCAGGGATGAACTTTCATAAATATGATAGCTTTCAAATGCCTGTGATTAAACTAAAATTAAATAAATATGGGAACATGATTACTTGGATGGCATTTTATGCAAAGGTCCCCATAAATAGTGGCAATATAATGGTAATAGAAAAAAAAGAGAATCCGATTCTCTTTTTTAAATTAAACTTTCAAAGGTGACAATGCCAGAGAAACCATTTAGTACTGGCTCTTTTTGAAATGCAATAGGTGACTCTGAGTTGCATATGCATGCTGCACATGAAAATGTCCTTCTACCCCAATTGCCTCTGTTAGTCAAGGAAAGTTAGTCAAGCCAAACGAAGTGATGTAAATTTGTTCATTAAAAAGAGCCATGCCATTACCAGATGAGTCTTGTTGCAGCACACATTCACCTAGCAAAATATAGGTAAGTAGGTGTGTTTGTTTAGAATGTTTAATTATTTTATTTGGTGTGCTATAACCGAGTAGGCTTTGAATGATCTTAGCCTGTGACTAGCCCAGAACTTGTCATTCTCTCCGCCCCACATCCTTCACCAAACTAGAGCTAGAAACAGGAGCACCAAAGCATTTTTTTTTCACCAAAACCAGCTCACAGAGCGTTCATTTATAATAAAGACCACCACAAAATTAATGGAAAAACCATGCAATGACACCTTAGTGTCCATAAAATATTTTGGTTTGAGAGTAGTTCTCAGTTATTTTATATAGTGTATGATACAGTGACATATAGTAGGTGGCTTCTAACCCACACATTGGGATATGATAATTAGTGCATAAACTTAACAGTGTGAACCCTCTCATTTACATTACATTGAACTTAGCTGAATTGAATCTTATCTAGAGAGCCTTACAATGAATTAGGTACAAACACAGTCCCCCTGGAGCAATGTAGGGTAGGGTGCCTTGCTCAAGAGCACTTATGCCATGGATAACAGTGCAGCTTATTCACTTCCCCACCCGCATTTTTTCATACTGGAATTGAACCTGAGAAACTTCAATCCCAAGACTAACTTCCTAACCATTAGGCTACAACTGCATATGTACTAATGAATTGGTCTGGGCTGGAGAGGTTAGCCTTTGATTCCCTTTTGCAGACTGTTGCATCACCATAACTACCTACCACATCTTATCACACAGAGATTTGACTCAAAGGCCATCTGAAAACAAATAAACAAACGAAATGAACACATAAATGATACAAATTATTGCGCATATAAAATCCCATATCCCATGTAATACTGGACATTGCTTTGCTGGAAACATTGCTATGTAACATTTGTAATGTCCAGTACAAAGCAATCTGAATTAAAATCATGTCTGAATAATCGGCCTAAGTGTAAACTAGATGTACTCCACATTAAGCACCGCTTCTCCATGGATTCCCAGTGCTATTCCATGCTGTTATGCTGCTCTTTATAGTATGGTAAATATTTTATATGCATGACTCCAGACCACAGAAGGAGAAAACTGGACACATACAAACTGCACCCCACCATTCAATACATTATGCCCGCTGTGGAAAAGTAGTCTTAAAATAATGCAGAACCAACAAACTTTTAATTGTTTGCCACACACACACACATTGTACATTACATTGTACATTAATTAAGCATGTGCATGTGTGGGCATACAGACACACACACACACACACAAACACACAAACACACACGCATGCATGCACACAAACTACGCACATTCATTAAGCCCGCCCTTCATGCTTGCATGAATACATTCATCATCAACACATTCACTATTCACACTCGCTGGCTAACACGCTAAGAGCAGTTATGGGGCCCATGTATATTTAAACATTCTTGTTGAATCTTTTGAAGATTCATAATTAACCGTTTTTCCCGCAGGCTCCAATGCTGTCACTGCAGCGTTCCACAGGACCAGCCACTCTTAAGGAAATGAAGAAGACGCAACACGTACACGCTAAAATGCAACACATGCTATTTGTGGTCAATACTGTTGGCCTTTCAAAAACGTCAGCCATTTGTCTCAAACACAGGACAGAATGGATGTGTCAGAAAATACATAGTGATACTCAACTCACCAAGCAGGTGTGTTCTAGTATCTGTCATTCTGTGTGTACTGCAATTGCTCATGTATGGACTTTTTTTTTGCCACATATATACTGAAGTCTGCCAGAAGGTCTTCAAATGTATCCCAGCAGTGACTATTTATAACTGTCTCCACACCAGGCACACACACACACACACACACACACACACACAGACACACAGAGACACACACACACACACACACACATACACTGTGGATATGTTTGGCCACGAGCCAGCCTCTCTGACATGCTTCATGAGGCGGCAGAGCGAGGCAGTGGCCTCTAGATCACGGAGCTGTCAAATTGAGTCCCGTGGCTAATATTTAACCGGGACCTGCTGACACTTTATGACCTTTATGTCACAGGCATGTTACCACTGTACATTTAATAACTGATGTCAGTTTATGACCGGGCAGGAGAAGCCATTCATCCCCTTCACTTTGGAAGATATCAGGAAGAGATCAGGCTGCAAGATGCAAGGTACATGTACGTATACATAGTGGGCTTTCACATCAACACACAGGGATACACATCGTGCTGTTTGCTTGGGAGACAGTTTGGTGGGGGCGGTTTCATCATTGTTTCAGACGAGCACAAACTTGTATCTCATCTCCGTAATGTTTTTTTTTTGTCCGGCCTGATCGTATTTGGATCATTCCCATGCCTTTGCGGCAGATTGATAATATTTGGCAGCTGAAAGTACACATTGTGCTTTTCTGTGGGTGTCTGTAAATTCTGCAGAGGAAATTATGCGGAGGAAATAGAGCCATAAATCATTAGCTAGTGTCATTTGTTGGACACTCTCTTGTGCTTTTAATTACCTGAATAAAACAAACCCTTGCATGCATTTTCTGCAGTGAATCAGCTACATCTCCTGGACACACACAATGCAAGATTAATTGAGAGTGTACCAGCTCGATGTATTCACAACCTATATGTGACAGTCAGGGAAGACAGATTAAAAGACTGCAAGGTACAGGGAAAATGTGTGTGTGTGTGTGTGTCTGTGTGTGTGTGTGTGTGTGTGTGTGTGTGTGTGTGTGTGTGTGTGTGTGTGTGTGTGTGTGTGTGTGTGTGTGTTTGTGTGTGTTTGTGTGTGTGCATAAAAAGAGAGGGAGACAGAGGGAAGAGAGATAGAAAGAGACAGAAAGAGAGATGAACAGAAACAGAGCAAAAGAGAAAATGAGAGAGACAGGGAGAGAGAGAGTGACAGAAAGAGACAGAAGAAGAGAGAAACAGCAAGAGCGACAGAGGGAGAGAGACAACGAAAAAGAGCAAAAGAGAAAGTTAGAGAGGAAGAAAGAGAGAGAGAGAGAGAGAGAGAGGAAAGAGATTCAATGAGAGAAAGACAGATGAGAGAAAGAAAGCGAGACACTCCTTCACAACCTCCCCCTCGATAAAACAGCACTGCCCTTCACCATAAAGCAACAGCATTTAAATATCAGCCCCATGACAAATCTCTGTGGTTCAAGCGCAGTGTTAACAAACGTCCGTGGCAGGCCTGTGACCATCCTGGCTGCCATGTTTGTCTGGCGTCGTCATGGTGCCCGTTCTGTGCCTCTCAGTGTGTCTTCTGAAGGTGGAGGTGGGCAGGTGATGAAAGATGTATGAGTGGTGTGTGTGTGTGTGTGTGTGTGTGTGTGTGTGTGTGTGTGTGTGTGTGTGTGTGTGTGTGTGTGTGTGTGTGTGTGTGTGTGTGTGTGTGGGAGAGAAGTTTTAGTGGTTTCAAGGTTTATGTGCAGCCTCCTATCTCTTTGAAGTCGAGAGATGAAATGAACTCCTCCTGGTTTCATTAGTGGTGTAGGAGAGTGCAGAGAGGTGATCAGTGTTGATAGCACTCTTAACACTTCGCCTCTCGACTCAATATTACAGTTTTTCTCAATTGTTTACACACAATTCCTTGTACTTCAGACACAATGACCACAACATGTAACTCATGCACCAGCCCCATTAACCGATTCTGCTAAACTACGAACACTATTCCTACTTTGCACTGAAATTGCAGTTCTAAAACACACTTCTTTCAAAACACTATAGACAATTCTCTGCGTTTGGCACAATTTTCATGACAGAAATCTCTTGCTTTCACAAGGAACACACAGTGATTCAAAATTCTAAAGTCAATTGCCCTATTATGTTCACTGACTCATCACATCGGCAAACACCTGTCACACAGCTTTACAATTAGCTATCAGATCTTTGGAAGAGGCAGAGCCACAGCTAGAGGAGTGAGAGTAAGAGGAGGAGGATGGGGAGGACACGGACGAGGACGAGAAAGGACCGTAATCTCTGATGAGATCAGAGCCATTTTGGTTGACCATTTGGTCAACGAAATTATTTTACAGTAGTTGTTTAGTTGTTTACGTATCTCTCTCCATATTCTACAATCCTCAACACAATTGAGGAATTTTTTTGACTGGAGATGAAAGTGTATGACCAAAATCCACAAATGTGTGTACCCTTTCTCTAAGCTATGGAAGACGCATGTGGAAATATAGCAATTGATGCTTTTCATGGATGGATTCACTGCTAGGCCAGGAAAAACATTGCATTTGATGTGGATGAGGTGCTGTGGCCACACAAAAACAGAAGAAAGGATGCAGCGTAATTTTCTTTTGTAACTGTATAGGCTACAGTAAATTATTCTGTTCTATTGTATGTACACCATTGTAGGTGCAGCTTTGTGTTGATTGGGATGCACAGTGTGTACACTGTTTTTGTGGGAAAAATAAAATATATTTGTAACAATGTATATGTGCGTTCTGAGTATAAAAACAATATTCTAAAATATAGCACACTTATGTATGTACTGTCTGTAGCAAGTGTAACACTGAACAAAAAAAGGCCTAAATCATTATGATGAATGGAGAAGAAGTGTTTTCCATTTATCATAGTGTTTTACATTAAGCACATCAGGGTTCAACTGGTTATAAATGTCTATTCATATGATGGTTTGTGTTTGTCATTTGCCAACAAAATAGCATTTTGAGAAGAAATAACATTGTTTTGAATGCAAAGTTTCATTTTGCAGGAGAAGTGAGTGGTTTTGCCCATTGTGTGTGTGTTTTTTTGATTTGTGTGTAGAGTTTTGAGAGTATGAGGCATGCTTTCAGGAAATGTGTTTAAACAATTGAGAAAAACTGTAACAGTCAGACATACACACAGACATATGCATAGGTAGACAACACACACAGTAAGAAAAAAAGAAGTCTTCAGGTTTTGCAAACCTCTCAATAATTGCTGATACCAGTAACCCTTATGATCAAGGTTCTTCTCCACCAGTCTGCACAAACGTTCTTAATCAGATTTTAGAACACCAGAGCATCAATTCTAAATCAATTATCTCTTCAGATCGCTCAGGAGTTTTCTCTCTTACATATGAAGCACTTCTCTAAATCAAATTTTGTTGTATGTGTCGCGTCTGATTTGAATCTAACTGTTCAGCTGGGAATTTGAGGCTCTGCAGGAATTACTTGAAAGACTGAGAAATTCACAACAATGATCTGTTTTCATCTCGGTACAAGCCATGAAAAAAATGACTATGTCTGAGAGGGCCATCAAGCTGCTTCCACAAAGTGCTGTTGCCTCCTTTTCACTAAACGCCCACAGCAAGCTCCACTTGGTAGGCCTGTCAGCGGCGGATGTAATTATAGACATCACATCGCAAATGTATGTCCCAAGAGGGCGACGTCAGCCCCAGACTGATGGCTCTCACCCTAGTGATGCGTATCACACGCCCTGCGGTATTCTGTCAAGCCTTTGTTGCGTGATCCATCAACGTCTCTTTTCTTAAAATCATTAGACGCTGCCAGGGCTAAAACGATTGTTCTGTGGCGTAGGATGGTGACACTGATGTAGAGAGGATGTGTGTTCCTCTGATAGAGGAAGTTCAAATAAATGTCTGAAGTGCTTTGGCAGTGCACAAACGCTATGACTATAAAAGCCTCTGAATTATCTGTGAGGTCCATGACAAGAGCACAGTCCCTTTGGTGAAATTTCTGCAATTAGGAAGAAAGCATAAAAGTTATGTACTGTCACTTTATTAATTTACTCAGACAGAAATAGGGCTACTTCCAGACTTTGTACTCTCCCATAAACAGCAATAGTACAGCATTACTGTCTCACAATATTACTGTATGTACTTACAGCATCAGTGAGCATTCTCATTCTCAAATTCACACACACTCTTTGACATGTTTAAGTGTGATCACCCACCAATTCCCTTTGCCATTATTGTATTTAAACTATAACATGTATGACTGCAAGAAAGTTTGTAGGTAACATTTAAATGTTTGACTTCATGTTTTATATTCTACTACAGCTAAACTCTGGATTTATAGCATAAGGATGTCGATATTAATCAGTTACCAGACAGTTATTTCTGTATTGACTTTCTAAGTATGCAATTAAAATTGATATTATTTTTATTGATTGATATAAATGTTTAATTGCATTATAAATTGCTTGAGTTAAGCAGACATATAATTTAAATTAATTGAAAATCCTTCTCTCAGACAAGATATATGCCAATATCGGCTCTTGGTCTCCCTTTGTAAATGTCTAAACATGTTAAAATTTCGGTTTGTCAGTTTAGTATGTGTTCATATGTAATGTGTAATCACAGAGCAACTAATTATTCTTTGACTTTACCAGAACTGGTATTATAACTGGTATTGGAATGTTTATCCAGATAATTGTACAGTAATTTATGTCGTGACATATCAGAAGCTGTACTGGGTTTCATGTGGTGTGGGGCAGGGTAAAAGACATCTACTTTTTTTCTTTTAAACTCCCCCTTTTTTATTTAACCTTTCTTTAACCAGGAAATAGTCCCAGTTACAATAACTCTTCTGCCAGGGAGTCCTGGCCAAGAAGGCGGCCAAAAGTTACATTTCAATAAAAGCAACAAATGACAGGACAATCCACAGCTACATCCCCTCTAAACAGGCAAAACACATCAATTCTGTTGACTATGTACATCAATTCTGTTGTCTATGTCTATGTACACAGACAACTGAAAAACAGACATCACAACAAAACATATAATTAAAAACAATTGCAATGTTCAGTTACTGTTTCCCTTAACAGGTCTTTAAAAGAATTTATGGATGGAAGAATTGTGAGATTTAAAGTTCATTCCAAAGCCTTGGTGCATATGAAGAGAATGCATTTTTACCAAGTTCTGTTCTTGTTTGTGGAGCATGCAAAAGTATTTTTTTCTGATGACCTTGTGCAGTAACCACTGTTATGAAAAGAAAGCAAATTAAACATGTACATAGGTAATTTACCCATTAGGGCTTTAGCAATAAAAATCAGTGCATGTGGGATGATGCACGGAGCAGACCAGGGCACCACGGTTCAGAGTCTCCCCATCATCCCACATTCTGATTTCTTCATCAAAGGACCCCAGCAGAACTCATTTAGACGGCCGCCGCACTGAGAGCCTTCCCTGTGTGGCTCCCCCATGGCACCCCACTCTTGACCAGCCCTCCTGCCGTTCAGCCTCTCAGTCGCAGCCAGGGTCAGAAACCAGTGTGTGCGTGTGTGTGTGTGTGTGTGTGTGTGTGTGTGGGTGGTTGAGTGTGTGTGCATGCGCTTGCATGTGTGTATGCGTGTATGCGCACGTGTGTACGCACATGTGTGTGGGTGGGTGTACAGTGGTGGGGTGGTGGTCAGTTGAGGGGAGATGGAATCCTGGTGTGTGTGGGATGGGAAGAGTTAATCCATCAAGCGCAGTATATGGCCGAGTCCAGTCCCCAAGGCTCTCAGGTGAGAGGAGCTCACTCAATCAGCCTTTCCTACCAGACGATGATGGCTTCTAAAGTGTGTGTGTGTGTGTGTGTGTGTGTGTGTGTGTGTGTGTGTGTGTGTGTGTGTGTGTGTGTGCAGGTACTGAATTAGTCTGTCTGTACATCTAGGTTATGAGGTGCCATCACTCACAGTTAAAAAAGGGTTTCTCATGAAGTGAAATTACCACCTCAGTGAGTCTGTCTCCAGAGATGTGTGAGGGAAAGTTGGAGAGTAATCATTTTTTTCAAATTAAACCATCCTTTTCGCAACAAATTGTGCTGCAACTTGAAGGCAGGTTGAGATCCTTAAAGAATCAGAGAGCTTTTTGTCTTTGAGATGAAAGCACAGACAAATGGAACATGAATTTAGTGTTGTCAAAATGGAAATTTGTCATCTCAAACACAAATACACCCACCACCAATGTTTCCCCAAGCCTCTATGCCTAATCGCCTAAATACAGCTCATGTGTTGCGAATGCAAGGCAGCTGCGTTACCCATTGATTTTTTTATCACTGCCCACATGAGACCTGGGATGCACCGCTGTTCATTGCGAGCAATAAACATCAAGCATTGCCGCAACTGCAGTGCACACAATGTCAACCGGGGGTTTAGAACACAGACACAGGCAGGGGAGGGGGTGGGGCGGGGTTTAAAATGATTCCAAGGGCCCAGCATCGACAAGGGGTCCTTTGAGGACACTATTAGAGTTTAAGGGGCCACATGGTAAATAAATCACTTGTTTGTGAGTGGCTGGGGTGTTTATTTAAGTAACTCACGTCTCTACCGATCCCCAAAAGCTGATATCCGACCACCGAGTCATTGTTATGTGGTTTCTTTGTGAATGTAAACAGCCCCTTTCAGACCTTTCAGCGTTCGGTACAGATTTCCTTGTACTCTGATGATGTAACGAGTTACTTTCCATAAGGAGTAAAGAAGTAAAGTAATGCATTACATTTTTTAACAGTAGCGAGTAATGTGACTCGTTAATGTAATGTGAGTAATAACGACCCCAACACTGGTCGTTATTGAACAATTATTATATTACCACCCTTCATAGAATAGTGAAATTAATGTCGACCAATTGTGGTCATTAATGTCTTTGCTACTCTGACTGTTGGAGAAATCTGTGCAGAAAATTGCACAGTAGCTTTAGGAAACACTAAGAAGCATGACAGTTGTACAAGTACAACCATACGATGAGCCATTTAATATTAAGAGGGCAAAAACGGTTTCATTCTTGGACGAAAAATGGAGGGTGGCACAGTGTTTTAATCAGTGCATTATAAGGTGTGGGGTAGCACGCATTGTTGTTGCACACAGTGAGGCTGCATAAATCTATTTCACACCCTAGTAGATCCTGCTGAGTAGCCTGAAGGATGAGTGCTCTGCTGCTGTGCTTCCATCTATCTGCCGGCCCTCAGACGCTGCGCTAGGAGAAGGCAATTGTACAGACGGCTCTGAACGCCCCCGTCAGACCCCTGCTGTGTGTGAATAGGCTCAGTACTCTTTGCACCCGTCTCTCTCTCTCTCTCTCTCTCTCTCTCTCTATCTATCTATCTCTGTTAACCTACACACCTACTTTACTGAGAAACAGATGACTCAAAAGAACAGGAGGGAACAAGAGGGAGTGCCAAGGGAGTGATGGAGTGAGGGAGAGAGTGAGAAACAAGGGAGGATGGGGGAACAAGGCTTTATAGCCAAGGGAGGTGTGTTGGTGTCTGTCTGGAAATAAATCTCATTTATTAGTCTTACGTAATGTTCTTTACAAATAATGCCCCATTTACAAAACATCACTTATGCATATTACTGACTACAGCATCGTTAAAATGGCGTCGCATAGCAGGTGTTTCACTTTTTATATACTTAAAGTGTTTATTTACACAATATTCATAATATATGCCAGTAAATAATACAAAATACTATTTGTCCTTCAAAAAACTGGAGCAGTGCAAAAATACACACACAAACATCTGATACCAGCACATTTTCAAACGTATTCCACATTCCCAAATAGAGGAATCCATTACAAAAAGTTTTCGTGATGCAATTACTAAAGGATTCTCATGGCTTCCCATAAGCAACCAAAGCCTGATGTTATGGTTCCATTTTGTGCTACCATACAGTTCTGAAGAAAAAGTGTGCACAGCTCCTGAGAATGGATCGTCCCGGCTTTGTTTGAGATGCCCCGCATTGCAGTGGACTGTGTGGCAGAGAAGACGTTCTATTACCAGTCTAGTGTTTGCCACATCTCGATGATTAAAGAATGCCTTTTCAAAGAGTGGCTTCTGAGTGGAATGCATAATTTCTCCAGTTTTGATGTGGTAATGAACCAGTGCATTCAGCTTTTAACCCAAGCTTTCACCATGTGCCAGAATTTCTCTAATTGGAGCATCATGCACTTTGTAACCCAAAAGCCAAGAAAACAAGCATTACTTTATTTAAGGATCTTTTAAGTGTGTGTGTGTCACTGTATGTGGGTGTGTGTGTGTCTGCGTGTGTGTGTGTGTGTCACTGTATGTGGGTGTATGTGTATGTGTTCGCGTGTGTTACTGTATGAGTGTGCATTTGTCTCTGTGAGTGTGTGTGTATGTGTGTGTTGGTGCCTGCGTGTCTGCATATGCATGCGTGTGTGTGTGTGTGTGTGTGTGTGTGTGTGTGTGTGTGTGTGTGTTTGCGTATACATATTAGGGTTTGCAGAGGAGAGAGTGTGCAGTGAGCAGTGGTGGCCTCTCTCCTCCCTACATCTTCAAATATCATTAATTGAGCAATGGTGGGAAAACTGTAGCCTTTTAGTCAAGCACGGAGCACAGGAGATTATTGAACACCTTTGAGTGTGTGTGTGTGTGTGTGTGTGTGTGTGTGTGTGTGTGTGTGTGTGTGTGTGTGTGTGTGTGTGTGTGTGTGTGTGTGTGTGTGTGTGTGTGTGCGTGGCCATATGAGATTAGCAGATGGCAGACACTGTGATGAAAACCTACTGTAATAAATGTCACGCTCGGTGGTGGCTTACATTTGCACATAAATAAGTCATTATGGTTCACGGGGCCCAGATGACTGATGAGGCACACACATACACACACACACATGTACATTCACACACATGTACACACATGTACACATACACACACACACACACATACAGGTACACACACACACACATTTTAATTTTTTTTTCTCTCTCTGTGTTAATAATGAATGACTAAAATAATGGAAAATAATTAGGGAAAGCCCTTTGGGAATTATGAATTATGTGTACAGAATTATTTCTTCTTCTGTTTGTGTGTGGGCACGGGTGTGCACCCAAGTGTGCGTATGTGTGTGTGTGTGAATGTCTGAGAATGTGTATGTGTGTGCGTATGTGTGTGTGTGTGTGTGTGCATGGATGCGTACATGTGTGTATGTGTGTGTGTGCGTGCATGCGTATGTGTGTTTGTGTGTGTGTGTGCCTGCGTGTGTGTGTGCGTGTGTGTGTGTGCACGTGCGTGCATGGTGAGTGTATGTGTGTGTGTGTGTGTGTGACTGAGAATATGTGTGAGCAGCACAACTTGTGTGGTGCGGTGTGTGTGGTGTGTGTGGTGGGCAGGGACAGTACCATTGTGCTGTTTGAGAAACTGAATTAAAAGTAATTCAGTGAACAGCAGTGAGGTTCAAGCCAACTCGCCTCAGGTGAACAGATGGTTAAAGAAAGGAAAAACATTTCAATACACACACACACACACAGACACACACACACACACACACACACACACACACACAGACACACACACACACACGCACACACACACACACACAAGCACACACACACACACACACACACACACACACGCACACACACACACAGCTTGCCACAAACGGCCCTTAAAAAAACTGCTCAATATGAGCATGGCGCGCTCGCTCTCTGGGGCCGTATCCTAAACGGCACCCTACTGTATATCACAGTTATTCCCTTGTTAAGGTGCCTCCCCCCCATCCTTGGCTCATGGGCACAGCAATAAACACTGGAAACTGGAGCCATCTGTTGCTGGTGCTGCATCACTCCCTTTATTTTAAGGGGCTGCGTCGCGGATGGGAACAATAAGAAGAGACAGAGGACAGGTCAACACTTATATTGGGCCTTTGCGCTTCCAGTATTTCCATATTGATCGGGCAGTGTAGAAGTCTTCAACATGTTTCCATGCCAAGGACCTGAAAAACAGCTGACAGACACAAGGGACCACTGTGCCATTTTGGTTATGTCTTTTGGGATAGAAAGGGGTTATTATCACCCGATTTTGGGGAACCCCTTGCAGTCGATCTAAGGACACCCTGGAGGTAACAGACCACATGTTCAAGATCTGTGGTAGTGTTTTATAGATGTTAGTCTGTTCTGATTACTCCGGTAGTGTTTTATGCATGCTGAACTCTAGTATTTCAACTTATGTGAACTCCCAAGTATGTTCTTCACAAGGCATTGAAGACTGAAGATGGGTTTGGGAAGGAGTCTAAACAGGGAGCAGAACACAGT
The DNA here is from genome assembly GCA_027475355.1 of Coilia nasus. Taxonomy (NCBI): domain Eukaryota; kingdom Metazoa; phylum Chordata; class Actinopteri; order Clupeiformes; family Engraulidae; genus Coilia; species Coilia nasus. The sequence goes on from CM050205.1 coordinate 20,371,923, forward strand.
CTAGTCTCATCAAATGGCGTAGAATGTCAGACCAATTCCTTAAAGGTCTCATTGCAAAGTTTTTCATTAATTTTGCGGTGGTGAATGCCCTATGAGCCAGTTTTGGGGAAAAATGCTTTAGTGCTCCTGTTACAGACTGTTCTAGTTTGGTGGAGGAGATGGAACAGGAAGAATGACAGGTTCCTGCCTATACTAGTCACAGACTACAATCATTTAAAGTCCATTCAGTCATAGCACACCAAATAGAAGATTTAAACGTTCTAAACAAACACACATACTTACCTACATTTCGGTAAGTGAATATGTGCTGCAACGAGACTCCTCCGATAATCACAACTGTGGCATGGCTTTTTCTATTTAGCAAACTTACATCACTTTGTATGCCGTTTCCTAATTCGCTCGTTTTCCCACCTATTTTCTTTTAATTGACTAATGGAGGCAAGAACATTTTCATCACGGCACCAGTTACCTTGCAGTTTTCCTGTTGACCCGAACATGAACATAACTTTGCTAGCCTGTGTGATGGATTAACATTCTAAGTATTCTGAGCCAATAACGATTAACCTTCTAAGTATTCTGAGCCAATAACCCTAACCCTAACCCTCTCTTCAAAGTCTTTCAATGTTAAAACTTGTCCACAAATGACTTACTGTGTCGTCTTACAGTCATGTTATTCTTCTGTATGAACAATTACATATCAGCGTCTAGTGTGTAACATGACATGCGAAAATGCAAAAACACCTTTCTGTGACATATGAAAGTGCTTAAGAAGAGGTGACATGCTATTCTATGCCATCCCATGAGATCATGTAGGCATGCAGCAGAATTTCACCACACAGACAGATGGAGTGAGCAAGTGAGAGAGATACAGACATCAGTGCTGAACTCATCTTCAGAGAGAGACCCTATATGAGCAGAAATAAGACTTGATGAGGGAAAACCTCAGGGAAAGATGTCTGCCAACTATAGATGAACTGAAGAAATCATTTTTTTTCGCAGAAGGCTATAAAAAACAGGAAGATTATAGAAGCTCAGATATTTCTTCTTACAAAAAGAACAGTCAAACAATGAAACAAAGAGAGAGAGAGGCACAAATGGAGAGAGATTGCGAAAGATGGAGAGATAAAGACAGAGAGCCGGAGAGAGAGTGACAGAGTGTTATAGGAATAAAGCGACAGACGGACAGAGCGAAAGAGAGAGGGAAAGACCGAGTGAGACGAAAAAAAAAGAGTGCGCTGAGGCGAGCCTTTGATATTTAAGAGTAATGAGGTTCTGTTAACGGCCCAGTATGTTGTCATCTGGGTGACTGATCTGCTTCCACTGGGACGGTGGCCAATTATTCCTGTCCTTCCCAATAAGCCTTCTGATTGCAAACACTTCCTGTCTGCTCCCCCCCCCCCCCCCCCACACACACACACACCCACTGGGTCCTGTCCAGGCCCCAACCCCCCACCCCCTCCACCCCACCCCCTCATGCTTGCTGCTTCACTCCTCTCCTCATCTCTCCACTCTCCTCCTTTCCTCTCCAGTCTCATCCCTTCCTCTGTGTGCATCCTTTCATCCACTTATCCTCTCCACTGGCAAGCCCTCTCTGATTTTACACCCTCCCTCCAACCCTGAGCTGAAAATGGCTCAGTGACTCACTCAGATACTTACGTTCAGAGGCGACAGACACTTGTTTGTGACTGTGTGTGTGTGTGTGTGTGTGTGTGTGTGTGTGTGTGTGTGTGTAAGACTGACTGACTGACAGGCTGAGTTGGAATGTGAGTGTACAGTATGTGTCTGTGTATATGTGAGTGACTGAGGGAGTCTATTTTACAGACATTCACAGAAGCTTGTTGCATTTGTACTTACTAACTTTCGTTATACAAGGCAAGACAAGTTTATTTGTATAGCACATTTAATACACAGAGGCAGTTTATTGTGCTTTACAAAAATAAAAGCAAAGAATAGTATGCAAAAGCACACAAGATTAAAGATTCAATAAAGGAAGCATAATGATAAAAAGTAAATGCTTATAGTGTGTCTGTGTGTTTGTATGTGTGTGAAAGGGAGAAATTGAATCGCGTGTAATTAAATGTTGCCCCTACCTTGGCATCAGTCGGTATAGACAGACCCAGGGCATGCATGACTTGGCCCTGAGACAATGGCTGCTAAGTATCCTGTATGTTTCTGGGGTTGGAGGCTACACTATTAGGAGGCTGGGCCTTTGGAGGCTGCAGTATAAGGAGGTTGGATGGTTGGAGGCTACAGTATTAGGGGGCCGGGTGGTTGGAGGCTACAGTATTAGGAGGTTAGATGGTTGGAGGCTACACTTGTAGGAGGTTGGATGGTTGGAGGCTCCAGTATTACTAGGCCGGGTGGTTGGAGGCTCCAGTATTAGGAGGTTAGATGGTTGGAGGCTCCAGTATTAGGAGGTTAGATGGTTGGAGGCTCCAGTATTAGAAGGTTAGATGGTTGGAGGCTCCAGTATTATTAGGCCGGGTGGTTGGAGGCTCCAGTATTACTAGGCCGGGTGGTTGGAGGCTCCAGTATTACTAGGCCGGGTGGTTGGAGGCTCCAGTATTACTAGGCCGGGTGGTTGGAGGCTCCAGTATTAGGAGGTTAGATGGTTGGAGGCTCCAGTATTAGGAGGTTAGATGGTTGGAGGCTCCAGTATTATTAGGCCGGGTGGTTGGAGGCTCCAGTATTACTAGGCCAGGTGGTTGGAGGCTCCAGTATTAGGAGGTTTGGTGGTTGGAGGGCCTCTCTGTTTGCGTCCCAGCTCACTGCCATGGCTCTTGCCAAAGTGAGACAGTGGGGACCATTTCCATAATAATGGGCATGGTCATTTGTCGCACAGTCAGCACGCCAGAACAACAACAAACATCAATTAGTCTCGTGTCTCCCCCCATAAAGTGGGCCAGCGGTTTGAAAAAGGAACAGCAATGATGATGGAGCTCCTTCAAGGGAAAGTGGCTGGAGGCAACCACCTTCGTAATCCAACAGAGAAGGCAAACAAGGGGACAAGCCAACAAACACACAAACTGACTGAACAGGCATCATTCATGTCTGGAGGGAGATGTGAAGAGAGAGGGAGAGAGAGAGACAAAGACAGACAGACAGACAGACAGACAGACAGACAGACAGACAGACAGACAGACAGACAGACAGACAGATAGATAGATAGATAGATAGATAGATAGATAGATAGATAGATAGATAGAATTGTCCTAATGTGGGACACTGCCTAATGTGGGACACCTAAGCTTCTTTAGCCTCCCAAACTAATGAATGTGAATGAAATTATTAACAAATCAAAGCTGTACTTCCATGTGATCAAATATGGGTTTGGATTTACTATGTTGGCTTAACACTGTGATACAGTCTGAAATGCAAAGTCTGAAATAAAAAAAATGTCCCACATTAGGGAAATCCACCGTAGATAGGGAGGAAAAGAGAGAAAGAGAGGGAGAAAGAAAGAAAGAAAGAAAGAAAGAAAGAAAAGCCAAACAATGGCGGTAGCTTTTGGAGAAGGAATGTGGCCACGTGCTGCGACTTGGACTCCCACGCTGTGTGCAAACACACGCTGACGGATCATTTAGGGGCGGCGGAGTTAATGGTGCAAGGACAGCCAGTGCCTTCGGTAATGGTCACCTCGCAAACGCTCGCAAAACTTAATGAGGCCGGCCGCTCCCCTTCATTTGACCACTCGTGTGCAATTCCGCCCGCAACCGCCCCTGCTGCCCAACGCCTGACGGGACGGCCAGCTGACGTGACAGACTTGTGTGTGTGTATGTGTGTGTGGGTATGTGTCTGTGCGTAAGAGACAGTGCGTGTTTATGTGTGTGTATGTATGTGTGTTTGTAGGAATGTGTCTGCGTGCAGTGTGTCAGAGTGTGTGTGTGTATGTGTCACAGGGTGACTAAAATACAGGGCATTTTGTTTGACTGGCATGTGCTGTGGTTCCTAGTGGGACCCACTTTTCCGTTGCACCAAGATGGCTGCCCTCTGAGTGACTATTGGTTACTGATGAGTTTCAGCTGCATACTGTAGGTTAATTGGTGATTGGGGCACTGGTGGTGAGCTGGGCTATTTAATGCCTCCTTCATTTGGTGGAGGAGAGAAGAGCGCGCGGGGGGAAGCAGGGGCAGCTGCGTTGGCGGGGAAGACTCCTATGGAAAAGTGGAGCAGAACTGGTTGAGAAGAAACAAACTCCCTATGGGAGCGGCTCCAGAGTTTGCTGTGATGTTGTGGAACAACTGAGGGGTGGAATCGTTCACCCCTCACTAAGATAAGTGGCGTTCCTTCCCTACAACTATTCTGTTGTGTGCTAGTTATACTAGTACTGTGTGTGCCTCTCAAACCCCGTTTCTTCCCTGCACTCCCTGCCTTTTTCTGCTCTGCTGTGACGCTCTGGACCTACCCTGTGCTGTGTGGATTATTTAACGCTACGCCGCTCGTCTGGCCTGGAACGGCTGTGGACTTTTCCCTGTGGCTGTTTCGTTATCTGCGGGACGGAAACGGAGGGGGTGCTTTCGTTTGCCTCCATAAGTTAAGTACTTTCTACGTGCTTCGTCTACACCTGTCTTTCGTTCACTGTCTGGTGGCTCCCACCCTCTTGACCCTACATTGCCGTCGCCTCTGCTGGGTGGCAGGAAAGGACTTTTTTTTTGGACATTCTCATTGTGTTGCCCTGACCAATTGCATGCGATGTATTGTATGTAACGTGGTGTTGTATTTGCTGCCCTTATTTGCCTGTTGGGGGTATTTGTAGTGATCACTTTGTTGAACCATTGCATGTAGTGTGTCGTTGTATTAACCGCCCTTATTTGTGTGCTATGAGGGTATTTGTAGTGATCACCTGATTGAACCATTGTGTGCTGTGTGTTGTATTTGTAGTGATCACCTTACATTGTATGCAGTGTGTTGCTGTGTTAAGTGCCCATAACGGGGTTTGGAAGTGTACACCCCCCCGCCCATCTGAGTAGCTTCTGTCTCTCGCTCCCAGCAGACGGCTAGTGTGCAGGACACCGCTGGAGTAGGACTTCTCCTAGCCGCCGTGTTGCTGGCCGGCTCTTCCTTCAGAGATGGGGGGCAACTGTTGGACTGGACTGGCTTGTTGTGGACGAGTGGCCTTGGACTAATGGACCTTTTTAGTTTTTAAATGTATTTAATAAAGTGTGTTTTAAACTGCAATTGTTGTCTGGCAATTGATTTGGTCTAGTCTGCTCCCTGGTGATTGTGTAGCGTAATGTGGGTCTACAGCACCCCCGCCCCACGGGTGACATATGTGTCTGTGCATAAGAGACAGTGCATGCATGCTTGTGTGTGTGTATGTGCTTGCATGCATGCTTACGTATGTGTGTGTGTGTGTGACTGTCTGCAGTACAAAGGTAAGGATGAGACAGAGGTTGGGCATGCGTGAGATAGAAACAGAATAAAGACAAAGAGCAACCAGGACACAGCTGTGTGTTTGTGTGTGTGTGTGTGCGCGCACGTGCGAGTGTGTGCACATGAGCTTAAGATCCATAATATCTTTACTCAGTCAAATGCAGCTAATACATTAGATCCCTAAGCTTTGTGTGGTGTTGGCAGTCACGCTTTAAAAGGGGCCCTTGTAAGTCAGAACACTATAGTTGAGGGGCTCTGGCATCATCAATATGCACATAGATAGGATTAGCAATGATTTGTGCATACATGTGATTGTGTAATGTATTTGTGCGCACCAAACGCTGTCAGTGTGAAAGCACCCTCAGACCGCTTTATCTGCCCTACTTTGGTACGGTTCCTCTCGTGTGAAAGCAACCAAACCAAATAACAAGCCTATGCCTCTCTGTATTCAAAATGTTATGAAAATGTGTGGCTAGACTGTGTTGATAGACCAATTAAATACCTCATGGATCTGCAAGAAGATCGCCAGCTAATGACCAAATGATCATTCAGGAGGAGGGCACGTCTCTTCTCCCTGAAGAGGTGTGAAACGCACCGTCGGCGAGTCGAATAAATGATGAGTTGTCTTTAGAGTCGCAGCCGCGAAACATGTTCGAAATGAAGTATGTGCTGAGAATTAACTACACATACAAAATAATGTATGAGGATCAGTTCCAGGAGCGCAAGGCAAACCTGTTCTTCCATGATGATAAAAGTGGCGTGTTCCGGTGACAATGGTCTTCGCAGTCTATTTTGGTTCGTTTGGTTCCCTAAGGGCGCTTTCAGACTTATAGTTCGATTGCTTTGGTCCGCACTAGTCAGAAAAATGTTACAATTTAGCAAACAGACGTGGGTACGGTTTGCTTTCACATATGCATAGTTCTAAACTAACCAAAATAGGCCGCGAAGATCATCGCCACCCCAACAGGACTAAAACACGCCACATTCGATAATAATAATGCACTAAACTCTACTGTTCCGTCCAATTTGGTTTGGTTGCTTTCACATCTGAGGAACCGTACCAAAGTAGAGCAGATAAAGCGATCCAAGACCACCCCTTTTCATCAGTCTCGGACCGGTTGATGTGGTGCACACCAAAGTACCGAGATTGCATTCAGACCAACAAAAACGAACCGTACTAACAACTTTTGGTTCGAATGGGACGTTTGGTGCGCACCAAATGCTGTCAGTGTGAAAGTGCCCTAAGAGAAGGCTGCCAGCCACTATCGCCACCGCACCCTACCCCTGCAGCCAGTGATGCACATTTCTAACCATCATGGTGCTAGAGAGCGAAACAGAGGGGCTTTAAGAGAAGGCCACCAGCCACCATTGCCACCTCACCCTACTCCTACAGCCAGTGATGCACATTTCTAACCATCATGGTGCTAGAGAGCGAAAGAGAGGGGCTTTAAGAGAAGGCCGTCAGCCCCCATCTCCACCGCACCCTACCCCACCAGCCAGTGACTCACCGCCATTTGTCAGCACCCTTGCTTCATTAACAGTGTTTGGGATGCTTTGCTAAGATGGATGTTTACACCCTGGAAACAATTTTCTAGTGGATGCAGTGTGGGCACCGTGCATTAATATAACCATGCAACAGCTCTTTTTGTGGTAGGGGCTTCAGCCACAAAATGGGCCAAGACCACATGCACCAGAATAATGACTTAGAATACAGTATAAGGAAAATGTGTATTTACCTGGAGGGGGCATACTAAACTGTAGACCTCCTCCCCTCATCTTTATTAAAGCTAGATCGGGGGAGGAAAGGAGGTTTACATGCATGATATGTCAAAAACACTATTCGTCTTAGAGTTAACCTGAGTCTGCTGGAGTCTGCAAGAGTCTGCTGGTAATGTTGTGAATAGACAGTGAACACTTAAAAGGGCTAATTGACACATCACATACAATGCACACGCATGCCACAGACCTGGGGTTTCACTAGAATACACCAGTGGAAGAGCCATCCTGTCCAGGGTGTCAGGATGTGTGATTTCAAAGTAAGTTTCCATCCAGTACAGTGGCTCTGTTGTAGACACTTGAGAGTGCATCATTTCAGAAGTGATATCCTGGGCTGACAAACTGGCTCAGCATGAGGTCCACTGTGCACTGTGAACAAGGGCTGGTAAAAATTTAATTTAACTTAATACACACAAGCAGACAGACACACACACACACACACGCACACATTACAACGTTTATTTGGATCTTAACACAGGGGATGACCCTCTCTCTCTTTCACTGTCTCACACACACCCACACGCCCACACACATGCATGCAAGCGCGTGTGCACATGCACATGCACACACACATAAACAAGCAAACACACAGACAAACACAAAAGCATATATATGCTTATTTACTGAATGACTCTATACTAAACACAAACACACTTTCTGAATCCATCAGGACACACTTTTTAAATCGAGCCAGAAATAAACAGGCATAAACAATAAACAAACACTCCAAAACAAACAAAGAATCCCCACATTCACACATATATACACAGCCCAATGCATATAGAACTAGGTCCCAACACATTTGCAGTGTTTTACAAAAAACACTGTCCTCCTTTTGGCCTTGGTCTTGTGGACAGCTCTTACTGTAGGTGTAAGACCTCGTATATAGGTGAGTCATTGTCCTGCAGAGGATGGGGGATGGCACTGAAGGTCCCTTGAAAATGGGACACATGGGTTCTTTAACTGGATCTTAAAATTCATCATCGCTGTTACCGCTGGGTCTTTGGAGGGTTCAGAACAGAGATAATTCATGGCTCTGTACTGTTCTATTATGTTTCACGCTGACATGTTCTGTTTTGCTCGGTTCTGTGTTCTGCTCTCTTTAATTTTTAATTAATTTATTATTTTTTTTATTTATTTCCTTGATCCCTTGAGGGAAATGTGTGTCTACATTTATTCCATCCATTGGTTAGTGAATCCCACACTAACCTGGAGCAGTGGGCTGCCTGTCTATGGCAGCCAGGGAACAGTGAGGGGTTAAGTGCCTTCCTCAGTGGCACTTCAGCCATGGTCTGGTTGGGGTTCGAACCAGCTACCCTTTGGTTTTGAGCCTGAAGCCCTAACCAGTAGAACAAAACTGCCACTATTCTGGTTCTTACTGTTCTTTATATACTGATCTGGTCTGTTCAGTTCTGTTCCGGTTGATTCCGTTCCAGTCTGTTTTGTCTGGTTCCTTTCTGGCCTTGTATGTTCTTTCCTGGTCTTCTTCATTTTGTTCCAATCTGTTCTGTTTGGTTCCATTGTGTTCTGGTTCATTTTGTTCCCATCTGTTGTGTTTGGTTCTGTTCTGGTTTATGTTGTTCCGATTTGTTCTTTGTGGGTCTGTTTTGGCCTCATGTGTTCTGTTTGGTTCCATTCTGTTCGGGTACTTTCTGTTCTGTTCTGTTCTCCGATCTCCTCTGGTTACTTCTGGTTCATTCACTTTCAGCCAGCGCATTTTGGTTCCATTCCATTCCTATGTGCTGTGTTTGTTTCCAATTCTGGTCTGATGAGTTATTCAGCCTGCCTCTGCTTCTGCCCGCAGATGCCCCTCAAAGGACAGTCTCACATCTCACATCAAAAGCCTGCCAGTGCGGCAGAGTAAAACACAGGCTAACTATTCCACTGGGTCACAAAGACATTTGGAGGAGTTCAGGTCCCCAGCCACTCGCTTTTCAGAACAGCAGTGTTTAGCATTTTAAAAGAGCTTTTATATGGAAAGGAGTGGAGAATTCTAAGGACGGTATTAAAAGTTCTGAATAGGTCATTACAGTAATAGCCTCCAGAAGGCCTGGGGCCTCAGATGACCCCTCAACAGGAGCAGATAGCACCTTGATCAGTAACAGATTGCGATAGGGACCACTCCCTGGCAGCCCACCCAGCAAGATATCCCATCATGCATTGCACCAAAGGGGCCCCTTACACACCTCCCCTTTCCCACCAAAAAAGGGAGTGAGCCGTGGGGAAATTTTATTCCCTGCTCCGTCCTCTTCAATCTTCCAAATTTCAGCCAGTTCAATTGAGGTCAGGGAGAGGTGAAATTACATTGACATTGCGCTCGGCAGGGATCTTTCCATCCCGATGACACTTAGGAGCCGTGGTGTGCGGCGCGTCATTTGTTTCTAATCCCCCGGAGCGCTCGGGCGGTGACCCCAGCCTGGCTGCGCTCTTGCCGGGGAAAGAGGACACAGCGGTGGCTGTTTGTGTCAACATGGGACCTCCCTCCCTCCGTCTGCTCTGCTCTGCTTCGTGTCTCTGGTGGCACACCTGCGCTTTCGTCTGCCCCCAGTCATAGCGGCTAGCAAGCAGCATGACTGTGCATGTTAAGCGCACACTGTCCGTGATGGTCATCTCAAAGCATGTCATCTCATGGCTTTACTGTTGGTGAAGAAGTGCTTTACTTAGGGAAAGAGGTATGGGAAAAGATTACAAAAAAATTACGTGAGGTTGTCATGTGTGTTTGTGTGTGTTCTTATGCAGTGTGTGTGTGTGTGTGTGTGTTTTGGGGGTGGGTAGATAAACTCCACTTGTACTGACACTGACAAGCTGTTTGCAGGTCATGAATGATAAATAAGATTTGGCTGTATGACACATAAGAAAGTGACTATGACATGATACAGTATGTCAGTGTATATTTCCATCCAGAAACTAGGATGACTTTGGGTCAAGAAGCCTGCTGCATGTCCCTTGATAAAGGTGTCACACCACCTCAAATCAACGTTAACAGTTCAGCCTTTACATTAACTGATACTAGATGTGCGGTTGTAACTGTCTTCACAATAAATTGTAAAATATAGATAGTAATAATCTGTACGATGTGATAGACTTTATACCATAAATGAAGCAGTTTATGAAGCCTGGGTCAGTCCTACATAAGTCTTCTGGAGTAATATGCATTATATTGCAGTGCACTGCAGTGTCTCTCCATAGCCATACACACAAGCTGGGGAGTGTAGCAAAGGGCGAGAGCAGTCAGCCCTCCCAACCTTGCACCTGGGTAACAGACATGCACTCTTAGACCCAGTACCACCCAAAATAGCAGGGTTGGGGGTCACTGACATATTAATGTAATTCATGTGAAATGTACATTTTACCCCCCACACACACACACCCAATAATGGAGAGGTAAATTACACTGACCACAATGCAAACAAGCACAATCAGAGATGG
>CM050205.1:20387500-20390000 GCA_027475355.1 Coilia nasus
TGCATGCATATCCGTGCTTGTATGTATGTGCATGCATATGTGTGCTTCTGTGTAAGCCTATTAAACTGTAATTGTTGTTCCATTGGTAGATATTGTAAGGTTCACTCTGATTTTTTTAGTGAAAATTGAGTTATTCACATATTCCTCTAGTCAATTTGTCAATTTACTGACATTGTGTAAAGCAAGTAGTATTTCACGCTCTTTACATGTAAGGAAAGCAGTTTAACTTATCAGCCCTTCTGAATTGAATGCAAAAAGTTTGAAGCTTGAAGTTTGAAGCAATATCTCAGTATACAGTTCCCAAATTCAGAGGGAACTGTAATTATGGGGACAAGTCTGTTGTCAACTACCTAACTATTTTAAACAACAACACCTCATGGCTACTCTAAATATGGTCTCACCTTTGTACTTTGCTGATTTTGTAATGCTGTCGCCGTCCAAAATGAACCAGATGTTCTCATTATCGCACTCATTAAAGTTTCATCAAGTTTTATTACATTCTGTGGCATCATTACAGGTTTCCACCTCCAAGTCTTCTAATTGTGACCTGTCCTGGCTAGACCAACACTAAGTTCACCTACTATCTTTGAGTGACTTGTAAACACATGATACCTGAAAGCTAGCTCTGCAATATGGATGGGAAAAAGACAGTGGAAAAAGAAAAAGCTGTCTCTGCTCTGTGACTGTGTGAACATCACAGCACTGACTTCACTGGCTCCACACCAAACTTCCCCCAACACTGTCATCGCAGGAGGTCTCGCTTAATTGTTTTCCACATTATGACGGTCATTTGGAAGAAAGCACATTAAATGGGATGAAACAAGCAGAACACAGCAAGAAAAAAAGATAAGAAGGAGGGAGAGGAGCTGAAAAAAGTGCTGAATATCACTAGAGCGATAAATGGGACCCGCCGCAGATCTGGGCTCTGATGAATATGCATGAAGTTTGCTGTAATAAAGTAGACAGCTCATCTCTGAATGAGTGCAGTAATTTTCATGTGTATCTATGTTATAAAGTGTGACTGTATGAAAGTGCTTCTATGTGAGTGGGCCTATTTGTGTGTGTCTGTGTGTGTGTGTGTGTGTGTGTATGAGCACGTTTGTGTATGTGCGTGTGTGTGTGTCTGTGTGTGCACACACGTGTCAATTATTGTGTGTGAGAGGTTGTGTCAGTATGTGTGGGGGCCTATGTTGGTGTGTGTGTGTGCATGCATATCCGTGCTTGTATGTATGTGCATGCATATGTGTGCTTCTGTGTAAGCCTATTAAACTGCAATTGTTTGCTCTCCCTCTGAAAAATTATGCATTTTAATTAACACCCTCTCTCCCTCTTGTCAGTGACACAGTCGGGCCTCTCCCTCAGCCTCAGCTTCAGCCCTTCCCCCAAAATGGTGAGAGGAAGGGTGCTTTCACAAACAGCCACTCCGAGCGCGCGGAGCACACTCTGGCACTTTTAAACCGTTCGTAAACTCCGAGTGCTTGTGGAACTGTCGTTTGTTTATTTGGAGTGTCACACTCCAGGAGCGTTCAGAGTGCACTCCAAACACTTCAACCGAAAAGAGGGGACAGAACAGTGTGACGTCATACTAACCGGTTGTATCGCAGGGTTATCCAGCTGTATGACAGATGCTAACACACGCTAAAAGCTTGATTTTATTATTCTCACAATAGTATAATGGTGTTATTTTTTGCCGTCGATATACATTATGTTCATCACATCACATCACATCGACATTGAGCTCAAATGTGGGATGAGCAACACCTGAATTAAAAATAAAAGCTCACATTTACCTTCAAGGCTATTTGAATAAAGTCCACTTATGTAAACAAAACTGTTGGTTAATTCAAAGGGAGATGGAATGCTCAGGCTTTCAGCAGAGCGTAACTTCATTTTCAGAGTGGCAGATTGAATTTACGAACGCACCCAAAGTCTGTCGTCTCTCAGGTGTGCCACGTAACTGCATGCCAAGGGTTTTGCGCTGCCCCTTGCCAGTGAGCTGTGACAGGCCGTCAGCTGCTTCCCACTGTTAAGTATGATCTGACAGCTGTCATTTAGGCATGCCAGCGAGGGGGCTGTTTGTTTGTTTGCAGGCTCACGCTGGCAGATCTGGAAAATGGCAGATGGGCCATCAACGCACACAGAGAAGGAAAAAATTGTCAGGGGAAAAAAATGACCTGCCATTTGCTGCCCACTTCATGTAGGAAGACTACATGTGACTAGACCTGACATGGTCTCAAGTAGGCCACCTACACTGTCAGACAGGTGTGGGAAGTGCTCCTATACAGTAGTTGTCACCTTCCACTGTTAGACAGGTACAGGAAGCGCTCTTGTAGTGGCCAACTTCACGGTTAGGTACAGAAAGTGCTCCTGTTGCCAACTCACTCCATCCCCTTCAAGTGGATCTGTCCTCTACCCTATAACTGTCAGAGGTAAGACACGGGGGTGTAATGGTAAAATCAGAGGTAGGTAAACTATGAATGTGGTGATTATGATGAGGTGG
>CM050205.1:20402500-20425000 GCA_027475355.1 Coilia nasus
TTCCCTCTATCCTCTCTCTCCTTCTCTACCAATCCCTCCCTCCCACCATCTTCCCTCTGCCACATCAATAAATCCTAGAAATATATGCAGAGGGACCTTCTCTGGGTGGCTGCAGTGCTGAGCTCATTGTCTGAAGAGACGAGAAGAGCGGCCACCTAACGCCTCAGCCCATCTCTCCCGCACAAATACCGCGTGACCTTTGCTGGGGAGGGCGTCTGTCCACACGCCACGCTTTAAAGGTCAACTGCGTGGACTGGTTGAAATAAGAACACCCTGAGAGACAAAGAGAGGAGATGGGAACAAAGTGGTGTGTGTGTGTGGATGGCTTTTGCACTCTGTCTGCATTGGCCACATGTGTGAACCTAATTGCACAGCCACAGGCTGAGAAATCCATAGAACAGATGTCATGTCAGAATTCCTATTAATATTTTATGTGCAGTGATGTCTATACCTTAACATCACATCAGCATTCCTATTGATATTTGCATTTCTCAGTGGAAACAAACGTATTGGCACACTCACAATTACTGTGTCACTCCATTGTAACACCCACCAACTTAATCATTTTCCACCAACATAATAAACCACCAATGCAAACGTAATACTTACCATGTTGGTAGGATAGACAGCTATTACGTTGGTGGGAAATTATTACGTTGACAGGGTAATAACATCTCAAATGTGCATATTTTAAATATATTGGCGGTTTATTATGTTGATGGGAAGTTACTACGTTGGCGGGTGTTGCACTTCATTTGTCCCACAAAGAAATCTATCTCCTCTGCCATCTGACGCATACATGCAAATAACTTCTTTTGACTCCCCTCCTGATGATACACCACTTTTGGACATTACATCGCACATATGCTGTACAACACACAGCTTGTTGCCCTATGCCCAATGTGTGTTTGAGCATAGCAGGCTAATTACAGTCTAGTGGCCCTGAAAGTGCTCCACATGTAACAGGGATCATCACATATGGCCCCATACCCCAGCTGGGGTCACACCTAATGTCCTCATGTCTAAGTACTTTGGTGGTGGCATCAGCATCATCTCTCCCTCACACACACACACACACACACACTCCAGCATGCTAGGCGAGGCCATCGTGGGCGTTTCTCGAAAGTCCTCTGGCTGTGGGAGCAGTAAACAGAGTGAAGAATTCCCCTGGAAGTAATGAGCGGAAAATCCCGTTAAAGCCACCACGCACGCTCCACAGAGCTTCGATATTAAACACATCCTTCTGTCTAATCCTGCCTATATTACCACATTTCAACACCCCCCCTCCCCCAAATCCCAGTGGCCAAGGGAAAAAAAAAAATCACAGCAGAAAATGGCTTCCTTTAATCTGGATTAATCCTGCCCTCTCTCACAAGCCTTGCCAAGACATAGTAGAGGAGGAAGTCTTGGGGTGGACTCTTGTCTTGACTCCATGGCTCCAAGTGTGAAATGGAGCTGATTTGGCTAATGCATCTAACCCATGTTTAGCATGAGCTTTAGTGGGTGGAAAAAAGACAAAACAGATATAACACAGAATGAGAAGGAGCAAGGGGGTTCGGTTCGCAGCAGCTGAAAGCAGACGGCCTATTAACATTTGTCTTTCGACTGACTGTAAAGGGGAAAGGAAGAAGTACTCCAAAAGCATGACCTAGTTCAGAGAATTCGGTTGTTTTTCTCTCGACTGCCTGAGTGGAAAAGTGTATTTTTTCTTAAAGTGTCCAAAAACATAGCTGTCATGTTCTCTCATTGATAGACTACAACACCACACTAGCACATTTGCCATAAACACACTGGAATCAAAGCAGCCAAAATATACTTTAATGGTAAGCCGAAAACACACACTCATACACACACAGACACTCACTGCTCAGACTACATAATCAGCACTACACAAAAACAGGAATCCCAGGGAATATCGTGGTGTTAGGGAGGAGTGTGGCATCTTTTTGGAGGGGGTATGAAAATCACCCCTTCCAGTCCGTTTGCCTGATCCCGCAAGGCCGTTCGTTGCACCCACCGTGCCTCTTCCAGCTCTCTCATGAGAAAGGCCTCCCTCCCCCTCAGCTCCTGGATAACCTCCGAGGCCTGAAGCTTTCCTGGTGGCCCTGCCCCGCAAGGGCCATGTTTGTTGGGCTTGTGGCTGGGGTGGGGTGCTGGTCTCCCCTGGATGTGAAGGCAGGGAATAAAGCCGTTGTCTATGGAGGTGGGCGTGAAGGCAGCAGAGAAGCCTTGTAACCTTGAAGTGACCTCTCGCTCCACTTCCAGTTGTTTGACAGGGTCTGCTTCTGGGTCGGTGCTGCTGGGTTTGCGCTATTGGAGGTACAAATGTAGCATCAGACAGACAGTGTGTGTGCGTGTGTGTGTGTGGGGGGGGTGTTTGTATGCCTGTGTTCGTCCTTGTGAAAGAACACAGAAACTGGAACACAAATACTATCTTTCTCAGTCAGTAGCAATAAAAGAGCAACATAAAAGCATTGTTTCTAGGTCACATAAATCCTAATAAAGCACTATTCACTTCTTTAAGTGTATGCGTGTATGTGTTTGTATTTGTGTTTGTGTGCGTTTACACAAATCATTAACAGAGGCCTCTGAAAGGAAACAGCACTCTTAAGAAGACCACTGGGAACTGTGCTAGAATAGTTTTTTGATGATACTTAACCAACTATTGATCCCTCTTCACTAGAAAGTCGGCCAAGTCTGTGTCTCTGCTGTCCTTTCAAGTAACCTATGGTGAAAAGAGCTCACTGGATCCTTTAAGAGGGGGGTGTTCTGACCAACAACTGCTGCTGTAACCCAGGCATAAGGAGATTCAAGAACTTCGCACAAGAACTTCTTGCCACGTATGCTCTGGTTGGTCAGGGATTTTCTGGGGCTCTTACAAACCCTGCAGTGATTCTATTGCAAGTATTTAGCATTCAGACCAGAAGTGAAGCCTTGCAGGTTCGTCTGCTTGTGTGCAATAATGAGGCTCTCAGTACAGCCAAAGCTGAATAGATTTGTGACATTAAACGGAGTTTGCAACTCCCTCCCCAGGCCAGTGGCTGCGTATAAACTAGCTTAAACGAAACCCCTCAGACACCTACGCACTTGCCATTAAAATGCATTTAGAGAGAAACACTGCAAAAGTAGACTACAATGGAAAACTCCTTTGGCTAATATAGTAATGGGAGTTTGTTTACCCAACTTTGTTTACCCATTATTACACTGATGTATTGTATGATGAGCACTTTGAGCTTCTCTCTCTGAATTAAAAACAGGGCAAAACAAACAAAACAACTCAAAATATTTACAAAAAAAAAAAAAAACGTGTTACTGCAAAAGTGTCTTTATAAGCTGACTAGTTGATTGCCAGATTATGTTTTCAAGTTATTTGAGGACAAAATACATGTGACCGTCTATTGTTAGTGATTAGCGAGTTTAGCCTGAGTCATCTTCAGGCATAAGCCAAGAGTGAGGTGAAAGTGAAAGGGATGGAGGGATGGTCCATGTGACTTCCAGGAAAACTGAATCTAAAGAGTCTGAGAAAGCCTTATTAAAAAGGTAACCTCATTAGGTTGGAAGTATTTGAAAGAACTTTCTTTGAACTGTCATTAAACAGGAACCGAGCGCATGGATGCGTTTATATTTCTGCAGCTACCGAGAACAAAGAACCGAAGACGGAATGACACGCCGTAAGCACCATGATAAAAAACAAACCATCTAATTATACTCAATCAGAGGTCTCTCTAGCCCCGTCCCAATTAGCAGCCAGTGTTTCTCAAACATCAAAGCCAAGGACTCCCTCTTCAGAATTTACCTGTCTGCCGGGGCTGCGTCTGGATGATGACCCGCCTCGTGTGGTGTGCAGGGCGGACTGGGTTTGAAGCTGTAGAGTCTCCAGATGCTGGCGCCTCCTCCCGACCCAGTCCCCGCTGGGGCAGCAGCCCTGGACAGCAGTGGGCATCCAGGGGCCCTGGGGCGCAGAGGTGGGTGCAATGCCCTCATCTTCACATGGGTCTGCTGACTGGCTGTCAATCACACTCTCCTGCACAGGACACACACACACACACACACAAAAAGACACGCACAGATACAGATACGCACACACACACGCACACAGAGATACAAACACACACATACAGAAAAAGAGACAGAAACACACAAAAAGAAACACACACACACACACACACACACACACACACACACACACACAAACAAACAGACAGACACACACACAGCATGAGACTCTGATTGGGATAGGATGGGGCGGGGGGTGATGCAGAAAAGGTTGAACACTGCAGTAATGTTTGTGAACATCCTTCAGCTGTCACACTTTACACCCCTGCATACTGTCTAAAACCATTGCCTGTTTATACTGCAGTGTATATTATGCACTGACCATGATGAAGTACACAAATCATTTCAGAAGTTAGAGGGACTAGTCTAGACAGTGGCCTCACCCAAGGATTCTTTAGAGCACACGACTGAATACCCAATGCCATCCTTGCCATACTTGCTATGCAGACTTTCTCGATGCTTTAAGTCTGCACACAGAGAACTATGCCGTGTTTCAGCATTTCCTCAAAAGGTAATTGTCCACATGGAAATGCTGTCGTAAGGGGAATGGCATAGCATGACCCCACAGACAAATACTGCAAAGATTAGGCTATTGTGTGGCAGGAGGGAAGAATGCTGAAATACTCTCTCTCTCCCATCGTCAAGCTTTTAGAGCAAAATCCAGGTAAGTAGGATTTTAAAGCTGTCAATCCTGGCTTCAGAAGGTAAAAACACTGCCATGTACTCCTTCTGCCTGTGCACATAGCATAGCTTATTTTACCAATAAGCTGATCTACCTATGCAGTGATCGGTGCGTTTATTGGGTTTTTATTTTCTGAAGCCAGGACAGACACCTTAAACACTGGTTGGCATCCACAGGAAGCAGAATGTTTGACATGTGAACATGGCACAAGACAGAGTGGAGTTAAATAAAGGTTGACTAAGGATGGACAAGCTTGTGCGAGCTCTGCTATGCAAATCTCAAAACTGCCAAACAGAGAGAGCGAGTCAACCAGCATAACAGAATTGGTTGGAAAACCTGCCACTGTGTCTGAAGACTGTCATTTGCGTCAACCCCACCCACGCTATCACTGGGGAGTGATCATTGTATGTGATTGGCAACAAAGTTGAGTACTAGGAGTCCATTTCCATGGCATTGTCACTAAATCTAGTGGCACTGAACCTAGTTAATTCTATGTCTACAACAAACATTATTCTATTGCATTTTTTTCTAAAGATAAACAGGAGGATAATTAGTATTAATAATATTTACTATATTTGCTCATATTACAGACCTTATTTAATGGTGTGCTTAGAATCAGGACCTCTGCAGGACTTGGTGACTTGGATGTAAACTATAATCAGGATCGATATTTAGCAACGTGGGCAAGGTCATTGACAATTTGGTGTAATTGTTTGGCAGGAGATGATAGCAGTATTTGGCAGGAAGCTGCAGCACTGAGAAGGGTCAGAAAAGTGTCTGAGTAGCGATAAGGCTTGTCTCTGGCAGGAGCTAAGGAGTGTTTTAGGGGCTTGTTAGAGACAGTTTTGGGTGTCCTGCCATATGGGATGTCGATAAAGACTGAGACAGATTAGTCTTCCCCTGCAGACCCTGAGAAACATGTCTGGAAACATTTCGGGTGGCAGAATTTTTCTTTTTCCTGTAAAGATATCAGGAAGTGGAGTGTAGCCAAAAAAATATTTGTACAATATAACAAATTGTCATCTTGGTGAGGAATGCTTTTACACGATTTGCAGTAGGCCTGTGGTCCTTATCTTGTTGAAAGATTTAGCCTCGACACCCACACACAGTTATCGTTTAAGTTGTTTTTTAGTGTGTATTTTTAGTGTGTGTGTGTGTATGTGTGAGAGTTTGTGTGTGTTTGTGTGGGTATCTGTGTGTACATACAAATGCAGTACCTAGACTAGGCTCTTTATGTGGTCTGTGGCCTGTGCAATCACTGAGCTGCTCTGTCTGTGACAGACTACCTGTGTAATTGTGGGCCGGGCTGGGCCAGTGGGAAGGGTATCGATCCCTCTCCGTCTAGACTTGCCCGATTTTCACTGGACGGTCGGCCACACCGCGCGGCTGAGCAGACACTTGCACTCATTTCGACTCCATCGTGGAGCCGTCAACAGCACTTCGATCCTCGGAGACACATCACGACTTACTGAAGCACAGCTTCCTCCCCGGCTACACCTCCCACCAACCAGACCTGTCTAATACACTACAGTGATGCTTTCATTTGTTCAGTTCTTGATTTATTAACTTGTTCTCTTCATTTCATTTATCTTTTTGTCTCCAAAAGTAACTTACAGGGCAAGCAAGCTGCTCATTTCAGCAGCCTGTGTGTGTTCCTTGGCAATCAACCCTATGATGTAAGTGTTATCAGCTCTCATAAGCAGACCTGAAGAAAAAAGCAAACACTTGCTTTTTCTCTAGTCCTTGATTTTGCACCATTCCCTTTTACCGTCTAATTAGGAAACTAATGGGCTCTTAGTTCAGACAGGGCTGGGTTGGGACAGCTGTCTGTTGTGCTCCGTACAATAATGATGAGCTTATGCCCCCTTGTCCTTCGCTTAAAGCCTGATGATGGTCTTAAGCCTCCATGTGAGAATTTGGCATTTCTTGGTACAGTTGTGGAAGACCAAAACAAAAAATAAATAAATAAATAAATAAAAACCCCTTGGTGGTTGCCAAATTTGGAGCAACTGGCACTAAAAGCGTTACAAAGCGGTCTGTAATTATTTAATCAAGAGGTGGGAGAATCTCTCCTGCTGCCAAATAAAGAGAGAAACCCCACATGACCACTTTTTCACCCACAACAACTTCATCTCAAACTGGACTTGCCAAAACAAAACTTCAGAGACGCAGAGAGAGAGAGAGAGAGAGAGAGAGAGAGAGAGAGAGAGAGAGAGAGAGAGAGAGAGAGAGAGAGAGAGAGAGAGTGTCTATGAGTGAATGTGTGTATGCATGCATCAAAAAGTAAAACTGTGCTATACAACCACACAACTCCGCCTTTAGGAGCTGCAACCCACACACATCATGGAGCATTCCGGAAACACCCCAGTCTTAACCCCCACCACACCCCCCTATTTTTGCTGACAAAGAACTGCATTTTTTGAAAAGACCATCAAACCTGTGAGTAACTGCTAATGCAATTAGCCTCTAAATCACTGGAACCTATTAGCGCCGTTGCCAAGTGGTCAAAGGATTCATCCAAGCGTCTCTAGGCAATAGGCAATACGCATGGCTCTCAAAAACTTAAGCAAAACAAGGTAGAGGAAGTCAGGCATTACCATCCAACGCCAGAACAACGGTTCCAGAAGCTTCCACTGTAGGTAGGTCTCCAGCAGCTGATTAAGTCTCCTTGTCTTCTCCATCTCCTGACCACCGCAAAATAAAACAAAAATCAATTAAAGGACTTAATCCTTCTACCATGACCAGTCAAAATAAGAAAGTCAGTTGCACAAATACAGACCTCTAAATGACATAACTATGCTGACAAATGTGTTTCCTAAGCCTCAGCCACCTGTGTGTGTGTGTGCGTGTGTAAGTGTACTGTATGTGTGTGCGCAAGTGTATATGTGTGTGTGTATTTACATAAATGTATGGGTCTGTGCGTGTATGTGTGTGTAAGTGAATATGTGTGTGTGTGTGTAGTGTATATGTGTGTAAGGTTATATGTGTGTGTGTGTGTGTGTGTGTGTGTGTGTGTGTGTGTGTGTGTGTGAGAGAGAAGAGACACACTTGCCTGAGTAGGCTATGCATGCACAGCACTTGTGTCTTGCCTCGCAGGTGCCTGCTGGCCTTTGTAAGCTGTACCCCTGCTATCTGTTTAGTTTTTTCCGGTCCATTTGCCCTGCAACCTCAGCAGTTGTCCTGCCACCCCCAGTCCTACCCCTACATTACCCTTCCCTTGTGTACACACACACAGACACACTCCCACACACGCGCACACACACAGACCTGACATCTCCTGAGGTGGAATAGCATTCTAAGAGGAGTGTGTGTGTGTATGTGTATGTGTATGTATGTGTGTGTGTGTGTATTGGAGTGGGTAAGAGGGTGCGCACTCAGTGTGTTGGCTCATGTCTCTGCCAGCTTAAGGGCATGGTAGGAGGGTGAGTAGGATTTGAGGGTTTGGGAATGGGTTGGGTTGGGTTGGGGGGGATTGGTTGTGCAACACCCCCTGGAGCACACTGTCTATTAGACACACACAGCAAGGGAGCCAGGCATTTATCTCTGTCTCCCTGCTTGCAACACCCCATACCTGCAGCCTGCTCCAAGGAACAGCCAAACAGGCTTGGGGAGGGGTGGAAAAAAAATAGCTACAGCTCTACAAAATGGCACACAAAATCTTCCTCTTTTCCTCTCTCCCTCTTTCCTTCTCTCTCTCTTCTCCATCTCTCTTTTCTCTCAAGTTGCAATCTTTCCTCCACTTTATCTGTCAAATACGGACAGAAATAACCTCGTATGTCGATGTTACTGCGGCTCTCGTCAGGCGCCTCTGTGTGCGCCAATCTGAATAACACAGAGCCGCCTTCCTTTCTTCCCGCGCCAGGTCGCAGTGTTAAAACACTTGTTTTACAGCCCATTTGGAGAGCAGGGGGGAATGGAAAAGAGAGCGTGCAAAATGCGTGAGAAAAAAAGAGAGAGAGAGAGAGAGAGGGAGAGAAAGAGGGATAGAGATTGTAGAGAGGAGAAGAACGAGAAATAAGAGAGAGAGAATAAAGGGAGCACCATGCCTCTTACTTTCAAACACTCAGCCGTCTGCTCTTTCAAGGAGCATCGATACACTGCCTGTCATTCAATGCCAGCTACAGCTGTAAGATGGGAAGAGAGGGAAAGGGGAAGGAGATTGGTGGTGGTGGCGGTGGAGGGTTGGCATTCCCACATCCCCTCCGTTCCACTCCTCTCTCCTGCCTCTTTGCCAAAAACCAGCAAACAAAATAGAAAAAGAGAACAGAGAGCTACCCTGTCTCAAGAATGCAGGCAAGATTCTGGGAGAGGAGAACAAACGCTGTCAGTTTGACAGGAGGTGTTTGCAGCGCTCACCTTGCTAAGCGGACTAGCGTCGCCGGAGCCAGCCGCCTCAGTGCTCGGGGAGACAGGCTGGGAGCCCATGTCAGACAGCACCTGCCGACACCGGAGAAGAGTTATGCATTATTCAGCTCCACAAGCTACATTCCTCCAAGACACAGCTGCAACTGAATTGAAGCCATTTCCTGGAGTTTTTTTCAGTATATGTACATATGAAAAAAAGTGTGATATTCAAACTATTTCTGTACATTATTCCAACACTTCATGCAAGTCCTGAGGCACATGTAGCGTGTATGTCCAAATGCCACTTGAAATGATGTCAGCATGAGGTCTGACTGCAGGCTCTATTCAGGTTTTGGAGGGACTGGGAGGATGGAGGATACCGAGACAGCAGTGTGTGGATGCATTTGTGTTTGTTTTCTTCAATCTTCCCTGCTGGCTTTCGCACAGCAGTCATGTTGAACTCCTGAAAAACTCCCTGTCTTCCCGCCTCCCCCACTACACACACACACACACACACACACACACACACACACACACACACACACACACACACACACAAACCACTACAACCACCACCACCAGCTGCCCCACCCTTAGCCTTTCTTCTCTTCCGGCGCATTCCTCCAGCTTAACCTGTCATATTCATCAGCGGCCAGTGATGGATGACCCAATGGAGAGGTGCTGCAGAGAAATCACTCAGGCTGACTGGGCAGCCGAGAGGGAGGAGGGGGGTTGTGGTGGTGGTGGTAGTGGTGACCAGGGATGCGGTGGGGTCGGGGGGGGGGAGACGTCCATGAAGACAGCCGCAGCGCGTCTGGGCAGCCCAGAGTGACAGCCTGAGATTAACCTCTGCGCAGGGAGAAGGCCTTATCACTCAATCAAGCGCCTTCGCCGCTGTCAATCAGGGGGCTGCACCGAGTGCCGGTTTTGTCCCTCTCTCACACACACACACACACTGAGGCACACAAACACACACACACAGAAGCATTTACACACATATATATATGCAAACCCCTGAACAATCAAAACAATGGTTCAAAGGAATACACACTCTCTCTCTCTCTGCCCTCTACTCTAAATTTTTGTGTTTGCGTGTATGTGGTCCTGCTTGTACACATTTATATGCATAAATTCTCCTTTTTTTATGCTTTAATTAACCGTAGGTGATTGCTGGCAGACTGACAGCCAGGCAGCGTATATATATGCAAGCCAGGCCACGGTGACAGCAGGAATTCAGATTCTTGGCTGGGGGAGGAAACAAAGAAAGAGCACACCAAATTTCTGGAAGTGGATTCACTGGCAGAAGCCAAAGGAGGGGATTAATCAGTTCTATTCAACACATAGCTGCAGAAAAGCTCCCTTGTAAACCCTATGCATCCCTATGGGTTTTTCAAACCTTCTATTAGCGTTTATGTAAATCTTTTTAGTGGTGATTTGGTGAAATCTGATGTTCACATAACTGGATCTAAAGCCCAATATGGCCTGGGAAATGGTGAGCTTTACTGTGAGATTAGAAAAATGATAAATGTCATCATAAAAAAAAAGGTAGCCCTAATGAAAACGGCAGGCTTACATAAAAAACACAGCTCAGGTGTTACTTGATGTAATTGTATTTCATCTAATCTCAAAATGGATAGATGGATGGCTGGTGGGACATTTACGTTTCCCCATCATATTAAATCACTGTATGTGTGTGCGCACATGTGTGTGTGTGTATTTGTGTGCATGCATCTGTGTGTGTGTGTATGTGTGTGTGAGTGTGTGTCTTTATCCATATGACAGTCAGTATGGGGGGGGGGGGGTGCGCCCTCTCCAGTGTGTCTCTGGCTTCTTTCCTCCATTCACTCCTCCCTTGCCATCTCTCCTGGGACACCCAGCCTCCACTCCTGTGTACAGTACCTCAGCTAAAAGGCCCTCCTCTGTCCCAGGGTGCGCAAAAAATAACTTCCCTGCAATTTAAGCTGCCCTGCATGAGAGCTCCGACTAATTACCCGCGCCTAAATGCAAATGTGGGTGCTATACGTCTGTAGAAAATATCGCATTAAGGGGCCGTTCACACTGCAGCGCTTTTTTTTCCGCTAGGCGTTAAAATTCAATTGTTTTCCTATGGAACGATGTAATGCGGTTTGGCCTTTGTGACGCACCTCATTGTTTTTTGAGCGAGGTGCAGGCAGAAAAAGCAGCGAGGTGTGTCTAAAAAAACAGAAGGCGCTCAAAGTTAATATCTGTTCAACTTTTGAAACAATTTTTTTTTTTTTTTTTACAATGGGTCGTTGCGCAGCTACAGTGACTCTCAGTCAGCTGGGGTTTAAACATCAATGGTAAAAAAAAATGGAGGACCGTATGTAACTTAGCAACAGTAAACAAACCTTGACATCTTATTAAGCGCTTGGATTTTGGAATACTAGTGCAATTTCTTGCGTTTTGTTGGTGGAAAAAGCGTCACAGTGTGACCGGCCCACAAGAAGGGCTGGGGTAACCTGGTAAACCAGCCCCTTGTACTACAC
Source organism: Coilia nasus (assembly GCA_027475355.1). Classification (NCBI taxonomy): domain Eukaryota; kingdom Metazoa; phylum Chordata; class Actinopteri; order Clupeiformes; family Engraulidae; genus Coilia; species Coilia nasus. The sequence continues at coordinate 20,414,090 of CM050205.1, forward strand.
TTCATTTCGTACAGAGGGCTGTGCTGCATTGAAAAATGTTTTCTTCCTGGAAGTGTAGACTCTGCTGAAGTTTAAAACAAGTGGCTCTGCCTTTACCCAATTGTTACCGTCTGGTCGTGACATATCAGTTAGCCTGGCTATAAGCCTGCCTACACACTACGATTCAGATGTTGCACACAACGTCAAAGCATCCCTCACAAATACTCCCTCATTTCGCTGATTGGTCCGGCAAAATTCTGCCTGAGACAACCATGTCAATGGAAGCACAGCCAGACCGTCTGTACAAAATGAAGGGTACTACAAAGGGGCTTGTTTAACAGGCTGGGGCTGGGGCTACTACTGCTGCTGTGTGGACTTGCCTTGTGGATGAGCTTGGCCCTCTCGTCCTGGGCGGCCAGCAGGGCTCTCCACTGGTAGCGGAGCTTGCCGTACTCCCACTGCAGGTGCCGCAGGTCCCCGGTCCCACCAGCGCTGCCTCTGCCTACGCCCATGCTCTCTTTGCCCTTGTCACACTCACAAAGATCCATCAGGGAACTCCCAGGGGTACACACCTGAAAAAGGCAGAGACAGAGACAGAGACAGTGTGTGTGTGTGTGTGTGTGTGTGTGTGTGTGTGTGTGTGTGTGTGTGTGTGTGTGTGAGAGAGAGAGAGAGAGAAAAAGTGAGAGAATAAAAGGAGAGAGAGAAAAATGAGCGACAGAGGACGACAGCGACAGAGAGACACACACACAAAAACATATAGGGTCACACAGAAAGGTGCACACAAGCAAACAATGTAACATAATTGCTTCCTAGCTAATCCTATATGTGGTGCTTTTTTGTCTATATTTAGACTGTAATTATGTGTGGGTGATTTTTTTTCAATAACTTAAAGGATAATTTGTCCTAGATTGTTTTTTGCTGATGTATCATAACAGGAACATACACTTTATTAAAGGAGAACTTTGGTGTAAAATGAAAATTGGCATGTTAAAACATCATACCGAGTTGGTATGTGTACTGAGGAGCAAAATTGATTTAGCCTGTTGCATTCGGAGTTTAACTATTTTTTATCGTTTGTCCCAGAAGGCTAACAATGGAAGTGGTAGGTGCCATAGACGAAGCATGATGACTACGCTATTTTTAAACCATTAAAACAGCTCGAAGAAACTCCACACTCCATCGGTAGTACAACAAAGGCCCTGACATTAAAAACGAGGCACTGAGAATTTTGTAAGTGTACGCAACATTTATTAATAAAACAGTTTTGACAAGCAGTACCTTGCTGTAGTTTCTCGTCGCCGCCATGATGAAAGTCCAAACAAGTCAATTGTACCACCTCTCCTCCTATTCTTCCTGCTGGTTCGTGTTCGTCAATCGACTGGTGCGGACGTTCATCATGGCGGCACATACACATACCAACTCGGTATGATGTTTTAACATGCCAATTTTCATTTTACACCGAAGTTCTCCTTTAATGTCTAAAGCCCTGAGGCATAGCATACAGTTTTTTCACCCCTGGTATGGGTCTGCTCAACATGCAACTGGGCCCCAGCTTTTTCAGAAAAGCAATGCTGCCACCACCTGGATAAGCTAAAAATGACAACCATTTGTGAGCACATTTTGGAGTCAGATGTGGGAGCACAGTAGTCTGGGTAAACCCGCCCCTCATACTTCATTTCATTTCGTGCAGAGGGTCTGGAACAGAGACCGTCAGAAAAGATTTGCTGGAGGTGTGGACAGCACAGCTGAAAGTCGTAGATTATAAGTTGCTTTTCTGATCTGATTAGTTTCACGCATCATTTTTGGTAACTTGGTAAATTGTTTTATGGTAGGCCTAATGGTATTGCTATTGGTGTTCATCACAACTTTTATGGTTTTTAAGTGACAACAAAGAATTAAGTTTAGAATCAGGCAGTAATGCACAATGTACGGTAACTTATAACAGACGCGTCTGTACCCTATAACCCAGGTTAAGGTTTTTCAAGTCACTAAACCTGCTTCACTCTCTCCTTTATAATCTGGTTTTAGTTTGGATAAGTAGACCAACAGAAGAGAAGTGGATTTGTTTTAGAGGGTTGCTTCTGCACATGGGAAAAAAGCCAGTTTTAGTCTCCATTCTACAATGCTTTGAAATTGTCCATGGCTGTGACATGCAGCGCCACTGCCAGCCCCTGAAATGCGGGCAACCTGGCCAGGCAGCCCCTCACCTGTGCAGGAGGCAGTGCCAGTGGCTGCATCTGCAGCACTCTCTCCCCCAGCAGAAACTCCAGGAGGCTTCCAGATGACAGCATCCAGCCGAAGGCCAAAAGCAGCTCTCGGCTCCCCACCCCACAGTCTCCGTAGCAACCGTCAGCCTGCGGTGGCACTACCCACCGGCCGCCGTACCCACAATGCCACAACGCACTCCTCACAAACCTGGCCTGGGCACCTGCGAAGTACAGTGGCACATAAATAACTTGACCTGCCAGGAGCACCTGATACAGACATACTGTACACGTGGGATACAAAACTTGCAAATTCCATTAAGTTTGTAATTAAATAAAATAACATGTGGGGAACTTAAGCAAGCCTCACATTCTATAAATGTGTGAATTCCTATTCCGAGAGAGAGAGAGAGAGAGAGAGAGAGAGAGAGAGAAAGAAAGTAAGATTTCCTTACCTGGATCTGAGTGCTGACATTTGCACTCCAACACTACTGCTTTCACCAGAATGCTACGCAGCAAATCCCACAAATTCTGCACCTTCAGGGAACACATTCGTTATAAATCCCAATTATTTTGACATAGTGTCTGACTAGGGTGAAGTGAAACCTAAAATGGAAAATGTTCAGCTACCTGGACGACATTCATATGAATGGAACCTTGGGACAGCACACGCGCTGTTTAAATCCGCACATGCCAGCTACTATAGCTTGATTAAATTTTACAAGCCAACGTTACGTTGGGTTACGTTAGTGCAGTTTGGCGACTTACCACATCTTGTTTGTTGAATTTCGCCCGTCTGAAAGTTTCAGCACATGGCACAGAGTCCACCTCAAGAACAGACAGAAACTTTATAAGTGCCTCGATGACTTCTTTGGCTTTCACACTTCTTTCTCGCTGCATGTTGACAATAGTGTTCAATGAATGTTTAATGTTCCCGGTTGTTGTCATGGTGCTGTAAAATCTACCCTTCCTATAGGAAAGTTGGGCTTTGATTGGATAGACGCTGGGGATTGACTTGACAGATATATCAACTTACCAATAAAAATATCTGAATTCTAAAGGAAGCTTGTGGGTGGCCTCTTCGTCACTTCCTTCGCGCGCTAATTCGAGCCTGAAAACAGAATGCTGGAAATCGGCCCGAACTTAGTTGAAAACTCGAGCCTTTGTTAAGTGACGCTGAGACGCTATTTTCCTGAATTGCTAAAATATGTCTGCACCACATTCAATTGCCATTTATTGAAATGATAATGAATGACTTTTTACAATAGACCTTCTACATGCTATGGTAAAACACAATTTACAAATGTCAGACATAGGCCTGCAAAGTTCCTATAGGCAAAGTGTCTACATTCTAATCCAGTAAAATACATTTTGCTTAGTTGCATTTGTGATAACACACATTGTCATAACATTATAACATACACAATGGCCACTTAATAGACAAGTAATATTTTTAATCTTTGTAAATGATAATTATTAACAAGGACAAATAATAATAATAATAACAATTGAAAAAGCAGTCCCCAAAATATAATCTAAAACCCAAAATATAATGGAATAACAATAAAATATAATTATTATTTAAACATATAAACATAGCACTAAAACAAACATTAAACTATCACACACAACTTAAAGGTTCTGGAAAATAACAATTTTTGATTCATGTTTTTAAAACAAGTTACTCTTGGGCAGCTTTAATGTCTACTGGTAGCTGGTTCCAGCAGCAGGCAGCATAATGGCTTATAATAAATACTATTTCACCCTGCCTAGATTTAACTCTGGGCACTGCCAGCTCAGCAGCTTTAGTAGATCTAAGAGACTGTGTAGGTTTATATTGAGGTAAAACGTCTGCAATATGATTTGGGCCCAGGCTACAAAAAGACTAGATCTTAAACTTAATTTTAAACCTACCTTGTAGACACATTAATGTCAACCGCAGCAAGGCCAGACCATCTGTACAAAATAATTAAGGGCGAGGGTTTACCAGGCTACAGTTGCCCACCACTGTTGTAAAGTCTACTACCAACACACGAGGGTACAAAGAAGGGCTAGGACTGAGATCGACAAAGTGTGTGGGGGAAAATAATCACTCAGAGATCAAATACAATTTAAGTATTCTTTAATGAAATACACAGTGTTATAATTTCTATAATGTTATAAAACAGAACATCTCAGTATATTAATTTATATAAACATGCCCAATAATTTAAATCAAAAGATTAAAAAAAATCTTACAAAACATTCATGTATTATTTTGACATGTCAAGATACAGAAAGTTCTTCATGTATTTTAATTTCCCTTTCATGTGCTATGTTTCCTTTTCATGGTAGGGAAAAGTACTTCAGAGCGTAATATCATAGCCTACCTTTTGTGCTGTAGTAGTGTACCTACAATATTAGTCAGCCAAGCACACATGCAGGTCAAAAATGTTGTATTCATAAGCAAAAAATGTTGCTCTTTTCCATCATGCTTTTAAGCATTTCCCTGTCTAACAGTCAGTATGTGCCCTTGTCCATAACAGTGTCCCGGGGGAAATATCAAATTCTGCTATGCAGGTACTGTGCATCGGTGAGGACATTTCTCACCCTGGGTATGTGCTTACATAGCTCATGTTGCTACAAACCGTGTGCGAGCCTGGAGCACCATTATGTCACAGTGTAAATAATGGCCTAGTGCAGCCTGGAATGGATGGGCTTAGCACTTGGGGTTTTGCTACTCTGACAGGACCAAAAGGGTGACAGAGAACTCTCTGTTTCGCTCCCAGTAATTGTCATGCATGTCTACTAACTCAACACCTTGACAGCTAGTTTGCCCTTTTTAAAATCCCAGAATCCCACATCCCTCTGTAACCTGCAACATGGGAATGGTTGTATTTTTCTTTGCCTGTTAAATGTTTTTTTTTTTTCTCAGAGGAAGTACCAGACAAATGCAGTGACATTTTAAAGTATAGCACAATAACACCAGACATAACATAAAACTAATGCCTGTGCACTTCAAGTAACTAACATCCACTGTATAAAAATGATTGTATTGTCAGTATTGCAAGTTTTAATAACACGTGCTGGTGCTGGGCCCATTTAAATAAACGTAAACAAGAGGTGAGAAATCTGACCAACTGCATTAACTCTCTCCTTCTCCATCACACTCATCATGCTTGATTACTGGATTCCCTGTAGAGGAACAGAGAGCAGAAATATAATGCTTATAATTGCGATTATACATTGTGCACTGACATACAGAGGTTGGGTTTACACAGCAGGAAGTTAAAAAATGTCAACAAACTGTCCTTTAATTTGGCATAGAAACCACACAGTGTCCAGTCTATTGTTTTTTGTCACCGACACAGGACTTTAAAAGCGACACTTGACACTACAAATTGGCCTTGGAAAATTCCATGTGTTCCAGGGTGAACATGTTCAACAACACATATCATAGTACTTCATCAAGATGTCCGTACCATCCAGCTTCTTGAGTTTGGGAAGCCTCTTGGTGGCCTCCTCCATCCAGTTCCCCTCCATTGAGTGCTTCTCCTCCAGAGGGTTACCCACAAACACCAGGTCAACCAGCTCTGGAAGGTCTGCCAGCTTAAGAAACTCCCCTGCAACAAGCCACACCTCACAATCAGCTGCACAAAATCACTTCATGATCCAACCCCATTTATCATTCCGTCCATCCGAATACTCATACTGGCCCTGCTACGTCGCAGGGAAAAACAGGGAAACCATGACAAGTCACCAGAAGGTTTAAAAAAAAGCCTTCAAAATGGCCAAAGGCAAAACATTTGGTTTGGTTTAGTACACCCAGAATGTACCTACTACTAGCTGGCTTGCTATCTAGAAGCTGCTACTGTAACAGTCGAGTGCTAGGCACTGACTAGTGGCCAGTGCCTGCTGAGGCAGTGAATATCAAAATAATGGAAACACTTAATCAGTAAAATTAAAATCCAGTCACCCCAATTACTAACTAAAAAGTATCAACAAAAAGGTCTGAGTACTGATGCTCACCCCACTCTTTCACTAAGTTGTTGGACATGTACAAGACTCTCAGCTTTTTCATTACATGAATTCCTTTCAGCTTATCAATGAGGTTGTAGGATATCCAGAGCTCCTCAAGTGTGTCTCCCACAGCTTCCTGCAGGGGGCACATTACAACTGAGTGAGATAAGATCAGAGATAGAGGCTTGATGTAAACGTTGATTGGCGCTATCGTTCAAGTCACTTACAAGTCCATTTAGGTTCTTGATGTTGTTGCGTCCCAAGGATAAGATTTTAAGATTTTCTGAAGGGAACAGAGTGTTGTTTTTATTTGTAAACCACTAAAAGTACTGGGTTTATGCACAAAATTAACTGTACACACACACACACACACAAAAACATACAAACACACACAAATTACATGTCCAATGTGAGGGGTAATACTTACTTAGACCATTTAAGTTGGCGATTTTTTCAATGCAGTTTGTGGACAATGATAACTTCCTGTACAACCACAAAAATATATATATTTAAAAAAGTTAATCTACTTTGTCAGGAAACATTCACCAATGCCACAGTATTACAATGTAATTACAGGTTTACACATCTGCAGTGGTGTTACAGATACAGCAAGACAAATTAAACAGCATTTGATTTGCACAGCAGCTTTTGTGACTAGGAGATGAATCATTTTAATCCAAGTGATCTTAACTTACTCGCAATTGGCAAGGGTGGAGAGGGAGGCATCCATCTTTTCGATGGGTGGAATCTGTCCATAGAGCTTGACAGCTTTGGCCTCACCCACTTTCTCTCCTGATTTCTCCTCCTGACAAAGACAAACAAAAGTAGAGACATCATTTGTCAACTGAGTAAAAAGCCAATAGCACAGTCTGCTTCAGCAGAAATTAAAAATCAGAATTCTGTCCATTGTCTAAGGTGTACAAACTACTTTTAAATAATCAGGCTAACAATAGTAAATAGACACTAACACAGGTTAGGACACAGACTCACCCATTTTACTAAAGCCTCTTTTATTGTTGTTGCTTTTGCCTAAAGAAAATGGAGACGTTAATATGCCAAGCTCTTGACAGAAAAACAATATAGTGATATAATACAATGCTTTACACAAGCCAGAATGTTTCAAACCAGAATTCATTTCCTAATTTGAGCCTTGCTGTGAAACTGTCTGTCTGTACTACATACACAAAAGATACATCAACACTAATTATACCTAACATTGTTGTACCACACAATTTACTACAATTCATTTATTAGGCTACTGTAACCACATATACAACAGTCCAATGATCCTGTCGTTGTCTATACCTACATGATCACGTCAATTAAATTTAAGTGGCTTATTAGACTTAAACTGCAGACTACATTTCCGGCTTGCCGAACTAGCGACCAAACTGAGGTAGTCAACAGCGAGTCAAGAACAAGACGGCTAATTTTCACACTGGCTTACAGGCGCATCGGCAAATGCCCATCGCATTACACAAGCATTTTGTTAGTGCATTTTCACCTGAAGTTGCTAACGTTAGGTAGCTTCCAAACAGCATGCTAACTCAGCTGACAGCTTGGTCAAGTTAGCTTTTCCTGCAAGCTAATGTTAAGGCAATGTTTGAGTACATGCGTTTTTTTCTAACAGTGTGCATTTAACGTTCTCTGTTAATAGAAAATAATGGTGTAAATACATGGTGGATAATAGTTTACAAGCTCTCTAAATACTAATTTCCCACTTTAACCCCACAGGCACGACTAATTGTAACTACAGCATAACACAACACAGCTAACGTTTCCATAGTAGTGTAGTGCTGAGCTAGCCGTTAGAGAGGCACATGAAATACTGACAACGCCTATGTTTACTGCATTTAATAATGTCTGTAATATGTGATAATGTTCTCTAATATATGAACATGTGTGTATTTGTTCACCCCATGCCTTCAGAAACTGTTACTACGACATTATTGTCAGCAAGGTAAAACAAAATAATGTAATAACGCTTGGTACTCACCATGTTTTCCTCTGTGGTTGCTATGGAACTATGGATACTTGGCGCCTGCGCTGATTGGCAGATTTGCCAGCCCTCGTGTGTTGATTGCTACATTATAGACGCTGTTGCTGCAACAAAAGTAGCAAAATCATTCAAACAAGGCCAAGGCTGCAGATGTACTCCAAGTGCACATAAAGACTGGTCAAATGCACGATGTTTTCACATTTCTGCAATTTCACTGCATGTCATATTCTACCCAGTATGTCTATGTCACAATAACATATTCTTGTATCCTTGATGTTCTAAGATCAAAAAGCTCAAGCTGTGGTTTTAAGCTACTGTTTAATAATACATATACCAATTATGGCATGCAAAATAGTGGACTTAGTGGACTTAGACAACAAAAGCAAGATTATCAGCGTGACTGAAACCCTTATTCTGTAACCCTAAATGTGCTTTTAACCCATGATAAAAGCCATTTGAATTTAATGAATGTAAAGTTATTTTGATACCAGTATGAAAGACAACAGATTTGCTCACTCGCATTTTTCAGTTCATGCGGGCAAGTTCGAGCGCTCCAAGAGCTCGCATAATAACATTTCTAGTTGCACTTTCATTGGGACGCCACTGGGTGGAAGCAACAGAGCAAAAATAATGCTCCATTGTCATGAGCATGGTAGCGTGTCAGAGGTCTCTTTAAACAAATGAATGGAAATTTTTGCTGTCATTAAATAATTTGAGTTACAGCTGATGGGAGTTGGAGGTCCATAGTTCAAAGACTCTTTACACTACATATTTACAAATGTCTGAGAGAGAGAGAGAGAGAGAGAGAGAGAGAGAGAGAGAGAGAGAGAGAGAGAGAGAGAGAGAGAGAGAGAGAGAGAGAGAGAGAGAGAGAGAAGAGAGAGAAAGAGAGAGAGAGAGAGAGAGAGAGAGAGAGAGACAGACAGACAGACAGACAGACAGAGAGTTGTAAATGTGTGTGTGCCGTTCAAGCATGTTATTGATCAGAAAATGTCTGATAGGGGAATGCATCAGAGATAAAAGACGAATAACAAAAATAACAGATATCTTGACTTAAATAGTGACATCAACCAAGCCAATAATGATATATTATACGTATTCCTGCGTGACCATAGGGTCCTGCTGTTGATATCTGTAAACTGTGAGAAATTATCCATGTTCAGTAAGTTGTGCAGTAATACCGTGCGATCTGCTTGTCACTGCCTTTTACTGTTGTAACGAAACGTTTGTATCACCGCGATTTGACACAAGCATGCGCAATGCAGCCCCATGTCAGCCCCAAGCCTACTCTGAACCAAGGCAGCAAAGAGTATTCAGGCAGCGGTCCCCACAGTTCCTGTTTCCGCCTTGCGCTTCGACAGATCTCACCCTCCCAAGCATCTCTCTTGTCCCGGCGACATACCCCCTGGATCACCGGATTTTAAGTGCCTAAAAACAGGTAAGTGGATTGTCTTTCTGGGTTGTCCGAGACAATGTCGAGGGCGATGTTTGTTTCATTTGCAAGCCCTCTCCATCCTGGCCTGTTGCTAGCTATCTGCTACTGAGACATTACTGAATAGCGGACAGGGCTCAACGATCTAGCGGCAGTTCCGTTAGAAATGTTGTTGTATCGCCGGTCAGACAGGGGCTGTAAAGACCAGCTGAGTTGAATGCACGCATCCCCGACCGTCATTATGGCTGTATATGTCAACTGTTAAAACAGACGCGAAAGAATCGGCATTTAAGAGAGTGTCGGCTATAGGCTGCTACTATACTTTATCTGAGGGCTACTTTTCTTCTGTGAGTGTTCCCTGGTGAACAATAACAAGAATATGCTAGCTGACTAGAATTCAGCTGATGAGATGAGTGGATACAAATGGTTTTATTTACAAATACCATGACATGAGGCCATAGCCATGCATACTGTAGTCTGTATCGATACAATGAGAAGGATAGATGCTGGACCGTTGTATGTGGCTGGTTTCCAGCCAAATCAAAACACTGTATTAAGACGTAACGCAGGTCAGACTGGGCTCTTTCAACACCAATGCTTAGTGACATGGTTTGCATCCAGTCACAGCGTTAGCCTGGTGTTTCTAATGTGACTGTTGGAGGAGAAAGCTGATGTGACTGTCGCGTTGTGAATGTTTCATTACAAACCGCACTGCTGCTGGTTTAGCTTACTGCCATTTGAGGTCACGAGTCAAGTGTTAGGAGGCAGTCAACAAACACGATGCTAATGCATATCTCTTACTATGGAATGGAACCAGCGGCTGGAACTGCATGGGACTTTGTGTCTTGTTTAAAATCTGATACAAGCAGGCAACGATGGTTAAGCTTCAGCAATGGAGGGGAAGTCTCCAAAGCAGCCTTTATTTCATGCCTATGAGATCACATTTGATAAGACTGACGTGATTCTCAACACACGATGACTTGGGTAACATAAATACACCTTTATGACCCCCTCACAAAGGCCCGAATCTTAGTTTCATTTTTCGATGTGTTCTGCCGAGTTGAAACCAAACTGACCCTGTGGTTGTGTTTTTATATTCCTCCTCCAACCAATGCGGCCATCATGTTGCACCGGCCCTGAAGAGTCATACTGATGTTCTTGCTGAATAATGAGACTCCCCCACATGCACTTCAAACCCTGCACGGTGAAACAGCTTTTCTAATTTGTCAATTGCCTCCTCACCAGTAGTCTCAGTCCACACGCCTCCCTGTAATAAGAATATAAGATACATGTTA
>CM050205.1:20432500-20440000 GCA_027475355.1 Coilia nasus
GGCCCTGGTAGTGGGGATTTGGGAGCTAAGCGGATTGAGGCAAAGGCTGTTGTAGGATTGGCCTGATTGGATTGCGCTGGTGTGCCGGTGCTGACTCATGACGTCCATTGCAGGGCAGGCCAGCAGGGCAGGGCAGCAGGCGGGCAGCGGTGTACTGTAGATCCCAGGGTCAGAGGGTTATTAGCTGATCTACGTGTCTGATGATTTGTGTGCTCATTAGGATCAGCTGGGTCGAAAAAAGGTTGGATGTGTGTGGAAGTGTTGTTACCTTTTGAAGCCGGGATCTGTACCTCTGCGGGCAGGCCGGGGGTGTGAGACCAGCCTAGCTGGTGCACCCTCTCAAGTGTAGCTTATTCAGCACCGGTACAATGATACTGCTTTTAATAATAAGCTTACTGCTTGTAGTAAAATCATGTTGTTGTTGCTGCTGAATAATGCCAGCAGGTGTCAAATTTGTTTTTCTTTCACCTCACTGCAGCTGTTGGTTATGGTCAATATAGGTTTTCCCTACCACCTACAGCACTTTCTAATGCAATATTATTACTTATAACTTTTTTTTACAAAGCCCATTTTCCTTTCACTGTTTATGAATTATTATGCCCTTGTGTATACCCCACTCTTTCCTTTGTTTCTACAATGCTTTCTTGCCTGACACTTTTATCTTGCACTGTTGTGGCCTTGCCGGTTTAATTTCGTTGTACAGCCAACTGTTCAATGACAATAAATGTGTTGAAGTCTTGAAGTCTTGAAGTCAATATTCTACAATTTGAATTCTGGGTTGCCAGATTTGGTCACATTCTCGCGAGTGCATAATCACTGGTTGAATGCTGTCCAGGCACCTAGTTCCTGGCGAGCAGTTGGGCCAGGTGTCTTGAGGCTTCTCACCGTTGCACTGATGCGGCCCTCCCCAGCCCAAGCACTAGCTTGTTTCTACAGCACTGCTGTACATTGCGAATTTTGCGTTTGCATTCTCAGACAAGCAGGCGAGTGCAGTGCAAACACCTAGTTGCCAGATTTTTCATCTGTCAGCATGCCACTGTGCAGTCTCAGCTGGGTTGTTTGAAGAAGAAGTGCTGTGTGTTTTTTATCCTTTGTGTTCTCAGGCTCAGAGTATGTTAGGGGGACTCGCTTTACAAGCTTCATATCTATCTATTTTTGTTTTTATTTTTATCTCTATTTGTCTCTCTTGCTCTCTCCCTCTCTCTCTCCCTCATTCTCTCTCTCTCCCTCTCTCTCTCTCTCTCTCTCTCTCTCTCTCATATATATATATATATATATATATATATATATATATATATATATATATATATATATATATATATATGCAGTATATTGCTTTCTCTTTCCCTCTCTTTCTCTCCATCTCCATCTCCCCCTCCTCTTCTTCTGCCCATCACGGAGCGCTCCTATCTGGGGTGCTGTGAGCTGTGACGGGAGGGTGTCTGCTGGCTGACTGCAGCTCAGTGCCCTCATCGCCACCCGGCCCTGGCAGAGCCGTGCCCACGAGGAGGGGTGAAAGGTCACCTCTGAGAAGATGAAGACTCTCACTGTCTCTCTCTCACACACACTCTTTCTCTCTCGCTCTATCTCTTTTTCCACTCACTCTCTCCCTCCCTCTCAGTCCATTTCTTGTGGCCATCTCTCCTTTAATTATGTCTGTGAGGCTTTTCCTCTCCTGTCTTCAGTGCATTTCACGGTACGGCCATACTTATCCTCCATTAGTGCAGAAGTGGACCATTTCCATTATTATTGCACGGATGCCAAAAAGGGATTTTATTTTTTTTACGCTGAACAAATGCGCCATGAGAGCAAAGAGGATTGACATCATTTATAGCATTCTAACACTCTTGAGTTTGCTTTGGAAGCAAAGTACAGCAATTTGCATTTGGTTGTGACTCCACTAAGTTTGACATTGGAACCTAAGATGGGACCAACCCTAGTCTGTTAATTGACCGACTCGCTGTTCCCTTACCATACGTGTCTTTTACCAACTGCCAACTTGTCTTTTGATGGCTGGAGATAGATGATCTCTCCCATTCTTTCTTTTCTCTATGGCCACATAATGCCTCCCTCCCTCTCTCTCTCTCCTTCTCTTTCCCCCTTGCTCTATCGTACTTTCTCTCTCTCTATCTCCATCTCTCTATCTCCCCCCTCTCTTTTTTCTAACTGTCTCTGTCTCTGTCTCTCTCTCCCTCTCTCTCTCTCTCTCACTCCATCTTGTTCTCTCTCTGTCTCCCTCTCTCCATCTCTCTCCATCTCCCTTTCTCTCCCTCTCTCTCTGTTTCCCTAGATTATAAAAGAGAAATTGGGGGAAGTGGCACAATTACTGAGCTGTTACCACAGGGAGCTTCTCTCCACTTCACTGCCCTCGCTCTTTTTTTGTTGTTGATTGAGCTCATCCTGATCTTCAAAGGTCAGGTGGAGATGAATAGCGTAGCTGCCCCAGTAGGCATGGCGACCCAGCTGTAGAGTCCCAGGCAAAATCGAAGTGTGTGTGTATGTGTGTGTGTGTGTGTGTGTGTGTGTGTCTGTGTGTGTGTGTGAGTGTGTGTGTGAAGGGGGTTAGGCGGTGTTCACTCAGGTGTTGCGTTTATGCTTCCTGTCAGAAACACACCACATCACCAGCAGCCAGGGACAGAATGGATGCCAAGGGAAGTGTGAGTGTGTGTGTGGTGTGGTGTGGTGTGTGTGTGTGTGTGTGTGTGTTTGTGTTTTTTGTGTATGTGTGTGTGTGTGTATGTATGTATGTATGTATGTATGTATGTATGTATGTATGTATGTGCATGCTTGAATCTTTTCCTTTAGGAGGTACTGCGTGATGCTGAACATCTGAGCGCTCTCAGACACGTGGTGATAAACAGACTTGGAGTCCTCCCATTGGATACTCTCAGAGAGGCATTCCAGGTCATTTGAGCTTTTCTTACTCATGCATAGGGCTGGGCGATATGGACCAAAACTGGTGTCATGATATTTCTGTACGATATATATATCGATATTTCAAAAAGAGAATGAGCGAAGTGTTTTATGTTAAGTTAATAATTATAAGACTGCTCTAAGAGAGCTGTGCAAATGAAAAAGTAAACAGTAACACACGCAGGGGCGCAGCTGAGCGATCCGAGAACATTTTGTGACCATGTCTGTTTCTTCACATGGACTCCTCACATATCTTTTGTGTTATGCATGCATGGTGTATGCTTGCTTGACACCCCAGAGACCTGGGTTCAAGGCTGGGTGAGGTGACTGCTCTCGCCCTTCGCTACACCCACATACTGTAGGCTACATGCCAGTCCATACATCGGATGTCCCAGTTACCTCACCTGACATAGAAAACATGTGGGCTGCAGTATCTTACGTATTATGTATATTTGGATATATCTGATTAAAATATCCCAACGCCCCTTCACGTGCAGCTTCAAGGATCTACAAGCACCTCCATTACCGAAATATATAAATAAATGAATGAGTGGCTAAATGAATGAAGGGATGGATGCATATATGAGTGGATGGATAAATGTAATGTCTGTCCCAGGGTTGTCAATCACAAGCGATGCGGAAGAAAAAAAACCCTTCAGAGAGATTACATTAGGCTAAAGTGCAGCGCATTTAAGTACCTACATATTCTGGCTCACTCTATGGCTGTGCTGTTGTAATGCGGGAGGGAAAAAGATAGAGAGAGGGATAGAGAGAGATAGAGAGAGGGATAGAGAGAGAGAGAGAGAGAGAGAGAGAGAAAGAAAGAGCACCAACAGAGGAGAGTGTCATGTCTGCAGAAATGTGTCACTCCCCCTGGGCTTCCAGAAAGGGGGGGGGGGGGTGTGTGCGTGCGACATAGATAGGAAGTGCCCAGACTGCTTATGGGAAGCCTGAGGAATCAGTTAACGCTCCTGCTGTTTCCCATTTACGTGTCTGTGGGGGATCAGTATTGGTTGGTAGGCGAGGGAGGGCGGGACGGGTGAGAAATGGGATCTTTTGGTTGGTGCTCCCCAGGGGGATATGGTTAGTGACCTGGGTCAGGATCATCTTAATATGACAGGGAATGGGCAGGGGGGGGAGTAACAACTTGTGGTTGTGGTTGATGTTTCAGCAATGGCAATATTGAGCTGGGGTTCACACAGACACACAGTCTTCCAACTGCAGTTAACAGTGCTGCGGAAGTGGGACATTTGTGGTCTCTAATGTTATGTGGAACATGTACTTCACAGTTGATCATTTTTATTACTGGAAAGACAGTCACTCAATATCCCAGCAGAACATCCTCTCTAAATTTTGTGACACCACACACATAATAATGAGAAAGTTATTCAGGAGTTTGTGTGCCTCTTTTGAAACAAGTTTGCGATGGTGTTGGCAGAGCAAAAGCCACTTACTGGAACCACAACATTGAGATGTATGGCAGAACCCTAGAGATTTACAGAATATTTAAAAGCCAAATTTTTTTGAGCAATGGATGTACCTTTTGGACACGGTACCATGATCTCCAAACTTTCCCCCTGCCCATTTAAGGAAAATGTTGCGATAGTATGACACACCACTCCAGAGAAAATCAACTTCATTAGTATTAGTACACGGCACAGCCTAACAACAGTACATCTACTACAGCCAAGCATCGCAACGACACGCCTATTTATGCAGCCTGGAGCTGACTGCCACTTTGCTCCCACAGACATGAACTACCATGAAGTATCTTGCTCTGCCTATCTACGATCTTTTGTGACAGTTTTTTTTTTCAGTCTAAAGCATTTTAACAGAGCGCTGTGCCAGGAAGTTCTGAGTCTCTTACTGACCGTGGAACATGAATGCTGAGGTGAATGCTGTAGCCCTGTCACAAAGGGCTTCTCTTCTCTTCTCTTCTCTTCTCTTCTCTTCTCTTCTCTTCTCTTCTCTTCTCTTCTCATTTCTTCTCTTCTTCTCTTCTCTTCTCTTCTCTTCTCTTCTCTTCTCTTCTCTTCTCTTCTGCCTGACAGCTTCTTTCTTTTTCTTTCTTTCTTTCTTTCTTTCTTTCTTTCTTTCTTTCTCGTCCTCCTTATGTTAACCACTTCTCACAATGTGTGCACACACATGCGCGCACACACACCACTCTTAGCTTGGCCTTAAGCGTGTATACGAGGAATTTACAAGAAAAAGTTGTTCCTTGTTACCACCAAGAAACCGTAGTTGCACAAGCTATAACCTGCCAGTTCTGTATCATTTCCTTGTACAACCTTGTACAATCAAGTTACGCTCTGTGTATTGGGCCTGTCAGTCCATTATCCAAAAGCACAAGTATTCTGCTCCTTTTTACTCTAATGTGTTTAAATGGACATTTCCAGATAGATTCGCCATTCTTCCTTTTGTTGATGTCTCCTTAGAAACAAACAGCAGGTAAGTTTTGCTATTGTGTGGTGTTTTTTTTCACATGTTTACATGTGGTGCTGTGTTTGAACTCTTTATCTTACTCCAGGCTTTCTCCTTCCAGAATAGAATAGAAGAGAATAGAATAAAACTTCCTATCCTTCCAGTCCCTTCCTAAAAATCAACCCCTTCAGGATGTACCTTCAGGGACATTGGGATTTCAGCAGCAAATCATCAAAACATGATATACATAGATTAACAGCATTAAAGTATAAAAAAACTAAAAAGTATTGCAGAAGAGACTGATCGTCCAAACAGAAAATGACTGTGTGTGTGTGTGCATGGTCGTGTGTGTGTGTGTTTGTGCATTTTGCATATATTCCATTCTTTTTACTGTCAAACAGTATGCCTGATGCCTTGGTAATTGCATTTCAGTACAGGGCTATAAAAACTGAACCGTTTCTAGTGTTTACAACAGAAAAACGCTTAGTCAAGGTAGTAGCCTTCTGGGGGGTCACACTCATACTCAGGGGGGTCAGAATTTGTAAAACATTAGTACAGGGCCATAAAGCCTTAACCTTTACCCGTAGGCTTTTCATCAGGCAAAATAGTATTATGTTGAAAAACCAGACCAGAGACCAGAAAAGATGTATTGAACAGTAGAGCAAGTTAATACATTATTAAAACAAATAGTTACAGGACCAGGGGGGGGATGTGGCCCCACAGGGAAACCAGCATTTCCCAGCATGGCTATTGGAGGAGAGGAGGAGGGGAATAGTGGAGGAATGTGGTGCGAGGAGTGTGGTGGGTGGATGATGCTGGAGTTTCTTCTGATGAGAAGAGGGTGTGAGACCTAAGAGATGATTTGTGGCGGGGGTGGGATTGTGGACAAGTCAGTGTGTGTGTGTGTGGTTTTGTGTGTGTGTTGGAAGGGGTGGTGGTTCTTGTGATTAGAAGAGTCACTAATCACAAGTGCAGCAGATGATTTAGGATGGGGATGTTGGTCGAAAGGGGGGAGAGAAAGTGTGTGTTTGTGTTGGGGAGTTGTAATGAGGAGAGTGGGCGACCTAGGAGATGATTTGGGGTGGGGCTGGGAGCGGGGGTTGGGGTGCGATGGGGTGCAGGGTACACCCTGAGGCAGCGTGTAATGGCCCCCCGGGAAGGTTTAGCGTGGGGGGAAAAAAGCCAAAGTTGAAAAATGGAAAGCCGATTTGCTCGCGTGGCACGTTCATCTTCAGTTGACTGGGCATTCAGTCATTGGGAGGCTCTTTCTGCATTGTGTAGGGAGAAAGGAAAAAAGAAGGCTTATGGAGCTTTCTGGTGGCACTGAACTCACATTAACCTGTGTGTGTGTGTGTGTGTGTGTGTGTGTGTGTGTGTGTGTGTGTGTGTGTGTGTGTGTGTGTGTGTGTGTGTGTGTGTGTGTGTGTGTGTGTGAGAGAGAGTGAGAGAGAGAGTGCATATGTAAGTGTATTGTGTGCATATACAAACATGCTTTGTGTTTCTGTGTCGGTAATTTGTGTATCGAATAGTGCACATCTGTGTATGTGTGTGTGTGTGTGTGTGTGTGTGTGTGTGTGTGTGTGTATTTGGCGGGTGGCGGGTGGTTAATTTCCATCCCTGGTGTGTGTGCACTAGTTTAGAGCTCCTCAGGGCTAAAAAGTGACAGTGGGCAGTGGAACTTGAGCGATAATCTGGCGTTTGCATCAGGGCGCCACACCAGTGGCCAGGAGGAAATGGGTCAGCCGACATCGAATCCCCCTCACCAAAAAATGCGCTGAATCTTGCCAACAGAAACAGGGCCACTGGCTCTATTGTAATTTGCCTTCTTTTTTAGTTTTTGCGTGCTCTTTGGAAGGTTGGCAGTGTGTTTTGGTTAGGTGATTTGTGTGTGTGTGTGTGTTTGTTGTGTGCGTGTGTGTGTGTGTGTAAAAGAGAGTGTGTGCAATTGTGTGTGTGTGTGCTTGTGTGTGTCTGTAAGAGAGAGTGTGTGTGCGATTGTGTGTGTGTGTGATTGTGTGTGTGTTTGTATGCGTGTAAGAGAGTGTGTGCGTGCCATTGTGTGTGTGAGTGGACGTGTGTGTGTATGTATGTGTGTGTACATGTGTGAATGAATGGACGCTTGTGTGTGTGTGTGTGTGTGTGTGTATGTGTGTATGTGTGTGTGTG
>CM050205.1:20452500-20470000 GCA_027475355.1 Coilia nasus
CTACACTTTTTTGGGGGGGAAACAGACTCTGCCAGATCCGGACATCCTACTGCCAGAGCCGGAGATCGGCTGAATGGATTCAACAATGGTAAAACTCAACTATTAAAGCAACACTATGTAACATTTTTGAGGTTAATGAATTATCATCATAAGTGGGTAGATGGTTAAATGACTCATTACAGGGTGAATGAACGTTCTCTCGGCCACCCCAGTGGTCTGTAGGGGAAAAACCACACTTGCAAGTTGGGTGGGTCAGCACCCATGAGCTGACCAGTCTCGGGCACAGCAGGCTACTCACTATGCATGTAGGTATGCATGTAAGCATGCAGTTTCATCATGACGGAGCTAGTGAGAAGACAGCGATTGTAACATTGAAATGATTTCTCTCTTTCTGTGTATGTTTGTGCTTTCACTACAGTAGCCACTTGACGTTTTGGTCTGTTTCTTGATAGCTAAGTTGCTAATGAACATTTGGCAGTGAACATTTAATCCTGGCCAGAAACCAACCAAAAGTTGCATAGTATCGCTTTGGAAAATAAGCCTATTTTCAAAAAAAGGTGGAATTTTGTCTCTATAACATGGCCTATTGCATCTGAGACAGTGCTTCAATACTTGTGGGATGTAAGTGGGCAGTGGTTCAGATTGACTTTAGGATTTAGAGGACTTTTTGTCTTTGGGCCTGAGTTGGTCACCACTGTGTGGCGTACGTATGTGGCCACAGATGGAGATAGCTTGGAGGTCACCTGATAGAAATAGCTCACAGCCCACCGATTTACAGCCCTGTTGGAAATGATCCGGAACATTCTGTGGTTCCCTACAGAACAGCTGACAAAGGACAGGATCTGGCCCTGATATGGCACTGATCAAACACATTACACTCCAGCCCTCTATACACACGCACACACACAAACACACACACAAACTCATACACACTCACACACACACACACACACACACACACACACACACACAAACATGCACATGCACACCCATGCACACACGCACATGTACACACACACACACACACACACACACACACATTGACCTACACACTTACACACCCTGAACACACACACAAACTTACTCACTCTCTGTTTTACACACACACACACACACACACACACACACACACACACACACACACACACACACACACACACATGCTGGTCTAAGCAGTCTTGGAGGGTATTTGAAGGAGGGTGTGTGTGTGTGAGAGAGAGAGGCCAGGGAGAGGCCCAACATATGCAGCTCTGTGGGTCTCCATGAGCAGGCCGGAGGCACAGTGGGGCAGGAGGGGGACGGGGAGGGACGGGGGGAGGGGAGGGAGGGCTTTGGCCCAGGCAGGAGTGGGGATGAGTGGGCTTCTCTTCCTCCCTTGCCCCCACTCTCCCCTTCCACACCCCCACTGAAGCATCCATCTAGAACCATCCATCTGTGAGTCCTGGCCCTGAAGAAAGGGTGTGTCTGTGTGTGTGTGTATTGTGTGTATTGTGTGTGTGTATGTGTATTGTGTGTATGTGTGTGTGTGTGTGTGTGTGTGCACGTCTGTGGCAGCATGTAGTTGAGCAATAACTGGCAGCACACACACACATATATATATAAGTGCGATGACTCATGCACACACCCTCTCCCACTTGGCTTGTGTACGTGTGTGTGTGTGTGTGTGTGTGTGTGTGTGTGTGTGTGTGTGTGTGTGTGTGTGTGTGTGTGTGTGTGGTGTGCTTGTGTAAGACAGAGGACAGTGAGAAGCAGAGAAGTGGAAAGTGTGGTAATAAAAAGTAAGAACACAAGAGAGAGAGAGTTAGAGAGACCGGAGCAAGAAAGCATGTGAGAGAGAGAGAGAGAGAGAGAGAGAGAGAGAAGAGAGAGAGAGAGAGAGAGAGAATGAGACAGCTAACCCTCTTGTCCTCCCCCACCCACCTGACACACAATGCCAGCAGCCATCTGCAGCCCAGCGGGTCGCCTGTCTCTTCCGCTCTCTGTCTCTCTTTCGCTCTCTCTCTCTCTGTCTGTCTTTGTCTCTCTTTCTTTCTTTCTCTCTCTGTCTGTCTCTCTCTTGTTTTCTTTCTCTCTCTCTCTCTTTCTCTCTCGGTGTCTCTGTCTCTCTTTTTCTCTGTCTCTGTCCATCTCTTTTTCTCTCTCACTATGTTTCTCTCTTTTCCTTTCTTTCTCTGTCTTGGTGACCTCTCCCCTTTCACCCTGTGCCATGCTGTATTGTTGGCCAGCGTCTGGACACGGTGGCGCAACTGCGTTGACAGATGGAGTGAAAACACACTCACACACACACACACACACACACACACACAGATGCGCACACCCAGACATGCACACACACACACACACAAATACCACACACACACGCAAACACCACACCCACACACACCGACACGCTCTCACCCAAAGACACGCATGCATACAAAAACACCACATGCACACACATACAAACACCATGCACACACACCGACATTCACACACCCAGAGACACACACACACACAAACACCCACACACACACACACACACACTCCCTTTGCTCATGTTCTTCACGGCGTCCATCACAGTGTGAGTGCTGTCAGATGACAGGAGTCAGTGCTGCCAGATGACAGGAGTCCAGCTGATCCTAGTGGTAGGGGGACAAGTATAAATGAAGCTCGCTTACAGAGTCTAAATTACCCCTCCATAATTGGGGGGTACTATTATTTACGGGGGGTACTACCACTTTACACTTTATATTGATTACATTAATGCCGATACCACCCCCCCGAACAATAAAAAAACTTTTCATAACTGATATGTTGTCTTTGGATTATTCTCAAATAAATATATTGCTTGTATAATTTGAAAATTACAGCATTTATTTTGTATTTACATTTACACAACATCCCAACTCTTATGGAACTGGGGTTTTATTAATGAAAAGAATCCGCAATATAGCAGGACCATGAAAGGTAAACCGCAATACAGCGCGGGATCACTGTACTGCAAAAGCTGAGTTTATACTGAAACATTATCTCCACTTAGGTAAACGACTGGCTGTTGTCTGATCGTCGTTTGTGCCCAAGCACCTGCTGTTGGTGCCCCACCTTTGCTCTACTGACTGGTCGTTGCTGCCGCTCCACTCACGAGTGCTGTGTTAAATAATACAGGTGACCCCCTGTCGCTGACTTTGACTAACAGGTCACAGGGTTCAAGTCCCAGTAAAGCCAGCCACTAAAGGAGTGAATACCCCATTGCTCTATTATTAATACTTTGGGTATTGCACTTACAGTGCTGCCGACTGTATTTGCATATCCTGCTTGCTGTCAGGATTCCGAACCACGCGTCCTTCATTTTGAATCACATAAATGCCCTTTCGAATGAAACTGTCGGATATTGCACGATACACAAAAATAGCACTGTGGTTGAGTGTGATGGAACAAGAGGTCCTGCAGTATACCTTAGGCTTGCCGTGGCACAGGTGATTTGCATAGCCAGACTTCTGGCCGGTGTCGATTTCAGATGAACGACCAGGATAACATTACCAGTGCGCGAAGCATGACTAACCTGACTTACAGGGAGCTACTGTGTACTTATTTCCTCGGCTGTTTGCAAATAGGGAGATAGTGCGAGGGTACTGTTTTACATTACATTTACATTACTGTCTCCATCATGTCATAGTAGCAGAGCACTTTAGCAGTTGTGAGTCGAAACAGCACGCTGAGCACAGTAGACCAGCACGTCATAATTCGGATGTTCAAATGCTTTTAATCTTAGATAAGCGAAATGAGCTGGAATGAGAAATGCCTTAGGTGCCCCGGGTAGTGAGCCAAATGCATAAAGTGTTCTACGACAGGCTCATAATTCCCCCTAGGAAGGCTTGTTGTAGTGCCAACATCATGAACATTTAAGACTGTTGCACCTGAAGGCCAAGTTTGCTCTAGACGTATTGACTACACAAAGCTCTTACTGTAATGCAGGTACAGTAGGTCTAGGCAACCTGACTGCTGTGGTGCAGTGTTGGGCACAGATCAGACTCTTGATTGACAAGAGGTGTAAATCCCGGCTTTATGAAGTGGAAAAAAAAAAAACCTGCCATATTTTGGTCTGATCCAACCATTTTCTGGAAGAGCACACAAATCATCAGACAGGTTCAATCGGCTAATGAGCGAAATCATCTGTGTCAAGTGCACAGGCAGAAGGAACATTGCAGGGTTTTTACATTCTGAAAGCTTCTGAAGGATTGACATCTGTGCTGATTGACAAAGTGGTTGGAAAAAAGGGTTGCACTGCCTCGGGCTGGAATGGTGCATTGTGGGTGCAAGTTGCACCGCTGCATCGCTATGAGGGGTCGGCAGGGCAGGCGCTTTGGGGTGGTCAGTGTGCCACTGTCCTGCCAGGGTGTGCCCAGTTGCCAGGGCCATCCATAACACATCAACATCATGGCTGGCCTCAGATCGTACCAGGTTATCAATGGCTGTGGAAGGGCAGAGAATATGAGACAGAGAGACAGAGAGCGTGTGGAGCATGGGAAGGGCAGTGGGGTGGGCACGTGTGTGTGTGTGTGTGTGTGTGTGTGTGTGTGGGGGGGGGTGGTTGGAGATGGATTGGAAAATGTGTATGTGTGTGTGTGTGTGTGTGTCTGTGTGTATGTATGTACTGTATGAATGTTGGTGTGTATGAGCGAGATGAGAGAGGTAAAGGATATGCCAGGGTGTGTGTGTGTGTGTGTGTGTGTGTGTGTGTGTCCATGTATCCATGTGTGTTGGAGAGAGATATGGCTCTGATTTCTTTATTTTCTGTTGACAAGTGTGCCCTGTCTTCCATGAGATTGGAACAGGAGATTTAAAGGGCCATTTTCATGTAAATTACACAAGTTTTTTTTCAGAAAGGAAATGACATGTCAGGAGTTATGTGCAGAAAATTATTGATCCCCCGAAGTCATTTGAAGTTGTTGTTTCTGCAGACTCTATTAAGGAGAGAGCGACACATCACATTCTCCAATTATGCAGCTTAAAAATGCACCAAGGTCAAAAAGCTGAAAGCTGTGCCTGGCTTTGCATATAAGTGTGTGTGTGTGTGTGTGTGTGTGTGTGTGTGTGTGTTTGTTTCTGTTTGTACTTTGTCAGTGCATATTGTTTGCACTAGTTTGCAGTTTTTGTTTTTATAGCTGTGTTTGTTTACATTTAGCATACATTTAGGCTTGTGTGTGTGTGTGTGTGTGTGTGTGTGTGTGTGTGTGTGTGTGCGCGCAGGGCCTACCGTGTGTTTGTATGTGTGTAAATGTGTTTGTGCTTTCTGTGTGTTCTGAGCACAAACACTCATTGGTATCCCTAAAGCCCTGATCCATTTTCATTGGTGACAGAGAGATAGCAGGGGGAACAGGTGGACAGAATAAAGGAGAGAGAGAGAGAGAGAGAGAGAGAGAGAGCAATAGAAAACAGTAGAGAAAAATGTGTTAGAGTTTGTTGTCAATACACACAGAATCACCTGCACCACTGCAGACATTCCTCTCTCTCTCTCTCTCTCTCTCTCTCCCTCTTTCTCTATCTACACACACACACACACAACCACACGCACCCATTCACACATTGAACCCCACACACACACACACACACACACACACACACTGATACACACACACATAAGTTTTCCTCTTGAATGTACCTGTGTGCTCCTCTCCTCCCTGTGTAACCCTCTTGAGGAGATGACAGATGAATGCTGTCGCTGAGAGCCAGTCCTGCTGACTGCACAGAAACAGGTAGATTTAGCACCTACTCTTCAAGTGTGTGTGTGTATGCGTGCGCGCATGCTTTTATCTGTGGGTGTGTGTGTGAGTGTGTGTTAGAAAGACAGCGAGAGCGCAATAGAGAGACTTGATAGAGAGAGAGAGCTTGTGTGTGTGTGTTGGGGAGGGGGGTATTAGGGAGCAAAAGAGCGAGAAAGTGTGTGTATGTGTGTCAGTGAGAAATAGTGAATGTGTGTGTGTGCGTGTGTGTGTTTGTGAGCAAGCACAATTGTGTGTGTGTGTGTGTGTGTGTGTGTGTGTGTGTGTGTGTGTGTGTGTGCGTTTGCGTGTGTGTGTGTGTGTGTGTGTGAGCATGCACGATTATGTGTGTGTGTGTGTGTGTGTGTATGTGTGTGTGTGTGTGTGTGTCCTCTGCGCTAAGTTTGACCTTTCTTCTCTTCTCTTGCAGGAGGAGGGGGAGGAGGCAGAGGAGGCTGCAGTCCACAGGCACAGGAGGCGTATGAGAGGCGTATGAGAGGGTAGGTAGGCCCTTTATGTGCCTACTGCATCTTACATCTTACAGCTACTTTGCACTTTGATGGATTGGGCCATTTGTGCCATTTGTGTGCGTATTGTATTGCAATGTGTGCATATGTGTGGAGTGATGCATGTTTTTATAAGTGGTATTGTGGGTTAACGGGCATGTTTATGTGCATGTCTGTGTGTGTTAGAGTGAAGTTTGAGCCACACACATGAATATTTATTTGTGTGTGTGTGTGTGTGTGTGTGTGTGTGTGTGTGTGTGTGTGTGGGCCACATAACAGGCTGATTTGAATAAATATGAGCTGATGTTAACTGGGCTGCTTGTTATTGCTGGGAAAGGCCAGTGTGTTTTACGTTGCGCTGTGACTCATTCACAATGCTGGCTACATATGCAGACAGCCCACACACACACACACACACACATATGCGCGAGTGCACACACACACACACACACACACACACACACACACATACACACACACACATATGCGCGAGTGCACACACACACACACACACACACACACACATATGCGCGAGTGCACACACACACACACACACACATATGCGCGAGTGCACACACACCTACACACACACACACATATGCGCGAGTGCACACCGACACACACACACACACACACACACACACACACACATATGCGTGTATGCACACAAACACACACACATATATGTGCTCAGAGATTTGTAATGGCCTCAGGCATCTCAAATTTGATCAAGCAAAATATGACTGCAGATGTGCCCTAGGATTCTGTCCATCTCTCTCCATCTCTCTCTCTCTCTCTCTTTCCTCGCTCTCTCTTTCTCTCTTTCTCAGTTTCTCTCTCTTTCTTTTTACCGCTGCCTTTCAATTCGTCTCTCTATCCAAACCCCTCTTTTTTACCTCTCTATCTATCATTATCTTTCTTTCTTTCTGTGTATATGTCTGTCAATCTGTTTGTCTACCCTACCGTCTGTCACCCCATTTTCTCTCTCTCTGTCTCTCTCTAAGTCTGTCTCTCTCTCTTTCTCTCTTTCTCTCTGTCTATAAGTCTGTCTTTCTCTCTCTTTCTCTTTCTCTCTACCCCCCTGTCTCTCTTTCCCCCCCCCTCTCTCTTTCTCTCTTCCTCTCTTTCTCTCTCTCTATTGTTGTCTCGCTGGTCTCTCTCAGGAGTAGAGCTGTAATCAAGCCCATCAGCCTTCTGTGAGTTCTGAGCGATGCACAAAAGCTTGAACAAATATCTGCTGTTTTCCCTCCTTTCTATCTGGGAGGACAGATAGCGTTACTTCAAAGCACCTCCTGTTTTCCCCACTTCCACTTCATTTTCTGTGTGTGTGTGTGTGTGTGTGTGTGTGTGTGTGTGTGTGTGTGTGTGTGTGCGCGTGTGTGTGTGTCTGTCTGTGTGAGATTGTGTGATTGTGTATTTGTATGTGAGAGAGAGAGAGAGAGAGAGAGAGAGAGAGAGAGTGTGTGTGTGTGTGTGTGTGTGTGTGTGTGTGTGTGTGTGATTGTGTGTCTGTGCAAGTGAATGTGTGTGTGTGTTTCTGTGTGGATGTGTGTGTGTGTATGTGTGTGTGATTGTGTGTCTGTGCAAGTGAATGTGTGTGTGTGTTTCTGTGTGGATGTGTGTGTGTGTGTGTGTATGTGATTGTGTGTCTGTGCAAGTGCATGTGTGTGTGATTGTGTGTTTGTGTAGTGGCTGCAGCAGGTGCTCATTTACCTGCCCAGAGACCACACTCAGTCTCGTCTTCAAAGGGAGAAAGAGCAGGGCACTTTGGCAGAGCAGGCCGTTCTGCAAGGCCTTTCTCCGTGGCTTGAGAAGCTATCGGCATGCGATCGGAGGGGTATCCCAACCACGCTGTGTTGACAGCTTGGCTCCCCCTAAGTGCTCAGATATGGCAGAGGGAAAGGGCTCTTTTTGGGTTTTGGTTGGGTCTGATTTCTGTCCGGTCCTGTCCTGTCTGTTCCTCGGATCATGGGAGAGGGAGAAAGAGAGGAGAGGTTGGCAGAGCAGACGGAGGGAAAGAGACCAAAAGAGACAGATGAAGAGATGTTTCTTATTTCGCCTTTTTCCCCCTAAGCAAGCGTATTGTCTGACTGGAGACGGAGTATGAGATTGACCGGGCTATTTCTATGTAAATCATGCTCCCACCTCAGTGCCTCCACACACACACACACACACACTACACACAAACACGCACATATACACATACACACATATACACACAAACACACATACACGACCACAAACACACACGTACCACTTACAAGAAATCGTTGCTTTTTTGTTTTTTGTTTCATGTGGCGTGGAGAGCTTGCTCTCTCATGGACAAGCAAACCTTCCTTTCCCCTCTTGTGGCTTGACTTACAAAAACACACAGACTTGTTCTCATAGCAGACTCCCTACATGGAACATCACCCTGCCAAAGGCACAGTGAGAAAGCGAGAAAGAGAGGGAAAAAGAGAGAGAGAGAGAGACAGAGGCTTAATGACAGGAGCTCTCTCTACCCTCCTCCCTCTCTTCTCTTTCAATAGAAGAAAAGGGCACACGGTGCCAAGAATCCTTTTTTTAACAGTAACTTTTAATGGCTCCATCTACAGACCCATATGGCTATAGCATCAAGAGCAAATTAAGCTCTGTAGTTGTCTTTGTCGTCGTTGAGAAGCTCTCGAACTTTGTGCCAGAACTTTGAATGTTAGTTCACACGAATATAGAGCTCTAGAATTTCTACAGCACTCTACGGTATTTTAAAACTACCATATAATGGGGTATTTTCAGATTTGTAATACCATGGTAGAGATGCTAACATCTAAATGGTATAGAAACGCTCTGAGTGACACAAAAGAAGCCATTTCTTGCATTCTATATGAAATGTTAAAATAAGGAAACAATATATTAAATCCTAACTTATTGAGCTGCTACTCTGATTTAATGTGCTTAAAACTTGCCATGTACTCACATAGCATTTATGTCGATTTTTTTAAACACTTTTTAAATGCCGACATATTGGGGTATTATGTCAGGAAAATATCGAGGTATAAAAATTTTGATACCGCCCAAGCCTACAATGACGCTTCTCTGGCTAATCCATCCTTGCCCCAGTGCTTCTGCTTTTTAGTGTCATGCTGATACGTCTTCCATAAGAGTGTGTTCCAATTGCCTTGGGATCTGAGAATCAGATATCGAGATGATTCACATTCACGGAAAATAGAGAAAATGAAGTTTCATGTGTTCCATTTACCAGGCGAGCAAGTCGGGGTCCTCTGTTTTGCTACAACATATTTGGTTGAGTGTCTGACCGACATGGGTCGGGCATTTTGTCACTTCTGTCTTGAGGGCTTCGAAAACAACTTGTTCACCGAGCAATATATGCATGCTATGTCACCATGAAGTTCGTCAGAACAATGTTAGAATTTATGATAACTATACTCTAAGATAGAAATATTGAATAAAATGCAGTAATAATTCAATAATACATACAGTAAAATGTGTTAAAACAGCATGTGAGAGGGGTATTTTAAGGCTTAAACTATAAAATAAAATGTTTTATATGTGGTCTTGCTATATCGCCAATTTTCACCTATTGCGGAGGGTTCTAGAACATAACTACCGCAGTAGACAGGGATCATGGTAATGCGTGATGTGAAGTAAGTTAGACCCTTACAAAGACAGGGCACAGTCCTGAATGTGTTGGCATGCATTTGATTGAGGTGGGAGGGCCTATGTACAACCTGAGAATATAACAGGCAGAAAAATGCATGATGAACTTTCCAAAGCTGAGAGGAGAGAATCTAAGAATCTATGGTGTGTGTGTGTGTATGTGTGTGTGTGTGTGTGTGTGTGTGTGTGTGTGTGTGTGTGTGTGTGTGTGTGTGTGTGTATGTGTGAAAACACAACCCCCACCTCTGTCACAGCAGCCAAGCAGGAGATGGCAGATGTAGATAGATGTTAGCAAGTTCCCGCTGTTTATCAAAGTGTGTTAATTGGAAGAAATTGTGTGTGCGTGTCTGTGTGTGTGTGGGGCTGGTTGGGGGGGGGGGGGGGGGGTATGTGTGTGTGTTTATGTGTATGTGTGTGTGTGTGTGTGTGTCTTTGCGAGCTAATGTTTGTGCATGCGTGCGTGTGTGTGTCTGTGTATCTGTGTGTGTGTGTACATTTGTGTGTGTCTACATGCGTGTGTATGTGTGCGCTTCAGCCCCTCTGCCCCTCTGCCTTCCTGGCGTGGGCAGAATGGACTGGCGTACCCCATGCCAAACTGGCATGGCTGAGCAGAGGATGGAGCGAGAGAGAGGTGGATGAAGAGGAGGAGGAGGAGGAGAAGGAGGAGGAGAAGGAGGGAAAGGTGGGGTCCCTCTCTCTGTGGTGGCGAGGCTGTGGGGAGAAAACAGATGGTGTGGAGTGATTCAGTATGTACTCACCTCTTAATGAGCGAGGGAGAGAGATAGAGACAGTGAGAGATAGAGATGGTGAGAGAGGAGAGGAAGAAGTGTAAAGAGAAAAGAGAGGAGAAACAGAAGTGCTGACTGTGAGAAAAGAGTGATAAAGAGAGAAGGGCGATGGCGAAGGCCTTGTATGTTTTCCATGCATATCCTGTTATATGTAAAGATATTCTATGCCTGCTAAAGATGAGACACATAAAGTAAACACCCACACATGCACCTGTGAGAATGAGCACACACACACACACACACACACACACACACACACACACACACACACACACACACACACACACACACAAACAAAATGCCTGAATGCTTTGGCATAAACTTCATAGAAGAGGGTCTGTATAAAACACATAATCATTCACAAACAGACTCCTATTGTGCACTCTGCACTTACATACGGATTACAACTCAAGCACACACACACACACACTCTCTCTCTCTCTCTCTCTCTCTCTCTCTCTCTCTCTCTCTCTCTCTCTCACACACACACACACACACACACACACACAAGGTTAAGGCTATCAGCAATGTCTGCACTGCCACTGTGTGTGGACCATAAAGTACGGGAGTGGCATCTGTCTGTCACAGGGGGAGCATGTGACGAAATGAAGTCCATGTCTAGAAACATGCAAAAAAAGTGAACTTGTTTTAATAAGAATTTCAAAGTCCAATTTAAGTAATAGTATCAAATGAAAACAAATTAAGCCAAAACAAATCCATTTGGAGATGGACTGATCATAAAGTTTACCAAAATTATATAAATATATTTCTGTAAATTAATTTGCAAATGTTCTTTTTTTTTGCATCTGGGGGGGATTTCAGAAAGCAGGTTTAGTCACTTACCTGGGTATGTAAATTCAAAAAAAGTAGTAAATCTAGTAACAGAATAGGCTAGTCTAGGTAAATCTAGTAATAGGATAGGCTTCGTTGTGATTGAAGGGTGAACCTTTAAGTCTGTTC
Organism: Coilia nasus; assembly: GCA_027475355.1. Lineage (NCBI taxonomy): Eukaryota > Metazoa > Chordata > Actinopteri > Clupeiformes > Engraulidae > Coilia > Coilia nasus. Next base: position 20,464,150 of record CM050205.1, read on the forward strand.
TGTTAGGAGGTTTACAACTCACGCTGAGTTGACTTAGCTGGGTTAGTCACTACGCCGCCTCTTCAGAATACCCCCCTGAGCTCTTCATGTGCAGTCTGTGTGAGTGGTCGAAATGGGGTCATTGTCTCCAAGGTTAAGGCTATCATGAATGCTTGCATTGCCACTGTGTGTAGACCATAAAGTCCAGGAGTGATGTCCTGTCACGAAGGGTGGAGCGGTGGTGGTCATCAAGAGTGGGCGGTGCTGACACAGTGCAAAGGTGACATCTGTGATTGTCTGTGGAACCATAAATCCCAGGGCTGTGTCTGAAACTGTAAAAATGCTGCCTTCGAAGAGAGCGTTTGGTTGCAGCAAGGCATCAAGGCTGTCCCAATCGAATAAATGCATAAAATGCTGCCTTCGAAGGTACTTTTGTTTTGCCCAATTTTGAAGGTAGCATAGATGCTTCCTTCATGCTGCCTTCAACGTCCAGCATTCTGTTGAACTGTGAAGTCAGCTGTTGATGTTATGGCAACAGCATTCCATATTGCTGTTTAGCCAGGCCGTCCGAAACAAAGGTTTTAATTGGCACCTCGATGCCTGCTTAAGGTGCGCCACTTGTTAAACATTGAAGGCAGCAAGTCACTAGCTTCTCGTGGTGGACATAGCCCACATGTCCTGTCACAAGGGGAGCCGGTGAAGGCTGGACCCAGTGGTCGAAGGGTGGGCGGTGGTCATCACGATTGGACAATGCTGACACAGCATAAAGCTGACATCTGTGACATTGCTCTGTCCCTTTTTTTTTTTTGATCAACAGTGTATCTATTTTTCTTTTTTTTGTTTTCCTTTTTTTTTTTGGGAGGAGATGGTACAGAATACAGAAACAACATTGCCGTGATCCTGGTATTACACACACATAAGAATAAAGCATGGTATGTAGTGTTTCCAAGCACACAAATGTTCATCCTGAGTTAAAAAAAAGAAGAATAATGAGATTACAGAAGATGAGGAAAAATAAGATTCAAAAACAAGATTCAACTGAAATGTTGAAGCACTTTGAGCTCTGTGTGTGTGTGAGCCCAGAGAACATTACACTTAGCAGATGCTTTTACCCAAATAGACTTACAAAAGGAGGACACAAGAAGCAACCAGAAATGTAGAGGAACACAGAGTAAACTAGAAAAGCACTAAGAGAGCACAGACCTCCGCCAGGGCAGCTCAGGTCACCACCAAAATCTAATCAGTTAATAATCTTTTAAGTTAGCCCATTTTTTACCCTACCTTAAAAAATGTATCAAAATCCATCCGTAACATTTTGAGTTATGTTGCTAACTAACAAACAAACTAACAAATTAACAAATGAACAAATTAACAAACTAACAAACTAACAAACAAACAAACGCTGATGATTACAGAACCTTCACTGGCGAAGGCAACAAAGGCATGGCAAAGTTAGTGTCACCTAGGGTGCACACAAGGAGATAGATGTGCCTTATGAAAGTTTCCCGGAGCAGGGACACTTCAGACCGCCACCCCCAAACACACACACACACACACACACACACACACACACACACACACACACACACACACACGCACGCACGCAAGGACATAGATGGTCCCTGGGTACGTTTCCTGGGACAGGAACACTTCAGACACCCCCCCACACACATACACACACACACGCACACACACACACTCACTGCAGTTGGCCATCACTCGATGCTTATATCACAGTGTTCCGCCTGCCTTCTGCTCCTGCGCTGGCTGCTGGATGCTGTGCTGAGATGGGCATAAATTTGGAATATATTTCAGTTGACACAAAGTGACATTAAATTTGCAAGCTTAAACAAAACCAGCTGCCTTAACTCCCTTACTCTCTTTCTCATGCACTTTAAAACCTGTGGGCAGGACTCGTGAACACTTTCTTACACACAAACAAACAAACACACACAGGCGCGTGCAGACACACACAGAGTGAGATGGGGAGATGGTGTGTGTGTGTGTGTGGGGGGGGGGGGGTGTCACCTGAGACTTAAACTCATTTAGTCATTACTATTCTGTCACCAGACCCGCATACACTAGTAACACAGTAACTGCACACACACACACACACACACACACACACACACACACAGAGCCAGTGTCACCTGAGACTCAATTCGCACACACTCGGAAGCTCACACACCACCTGATCCTGGTCACCTGCTTGGAATTTAAACTCAGACAGACCACTCTCTGCCTTTGGTAAGGTTGTGTTTCTACACTGTTCCTACTGTGGACTAATTTCTGTTTGTGTGGTTCCTGTGAATGTCTGTAGGCATATCCGTGGTATTTGCAGAGCAGAAGTACTCATTTCCTATTGTGTGCACGAGTGTGTGTGTGTGTGTGTGTATGTGTGCAGTGGTATAGTGAGTGCTAAATGCATGTAAACACTGTTTACACATGAGTTTAAATTGCAGAACATCACTTAATTGTCTTTTAATGATCACTAATGTTAAAGATGTGTGTTGTTTACCCATCGCTGTCACCGCTGCACACGTAGTTTGCCTACTTTTCTCTTTATTAATGCATCACTGTGTGTGTGTGTGTGTGTGTGTGTCTGTGTGCGTGTGTGTGTGTGTGTGTGTGTGTGTGTGTGTGTGTGTGTGTGTGTGTGTCTGTGTGCGTGTGTGTGTGTGTGTGTGTGTGTGTGTGTCTGTGTGCGTGTGTGTGTGTGTGTGTCTGTGTGCGTGTGTGTGTGTGTGTGTGTGTGTGTGTGTGTCTGTGTCTGTGTGCGTGTGTGTGTGTGTGTGTGTGTGTGTGTCTGTGTCTGTGTGCGTGTGTGTGTGTGGGTATATGTGTAAGTGCATGAGTGCTTGTGTGTTTTGGCATCTTTGTTCACCTTCAAATGTATGTCATGGTTCCTTTCCCCAACTTGAACGAATAAATCTGCTGCATGCTACTAAGGCCTTATTTCCACCGACTTGAGTGTGTACAGCATGTAACTGTGCACAATACGTGTGTATGTGTGACAGAATATGCTCATATTACGTGTGCGGTGGAAAGGGTCTAATCTGTTATTGTGCATTGTAAATGAATATGGACAGAAAACGGGCACGTGCTGGCTACGTGCTGTATACGGAGAGTGTTACCCCTGATCCAATATACTGTGTGTAGACTGCCCAACACATACCAACAGGTCTATTTCAAACTGACAGTTCTTGTCAGACAGTGCATGGCTATCCTAAACAGAGCTTTAGCAGACCTGTCAGCAGGCAGTGCTTCCTCTCCCAGAAGTGGCAGAGGGTCTTTGGCTGTGAGGCAGATAGCCTTTATATTTTATCTTAATCCTCTATATGTAGCACAAGCATAGGTGATTGTGTGTGTGTGTGTGTGTGTGTGTGTGTGTGTGTTTGTGATTGTGTGGGTGTCAGTGTGTGTGTGCGTGTGTGTGTGTGTTTGTGGTTGTGTGGGTGTATGTGTGTGAGAGAGGAAGAGAGTGTGTTAGAGAGAGAGAGAGAGAGAGAGAGAGAAAGAGTAAGAGACAATGAGAGAGAGAAGTGGGATGTACAAAAAGGCTAGGATTTACCCTTTCTCCTAGTGCCTGGGTTGCTTGGCAACGGTTGTTGGCTGCCTCCCGGACTTTCCAGTGTGCGTGTGAGTGAGTGTGTATGTATGCGTACGACATTCACATGTGTTATTTTTGCATTTCTGTGTGTGTATGTGTTTGTGTATGTGTGTATGTGGCGGGGGGGGGTGGGGGGGGGGTGGGGTTGAAAGTGACTAACCTTTCTACCTGACTAAAGGTAGAAAGTGACTAACCTTTCTACCTGGGATGGCATAAACAAAAATTTCCGTTATTACACGAGAAGGACAGAGTGTTTTTGTTGTCTCTCTCTCTCTCTCTCTCTTTCTCTCTCTCTCTCTCTTTCTTCCTTCTCCCCCTTCCTCTCTCCCCCTCTCTCTCATTTTCCCACTCTCTCTCCTTCCTCTCTCTCTCTCTCTCTCTCTCTCTCTCTCTCTCTCTCTCTCTCTCTCTCTCTCTCACTTTTAGCCTGTGTTTGTGTGCTTGTGCGGTTGGGTATTGCCACACACACAAACACACACTCATACACAAACAACACAGTCACTCAGACGGAAACACAGTCACTCTCACATTTTCCATCTCAGCAGTGGCCGAGTGTACCGAGCAGTGGTCCAAACTCAACATGCATCCCCTCCGCATGTCTGCATGTCTCACTGAAGGAGTCACCCCAGACAGACGTCAATAATAACAGTCATCAGAGCCTGTTTATCTCCTCAGCAGCAGGGCACACCTCGCCACCATATCATGCCTACACAGGCTAAGCAGGCATAAAGCAGACACACACACAGGCACATTAAGCAGACACACACACACAAACAAACACACATAAACACACACACACACACACTCGTGAGCACATACGCACACACAGCCCGTGTCACCTGAGACTCAATTCACACACTCGGAAGCTCACACACCACCTGATCCCGGTCACCTGGCTGGAATTTAAACTCCCAGGCAGACTGCTCTCTGGATACCCTGGTTTATTTAAAGATGTTCCGTACCTGTTAAAGATTAGCCAGATACAGTTTGCACCCACACACACACACACACACACTTCCAAGAATGAGCACACACACACACACACACACACACACTTCCAAGAATGAGCACACACACACACACGCGCACTTGAAAGAATTGGCATACACACCCACACACACACTTGAAAGAGTGAGCACACACACACACACACACACACACACACACACACACACACACACACACTGACCTCACTCACAGGAGCCTGGGCCCCTGCAATGAAACTATAGACAGCACAAGCAAGCATCCAGATAGCACTCACACTCAGATTAACTCCAAAGAAAGGGCACAGTATAGGACTTGTATTATTTACACAAAATGTCAGACCTCCTAAGGTACCTGAAACTTGAGTTAAAGATTAGAAGAAGCCCCTGACTCATATAGTTTAGTAAGTTTAAGCATAGTGGTAAAGGATTAGGGTCTTACGTTGGGTAGGTAGATAGCTGTGTTGTTGTGTCAGCATGGGTAGGTGTCTAACATACCGTATGTTGTTGTATGCCAATATCCATGTGAGTAGATGCCATCTATTTGTGAATTGTTTTTGTATGGCGTTCAGTGTTGGTTGATATCTATTGTGTTGCATAGCTTTGAGATAATAATAATAATAATAATAATAATAATGATAATAATGATAATAATGATAATAATAATAATAATAATAATGATAATAATGATAATAATGATAATAATAATGATAATAATGATAATAATGATAATAATAATAATAATAATAATGATAATAATGATAATAATAATAATCTTTACTTGTATAGCACAGTTCACACATACAAGATGCAACTTAAAGTGCTTTACAGTTTGGCAAGGTCACCACAAGACAACATTTCTTGCAGTCCAGTGGCGCCGGAGCGGAAGAACACAGTAATGATATGGCATAATGACGCAATGCCCGGTTAATGCGGGCTCTTGCGTGACACAATAATGTAATGTCACAGTGACGCAATATATTTTTTGTTCCATTATGGGTATGGTTAGATGTCTGTGATACGACTGCATGTCGATGTATACCATTTTTTAAAGCAACACTAAGTAGTTTTTGTCTACAGATTTTTCCTACAGATTGGAAGCGGAATTGTCTCTCATCTCAAACTACAGATAGACGGCCCTCTCCTCCAAACTTACTTAGTGCGGTTACAGCCCATGGAGGGCGGCAAAGCAAATTCAGAAGTGCCTTTCACCCTGTTACAAGTTGATGAACCACTGAAACAGTTTTGGAAACATTATTTTAAGGTTGAAACTACTCAG
>CM050205.1:20475000-20490000 GCA_027475355.1 Coilia nasus
TTCGCCAGGCTGAAAAGTTATTTAGCCTAGTTTTTCATGTAGTGAGGCTTGTCGTTAATGTTAAAGACAGCTGACTGGAGGCTATTAGAACAAAGCCAGAGTGTGCGAGGAGAGATAGCGAGAGAGAGAGAGAGAGAGAGAGAGAGAGAGAGAAAGAGGACAAGAGATTGGGGTTGAGGGGGGAGACATAAGAACACAGATGAAGTGAGGATAAGCTGGCTTAGAGTCATAGATGAAAGAAAGAGCAAGATCCCTTTTTTTTGGAGAAATCTCATAGGGTTGCCTGCTGCTCAGAGGGAAGAGTCTGCTCAGAGGGAGGAGTCTGCTCAGAGGGAGGAGTCTGCTCAGAGGGAAGAGTCTGCTCAGAGGGAGGAGTGTGAGGAGACTCATACCTACCCACACACTCCCCTGCATACACAGGCCCTTACACACAGAAACACACACACACACACACACACACACACACACACACACACACACACACACACACAGAAACACACACACACACACACACACACACACACACACACACACACACACACACACACAGAAACACACACACACACACACACACTGTCCTGCATACAAAAGCCCACATACACACACACACAACCACACACTCCCCTGCATACACAGGCCCTTACACAGAGAGAGAGAGAGAGACACACACACACACACACACACACACGCACACACACTGTACTGCATACACAAGCCCACATACACACACACACCCACACACTCCCCTGCATACACAAGCCTTTACACAGAGAAACACACACACACACACACACACACACACACACACACACACACACCCGCCTCTGCATACCAAAGCCAGCATGCCCACACCAGCATGGCTTTCCTCTCACTTTGACTTTTGTTATGTCTATGTCGGGGTTTATGCTGGCATTTATTTTAAGTTGCCGCACAGGTGTCCACAAAGGATATGTCCTAATGACCAAATTTAAAACTTACCCGCACATATTTTAAGCTTGAGTCATATTACGAATACAAATGTACTGTAGCCTATGTAATGTAAAGTTATAGCTTGGCTGCTGCATCAAGCTCGTAGATGGGGCTCGCAAAGATCCCATAGACAGGAAGTTCTCAGAGGCGGGATCAACGGGCGTCTATGAAACGCCTTTGTATCATAGCTTTGGATACTACCATACGGAGCTACAACCAATCAGACCACATCAGTCCAATGACATATGCGTAGCATTCATTTTTTCAGTGGTGCCCAATCTCTCGGGCAGAGGAACAGCCGAGAACAGGCAGACTGGCTAGACTGACTTGAAGTCTGACTTGAAGTGCTATGCAGCGTCACAGGCAGCATGGGTGGGCCAAGGCTAGTAAAGTTAGGCAAGTTAGACAAGAATGACAATAGCTAGGATGAGATCCTGAGGTGAAATTTTGGGTTGTAACGAGGGCAGCTACATTCTGCATGAAGGGAGGTCATACTGAAAGCACACCCCTCTGTAAACTTTAGAGCATAATCAGGCCTGACACTATGCTCACATTATTCTGCTTTGACAGATGCAAAAACTGTCAAGCAGCCCTGCTTAGCAACCACAGACATGGAACTAAAATAGCAAAGAAGTGGGACTACAGGAAAAATGTCACAGCACACACACACACACACACACACACACACACACATACACACACACACACACACACACACACACACACACACACACACACACACACACACACACACACACACATACATTGACTCCCATTCATATCTAACTAAAGAATCCTTAACTGTGCCCAGACCAATACAATCCCTAACACTAACCTGTCAGTAAAGAAATATTTTTTGCACTTACACAACAAAATGGCCAAAAAAACACTACTGTGAGGTTGTGAGGACCATCATAGTGTCCTCAGAAGTCCATTTTTTTTGGTTTCCTATCGTTTTGGTCCTCACAACCATAGAAATACATGACCGCACACACACACACATACACATACACACACATGCACGCATGCACACACACACACACACATGCACGCATCTACTCACACACACACACACACACACACACACACACACACACACACACACACACACACACACACACACACACACACCCACACACATCCCACAGGTTTATTGTCCATAGCGGTGGCACTATGAGAGATAAGATAAATCCTGTTAGTTGTTTACTTGTCAGCATCAGCAAACAGTATCGGGCCATAAAAGGGAAGTGTACTGAAAGTGTACTTCCCCAGCTACCACTTACCGTCGCATTATATCAGCCCAGACCAGACCAGATAACTACTTACCGTCGCATTATATCAGCCCAGACCAGAGAACTACCGGTGTTTCCAGCCGATTATAACCTTCTCCTAGAAACAGAACAATTAGGCCAGCTGGGTTTATCATGATGGGCAATGAAAAATCAATATTATATGTATTTTTTTAACCATTGCCATTGCTGACAAGGTATTAGAGGGCTTTAGATGGTGGAGTTTAGAAAAAAAAAACCTTCATGGAGAATAAAATCTCCTCATGCTACTCCGTTGGAGTAGGTGCTCTTGTAACTTCCATCAAACAGTGAGATCAAATAGAGTTCAGAAAGAGTTGCAGTTGAAAAAATATGTATGTCCATCACTGACTTATGTGCTGTGGTTAAAAACACAAATCATGGTTTTAAGGGTACATTTTTGTGTTTTGGTACGAGTATTATTAGTAGAAATTTTGACCGGAAAGTTTCATCAGGAAAAATGAACATGTTGTATGTGTGTGTGTGTGTGTGTGTGTGTGTGTGAGAGAGAGAGCGAGAGAGAGAGAGAGAGAGAGAGAGAAGAGAGCATGGGGAATGAGAGAGAAGAGGGAGACCTTTCTTCAGTCCAGCCTGTCCTCAGAGGCATCAGTGCTGCTCATTACCTCTACAACCGACCAATCAATAATAAAGAACAAGAGCAAGTGGCCCAGCATGTTAAACAGCTTTCTCACTTTCATTCTCTCTCAATCCCTCTCTTCCCCTCCCCTCATTCCACTACCTCTTTCTTTCATTCTTTCCCCCTCTCTCCCTCTCCCTCTCCCTGTCTTTCCCCTTCTTTAGTCTTTCATTCTCTGTCTTCCTTAATCCCTCTCTCTCTCTCCCCCCTCATTCCCCTACCATTCCCCTACCTTCTAATGTCTTTCATTCTCTCCCTCCCTCCCTCCCTCACTCCCTCACTCCCTCTCTCTCTCTCTCCCTCTTTTCCTCCTCCCCTCCTCCTTTGCCCCATCCTCTGTCTCCCTCTCATACACAGAAAAAAAACAGCTTTAGTTGCTTTAGTCTACAGACAATATTGACTTCAAATGTCATGAACTGTATGGCATTTGTTGATTTGCTCATCAGATATACTCTCCCTATACTTTTCCCTGATGCTAAGATGTGGAGTGTGGAGGCTCCTAAGGGCTCATTTCCACCGCCTTGACCGTATTCAGCGCGTATCCGTGTACAATAGGTTTGTATAGGGGCGGAATACGCTCAGATCACGCCTGCGATGGAAATGGTCTCATCTGTTACGTAACGTGCATTCTAAACGAATACGGACAGAAAACGGGCACGCGCTGAACACGCAGGGAGTTTGGTGGAAATGAGCCCTAAGTGTGGGCACACAGAGGCAGCAGAGAAGCAAAAAAGATGGCAAACAAACGTTTTTTATTTTTATTTTTATTTTTACGTTTATTTTTCCACCACAAGTGATGACTTGAGCCCTTGCAAAAATCCAAAGAAAAAATGTACATAAAAATATAGAAAAATACTTTTTTACAATATTTACAAAACAAAGAGGATATGAGATGCCAAAACAAAATACATAAGCCAATGGCTAAAACAAGATCATGCTGAATTTAGAGACAAACCTCACACTGCTGAGGGTATGGGACATTGGAGAACACAGGTACACTTCTTTCGCTTATACAGTTCCCTCTACTAATGAAACTGCTCCCATTTCCAGGGATACCTGTTGAGTCCCATCACTCCATTGACAACACACAGTACAGGGGTATGATGCGGTTAGGCTAATAAGTTGCGGCATCACATCTGAGGCTTCTTATTTTCAAAATATAGATCAACTAGAGCTTTTTAATGGCTTACTTGCTTTCTACATGAGCCCTTAATAAACCAATAAATTGACATTTATTTCTCTGAAATGGAAACAACATGCTGAATATGGAGTTATAATACATGGGTCCCTTGTGTTCATTATACTGCATCTTGTGCGGTTCCTTATTTATGTGTGCGCAGGGGTAAATTCACTGCCAGGAGCAGGAAGGGGTGTGTGTGTGTGTGTGTGTGTATGTGTGTGTGGGTGTGTGTATGTGTTTGTGTTTGCTTGCGCTTTTTGTGTTTTTGGGTTTGTTTGTCTACCTGTGAGAGTTGTGTGCTTGTGTGCTTGCGTGTGTGTGTGTGTGTGTGTGTGTGTGTGTATATGTGTGTGTGTGTGTGTGTGTTGAGAAAGAGCACAACACCAGAAAGAACACTTTTTCATGCCAGAAGGCATCAATTTGTTTTCTGACATTTACTGAACAAAACTGTGATACAAAGAGCTGTAATTTCATCTGTAGTCAGCAAGAAAATGTGTGTGCTTATATGTGTGGGCCTTTATGTGTGTATGGGTATGACTTGTGTATGAAGGGTTACTAAAGCATGAATATAGCTTCGCAATTTACAGTATGAATGTGTTCTGGTATTGCGTGTGTGTGTGTGTGTGTGCGTGCGTGCTCATGAGTGTGTGTTTATTATCATAGATTACACTGTAACTTTGCAAACTTCTCAAGTCAGATATCCCTCCCCAACTCATATTGTATTCAGAGACCAGCTAACATGATCATCAGTCACAATAGTTCTTGCTGCGTCATTCTCGTCCACTCTGACTGCACATGTAAGTGGCAGACTACAAGGGTGGTTTCCCATCAGTGTGTGAGTTGAGTTCCATTCCGCACTCTTAATGGCATGGCAAAGTCCATGTTTGGTGGTCTTTGGCCTATAAAGTCACATTCACTAAATATGTTTCAAGACCTGAAAGGAGCTTTTATTTTCTTACCACAATTGTCTGAAGCACATCTGTACTTGCTCAGTGCAGTACGTCAGCTGCATAACGTGTGCAAAGCATTGCATATTTTGAACCAAACACATTTGAAAGTCTATTCTGTGCTCTGTATTCTGTCAAAGAATACATGTCTAGCCATGAATATTAAGATTCAGTGATTCTATATCTATGCATGTGTCTGGATGGAAGCAAAATGAGTCCTGTGACAGGTATTTCACATTTGAGTCATGTGGCCTGCGTCGTCCAATTAGTGTGGAGTGTAGCACCCCTCAAGACTCTCAAAGCACTCGTAGGTCATGTCAGGAGAGGTCTGCTACCTCTAACAGAATTTAGAAGCTGAAAAGCGCTTGTTGTATTTACAGGTGCACACACTTGATTTGGTGGTGACTATAAGGTTGACAAAGTAAAGATACAAAGATACTACTTGCATGATAAAACAGTGTATGATATCTCCACACTGTGTAAGACCATCAGTAGAATTAATGACAATAACAGTTTTTTTCCTAATCCATCTACTTCAGCCGACCAGCAGGGCTCTGGTGAAACTGCAAAGGTGAATTTTCCGTGCAGGGCATTCAACAGATCCTTCAGAAAAACAACCAACACAGCCAGCCACAGACGAGACCCAAAATTAGAGAGAGAATTAACCCGGATGTTTGGCGCGACAAAACAAACTCCACAGGGAAGGTAGGCTGCTGAATCTACCCCCGTGTCTGGCCATGGAGTGTGTGACCAGCGTATGAGGCAGGGAGACATGCCACTATCCCCTTGGAGAGGAAGAGCAACAAGCTCACATTGGCTTGGCTGTGTGAGGCCAGATGGAATCAAGGAAGACAGACATGACTGACTGTTGATGAGACTATTATCTACTCCAGCCATGACAACAGCTGTGTGCAACACGCCAGATGAGCTACCATTATGCCCAAAATACGTGCTGGCAGAATGTGCCATTTCTTTCTGCTTGCTGCACTTTAAGTGGGTGTGTGTACTGAACATCAGTTGAAGAGACATAAAGTTGAAAAGGCTAAAGAATCCTGAATGGTAATGATTAATTTGTTTTTGGCATGGCAATGTTAATCAACGGCCCTGTTTAAAATTTTACGTACATCCATTTTTAAATGTTTATCTCACCACCTGCTGCCTTCCAACTGAAAAGAACAGAATGTCATTTGAAATGATGTCATTGGTTACTGCTCTGCAAACACCACTCCTCGTTTGCATAAAATTCAGCAGTGCTCAACTTTTTCCGCCTACTTCGCTCGCCTCGCTAACAGCACCTGCCGCCTTCCAGATGAAAAGGATGGAATGTCACAAAGGTTGTCAAAGACAGTAGGTTGGTTTCCATCCCATGTTTTGATGCACTTTTTTCTATGTGAATGCAAAATCCTGGTTGGAAACATATGTAAATGTAATGCGCATCAACTTCCCCAATGCGCATAGAAATGTAATGCACTACTAGAGGGAGGTGGTTTAACTCTATTTGCATCAGACTTAATGCGTGCAACGTTTATGGAAACAAGTATTGCAGTGATTTGTGACTGTGTGTTTGTGTTTATTTTTGGAGTAGGACCACAGGTTATAGACTTTTGCTTTTGTCAGGCTACACGTCCTGTAACGTGCGCGCACACACTTTTGTTTTAGCCCGTTTTTTTTTTATTTTGTTGTTTTGCCTATGTGAAATCAGCTGCATGGGCCTAAATGAATGTACTATATACTAGAGTTCTCCAGACCTCTCGTTGCAACCTCTTCTGCGGGGTGCTGTGACTGAGTTTGTAAAATACAAATTCATTTTACGCCTTCTCTTTCTTGCAGCTAAGAAAATAGTTAAAAAGCTGCTGCATTCTGATTGCAGAGAGGAGGGCGTCCATTTTGCATAAACGCCTTAGATTAGCAGGGGAGATGCGAACAGTCATGGGTGCACATTTGGTTTATGCGAATTACTGTGGATCCACATCGCTAATGCAAACGAGCTGAATGGAGGCACTCCTACTGAAGGGATGGATGCCAGTAAGCAGGAGACAAATTCTGCCAAGAATCAAAACATCACACAGGAGGGGACGTCACACAGCAATTGTGTGCCATGCTCCAAAGAGAAGAAAAAAAGGGAGAAAAACACAGGACAAAGAAGAATTCAGTCAGCACTGATCACTGTTAGCAGCAGATCAGAAGAAGAGGTTGTGACAGTCAATATTACACGAAACAGAAGAAATAACAAAGGATCAAGTGTGAGCCTCTAAATGCTTGCAGAAGATTAGAGTCCGCCATGTACCAGAAGGAGTACCAGCAGAAGCTTTAAAAGGATAGGAGAACACTTTAAAAGGATAGGAGAACAGAGGGGAAAACACAACAGATGCAAACAATACTGGAGACAGACGAAACACTGCATAAAGGACCCGTGCAGCATTAGTAGATGACTATCAAGCAAAAGGGCTGCACCCAAGAAAACAGTGAAAGAAAGATATTGGTGCTTTGGAGGCAGATGAATTATTATTGTAATCTTACCAGTAAAATATGTATAACAGTAAACCATATCAGCAGCTGAGAACTTTTCAATTGGCCTCAAACAATCATCAGAGGAGATACGCAAAACCATTAAAGTCCCAAAGGCCCCTACAGTACAAATGAAACATCAAGGAAGCCCAGATGCAAGCAATGAAATCAGCTATTGAAAAACTTCGGTGGAAATTCTCCTTCCTTTGAGAAAAAACGAAAGGAGGAGGCTATTCCTGGAGAATGGAAAGAGGGCTCAGAGGTTACGCCTCAGAAGCGGGGAGATCTCAGCATGTGCAGAGCCTACAGAGGCTTCACATTGTTGCCAACACCAGGAAGAGTCTCCAACAGGATACTTCCGGAGCCAAGACTAAACCACAACACACAGGAGTACCATAGAGCAGAGTTTTGGACTCCTCTTTTTGTCATATCTCAACTGTATCAACTTGGAGATGGCTTTTGAAACTGTGGGCACGGACACTTTTGGAGACTGTGAAGCTCCATGGAATACCAGATAAATACATTTACATCCTCTGATAAACCTACCGGGGCATGACATACAAGTAATTGATTGCACGTGGAGGACAAAACAGAAAAGTTCAAAATGTGGACTGCGCTGGAACGGAACCTGTCACCATACCTCTTCTTTAATGTTTTTTTCCTTGCTGACAACCTGGCTCACTGCTCTCACAAACATAGCTACGCTCCAAAACAGATGTCTGTACTGGAAACATCAAGTACTGAAATAGGCCTCAAAAAAACGAACCAAACTAACAAAACAACCAAACTAATGTGGATTGATGGCAATTACACTGAGCCAGTAGCACTTAGGGACAGAGAAGTGGAGCATTTGGCAGAATACACCAATATAGGAAACAGGTGGCTTTGAACAGAACATCTAAGTTAGGATAAGCAAACCCAGAATCAGCATCAAGCTCCTTAAAACAGGGGAATAGACAGTTTCTTTTTCACTTCTGTTCCATATAACTGAGGCCTGCCTCACAATACCTATATGAAGAATATCTATGCTGAATCATCAAAATCAGGTTGCCTAGATGACCAACCAGGAATTTTGGCAAACAAACTTAATCCTCTAAATCAGATCTGCAAATGGTAGTTTAACATGTAGACTTGAATAAAGGGAAGTAAGGGGTAAGAAAAGACTCAGATAACACCACAGACAGGCCCCAAAGGCAAAAGAAGGGAAAGGATTGCCAGGAAACCCAATGCACAGCTCAGTAGTGTATGAGGCCACCAAGGCATACTTTAGGCTTGTTTGAGATTGGCTGGCTGGCTGGTGGCTGGCTTAAAGCAATGCATTCTGGACTTGAAATGGTGACGTTTATGGACAATCTTGTCCAAACATCAGCGTACCACATGGGTGGATACGGTATGTATTGTCCAAATTGTCCAAAAAAAAATGTCTAAAAATGTCACCATTTCAAGTCCAGAATGCATTGCCTCTAAACCAGCCACTAGCCAGCCGGCCGATTTCAAACATGCTCATTGGCACACCACATTTCATTAAATAGGCACACCCAGAAGAGTCTCTGGTGGAGGCTGAATGCCAGTGGCCTGTGCCCTACTGAAGAACAAAATAAGACATGTTGAGTAAGCCAGGGACAATAATACAGCCTACAGTACATGTAAATAGGGTGTTGTATAAATATTTAATTGTTTACTTGACTTTATTTTACCACGAGCATTCCTTTTCACCACTCCTTATGGCTATGGCAAATTCTAAAAAGCTAATATTTGCTAAAGAAGAGAGTCATAAAATGTGCAAGTGTGTGTGTGTTTGTGTGATTATGTATGTGTGTGTGATTATGTGTGCATGTGTCATTATGTACTGTATGTGTTCATGTGCGCAAATGTTCGATTGTGTGTGCATGTGTGTGTGTGTGCACGTGTGTGTGTGTGTGTGTGTGTGTGTGTGTGTGTGTGTGTGTATGTGTTTGTGTTTGCTTGCGCTTTTTGTGTTTTTGGGTTTGTTTGTCTGCCTGTGAGAGTTGTGTGCTTGTGTGCTTGCGTGTGTGTGTGTGTGTGTGTGTGTGTGTGTGTGTGTGTGTGTGTGTGTGTGTGTGTGTGTGTGTGTGTGTGTCTTTCACGCTGCTATCGTGTATGTGTGTGTGGCCAGAAACCCATGCTGAGAGGCTGCCAATTATCTGCTTTATTCTTATGATATGATTCATTGATCGTGTCATGCTAATAGCGCCCCCACAAACTAGGCAGCAGAAGCAGAAATTAGACACAGAAGTAGATGAATAAGCCCTCCAGATGTGGTTATAGACACACACACACACACACACACACACACACACACACATACACACACACACACACACACACACACACACACATGCACACACACACTCACATATATGCATGCATATCAGATGTGTACACACCAAGATGCGCCATTCACGAAAGTGCATCCATCTACACATAGATCGTGGTTGATACACAAACACGTACACACACACACACACACACACACACACACACACACACACACACACACAGCTGATGGCAATGCCATACTAAAGGTCAGCTGTCGTACTGTTTCATGAAGAAAAGGAATTCAAGGGCTGAGTCAGAGAGTAGTGCCACCCAGCCATGCGAACATTTAACTGATGTGTTGACTTCTGTGTGGGTCTCTCTCTCTCTCTCTCTCTCTCTCTCTCTCTCTCTCTCTCTCTCCCAGTGTCTCTCTCTTTCTGTCTCTCTCCCTCTGTCCTTCTTTCTTTCTCTCTCTCATTCTCTATGTTTGTATGTGTATGTGTTTGTGCAGGTACTTGCAGAACCATCTCTTCACACTGTTTTAAATAAACAACCCACATGCTGAAATCATTTTTAATCTCTCTCTCTCTCTCTCTCTCTCTCTCTCTCTCTCTCCCTCTGTCTGTCTGTCTCTCTCTGCCTGTCTCACAACCCTCATGCAAAAGCTGGTAACTCTGGAGATCGCTTGATGTGTGTCTGTTAGCACTGACTAGCTTGTTTGTTTATTTGTAGCAGATCTCTTTACTCTGCTGTTTTGTTTCCATGTACAGCGCCACTCCCCAGAGGAGCTGTGTCATGATGACCTATCTGCTCTAGCCTCTATCTTACCTTTACACACACACACACACACACACACACACACACACACACACACACACACACACACACACAGCACACATAAACACAAATGCACACACACAAACGCGTCCCTCTTTTACACACGCTCTCTCTCTCTTTCTCTCACTCTCACACACACACACATTTACACAAGCAGAATGCCTTACCAGGTGTTCTCTGCTTAATGCGACGGTTATTGAACGGAGGGGGGGAGAAGCATAATGGAAGAGAATGGTCGAAGCCTTTTTGTGCTAATCGCCTCCCTCGCCCACACAGAAATGGACACACTGCTTTAGCTAATAGGCCCAGTAACATTTTCCTGTTTTATTTATTTATTTAATTATTTTACCATGGACCAGATAGTCTTTGGCAACTGCTAGAACATTCTATACATAGTGATGTTTATACACCAAAACCCTACCCTTTTCTTTACAAACACAGGTGAGCCAGTCATCTTTTGTGTGTGTGTGTGTGTGTGTGTGTGTGTGTGTGTGTGTGTGTGTGTGTGTGTGTGTGTGTGTGTGTGTGTGTGTGTGTGTGTGTGTGTGTGTGTGTGCGTGTCGGGTGTGTGGGTGTATGTACATTAGTGTGTAGCCCTGGACCAAACAAGCGCTAGTCTCTCCAAACCTCCAAACCAAAGCTCCGTATTGACAGAAAGGAAGTGAGGCCTCCAGGTGGACCGGAGCCCAGAGTGGGTTAGAGAGGGAAAAACAGCCAGGTGCGACAGGAACCCCCTCCTCACTACAGAGACCAAGGCAAAGGGGATGGGGATAGTAGCCTGGTGCTGCAGACTCTTTTACTTCACTTCTTCACTTCAAAGAGTCTGGCTACTCTCCATAGGCATACATTTGCTTACTGGTGGGGGAATACTTTGTCTGAATCTTAAAAACCATTCCACCAATCATGGATGATTACAAACTAAAGAAAGGTTGAGGCAAGCTGGGGCCTTAGTAGAGTTGCATGACTGCACTTTAGTGAAATACAATATCAAGCAGATGGTACTATGGTGGCACAATGTTGGCACAGCATTTTGTTCAGGTGTCCACACAGTGTTCTGTCCTGCACCTCAAAAAAACGCACTCTATTTTGGAATTCTCAGTATCTTCATGACAATGTGCACTGACACAGTTCACCACAGTGAGGTTTCTGTTTTGTTTTTGCACACTGTTGCACTCGCACACTGACATTTTTTTTTGCTAAGTGGTCACTCTCTCAGTGGGTGAGTGTCTCTAAGTGGCTTGTTTTTAGCTCTCAAACATTCCTCATTTTGGCAGCTCAGCCCAGCCATTCAAGATAGCTATAATTGTGGGGTGATTACACGTGGAGGTAAAAAGGCTTGTTGGACGTGATGTTTGCAGTCATTGGATTCGCACTCGCTGGGCTTTACAGATGTGTGTGTGTGTGGGTGGGGGGGATGCGGGCTTTAAAAAGCACACAGTCCACTCTGTTCACTCTTTTGTCGTATAATCTGTTTCCATGGACTCATGGAACACGTCCATGCTCAATGAAGCACTATCACAAACAAGCTGGACAGGGGACATTGTGACACTTAAGGACATGACCCACCATATCCAGCAGATCATGGGTTAGCTAACCTAAACCGGCATCAGATTTCACACTGATAATTCCATGTTTACTTAGCTGCAGATCCAGCCTTATCCATGCATCAGGAGATGCTGAGCGCAGCCAATTAAACAAAAATGACCTCCGACTGCAATTTGCATGCAGAGCTTTGAGAGCTTGAGGAAGACAAACACATCCACTTTGGAGCCAAGCCTCTATCTGGCATCAGTGGCATGGATGCTGTCAGGAGGCATGTTTGCTTAGCTCGTGGCTTGCTATCACCATTCAAGCACTACAAGCTGGTGCTAGAAGGAAACATCTGGGAGGGCTAGTCTTATGCTCAAGTGGTGAGGACTTTGAAAAATGAATAGCTTAAATAGCGTATCCCAGTGACTCCCTGAGCAGTGTACGAAAGCCCACATTAATGCAGGGTTGCTTTTCCCTGTAGTTAGTTCCCTGTAATTCACTCTGGAAAGGAGTATCTTCCAAATGACTTATCATGTAATAATGTCTGGGCCTACTGCATGGAACCTTAAATGCAAAAAGGCCGTCTTTTGGAAGTCAAGGATTTAAAAAAATAGTTTCACCCTAGCTGACCACTTTTGATATTTAACTTTGTGCTAACATTAGCGTCAATGACTTGCCATAGCAGTTACGCGGCCTTGCTTGGGGTTCATTCATATTCATTCAGACAGGTGCGAGACAAAGCTTGACTCCCCACTCACTAGCTCTTCTACCTATGTCCTGTCCTCACAGTTTGGTCACCCCTCCATTGTCTGTGGTTTGCAGGCTTATTTCGTTCCATTTCGCTCAGCTTTGTCAGGTGTTGGAAAGAAAAACTGGCTAAGGTTCAATAACTAGGTTATAGCTCTTCCATGTTGCCTTCTATTTCACCAGGGGGGTAAAGAGTATTTAAGCTGCCATTTGTAAGTGTTTAGAAATCCTGTGCACCATACGTCTGTAGCTGTGTGTGTGTGTGTGTGTGTGTGTGTGTGTGTGTGTGTCTGTCTGTCTGTTTTACCACGTTTGTATTGAAATAACTCTTCTCAGGACTGTAGGGTTAAACACAATTTTTTTCATTAAACACCTGAGGGTAATGATATAATTAGGTTGGCTTTGGCTTGTGTTACACACTCTGATGAAGGCCGTAGAGCCGATATGCGTTGTTTTTTTAATGCAGTAGCCCAACAATAAAAACTCTTATGGATGTTTTGACCGACTGAGTGACTGGACCTGCGATTTTTTTCCTTTTGTTTGTACAAATTTTTTCACATTTCAAATTTTTTCACGTTTCAAATTTTTCACGTTCAGTGCCAGCCGGACAGACTGTGAGGTAAATAGCACTCCACCTCTTCTTCACTCAGGCCTGTTTGCTTCAGTGCCGTGCATTTTTCACCGAGGCAGAACTTAGCTGAGAGCCAAGGCCGCACTAAATGTTGCTGAGATATTTCACTGCCTTTCTAAGAGACTCTCAGCGTCATTTCTTTTCTAAGCAGCCATGGGACTGCATCCATTTCAGTTTGCTGGGTGTGCTTAAGCAAAGGAAGGAATAGAACACTCAGCTTAATTTTCCCAAACATCACTGAGGCTGTAATGAGATGACAACGTGTTCTGGCAGACCAGCTCCTTCCAAACACTAATACGCTGTGAGAGGGAAGAGTATGCCTGTGTATAATGCCATATCAAATCCAGAGAGAGTCTACAGACCTAAATAAATGTGTGGTGTGAGTGTTGTACTGTATATTGATCATTATAACACACAAAAACGATCTGACATTGCTGCCTATTTGCAGTATGGGGATGTGTCAGGATAAGTGGAGACTCAGAGGCTGAGACTTTCTTGAAGGTGCAAACTCTGGTTACACTTCTGCAGTTCCATGTGAAAATGATCCGAAACATCTGGTTAATTAACGTGTTTGTAACTCTTTGTTGTGTTGCAAGAAGGGTAGAGACCACTAATACAAGATTTTGAAACCATTCAGCCTCCCTGTGTCGTCTCTACCCCTCTTGCATTTTGACTGTTCTTGGAGTTATGCACGGGGCGAAACACGAAACCTAGACATAGGCGCAGACAGCGCTTCTACTTCCTTAACTTTCTGTTTTCTTCAGTACAAAGATGTGAGGAGTGGTATGTGTGTAAATGTGAACGTGTCTTGTCTATCTGTTTTCTGGTCGTGATAGGAGAAGTAGCATTAGTGTTTGTGTTGATGTGATGTGGCCTCCCTCTCTTCTCTCTCCTGTCTCTCTTCCCTCCCTGACTGTGAAAGGAGAAGAACATGCATGGGGAATGTACCGCTTTCTCTCCTAATGCTCTGCTTTGAGTGGGCGTGCACCGAACGTCAGTTGAAGAGACATGAAGTTCAAAAGGCTAAAGAATCCTGAATGCCAATGATTATTTTGTTTCTGGCATGGCAATATAATATTAATCAACGGCACTGTTTAAAATTTTACGCACGTCCATTTTTAAATGTTTATCTCACCACCTGCCGCCTTCCAACTGAAAAGTAATTTGAAATGATGTCATTGGTTAATGCTCGGCAAATGCCGCTCCTCATCTGCATAACGTTCAGCAGAGCTCAAGTTATACTGTCCGCCTCGCTGCTCTACGTCACCACTTGCCGCCTTCCAACGGAAAAGAATGGAACGTTCCGCTTCAACCACTAGCATGTATTTTGGACGTTATGCTGGGTGTCCACTAGCAAGCGAAGCGAATTCCTTCCCTCCTCCCCTCTGGACTCTTGGTGGGCGTGTGTAGGTTCTGATCAGGTCCGT
>CM050205.1:20495000-20500000 GCA_027475355.1 Coilia nasus
CTTTCTTTTTTATTTTTCTTTCTCTGTGTATTTCCTTTTACTTTCTTGGTTTTTGTCTCTCATCAGACCTGTTTAAGTACATGGTGTAGTCTGTGCTGTGCTGTCTGTGGACTGGCCATGTTGTTTTTGTATGCTGCTTTGCAACATTATGTACATAGGCTCTCCTGCCCTCTCCTTTTCTTACCTCTCCTCTTCACCTCCCCTCTCCTCTCCTCTCCTCTCTTCTCCTCCCTTCTTCTCCTCTCTCATCTCATCTCCCCTCCTCCCCACTCCTTTCCTCTGCTTTCCTCTCCTCTCCACTCCTCTCCTCCCACTCTCTCTTCCAAGGTCATTTTTCTGTTTCTTGTTCTGTGTTTTTTACTTTCTTATTTTCTTACAGTTTCTTGGTTTGCATCTCTGATTAGACAGTTGTAAATGAGTGTGATTTTACAGTAATAAAAGTAATGTGCACAAAAGCGCACTGGAGATTGTAGTTTAAAAAACACATTATTGGTGTGTGTGTGTGTGTGTGTGTGTGTGTGTGTGTGTGTGTGTGTGTGCATGGACACAAGACAGCACAGGAGGGGCACATACAGTACGCATGCCATACACATTTGCACAGGACGCCAGACACACAGACACACACACACACACACACACACACGGGTTGTCAAGGTCAACCTCAAGCTAAAAAATTTGGCTCTGATATCTGATATCTGCCTATATGTTTATTACAGGTGCATCTCAATGAATTAAAATTCAGTGATCCCCCACTATATTGTGGTGATCCTGCTACATCACAGATTTTTGTCATTTATACATGCATGCTATGTCACTATGCATGCTAAAGAAAGGTTCGGCAGACGAATATTATAATTTTATGAAAACTATACTGTAACATATAAATACTGATAAAAATACAGTAATTACAGTACATAGCACATTACAGTAAATACAGTACATATCACTGTAGTGTGGAAATATTCATTTATTTTAGTGTAATGTAAAACGCAAAAGCAGGCCTGCCCAGGTACTGAAGACATTAACATGAACTGTTGTCATGCTGTATTTAAATATGTTTTTTTGCATTGGTCTAATGATATATATTCAAACTTTCTAAAATGGATACTCTTGGTTTTCATTTGCTGTGAGCGGTAATCATCAAGTTTAAAGCAAACAAAAGCTTGTAATATTTCACTCTGTGTATAATCAAAATAATATTAGAGTTTGACTTTTTAAGCTGAATTAATGAAATAAAGGAACTTTTCCTTGACATTATAATTCACTAAGATACCCCCTTTATGTTGACTTGTGGCTTTTGTTCTCATTTCCCCCACCTGTCTTGTGTCTTTATGAATGTGCCCAATTCTGTGTGGCTTTTCTCGTCGTGTCCTTTGTGTAGTAGGCATCTCAGCTACTGGATGCTGTTTGCATAGACTCTCGTCTCCTGTCGCCTCTGTGTTCATCCTGCTGTTGGCTCTTTTAATTTGCCTCTGTGCTCTCTACTCTCCACACATCTCAGTTTGTAATTCGCCATCTCTGCTCCCTTCTTCAGCATGTATTATGTATTTCATCTTCTGTTGTTTTTTTTGTTTTTTTTCGCCAGCTACAGTTTTGTTCCTCCCTCTCTTTGCCTTTTATTTGCTTCTCCTATCCCTCCTTCACCATATCTCTCTGTCCCTCTCTTTTCTCCCTCTTTCCCCCCTCCAAGTGATAAAACTCCTTAGCTTTAAAATGAAGCCCCTTACATCTACACACACACTCACACAAACACACACACACTTACACACACACACTTACACACACACACACACACACACACTCACACACACACACACACACACACACACACACACACACACACACACACATACACACACACACACACACACACACACAGACACATCCCCCCACTTGCTAGTTGGCTTGAGGGGAGAAGAGAGAACTTCAAGTAAGGGAGAAGGCCTCCTGGGCCTTTTGTAATTGATTTATAATGCACCATCATGCTCCTCAGCATGATCTCCTTGTTGCTGATCTCCTCTTTCCCTCTCACGCGTCTTCCCATCTCCGCAGAGAAGCATA
The DNA here is from genome assembly GCA_027475355.1 of Coilia nasus. Lineage (NCBI taxonomy): Eukaryota > Metazoa > Chordata > Actinopteri > Clupeiformes > Engraulidae > Coilia > Coilia nasus. The sequence goes on from CM050205.1 coordinate 20,497,062, forward strand.
TGCTGCGTGACCGTGCTCTCCCGTATCCACAACAAGTACCTCCAGTTGTTTTAGAGCTGTTTCACCCTCCTTCTTACATGGAGCAAAATGCAGAGAGCGTTTCTAATTTTGGAAGCTAACTGATGGGCATTTGCCCCTGGCATTTTGAAAAGACTTTTAGTGGAACACTGATAGTCACTATAAAGTAAGGGATAGTGGGGGGGATACAGTGTTTGGGTAATAGAAATGAATTAAACACATTTAAGATCTGTTTGCACTTGGTTTGGATGACCCCACAGACTGTCTACAGATGCTGAGACTGTTAATGAAGTATCTGTTAAAACTCTGTTTCGTTAAGGTTAAGGTTAGGGGTTGGGTTTCATTAAAGCTAGGCACGGACCTCCTGATTTTAAACCTCGATTCTGATAGGATGGAATATCGGGGCTAGTCGTAGGTAGTCCGAGGTATGTCGGAGACAGTTGGGGGCAGTCGGCGTGCTGAGTCGCAACATCAGTTTATTAGGGAGACCGATTTCCATTTTTTGTACAATTCCGATTAAATCAAGCATGTTTAATTTGATGAGTACCAGTCTGTTCTATGTTGTGATAGTTATGATTGTGACATGGAAGTCCGTTGTATTTTCACTCACTCTTTATTTATGTTTGTGCTTACAACCGACTCTAAATTGTACCAAAACCTTTGGTAGTTTTGGTGTGCTTAGTCTTATTCCAATTATAAGTGACTGAAAAAAAAATCAGGAGGTCTGTCCCCAGCTTAAGTTAATAAGTCAGTAAACAATAGACACAGTGAAACTGAAAAATTTCAACAAACCATCTTTAAGGTCTCTGTGGGCGGATTATTTAAATAAAGTGTTTTCCAATGCGAGTATGTGGCCTTTCAAAACTAACATTACATAACATTTCAAAACTGAAAATATTGACAAGGTTGTCCCATTTCTAATAGGCCAAAAGTTTATATTTTTGCATTTTGCATGATTGTTACAAGTAGCCCGAGATGTGCATAGATGCATAGATATTAGATACATTAGACCTATTTGCAAGTGTATTAAAACACAAGAATTGTTATACTACCCGTGAATCCTTAATACAAAGTGGAGCAGACAGATTGTTTCTGGCGAGCTAACACATGGACTAGAGCTGACTGTCAGCGTTTCCTGTAGTTACAGCCTTCTGGTTGCAAGCGTTCCAGTGCCTGCTTTCGATATGGATCTCATTAAGACACGAGAGGCCATTCATCAGCATCCAAACGCTTCTGTTGTGATCTGGGCTTTCGTCTCCTCTCCTCTTGTCTCTTCTGGAACTCAAGGCTTTGGGTGCAGCACAACACCCCAACACACACCCCCAGCATACACACACACACACACACACTCACACATGCGCGCACGCACACACACACACACACGCTCACACAGACACACATACACACACACCCCCCACATACACACGGACACACACATGTGCACACACACACACACACACACACCAACTCCTTATTCTTCTGAAGCCGCCATCTGCAGTTTGACAGACAGCCCATCACATTGGCCGCCTCGTTTAAGGGGAACGTGGTGCAGATAGGAAAAGCAGCCAATTTGCCTGCTGGAGAGAGTAAGCGAGTCCCCAGGGGAGTGCTTTAGTGCTAGTGTAAGCAGCCAATGCAAAAGAGGGGTTATTAGGGTGGCTCAGTGCTATCAGTGCTCCATAAAAATTATCCACTGGAAACACTGGCATTTTTTGTCTTTTTTAGTTTTTAGGGGGAGACTCTTAATTTGCATACACATTTTTTTATGTCATTTTTCTATGGATTAAAGTTCAACAGTCTCTCACACACTCTTTTTTTCTCCTCTCACTTTTTCTTTCACTGTCTGTGTTTCTTTCTCTCTCTCTCTCTCTCTCTCTCTCTCTCTCTCTCTCTCTCTCTCTCTCTCTCTCTCTCATACACACTCACACACAGAGGAGGTTGGGGGGGGGGGGGGGGGCATGTGTGTGGGAAATAACGGATTTCAGCACTGTTCACCATGCTGACAGAGAACTGGGGAGAGACAAACTTGGCACAGAGGCGCCATTACGGCTCGGCCACCCACACATTTTCCCTGAAACTTCCATTCAGAAAGCAGCGACTGACACCCAGGAGAGCACAGTAAAAAGCAGAGAAGAGCAGAGCAGAGCACGGGGAGGTGCTGTCAATTATTCATCCCCAGGAGCCCCCTTTGCTATGGGAGGCGGGCTGCACTGGAGTGCACTACGGGGGAATCCTTAACGACAGCAAGGGTGATACTAGTGATTGGATATTGATTTCTAAGAGCCTGACCTCTGCACTAATGCACAACAGAGAATGCAGCCCTCACCAAAACTCAGATCCCCCCCCCCCCCCCATACCTCTTTTCCCCTTTTGTTCCCTCACAAGTCTCTAGGCGGCCATCTTGGCAGTGCCTTTGGGCATGTATTTCGGGTTAATAAGACCAAGCCCCACCTAAATGAATTGTGAGACACGAGTATATGCACTGTTATATGACTAAAGAAAAAAAAAACATGGTTGAAATCCCAACGAACAATTAAAAAGCCCTTTTCTATGAGTGATTTACCACTGCACACGCACAGTGTTTCACTACACTTCAAGTGCGGTACAGCAGAGCACAATACTGCAACATGAATGAAAACGCCATTTGTACAGTTTGCCAGATAGTTGGCTCTTGGCAGCATAACAGGCAACATATATTTGCAGGCACTCGCCATCTTGGCGTTACAAAGTTTCCCCATACATTTCTATGGCCGATTTCTCCAGCGCTATATAAGAAAGCCTCTGTCCTCTCTCACTCTCGCTTTTTCACACACACATTTTCTCTTAAACTTTCTCTCCTTCCCTGCTTTATCTTTCTTCTTGCCATGCTGCAAACACACAGTCCCCCTCGTTTTTTTTAAATCTATTTCTGTCTCTCCCTT
>CM050205.1:20505000-20522500 GCA_027475355.1 Coilia nasus
GGTGGAACCTTGGCATCTGTTGGCCTCTGCATTATACAAGACAGTGTGCAGTATGCTAGACACGTCTCATTCAGGGCTCTGTGCTGAATGATTTAATGTGTTGAGTGAGTGTATTCATTTGTGGATGACGCTTCACTGAGGTCACTTGAGCTGGGTCACTGGAGGCACTGGAGTCGGGTCACTCTGACACCCCCAGTTTAACCTCTCTGCTAACAGTTTGGTGTCACCCCAACCACCCCAGCCCTGTTTCCACCACCCCACACACACACACACACACACACACACACACTCACACACACACACAGAGTTTTTATCTCCAAGGTTGTCCAATGTGCAGTTCGCCATTCACTCCATGCTTCTTCTTTTACCAGGCAGGCTGTGTAACCAGGAGATAAATGTTGGTGTGCCCATACAGGCGGCTGTGCCATTGAACAGCTGCTGTTGGTCCCAGTCGCTGAGTCTTTTCTGTGCAAATCTCACAGACACGCCTGTTGTGGTGGCCTCGTGTACTTCTGTCATGGCCCATGCGCAATTTGTAACGCTGGACGCCAATATGTCAGCACAAGTGAGTCTCTGTGATGGATGTTGTGGAAAGGATTGGATTTGCTTCACACAGACAGAACTGTCAATGGTCGTGGCTGCCAAGACATCGACGAATGACCCCAGCTGTGGATGGAGGACATTAGCTCCACTTCTGAGCAGTTACTAGAAAACACAATATTGGTGGAGTCACAGAGAGAGTTTGTTCTGAGACACATTAGGTCAGGTTTTTAAATGTGTGTGTTAAAATCAAAAAGAAAAGAGACATTTGGCTCAAGACAGGTCACCTGGGATATGAAGGGATCGTTTTGTTGAACAAACGTACAGTCAGTGTGCCTGAGAAGAGAAAAAAATATTGTGAGACAGATTGTGTCATGGTTTTTAAATCAGACTATATCAGCTGTATGGCCTGGAATCAAACCACAGGTGGAGACTGAATAAGAAGGCGATCAGGTTGAATTGAAGTGCAATGACAGGAGAATGATAGTGGAACGTCGGCCGATATACCAACATATACCAACATACTCATTACTGTTTCTAGCAAATATGTGTACTGCATAAAGTACTGCATTAAACTTATTTTAACAGTCCCTGTTACGATGCATCTACAGCATTAAGCACAATATAATAAAGTGTGTAAAAACATGTAATATTATAAACCTACATTGTAAAGTTAGTGTAAGGGTTAGGGTTAAATTTAGTGTTGGGTATTTGTAGTGTAAGCACATAAAGGTGCATGTTGTTACATGCAGATACACTGTAAAAGTGGTCATTGAAATAAACGTTTGTATATCCCTGGTTCCTATTGTAATGTATTTACATGTAACAACATGTAATGTTATGTACTTCCGCTGTACATAACTAACACTTAGACTAATTCTAATGTTACATATTGTAACACTGTACCTAATTGATGTAACAAGGACAGTAAAATTAAGTGTAACCATTCTCCCAAAAAATAATATACACCAACTAACCGCAGGACACTGCAAGGACTGTGAGCTTTGGAAGACACATTCATCATTTAGACATCTGCAGGATTATTCAGTTAGTCGGGAAGGCTCTGAAATGGTATGCAGCAACTTTGCTGACCATCTGTAAATAAAAATCAATAATCAATATTGTCCATGCTGTGCACAAAGGTCAAGTGTGTGGTAGTGACTGCCTGATGAGCGCATTGCCTGAGCGCAGCTACACAGCTGTCAGAATGACGGGAAGAGGAGACAGGGCAAAGACAAGGGGATTCAATTACACATGCCATGTGGTGCCAAATTTACAAAAAGAATTAAAAAAAACATTTGCTTTGTTGCTCAAAATTGTAGTGTTGACAAAGTAAAGCTACAGTAACATGCTAATGCAGATGTAGGTAACCTACTGGTTTGGTTACATGAAGTTCCCTTCTTCCCAACACTAAAAGTAAATATCTAATAATTTCTTTATGTCCATCATTCTCTACCTCTTTTTCCATTCATCCATGACTATATCTCTTCCTGTGTGTAGGCTAGCCTCAGCTTTGCATAAACACATCACAAACTGCCTAAGGGCTTCCCCTTCATGCTCTGACTGACAGCTTCTGTGCAGAATGTTTTCCACATGATTACACGTTAGATCATTAAAAAAAATCCTTTAAACACGTACCGGAAATGCCTCTTTCGTCCATAGGTTCAATACTCAACCCACCGCCCCCACCCCTCCAGACTCTCGACTCTGTGCAGTGGAACTACCAAACCCTTTGTGGGACGTGTTCAATTTTTCATCCGGCTGTATTCTGTGCCCTTGCCAGTAACGCATTAATAGCTAAAAAGCCCTCTTTGTGAAAGGGCCGCCAACCACCAGCCGTCCCTGGCCTTCCAGCCTTTGCAGCAGACATATCAAGGCTGCACCTTCGAACGGGCACTGGGTGAAAGTGTCTGACTGTCTGACGTCTAGAACAGAGCAGCCATACCCTAGGGGGAGGGGGGTGGGGGCTTGATTGTATTCCAATCTTGCAGGACTTTTGCCAGCCAAGCTTTTTGGCTTACTGCAGCGATCCTAATGGAAAATATTTAAAAAAAAAAAAAAGTGTCATCAGAGCAACATCGAGACAAACAAACAGAAAAACCAATACAATATGTTGTTACATATGTATTCTTAGATATTGTGGAGGAGGATTGCCCCTTGGCACAGTACATGCTCATGTTCTGTGTGGGCCAAGTGTTTGTTGAGGAGGTGTTTGTAGGCCTTTTTGCCTCCACTGGGGCAGGATGAAGAGAACTGGTTTAGACCTGGCACAGTCTAGAACCTTCCACAGCCCCAGCGCCAAGGGCAACAGACAAACACACAGACTAATGCCGCGTCTCCCATTGTACATCCTCAGAGCACACAAGCATGAGCCAAGGTTTGTGCGTGTGTGTGTGTTTGTTTGTTTGTTGGTGTGTGTGTGTGTGTGTGTGTGTGTGTGTGTGTGTGTGTGTGTGTGTGTGTGTGTGTGTGTGTGTGTGTGTGTGTGTGTGTGTGTGTGTGTGTGAGTATGTGTGTGTGTGAGTATGTGTGTGTGTTGTTTCCCCTGGTGTATGTTGCATTGTGATTGTGCTGCCTCTGGCTTGATCTTCATGCATCTCATTGTGCTGTTGTGGTGCACACCTGGCCAATTAAAAAACTAAAAACAAAACCTACGTGTCTTTTTCACCCTCGCCTTCACCTGCTCATCTCATCTCAGGCCCTTAACACACACATAAGACCTAATTAGATGTCTCACATGCAAACATATTCCTCATTTCCAGATTTACCTGCCACTCACTTTTCAAAACACTGGACTTCTGATTGAGCCTGTCAAAACAGCCTTTCAGGGCTCAAGTCTGTGTGGCTAGTGCTGTCAGAAAAAGATGTCTGGTGTGTCCTTGCACAAAATGCTGAAACGGTGCAATCAGTGTCAGACATGTTTGGTGAAAGGACAGATGAGAAATAAAAAGTGAAATTGTGTTCTACAATGAACCCAAAGCCAAAAAGCTTTCGAGTATTGATTTGGAGGTTCTCCTTGAATCCACTCTCTCGGTCCATTGAAGACTTGGTATTGTTATGGGATGTACGGCTAACCTCAGAGTCCGCCATTAGCCGATTGTTACTTCTGTTGACGTCTGAACATGAGACACTCCTTCCCCTAGGTCTCTCCTACACAGCTCACCATAATACACAGCAATGCTGTGAGAGTTCTCTTTGATATCCCCCATTTACTCCCATGTCAACAGCCCTTATGTAGCATACCACACTACGTTACCAGCCTATATGTAGCCTAGCACACTATTTCAACAGCCTACATGTAGCATAGTACACTACTTTAACAGCCTATATTTAGCATAGCACACTACGTTACCAGCCCTTATGTAGCCTAGCACACTACTTTACCAGCCTATATGTAGCCTAGCACACTATTTCAACAGCCCTTATGTAGCAAAGCACACTACTTTAACAGCCTCTATGTAGCCTAGCCCCCTACTTTAACAGCCTATATGTAGCCTAGCCCCCTACTTTAACAGCCTATATGTAGCATAGCAGACTATTTTAACAGACTATACATATGCAGACTAGCTTACTATTTCAACAGCCTTTGTGTAGCCTGGCACAATACATAATATGCCATACACGTTTAATTCAGGGTTCTGTGTTGAATACCATAATACCCGTGTGAGTGTGGGAGTGAGTGAGTGTACTGATGTGCGGATGCCCCTGCACTGAGGTCACCTGTGCAGAGGTGAGGTCATTCTACCACCCCCTAGTTTAGCCTCTCCTCCATAGGGGTGAGGTCAATTAGTGCCTGTGTGTCTTGAGTGGGAGATTAAACCATTCTGTGTGTTTGTCCTTTGCCTTGCGGTCACTCTCAGCTGACCTGGGTTCATTCTGACATCCCCAGTCTAGCGTCTCCTCCTTAGGCGAAAGGTCATGTGATGTCATTCCCACCTACACACACACACACACACACACAAACACACACATTCTCAGCTGACCTGGGGTTATTCTAACATCTCCAGTCTGGCGTCTCCTCCTTAGGCGAAAGGTCATGTGATGTCATTCCCACCTACACACACACACACACACACACACACACACACACACACACACACACACAAACACAGATTCTCAGCTGACACCCCCAATTTAGCCTCTCCTCCTTAGGCGGAAAGTCTTGTGATGTCAGTCCTACCTACACACACACACACACACACATTCTCAGCTGAGCTGGGGTCATTCTGACACCCCCAGTTTAGGCTCTCCTCCTTAGGCGGAAGGTCAAGTGATGTCATTCCTACCTACACACACACACATACACACATGTATGTCCAGGGCTGTTCATTGTCCAGTTCATCCTTCGCCCCAGGCGGCTTTTCTCACCAAGCAGGCTGTACAGGGCCAGTGGCTAAATATGGATTTCTCCAAACACACCACCATGCCAGCGAACAGCTGCTGTGTGACTCTCGTCGTTGTCATGCTTCTCGTGCCTGTCTCGTGTACTTCTAGGCGTGTCCTAATTTGTAGCACCGCGCTCACGATGTGTCAACACAAGTCTCTCTCCTTGTCTCGCTGATCGATTTCGCGAGGCGGCCACGGGGTTCACTTTGCTCTCTGTCAACTGGCAGCTGCGGATGATCAGCACAGCAGCCAAAACAACGATAAATTAATCACACCGCGCAATGCATCCAAGTGAATTCTGCGATTTCCCAGCCAGTAATTACAGTGTACAGGAAATATTCATTTTTTTGGGAAAGTCACAGAGAGAATTTGTTTTAAACACATTTCTGAGGGAAGATATGATAATTAGTATTTTTATTACGATTTTGAATGTGTTTTAAAACAGAGATAGAAAAGAAACAGTTGGATGGCGGAGGCCATCCGAGGACAACTAAGCAAACAGTTGTCCCAGTTGTCACAGAGAATTCATTTTGTTAAACCAACTTGCGCTTTAATTGATATGACTGAGGTGGTGAGAAGATAATGAGAGGCAGGCTGGGATGAGTAATTGTTTTGTAATCTGATTAAAATAGATTTGCGGCTTCCCATCGCGACCACAAATTGATGCCGCAGAGGAAGTAGATGGAGGCTGCTTTGGATAAGATACATGGATAACAATTCTTTTTTTGGATCTCTCTCGCTGTCTTGTTCCATCCATCTCTCGCTCTTTTGTTCCATCCATCAATCTTCATTCTATCTATCGGTGTGTGTTTTCCTTAGCCACCCATTTGCATATACACACACACACGCACGCATGCACAAACACACAAACATGCTCCCACACACAGACATGCACAGACACAGACATGTACACACTATCGCATTGGAATGAAGCAAGCATCAATGGGGGGGGGGGGGGGGCTTGATTTTAATCCAGATTTGCAAGAGTTTGCCTGTCAGGTCTTGCCCAACTGCAACAGTTTTAATATACATTTCATATGCATTGTCAAAACACAGACAAACAAAAAGCAATGCATATTGTCCCCACACACATTTTACTCAGAAAACTCATCCTGCATTATCTTGAGAAACATCCAGCATTTATTAAAGCAACATGCACAGCAGATGTTTATGCTATGTTTGTGAGGCAGGTATTTGTCAGGGAAGAGTGGGCCTTTCGTTTGCACCAAGCCAAGATGGAGTGATTTAGGGCTGGCACAACTTTCTACAGTCCCAGAGCTGAGGTCAACAATCAGACAGACAAACTATTGTTGTTTCTTCCATTCATCATCCCCGAAGCTGTGTGTGTGTGTGTGGGTGTTTGTGTGTGTGTTTGTGTGTGTGTTTGTGTGTGTTTGTGTGTGTGTGTGTGTGTGTGTGTGTGTGTGTGTGTGTGTGTGTGTGTGTGTGTGTGTGTGTGTGTGTGCGTGCGTGCATGTGTGTGTGTCGCAGGGTCACAGGGAATAGCAGGTTAATGTGTCAACCGAGAAGAGAAATATATTGTGCTACTGGTCCTTGACAACAACAATACATACACACACACACAAACACACACACACACACAAACACACACACACTCACAAACACACACACGCACACATTCAGACACACATACACACACACATACACACACACACACACACACACACACACACATTCAGACACACTTACACACACACATACACACACACACCATCACACATATCATTCTCTCCATCCTCCAGTCCCTTAAACGCAGCCGCCACTCTGATCAATAGCTCCGTCTGCTTACATTTCAGTCCCCATACAGCATGTGTGCGGGGAGCAAAGAGAGAGAGGAGGAGGAGAAAGAGAGAGGACAAGAGAGGAGAGATGAGTAGAATGATAGAGAAGGAGAAAGGGAAAGAAAGAGGGAGATAGAAGGAGAATAAGAGAGGAGGAGAGAGAGAAAGGAGAAGAGAGATCAGAGATGAGGATAATAAGAGGAGGAGAGAGAAAGAATAAGAGAGAGGGAGAGATGAGGAGAATGAGAGGAGGAGAGAGAAAGAATAAGAGAGAGGGAGAGATGAGGAGAATGAGAGAGGTGAAGAGAGAGAAAGTAAAGAAAGAAAGAGGAGGACAAAAAGAGAGAGAAGGAGAGAGGGGAAGGAGAAAAAAGAGGGACAGATGAGGACAAAGAGAGCAGGAGAGAGAGAGAGAAAGAAGAAGACAGAGGCAGAGATGAGGAGAATGAGAGGAGTGAAGAGAGAGAAAGGAAAGAAAGAGAGAGAGAGAGATGAGGAGAGGGGAAAGAGGAAGAGAGAGATAGTGTTTTAGGGAGAGAAGTAGAACCTGTTGGCTAACATACAGAAGGGAAAAAGAGGAGGGGGGGTGTACAGACAGATAAATTGGGGGAGAGGGAAAGGTTAAAGAAAGGCAGAAGAAAGATAAGCTAGGAGAGAGAGAGAAAGAGAGAGGGAGAGAGAGAGAGATACAGAGCATAGAGAGAAAAAGAGAAAGGGAGGGAGGGTGGAGAGGGGGCAGCGGGGTGGGTGTGTGGTGTGTGGTGGAGGAGAAGAAAAGCTAGGAGAGAGAGAGGGAGAGAGAGAGGGAGAGAGAGAGAGAGATACAGAGCATAGAGAGAAAAAGAGAAAGGGAGGGAGGGTGGAGAGGGGGCAGCGGGGTGGGTGTGTGGTGTGTGGTGGAGGAGAAGAAAAGCTAGGAGAGAGAGAGGGAGAGAGAGAGAGGGAGAGAGAGATATACAGAGCATAGAGAGAAAAAGAGAAAGGGAGTGAGGGGGGAGAGGGGGCAGCGGGGTGGGGGTGTGGTGGAGGAGAAGGTAGTCTTTGTCCAGCTGTGTGCAGATCCCCGCTCTCTGATTAGGGCTGCTGTTTACATTCTCTCACACTCAGCAGGCATGACACGGGTTGCCTGGAGACCGCGGCAGCCCGAACCGACACACTTCGCCGCCACTGCCAGCGCGGTATGCTTGTTGAGTCTGCCCACATCTACACCTGTGTGTGTGTGTGTGTGTGTGTGTGTGTGTGTGTGTGTGTGTGTGTGTGTGTGTGTGTGTGTGTGTGTGTGTGTGTGTGTGTTTCAGTGTCCTGCTATGTGTGTAGAACATGTCTTACAGTGGGCTTATTGTGTGGATTTTTGAATGAACATCACCTATCAGACACATAGATAGCGCGCACACACACACACACACACACACACACACACACATACAGAGAGTGATATAGAGAGAGAAGTGGTCATTGATTTTATGTAATGATGTGCAGTCATGAAAAAAAGCTTGTATTGATTTTATTTCATTTTGCCTTTGATTTCAAAGCGCAAAGCCTACATTAGTGTGTTAGAGTCCAATTATATCCACACTTATTCATTCACTCAAACACACACACACACACACACACACACACAGAAACTCATACACACACTCTCACAGACAATCCATTATGGCCACTACAATCTTGCTAATTAGTGAGTGGCTTTTAACATTCTGCCTGGTTTGGCTCTGATAAAGCATCAGATGTAATTACATATGCTCTCTATCTTACACACACACACACACACACACACACACACATACACAAATGCACGCGCGCACACACACACACCTAACAAGAGAGAGAGAGATACAGAAAGAGACAGCGAGAGAGACAGATAGACAGAGCAAGAGTTTAACACACACACACTCACTGGATTGTAGGCATGTCATACACACATACACACATACACACGTCACACACACACACACATTGGATTGTAGGCATGTCACACACACATACACACATACACACACACATTGGATTGTAGGCATGTCACACACACACACACACATACACACGTCACACACGCTCACTGGATTGTAGGCATGTCACACACACACACACACATACACACGTCACACACACACATTGGATTGTAGGCATGTCACACACACATACACACATACACACGTCACACACACACATTGGATTGTAGGCATGTCACACACACATACACACATACACACGTCACACACACACATTGGATTGTAGGCATGTCACACACACATACACACATCACACACATATTGGATTGTAGGCATGTCACACACACATACACACGTCACACACACACATTGGATTGTAGGCATGTCACACACACACACACACACATACACGTCACACACACACATTGGATTGTAGGCATGTCACACACACACACACACACACACACATACACATGTCACACACACACATTGGATTGTAGGCATGTCACACACACATACACACGTCACACACACACATTGGATTGTAGGCATGTCACACACACATACACACGTCACACACACACACATTGGACTGTAGGCATGTCACACACACATACACACATACACACGTCACACACACACACACACACACATTGGATTGTAGGCATGTCACACACACATACACACGTCATACACACACACATTGGACTGTAGGCATGTCACACACACACACACAGTTATCACCAAAAGATAACAGATAGGTTCAGGCCTACTGACTAATGTACTCCCACCATACTATTTCCCACGCTCACATTCCAACATGCTGGTATGCTTACACATGTGGACCACACCTATATGACGACATGACCTAGTGTACAGAACCATACACACACATGCATGTACACACACACACACACACACACTCACACACACACACACAAGAAAAAATGGTGGGGTCAACAATGAATAGTCTTAGCCTTGACTTTCAAAGTCACCCCCCCCCCCCCCAAAACACACACACCCAGACACACACAATACCAAACAACACACCTTCCATTCACCAGGTGGTCAACACTATATGCTTTAGCCTTGACTTTCAAAGCAACCCCCTACCACAAACATAGGCACACACACACACACACACACACACACACACACACACACTTGCATGCAGACAGAGCTACTGTTACCTGAGGGTCTATTTCACACGCTACTGAGGGATTACATAAACTTACACACCACCTGTAATCCCACCCCATTCATAGCACATGTGTGTTAATGGCAGTAGTCCGTGCTGTATTGTCTGAAGGAAGGAAGAGGGGAATTTGTGTGTGTGTGTGTGTGACTTGCCTCAGCTTTTACTTTCAAAGCCAACACCACCAAAAACACACACACCCAAACACACACAATACCAAACAACACACCTTCCATTCACCAGGTGGTCAACAATATGTGCTTTAGCCTTGACTTTCAAAGCAACCTCCTACCACCAACACACACACACACACAACACACACACACACACACACACACACACACACAAACACAGTATTTCATGATATTGCATTCATATTCAGTCACTAGAAACAAATATTTCCCTGCTGTTATTTCAGGTGCATTACCAACTTATTTCAAAGGTCTGCCAGTTTGTAGTTCAGTGTGTAGCTCATTGTAATGAGAGTGGTAGCCGTGACCTTGTTTGTGGACAATAGTCTGTGTGTGTGTGTGTGTGTGTGTGTGTGTGTGTGTGTGTGTGTGTGTGTGTGTGTGTGTGTGTGTGTGTGTGTGTGTGTGTGTGTGTGTGTGTGTGTAAAGGACAGAGAGAAAGAGGGAGAGAGATAGAGGGAGAAAGAGAGAAAAGAAAAGGATCAACTGCAGCTCCTATTGTTAGCATCCCAAACCCAGTGGTCTAGGGTTTCATTCCAGCAATAAAAGCTGAGAGCAGGTGGGACAAACCTTAAAGTGTGTGTGTGTGTGTGTGTATGTATGTGTGCGTGCGTGCGTACGTACCTGCGTGCGTGTGTGTGTGTGGAAGAAAGACAGGATGAGTGTGTGTGTGTAAGAGAGGGAGAGAGAGAGATAGATAGAGAGAGAGAGAGAGAGAGAGAGAGAGAGAGAAAGAAAGAGAGACAGAGACAGAGAGAGAAATAATTGTGTGAGTGTATACTGTATGTAGGTGAGCATATACTTATATGCATGCATCTGTGGGTGGATGTGTTTTTTCAGTGAGGATGTTTTCCCTTCAGAAAGAGTGTTGTCATTCACTGCGAAACACTCCATGTTTCCCTCTTTTTTCTATGGGTCTTCTATGGCTCTTCTTTCTCTGCTTTCATTCTGTCTTCTCGTTCATAGCAGCATTCCTTCCCATGGAGTCATTTCACTCATGGCCAGTCACGAGTCACATAAATCTTAAAATATTGTCCCTGTTCCCTGCACATTCTTTAGTTCCTGGCTCTTTTGTTTTTCTCCACCTCTTTTTTTCCATCTGTCTATCCTTCGTCTTCTCTCTCTCTCTCTCTCTCTCTCTCTCTCTCTCTCTCTCTCTCTCTCTCTCTCTCTCTCTCTCTCTCTCTCTCTCTGTGTACTGATTTGTTTTGGTGTCTAACTCCCTCTCAGGCCTCACAATGATGCAGAAATTGGTCTGTATACTCTTCCTGTCTCCTATAGAAACATACACACACACACATCTGCGCACACACACACACATCTGCACACAGAAATACACGCACATGCGCGGACACACACACACACACACACACATGTGCGTGCACAAAGACACACACACACACACACACACACACACACACACACACACATAGACACACACACACACACACACAAACCCCCACACACACACATACATGACCATGCCAGGGTATATGACTGTTTCATTTTCTTTTTAACTCCATCATCGTATCCATCCTATCAGCCCTTCCTCTCGTTTTCACTTTCACTTTCTGTCTTTCTCTCATTCTATCACTTCTTCTCCCTGCATTGGCCTGTGTTGCTCTATCTGACAGCTAGGGGAGGTGCATTATGTAAGGCAGAATTGTAAGAGGCAAGAGATGTGTGTGTGAGTGTGCGGGTGTGCGTGTGTTTTTTTTGTGTGTGTGTGTGTGTGTGTGTGTGTGTGTGTGTGTGTGTGTGTGTGTGTGTGTGTGTGTGTGTGATAAATAGACCCTGCTACCAAATGAATTGCCAACACTCGGCCACCACCACTGATCATTGCTCTCAATTGGTGAAGGCCACTGGGAAATCATCCAGGCGACCTTGGCCTCAGACAAACAGACACACACACACTCACACACACACACACACACACACGCACACACACACAAACACACACACTGCCACAGCCAGCTATAAAACCTCTGAGGTCCGGAGCTTGGTCATTTTTACGAGCTGAAAATAAATTTGTATGCTTAAAATTGAACTGGATTAAAAAAATGAAGTTAAACATTAAAAACGGCTGCATGAAAAGTGCTTTGTCAATTCTGTTAAATGTGGATACTGTGTCCTCTGTGCCTGTTTCGTGGGTGCATGTGTGAGAACCTGAGCACAAAAAGATGAAAGTGAGAGGGAACGCAGTCCGGTAGACACTGCAAGCGGTTTGTCATGGTAACCATCAGCACACTTTCATAAAGCTGTTAAAATGAACATCTTTAAAAGCAGCACAGTTGTACCTTGTTTGTTATTTTGAAAATGAATCATTCGATGAGCCAAAGCAATAGAGTGGAACGTTTTAACTTATGTTTGCCATAGAAAACCGCGATATTAGAGAGGGTAAGAGGATCTTGGTGGGACTGGGTCCTCTGTGTTTGTGTCTTGCGTGCGTGCGTGAGAGAGCAAGAACGGAAAGAAAGCAATGAAATGTGAGCAATGGATATCTTGTGTGACGTGTAGTTCACCCCCACTCATTTAAATATGTTTGAAATGTTTAGGCTTGTGCGCTCTGCACGGACATCGCAGACCTCAGTGGTTTTTTTAGATTCTGGCTATGGCCCTATGCACACACAAACAAACACACATACACGCACACACGCATGCACGCACACACACACACACACACACACACACACACACAGTATAACGCAGTCTTTCTTCTCAATCATATTTAAATGTTTACAACGAATAACATGTATTTTTTCTCTCTCCTTCACCCCCTCCCTCTCTCTTTCACACACACACACACACACACTCTCCCTCTCTCTGTCTCTCTCTCTCTCTCAAACACACACACACACACTCTCTCTCTCTCTCTCTCTCTCTGCCTGTCTCTCTCTCAAACACACACACACACACTCTCTCTCTCTGCCTCTCTCTCTCAAACACACACACACACACACACACACACACTCTCTCTCTCTCTCTCTCTCTCTATCTCTCTCTCTCTGCCTCTCTCTCTCTCAAACACACTCAAACACACACACACACACACTCTCTCTCTCTCTCTGCCTCTCTCTCTCTCAAACACACACACACACACACACACACACACACACACACACACACACACACACACACACACACACACACACACACAGGTTGCCAGAAGGGCCAGCAGACGGAGGTCGGGTCCACAGTCTAGAGGAGCAGCTCATCAAAGCTAAGGAGCAGATCAACTCCTACAGAAGTATTCCCGCTGATGGTATGTGAGCACACACACATATAGACGTGCACACACACACACACACACACACACACACACACACACACACACACACACACACACACACACACACACACACATATAAACACACACACACACACAGAAAATATAGCCACAAAACACATTGTATGTCTCTCTGTATGCCTTTCTCCCTCACACTCTCTCTCTCTCTCTCTCTCTCTCTCTCTCTCTCTCGTTGTCTCTCGTTCTCTCTCTCTCACACACACACGCACATACAGACACAAACACACACACATACTGAAATTAGGATAGCCTTAGGACAGAAAAGAGATCCTGCTTTCCTCTTTAGGAGCTGTCCTTAGTGCTTTAGAGTAATCCAAAACACACACACACACACACACACACACACACACACACACACACACACACACTCACCCACACACATTTCTATAGACAATGCACTCTTTCTGGGTCACCTGCTTTCATTATGTTGCCATTGAGCTTTTGTGCGTGTCTTTCCTTTCAGGAAATGAAGAGGTTTACAGCTGTGAAAGGATCAAACACACATGCAAACACACACACACACACATAGACTCACACACATAACTCCTGTATTCATACACTCCCAACACACACACACACACATGCATGCAGAGTGGTTGGCTTTTTCTCTATTCTTAACACCAGAATTGATACTTGTGTGTGCAAAACAACAGTCTGTCAACCCTGATTGCATTTTTTCTTATATTCAGGAGTGGGTTTCATAGGCCTAACTATCAGATGCTTCCAAAATCTTTGACTTTTTCAGAGCAGCATTAAAAGTGCAGCTTTTTGGGCCAGACTTGCCTTGAACAGTGCCAATTTTTTTTTTTTTTTTTTACTTTCATTATTACACAGAAAAAAGGAGTTTGTTTCAATTCTTCAAATCTTGCTTACATTGTGAACTATTTAGAAGCCGATTTCCAAGCACAAAATGACATACATTCAGTGATTGAACATGTCACTGGTAGTGTTTGTTGTATCTATTCCATGTACACACACACACATACACACACACACACACACCAGCCTTTATGCAAATACAACCACTGCCACATTGAGCAATACTAAATTAAGTTCTGTAATAAACTTACTTACAGTTCCAGCTTTTAAATCATGCCTTTGGATTTCCACCCTACTCCTTCATGCTTTTCCATGAAAGCCTTCCTCTTGCATCCAAAAATGTCACCAGATGTGTGTGAGAGTCACACAAGTTAGCAGTTGTCTGAAACAAGCTACCAGTTGTGTGGATTGGAACAAGCTGCCAGTTGCTACCCTAGAGCACGGCATTGCTCTCTGTTCTTAGCTTTTGAAAGCCCATTTTGGTAATAGTCCTTTTCAGTGTATTTAAATGTAATAACATAATAAAAATGTACTTATAGTGTGCATACCTTGCACTAACCCTAATCTTAACCCTTACCCAACCCTATGGTACAGTGTAAGTACATTAATTTAACATATTGTTACAGACTTTGCTACACTTGCACCTTATTATGTCGATACACTATATCAGGGACTGTAAAATAAAGTGTTACCCATTTTTCTCTACAAGAGCACCTCCTATGTGATATAAATGAAACCCTCCAATATCCTAACCTGCATTCGCTTCCCACCTCTCTGCTCTCTGCTGTCTTCCTTGCACCTGCTTGTTCCCCCAGAGCACTCTCTTACTCTTAGATCTCCTGCAGGGCTGCCGCGGGGATGCTGTTCCTCACTTGTAGGCTGCTTTGGATCAAAGTGTCAATAACAGTTTACTTACAGTCTGCCTAGACACACTTTATAGATAGCTTGCTGAAAGTCAACATTAATACATCTGTTCCTCGTCGGTATGGCAGTAACACTGTGTTTTACGGTGTCGGTGTTGCAGTGTACCTACGTATTTAGGCAGAGTGGTTTAACCTGTGTAACAACATGTAATATCATGTACTAGTGTTGTACTTGCATAATGTATTTTTGGCACAAAACTTTTTTTTTTGAAATCACATTAACCAAAACTAACCCTCAATCGTAACCATACATTGTAGCTAACAGTGTTTTAACAATAAGGTTAATTATAAACTGAGCATGTGTAGACAGTCTGTAGGGTACCATTCCAAGTAAAGGGTGATCAAAGTGTCTGCTTAATGTAATGTAATGTGTTAGTACCTCCATTAGACTTCCCTTATCTCCATTAGACTGCCTATGGTCTAAGGGCAGAGAAGGACTGCGTTGGAGAAAACAGAAAGTCAGGATAAAGGCTAAGGCCTAAGATCTAAGGCATTTTTTTGTTTAGTAAAGTGGGTAATTGTTTTTTCTTACGTTTTTGGTGATACACTACATCTGCATAATCAGAAATACATTACAACACCAGTACATGATATTACATATTGTTACACAGCTTGTACCACAGTAGGCTACCTAATTATATAGATGCACTGTAACACCGATGTTGTAAAATAAAGTGCTACCGTAAAAGGTGACCAAAGTGTCTGCTTAATGTAATGTAATGTGCTAGGACCTCATTAGATTGCCAGTATCTCCGTTAGACTGCCAGGTCTAAGGGCAGAAAATCACTGAGTTGGAGAAAACAAAAAAGAACAGATAAAAGTCTAAGGCACTTTTTTGTTAGAAATTCAAATAAAGTTTTTCAGCATGATAGTGCATCTACATAATTACAAATACACAGCAAAGAAAAGGAGTGAGTTGATGAAAACAGAAAGTACAGATGAAGGTTTCTAAGGCACTCTTTTTATTTAAAAGTCTGAAAAGCCTTTATTCCAAGGGGCGCAACCAAAACGTATCATCACAGACCTCTTCAGGGTGTGCTAGAAAGACAAAACAATTTCCCCTTGAAGCCTGATTTCAAACACCTGAGTGGCTAAGTGGAGGTCTCACAGGTAAAAAGCAAACTTTTCTCTGTTTGTGATCACACAGAACAGTTGTCTTCAGTTCCCTCTTGAGCAGCTCCAATCTGCATCCATCCATGTTTCCTCCTCCAGTCTGGCAATGTATAATTCATCAAACTCTCACAATCACACAGGCATTTCCTTTCCCTGCAAATAGCACTTCACAAACAACCAAAGGAAATGTGGAAAGAAGGACATCAAACCACCAAAGCACACTCTTTTTGTACCATATTTTTGGATGTGGTGGTAACTTCCTGACTTTCTGACTGGTAACCTTTGACCCTCCCCCCTCAGGCCCAGGGCAGACCCATGAGGAACTGAGGAGGAAGGTGGAGAATGGCGTGAAGGAGCTCTGGTACCTGATGCGCAGCGAGATCAAGAAGCTGGCACACGTGGAGAGCGGCGACCTGCAGAAACGAGCCGACACACTACTCCAGGACCTGGGCGACCAGCAGAGGTGAGACCTGTTTATTATGTCTCTGTAATTATTCTCTTATGTCTATGTAATTATGTCTAGGGCTGCGCAATATATTGAAAAAATTGTGAAATCACAACATACATTTTCGTGATATACATATCACAAAACATGGCTTAACTGAAATAAATGGTATATTACTGTAAGCTGTTTCATGCTCCACATATTGTGAAGATATTTAGGAAATCAAATGGAGTCCTTCTGCCCTAATTTCCACCCCCATAGGCTGCGTACTGGCTATGGCTTAGCAGTGAAGGTTAAGCTGAAGGATGTAAAAACTATATTTAAATATGTGTTTATTTAGCTCAAAACACATGGTCATTGCAACATTCCGCAATGTTACCGCATATCGCACATTTTTCAAATATCGTACAGCCCTAATTATGTCCTTTTTTAATCGACTTGTTTTTTGAAATGACTGAGTGGAGAACCCTCTGCTTGCCAGTGTTTAGCCAGCCAATGTTTATATATATAAATAATGACACCAGAAGAACAGACCAGAAGAGTCCTATTATTAAAGTATCGATCTGCAAGCCCTCTTTAGGTGCATTAAAAAAGGACCCGTAACATAAAGTGTTACCCAGTTACCATCTGGTACACCATAGGGATTCTGACTGCAGACCTTAGACAGACATTCTCACAGCTGTTTGGCTTTCACCTGACTGTTGACCTTTGACCTGTCGTCAGGTCGATCATGACGGACCTGCACCACCTGAGCCTGGCTGACGGCGCGGGTGACTGGAGAGAGAAGGAGGCCAAAGACCTGTCTGACCTGGTGCAGAACCGCA
>CM050205.1:20530000-20532500 GCA_027475355.1 Coilia nasus
TGAAAATAAAGAAATTTAGAACATTCTGGCAGTTTTTCTTCATGTTAAAGCAGAATTTAGTCCCTTAGCCCACAGCCAAATGCTCCCTTCAGGTTGACATTCTGGCACCAGTGAAATTGATAAAAAAGACGCTGTCAATCCTCTGCCATCCTGAGGTGTGCATTGTAGCGACTGCATAATGTGTACATTTTCAACAGAGACTGTTGTTGAAACATGCACTGGGAAGTTTTAAATATGTATGGCCAGAACACTAAGCTCTTTCCAGACATCAACTTGGCAAGAAAAAAAGTCCATCTGGTGAGTGCCTGTATGTGTGTAAATGTGTATGTATATGTGTGTTTTATTTTTAATTATAATTATTACCCAAATATATTTTGGGTTAATGATTCTAACCCAGCCTGATAATTTACAGCAGCACTATGTAACTTTTTTCACCCTCAACACAAAACGAGTTTAATCATCTTCATAAGTTGGTAAATGCTTAAATGAGTTATTACTAGGCGAATGAAGACTTTCTTGACCGCCCCCACTGTCTGTGGAGAGAATGCCACGCTTGCAATATGTGGATGTCCGTCCCGGCACCCTCAGACTCACAAAGTCAGAATCAGGTTAAATTCTACAGAAATTCTGACTTTACTTATCTCAGTGGACATGACTACTTTCGTATTCACCGGTCACTCTGATCAGTTGAGTTGAAAACACATGCACAGGGTGAGGGGAAGGGAAAGCAGTCCATTTTTACGAGAGTGTCCATTTACTTGCAGACACTAGGAGGAGCTCTGTTCAGAGCATTCAAAAGCATTCAAAGTTGCATAGTGTGTATTTAAGTGTGTGTGTGATCTTAGGAGGTGTATGCATACAGGAGATAGAAGGAGTGCTTCTAACCCTTAAGCTCTGTGATCCATGTGGAATTACAGATCACGTCTTCACCTGCACCACCATGCACACATTCTAATTAGGCAATAACAAGAGCGGGAGTGAGTGTTTGTGGATGTCCTCACAAGTGTGGTTTGGCCACAAGCACAAAGCCAAAGGCTTAGTGCCGTAGGTTAACACATCCGTGAGGATATCCACAAACAACCTCACAAACACAAGTCTTATATTGCTTTTATACAACAGTTTCATTGTCAACACAATTAGTTTATAGACAATTTTTTAAGTCATTTTTGAAAGTTTTATTTAATTGTATTTTAGTTCGTTTCAGTCTCCACTCCACAAAATAATTCCAGTTAGACTTAACGGCATCTGTGGTTGCTATGCAACAAGTGTCTATTAATATTTATGATTTGCAAATTCCTCTGTATTTTGCAGCAGCTGAGATACGTGTGTTGTTGTTCACAGTCCAAATTAGGCCTAATGCACAGCTGCTGTTTTGCAGTCTTGGATGTCTTGTTAAAGTCTGTCATTACTTTAAATTTAGCTTTTTCACTTTTCTCTCTCGCTTATTTATAAACTACTTGGAATGCAATGTTGGTGTAAAGTTTTAGCTGTTACATTGTATCTTTGGTGTACTGATTATTAGCTGTAAGGAGTCGCCCATGGTATATTGTGGGAAATCCTTACTCCTAGTGGCATGTGAAATGTGTCTCGTCCAATCAGAAATTGCTAAATTGTTCGACTGGACCTAACTGTTGTGTAAAAAAAACATCAACTTCTCTATCAATCTAAACAGTCTCCTGTCACACACACCTTACCTCCTCACCCCCAGACACACACCATGCTAACCCCCCCCCCCACCCCCCCACACACACACACACCAAGCCTCACCCTGACAGGCCCCACCCCTACCCATGACACACTGTGTGCCCGTGTGATGCAAGTGTGACAGCAGTGTGGCAGCATGAGACAGGGTGTATCGCAGACGAGCTGTACTGTGACACTGTACGGGGGCTGGCACCGACACAGTGATGCCACCTGTCACTACCGACGTTGGCACAGCGGGGCATGATGGCTGCCGTCTCAGACATGCCCTATTTTCCTCAGCTTAACGCAGTCAGTGACAGTGTTACAGGAGATTGACATGATCAGGGTGTTGTTGGGCAGAGAATGTTGTATTATGATGTTTGGTAGGGAGTGGGTTTAACACTGCCGTGTTGCAGGGTTGGACATTAATCTTACAACCTTGCGGCCAAACCACACCTGTGAGGACATCCACAAAAAAACACTCACTCCCGCTCTTGTTATTGCCTCATTAGAATGTGTGCATGGTGGTGCAGGCGTGGTGAAGACGTGATTTGTAATTCCACATGGATCACAGAGCTTAGGGGTTAGAAGCACTCCTTCTATCTCCTGTATGCATACACCTCCTAAGATCACACACACACTTAAAGATAAGATTAACCACTGACAAACAAACGGTAAAATGTACCAGCCAGTCAATACAAAATCATTGTTTTGTGCTCTAAATCTCCCAGCCACTTTTATTCAAGGATACAAACATTTATATGTGTGTGCATGAGTCACACATGCCATATGGGTACACACACTCACACAGAACAAA
>CM050205.1:20540000-20565000 GCA_027475355.1 Coilia nasus
CCCACCCAGTACTCTGTCAGGCCCACCCAATCAGAAGGGTCCTTTAATCTGATTGACTGTTTAAATAATAACTGTCACCTATGTAATTTGGGCTAGGCCCAACTGCTGGACAAATGTACAAGTGACCACCCATTTTAGGATTTCTGGCTACGCCCCTGGTGTGTGTGTGTGTGTGTGTGTGTGTGTGTGTGTGTGTGTGTGTGTGTGTGTGTGTGTGTGTGTGTGTGTGTGTGTGTGTGTGTGAGTCTGTGTGTGTGTGAGTCTGTATGTATGTATGTATGTATGTATGTATGTATGTATGTATGTATGTGTCAATGTATGGTAACAATGGATCAGAGAGTTCAATTTATCAGTGACAAAAATGTGCTCCTACATTTATAACTCACAATTAATATGCACAGAAGATTGGGGCAAAAATGCCTTGTATGCAAAACTATAAATTCCCACGTGAATGTTTTATTTCACCTTTACATATTCATGTGTAGAAAACTTTTCCTTATGTTTTGTTTTAGGAATTAGGACATATTAGGAAGCAACATTTAGGGTTTTAGTATAATGACTTTAGGGCAAATGCAATACAATACAGCTGCACTGTACTGGAACTGCTCTTAGTATCACTTCATTGGAATACACACCTTTAGTATCACAGTATTGGGACCATAGAGTGCATATAAGAGAACAGGACAAAATCCTCTGTGACGTCATGCATAGACTTTAATACAGACAGGATGAAGCCTAAATTGAAGGTTGCGGGTGCCACCGTCTTTGCCAATTCATTTTATGAATGTCAGTGTAAGTTGTCTATGGATTAAAATAATGGATTCTAAGAAAATTCACAACCCTCAGAGTTCTCATGGACCCGAAAACTACCGAAACACACCAGAAACGCTTTTTTGACCCAGGCTGTACATACATTTATTTTTGCTGTGAAAATTGACTTTTTAACATGGTAGTCTATGGACAGCTTCTGCAGCCAGCCCCCAGTGGAAGTGTGAGGTATTGCAGCATTAGAACGATGAGATTTAGCTTCATTGTTTAGCCTGGAACGTTGCTGCTTGATTGGGACGCACTTATTGGTCCTCACTTGTAGCCGGGCCACTGAGACCCAATGTGTGTATTGACTTGTCCAACTCTTGTGGCCGTGCAGGTATCCAGACTACGAGTTCATCAGCGACAATTCCATCTCATGGTCGGCCGGCCTGCACAACCGCTACACTGAGAACTCGCTGAGAGGGGTCATTCTAGACATCCACTTTCTATCACAGACCAACTTCCTGGTCTGCACCTTCTCCTCACAGGTGAGCTTTTGAAATGTTGCCATTCATTACATGTAGAGGGTGGGCCATAAGGATGTGTCGCCTTTTACATGCTAGTATCTTGGATTATAGAAACAACAAAGTACCAAATATATTTACGACATAACCGTTATTTAGGTGTTTAACGTATTATCTAAGATTTTCCTATTTCTTATAGATAGTTGGTGTCCCTCATAATGTCATAAACTCTAAAAAAGACATAGTTTAAGTATACAAAGACCTATACTGGAGTCTGAGACATGCTATGTGATACTACCATTTAAAATGTGTCTCATAAGTATGGCCCACCTTTCCTTCAAGGAGTTTTTAAAAAAGCAAAATTGAAAGTTTCTGTACTTTTTTCCTTCCCCCTCCCCAAGAAAACACCTGGTGCCACTGCAGTTATCAGAAAAAACAGAAATTTATTTGAAAATAGCAGCATGTAATGGCGAGAAGGCTTCTTGAGATGTTTATGAAAGCTGTGAAATTGTCATCTTCTGCAAATTTCCATTTTGTGGGAGGCCAGATGCTACAACTTAGAACACCTGTGCAATCAAACAAAACCCTTCAAGCCTGTATAATTATCTCTGCCATTAGGGTTTTCAGAGAAAACAACACAGTCTGACTTTTTCATCTTCCTCATTCCTTTTGCACCCATTTATGCATATGTATTTGTGTGTGTGTGTGTGTGTGTGTGTGTGTGTGTGTGTGTGTGTGAATGTCTTACCATGGCAACTCCCCCTGCAGGTGTGCCGCGTGGCCTACGAGATCATGCAGACGCTGCACCCCGACGCCTCCGCCAACTTCCACTCGCTGGACGACATTTACTACTTCGGCGGCCAGAACGCCCACAACCAGATCGCCATCTACACCCACGAGCCCCGTGGTGGCGATGAGATCCCGCTGGAGCCCGGCGACGTCATCGGCGTGGCGGGCAACCACTGGGACGGCTACTCCAAAGGCATCAACCGCAAGACTGGACGCACAGGCCTCTACCCCTCCTATAAGGTCAAAGAGAAGATCGAGACAGTCAAGTACCCCACCTACCCAGAAGCGGATAAGCTCCTCAATCAGTAGAGAGAGATACACAAAGATAAGCAAAGACAGAGCTGAGAGACAACAAAAACAAGAGACTAAGAAGAAATGGAGAGAATAAGAGGAGAAAGATAGAGAAGAGATACAATTGCTCTCTCTGTCTCTGCTTGATGTGAGAAGAAAAGAAGAAGGGAAAAAAAATCCTACAGACCCTTTAGAAGGGGAATGCACTTTGTGTGTATGTGTGAGCGTGTGTGTGTGTGTGTGTGTGTGTGTGTGTGTGTGTGTGTGTGTGTGTGTGTGTGTGTGTGTGAGGAAGAGGGTGATTTTACAGGGTAAGGGTCACACTACTCCTCCTGGACTCAGTGCCCTTTCCTGCCCTGTCTCTTGTCCCTCTTTTCGGGGCCAGGAGTGGAACCTTTGATGCGAGCGCAGAAGAGAAAGAGAAAGAATACGAACGGGAGCATTATGGTGGGAAGGCTTAAAGTGGAAACGAGAACTTTTCCCAGAGTGAACTGTCACTGACATGAACATCCTGAGCCAAACATACAGACTCACAGACTCCCAGCCTCCGGTTTGAATGAAGGGAAAATTCCAAACGTAACAACAGTTATTTAAAAACAAAAAATGACATTAAATAAAAAATAACAGTAAGCTGAGAACTTTAACTTTGATGAGGTACAAAAACAGACGTACCCCTCATGACTTGTGAAGTACAAAGAAGAACTTTCTTTCTCTCTTCCTCCTTCTATCCTCCATTCTCTCTATGCTGTTTCCTCCTTCTGTGGACATTGACTGCACTCCTCTGTAGCCAAATGTTTCCCTTTTTTTCTTCTCCTCACTTGTTCTTCTCTGCTATCGACCTTTCAACCATGCCATCTCACCCTGCTGACTTATCCTTTACCCACTTGCTCTTAATTTTTATTTTTCATCACTGCCATTTTGTGGTCTTTTAAAAGTGATTTCAAACATCAACAACATCAAACACGAAGTTGTTGTGTGTATGTGTGTTTGTGCGTATTGTTCAAATATGGTGCCTATAAAAAGGTGAAATGCTTGTATACCTGAAATACTTGTGGGTGTGTGCGTGTGCGTGTGCGTGTGTGTGTGTGTGTGTGTGCGTGTGTGTGTGTGCAGTGTGTGCGTGTGTGTGTGTGCAGTGTGTGCATGCGTGCGTGCGGGTGTGTGTGTGTGTGTGTGTATGTGTATTGGAAATTCCTGGAACGTTCCTAACCAGCCTTGACTCACTGAAAACACACTCCAAGTCCATTCCTGTGTCTTAAACATCTCCGTCCCACAACCCCACTGTCTCTTTTTTATATGTCAAATAATGTTATTAAATGACACTCAATGAAATGGAAGTTATTATTATTATTATTATTATTATTATTATTATTGTTATTATTATTATTGAAGAATTTTTGGATGGCAGGAATGAATATATTGTCATGACTGGTTTTAGTCTACCATGAGGACATCTCCATGTTTTGCTTTTGAGCATTGTCTTCGAGAAAGCCGACCAAATAAAAGCGGTCAATTAAAACTGCCTATTTTCTATTCTTCTTGTTATATCCTTCTCTGCTAATTCATTACAGCGCTGTGCTTCTATTACTTTTCTCCCTCGCTACTTCCTCAGTGCCTTGAGGGATATGTTTTTTTACAAATCATTTAAGTGTTTGTGGTACTGTTAACAAGCCAACATCAGTGCTTGATTCCTCATAGATGACAGGGCTATACAAGCCAATACATTCTAAAGGTAACATTGAAAGGCCTCAAAAAATTCAAGGCCTCAAAAGAAAAGGAGTCCCCACACTTTATCAATTTCAGTATTTGTGTAAGCATCAACGCATAAAGCTCTGATCTCATGTGACATTGACAAAGCTCCTTCCATTAAGAAAATCCTGGGAAACTAGAAATTAATCAGCAGAATGTTTGTATGTATTTTCCTTGGTGCCTATTAAAGAGTCACAACTCTGTGGAAAGCAAATTAGGTTACAGTGAATAAATTTACTTGACTGATGCAGGTAAGTAAATTTATTGAGAACTGGGAGAAAAACTACTGTCTCAAAGCTCCAAAAGCACTTACATGTATGAAACTGAAGACAGTTTAAATTGATAATTTTATAAATAAAGATATGTTACTAATAAAACAAAACCAACTTAAATTAATATGAATGGGAAATGGGAAAATCCTGACTCCAATCTTACAGCCTAAAATGCTGTTTGCAGGCTGTTTTTTTATTTTTCCGAGAGCGTCTCAATCTCATCAGCTCTCGGTGTCTTGGCCCAGGAAGTAAATTAGAGCAGCTTCTGGCATGAGTTCAGAAGGAGTTGGTGGTTAGAGATCAGAGATCTGGCAAGCCACTTCACAGTAAACATAGTTTGAATTACAGAGGGTACTGGATCTTGATCAGGTGGTACCGTAGCCCCCAGTACCCCCTGTCATTCAAACTATGTTTACTGTGAAGTGGCTGCCCAGGCTGTCCGTCACTTTTGCATTATTAGGCATGTTTCCATTAGGTGAAGATCTGACGGTAACTCAGGGGAAGGGATGATTACAGGGAATGTCATTTGCGTGGTCCTCTCACTCCGTGTGTCTCCACTACAACAGAACATTTGTCGGACGCCAAGTAAGCTAAGGAAAACTCTGTGTCTCAGAGCAGTGAACATGACTGATTGCAGGCTTGCATCTGTGTTGATTAGTGGATTAAACGGGATAAATCCTTAAAAGTTTGTGTTTAGTGTTCATATGTATTCAGCAGTATTAGCCAATTTATGTCTAATTCACAAGATTAGATGTTATGATTGACAACAGCCTATCAGCATTAAGTTTACCACAAGGTACAAGCTGAATATTCAGGGCTGAATGGAGTACTCACTCCGAAGAGGGTACTGGTTCCTGTAAAATGTATAAATGTTCCGGGAGATCATCCGTTCCAGAACTGGCCGATAAAGGAGAAACGCAAAAAAACGCAAAAGGGGCAAAAAAAACCCCGGAGTAGAAACGCACCTATTGAGAGTAAGGAACTCCCCAAAGAGACAAAAATAGCAGGGTTGGGGGGGTACCGACATATTAATGTAATTAGTGTAAAATGCAGTAACCCCGCAATTATGGAGGGGTAGTTCACACACTGACAGGAATCCTAATAAACCCTGCCCTCTCTTCTTAACCAACTCTACACACCACACACTCACACACACACACACACACACACACACACACACACTGCTAGCCATGGATTCAGCATACACACACACTGCTGCACACACATGGATTCAGCTGCATCAAACGAGAGTGACTTATTACACCACTGCACTTCTCGGGTATTAATCAGGAAATACGCTCGCTGGTCTCCCTGGCTTTCTCCCTCTCTCTTGTTCATCGGTGCATTTCATGGATCACCCTGACCCAAGTACCATATGTGAAATTGAGCCATTTAGTCCTGTATGATGATTCATCACCAATGTGTGTTAAAGGGACCTGTTAAGTGTACCTGAGACAGAAAAAAGAGAGAAAGACAGAGAGAGAGAGAAAAAAAAATGAAAGCGGCTGATTTCGAGAATGGGGTTGTACAATTAAGTGTGTGAAGTGGCAGACGCTTAACATTAAAAGACACTACTGCAAATGGAAGGTAACTGTTACTTAAAAGCCATAATTGGCTTGTCTGTCCTATGTATGTGTGTGTACCTGTGTGTGTGTGTGGTGTGTGTGTACGTGTGTATGTATGTATGTATGTATGTATGTGTGTGTTGGGGGGTGGGGAGTACTGACAGTGTGAGTGCTGAGCTGAATGCATCTCTGTAATGACCTCTCCGCTATAGAGAGCTGCTCTGACTCATTGGCAGTGTGCTGAGCGAGCAGAAAGCCCGGCGTAGCCTCCGCATACTGCTTCATCATGCACAGGGGGGCGCCTGCCAAGAAAACCAGGGGAGCACATCATCCACAGCAAGGGGCATTAAGAGTTCATTTATCAGACAGACAACATCCCCCCTCCGAGCGTAAAACAGGATTCATGTGGGCTGTTTTTAGCCCGGTATATTTTTTTTGGGGGGGGGGGGGGGTGGGGCCAGGGGGTGGGGGGGTGTTGCAATCAATGCAGATAGATTAACGAGGACACATTGGTGTTTTGGTAAGAGGGAGGCAGAGTCTTTGTGTGTGTGTGTGTGTGTGTGTGTGTGTGTGTGTGTGTGTGTGTGTGTGTGTGTGTGTGTGTGTGTCTTTGTGTGAAAATGCTTTCGTTTCAGGAAAAATGTTTGTGAATGTTTTTATCTGGGGGCTAGGATTGTTTGTCAGGTGGGTGAACGGAAGATAAAAAGGGAGAGTGAACGGGAAAGGGAGTGTAAGTGAGGAAGAGAGTGGTTTAAGACATTATGCCAGGAAAAGGAAGATAAGGGGGGAAACCTGCATTTTTTTGTTCCTTTCTGTCAAGAAGTTTTTTATTTAAAGAGAAAAACAGAAACACGAGTCTTTAGTGACAGACGCAGAGGGTTACTGCAGAGGAAGTGTCTGTGCCAGCAGTAGGTTCCTTGAGAAATAGAGACTCTCTCTCTCTCTCTCTCTCTCTCTTTCTCTCTCTCTCTGTCTCTCTCTCTCTCTCTCTCTCTCTCTCTCTCTCTCTCTCTCTCTCACAGACACACACACAAGCACACACACACTCCCTCTCTCTCTTCACTCCCTCTCTCTCTCTCTCACACACACAGACACACACTTCCTCTCTCTCTCTCTCTATCTATCTCTCTCTCTCTCTCTCTCTCTCTCTCTCTCTCTCTCTCTCTCTCTCTCTCACTTACCAGCATGGTACAGAGTAGCAGGCCTCAAGGGCTATGTAAACACACTGGCTTAGGTGAGGTCATTTTAATTAAAATCCACCCCCACCCCCACCCCCCACACACACACACACACATCCATACCCTCACACCTCTGCACCCACACACTGATGCGACGCAAAAGATTCTTGTCTTAACAGGTATTTAAAATGACTTGCCTCCCTAAATTATTCTCTTAATTGGCCAGTGAGCTGCATTTCCCCACAGGCTACCCTGAGAGGAGGAGAGTAAGAGAGGGAAAGAGAGAGAGAGAGAGAGAGAGAGAGAGAGAGAGAGATGAGATGAAATGCAAAACACTTTCATTTACTCAGTTTAACTTTCCTCCATTTTTTCACACGTTTATTCGCTGCTCTTCCTCTCATATTTGGTGTGATAAGTGTAACACGTTTCTGCCTCCATTAGCAGCAAATGCCCTTGTCAGCGAGAGAAGTTCCCATTAAGCTGCAGCAGCAGCAGCAGCAGCAGCAGCAGCGGTGGCTGGTGGTTTCCTATCTCTTTTTCGCCGCTGGCTGCTGCGCTGTCCTCTGCCGAATTAAAAGCACTTTTCACAGCAGGACGGAGACAATGGAGGGGACACGCCATTGAAAGAGTCAGCTGGAGATCCGACTACAAACAGACCCTTTGAAAATCGGCACAAACGGTCTGGCCGCTCTAACTGCGTCGCAGATAAACGAGACCAAAGACTAAATGGGCATTAATTTAAGAATTTCAGCCTTTGAAGGGGGGAAAGGAATGGTTTGAAACAAGAGAATATGTACAGCACTACAACATTCTATGTTTTTTGGTTTCTGTATAGGTATAATTGTTCTAATTGTAATTGTTCAACCAGTTCAAAACATCTTAAAAAAGTAAACAATATGTATTTGTCCCTGAAAACTTTGTGATATGATAATGCTGAATGTAAAGGGTTTCAAAGGACAGACATGCAACGCCTCATGAATAAAACGAAAACAAAGAGGTTTACTTCACTAGCTCCAATACCGTCATCAACCTAAATATGCAGTGGTGTTGTCTGTGGTAGAAATGGGCGACCATCAAAGAAGTGTCTTTAAAAAGCACAGGCTGCTGTCAGGTTGTGTTGTCTAGAGGGATACTCTCTCCAGTGCCGGTGACTCTGGGGCACGGAGGACCATTAGCATGGCCGACTGTTCCAGGATCAGATAGCGGCCATGATTTAAGAGCCGCTTTGCTGCACTCCATCACGCGAAGGGGAGACCGTGACACGCTTATCTCGCCTCACACCCCACATCCACACTTTTACACCTGACACTCCTACTCTCCTCTCATCCATCTTCCCACCATTCCTCTCTGTCTCTCTCTCTCACACTCTCTCTCTCTCTCTCTCGCTCTCTCTCTTCCTAAATCTGTGTGTGTGTGTGTGTGTGTTTGTGTGTTTGTGTGTGTGTGTGCGTGTGTGTGTGTGTGTGTGTGCACTTGTTTTTCTATCCCGGTGGGGACTTGAACATGATTGCACACCAACACGGTCGGGACTCCATGAGCGGTGGGAACCTGAATCTTAGTCCCCAGAGGCACAACCATTGCACATGATAGAAAACGCCATTTTAACATGTCTGGTGGGGTTCCCCTGAAAATGCCCCTAGGTCCCGACGGGGTACATTTCACCGGACAAAAAAGTGTGTGTGTGTGTGGAGTGTGTTTCAGAGTGCGCCCCCATGTGGTCAGTACTGGGACAAGTGTGTGTGAGCTGTGTGTTGACCAGACACATCAGGTCCCCACCACACTTACCACGCCCCCATAAACAAAAGACACCTCCCACAAACAATAAACCATGTGGGGGTTTCCTGTATTCAGAAGATGTTTATAACATTGTGTGTTTACCTGACATGTAAGGTCCCCACCGTGACTATCTCCCCATCCCCCAATCCACCCACTAATAAAACCATCTTACCATCTGAAGGCGTGATGTATAGAGAAGATTCCAGCACTGTGTGCTAACTCCTGACCTGACATATCAGGTCCCCACCCCAACCACACATCTTCCAAAGAACTGTTTGAGATGTGTGTTTTCACCTGACATATGTCCCCACCACAACCACCTATAAACCACTAACAATAGATGACCTACAGTCCTGCTGAATATAAAGAAGGTTTCAAGTAGCGTACTCTATGTGCATGCGACATGTAAGGTCCCCATCACATTTACCCCTCCCCCACTGATAAAGTGTACAGGTTGATGACGGGAATGGGGAGATATGTGTTTTCACCTGACATATGAGGTCCCCACCCCAACCACACATCTTCCAAGGAACTGTTTGAGATGTGTGTTTTGACCTGACATATGTCCCCACCACAACCACCTATAAACCACTAACAACAGATAACCTACAGTCCTGCTGAATTTGAAAAAGGTTTCAAGTAGCGTATTCTATGTGCACGCGACATGTAAGGTCCCCATTGCATTTATCCCTCACCCACTGGTAAAGTGTACAGGTTGATGACGGGAATGGTGAGATGTGTGTTTTCACCTGACATATCAGGTCCCCACCCCAACCACACATCTGCCAAGGAACTGTTTGAGATGTGTGTTTTCACCTGACATATTAGGTCCCCACCACAACCACCCATCCCCCACTGACAACAGACCATCTAATAGCTTGATAAATCTAGAATAGATTTTATGTAGCGTACTGTGTGTGCACTTTACATATAGGGTCCCCACCCCATCTACCTCTCCCCCATTGATAAAGTGTACAGGAAACAATTCTTACATTTAGTAGTTTGCAGTTGTTTCTCGTCGCTGCCATGATGAAAGTCCAAACAAGTTGATTGTACTAACTCTCCTCCCATTGTTCCAGCTGGTTTATAAAGGATAAACTATGCTCAATCCCCAAAATGTGCCTAGCAGTTACACACAAGCTAGTCATTCAGCAATGTTCCCGACAGGTAATGCTACATGCTAATCGCAACAAAAATCAGTACACTAACATCAACTAAATACTTGGCTGTAACTTCACTATCTGCACAAATATTCCAAAATATATACTTAATATGACTTAAACTGATACAAAGGTAAACTTACATTGCTCATTTTACGCCCACATAATGAGGATTGGGTTGGATTTCTTGGCAAACTACAAAACTTTGGTGAGCCACACGTCATACTATGAACACTGATTATAGTCCATATATGATGATGTCATAACCCCACGCCAACTGCGTCAGAATAAAAGTTCCTTAGCCCAACAAAGGGGACATTATCCCATTAAACAGCATAGCAGAAAGGAACACAGGGAAAATGTCCATAGCCTTTTCTACACTTACCATGCCCCCATAAACAAAAGACACCTCCCACAAACAATAAACCATGTGGGGGTTTCCTGTATTCAGAAGATGTTTATAGCATTCTGTGTTTACCTGACATGTAAGGTCCCCACCGTGACTACCTC
The DNA here is from genome assembly GCA_027475355.1 of Coilia nasus. NCBI lineage: Eukaryota > Metazoa > Chordata > Actinopteri > Clupeiformes > Engraulidae > Coilia > Coilia nasus. The sequence continues at coordinate 20,550,565 of CM050205.1, forward strand.
CCCATCCCCCAATCCACCCACTAATAAAACCATCCTACCATCTGAAGGCGTGATGTATAGAGAAGATTCCAGCACTGTTTGCTGACTCGTGACCTGACATATCAGGTCCCCACCCCAACCACATATCTTCCGAGGAACTGTTTGAGATGTGTGTTTTGACCTGATATATCAGGTCCCCACCCCAACCACACATCTTCCAATGAACTATTTGAGATGTGTGTTTCCACCTGACATATGTCCCCACCACAACCACCTATAAACCGCTAACAACAGATAACCTACAGTCCTGCTGAATTTGAAAAAGGTTTCAAGTAGCGTATTCTATGTGCAGGCGACATGTAAGGTCCCCATCGCATTTACCCCTCCCCCACTGGTAAAGTGTACTGGTTGATGACGGGAATGGTGAGATGTGTGTTTTCACCTGACATATCAGGTCCCCACCCCAACCACACATCTGCCAAGGAACTGTTTGAGATGTGTGTTTTCACCTGACATATTAGGTCCCCACCACAACCACCCACCCCCCACTGACTGAAGTTTAGTCTAAGGGCGCCTACCACTTCCATTGTTAGGTCCCCACTGGTAGCCTTTGAAACACACAGTGATGTAATGTTTTGATATGCAAATTGATGACATCATAGGTCCCCACCAGCACCCCTTTCAAACACACACAATATTAATTTGCATATCATTTTAATATAACGTCACAAGTCCCCAGGGGAGTCATCTACCTGACATGTCCCCAGCAGTTGGTGAAAAGTCAGGTCAGTCTTCTGTGGGTCTTGCTTAAACTTTCAAGTGATAGCTGTTCTGACAGAAGCAGATGGAGTGTGGATCAGTTTCTGCCTTGTCTGTAAACCATTCAGAAAGGGTGGTTCCCACCAGGCTGCATCCTGTCATGTGTCCCTACCAGGTAGCAAAGACCTGTATGTGTGTGTGTGTGTGTGTGTGTGGGTCTTGCCAGTGCCAACTCAGCCCCAGGCAGACAGGACCAAAAGCAGGTGATGGTCAGGGCTCTGATAAGGGGCGGGTGAGGGGTACCCACTGCACCTCCAGGGGAAGATCAGGGTTTGGGAACCCACAGCCCAGCCCTGCAAGGACATTTAGGGTATCTACCAGCAGGGTGCCCACTCTGTGTGTGTGTGTGTGTGTGTGTGTGTAGTGTGTGTGTGTGTGTGTGGGTGTGTGTGTGTGTGTGTGTGTGTGTGTGTGTGTGTGTGTGTGTGTGTGTGTGTGTAAGTGTGTGTGTGTGTGTATGCCCAGTGCCCAGCTGGGTAGTGTTTTCATCTAACATGATTAATGTCTTTTAGGCAAAATTTTGCAGGTTCTAAGTTATGATACATTGCAGCTATTACCAATACTTTCTTTTTATTTTTATTTTTTTATTATTATTTTTTTTTTTTACAAATAACAGAACCAGGAACCCGTCCAAGAGGTTGAGGGAATGGATTTATTTTGGGAGGTAATTACTTATGATTTCTCACTGAGGGATTTATCTGTGTATTTACTCTGGTGTGTGGATGCCGCTGCTCTCAGCCGTTTGGCCTCTTCTGTGCCCCCTAGATTTTCCACAAAGATTCAGCATTAAATCTTGGTCAATGTAGAGTAGTAGAGATACTTTATTTATCCCGAAGGAAATTAATGGGAACCCTATATAAGTGTGTATGCATGTGTGTGTGTGTGTGTGTGTGTGTGTGTGTGTGTGTGTGTGTTAGCATGCCTATGTGTGTGTGTGTTTGTGTGTGTGTGTTAGCATACTTATGTGTGTGCATTTGTGTGCATTTGTTAGCACGCCTCTGTGTGTGTGTTTGTGTGTGTGTGTGTGTGTGTGTGTGTGTGTGTGTGTGTGTGTGTGTGTGTGTGTGTGTGCATGTTTGTATAGAAGAGGGGAAGGGAATCGACTCTAAAATGGGCAGCCCCATCAAAGTGGCAGTGGCCCATTAAAGTATGCCAACGCTGCACATTGTGAGTGGCCCCCGCGGGAGGCGTTGGGGAGTGTGTTTGAAGAGAGGCGGCGTGTTCATGATCTCAGGCTTTATGGGCCGCACTGCACGCGGCACAAGTCCAAGGACAACGCTGTGTCTGTGCCTTGTCCCCTATTACATGACGCCAGAGACACAGAGTCTCTGGAAAAGCATTTCAAAATCAATGTTTCGAGATCTATGTCCTGCATATACAGTATAAGACTTTGATGGTAAAGACTCCCTTGAAATCTCAAATCCTTGAAACTCAAGTCTTTAGACACTAAGCTTGCCCCCAACCTGCCCAACTGCCCCCCACCTCCCACCTCAATCAATACATTTAACTCTTCTCTCTAGTACTCATTTACCCCTGACATGGGCAAATAACTCAGGTTTTAGAGATCTTAGAGTCCCGTGGAGTCTTTTATGTGCTAAGCTGTGCAGTAGCTCAAGCCGCGATATGAGTTACTAGTTTCAGAAGGCAGCGGTTGTTGATTGAGCGTTTTTTTTAGCACGTAGCATTTAGCTCCCTTGAGTGTGCTGTGGGCCATGTCAAATAAGCTCATCACTGAGCCAGTCATCACAAATGCACACCACTTGAGACAACATTACAGGCCACCAATTTTAATGGATAGCCATTTAATTATGGATCATTACTTAGAAGAAGAAGAAGAAAAAAAAAACAGCCACCAGTTCAAACCGCAACAGGTTCAGCCCAGAGCTGGGGCAAATGCGGGCCAGGTCTGTTCTGAGGAGAAGCCACCATCTGGAATTTACCATGCCCTCAAGCGAAATTCGGATGTTTAATCCTCAGTTCCGAGCCAGGCGGTCGGTGGAATTTGAAATGGTTCAGGTGCTTAATTCACAGACTCGAGGGCCATGGTGTATGACGTTTAGTGATCTTAGCAATGGCTAAGTTCTCTCCTCAGCACATATGCCAGAGACATTTACTTTTTTCCCTCAGCCTTGCTTGTGTTATACTTAGCACAGTAAATGGCACTCCACTCATTCAAGTGTGCTAATACTGCCCCTCCTAGCTGTAATAAGAAGTCAATAAATGAACACTCCATTCAGGAAGATGAAATGTGTTTTGAACATTCCCTCGAGCCTGGTGTTCCCACACATCACTGTGAAATTACGGCTGGCGTGCGCCGAAATGGCTTTCATATTTCAGAGTGGGATTTGTCCTTTAAACCAGTGAGGGGCCACCTGCCTTTTGAAGTCCCTCCTGCTTTCCTCATCTCTTCCCCAGCTCAAAGTGCCCGAGTTTCATTGTCAGCCCGGTCAGACTTCAGACTTCAGAATTCCCCACCTGTCGTGTCTCCCACTCCTGCCCCCCACCCCCTCCAACTCTTTCTTGCTGACATTTTTAAGCGTTGACCTCTGACTTCCTGACTTCTTTTTAAATGGCACCTCCTTTCTCAGCAGCTCCGCCACACACACACTTACTCACACACACACACACACACACACACACACACACACACACACACACACGCACACACACACACACACACACACACACACACACACACACACACACACACACAGCTTCATTTCCCCTTTCATTCAATGGGGGTTTCTGCCTCAGCACACGTGCCACAGATGCTTTCAAATGACAAATGACATTGTCAGATGCCTAAATAAGAAGGCAGCCAGCCGTCGCAGATAGGAGATGGAATTTGCCACTTTGAAAGCTTTTAAAGCTTTATTATTGATGGAGATTTAGGGTTGCAGACAGACAGATTTTCCACACTTTTTGTATGTGTATGTGTGTATGTGAAATTATGTGTGTGTGTGTGTGTGTGTGAGAGAGAGAGAGATTTGAATGTACACATTGATGTGCGTTCCCTGGGCTTGAGTGGGTGTGTATCTGCTGTAATTGGTTTTGCTGTATGTTGCTGTACTGTCTCTAGGTATAAATGCAGCTCTCTCTCTCTACCACCTGTCTGCCCAACTCACTAAGGTAGGGTTGCCATGTACTCGGCTTTTCTCTAGAACTCTGGTCTTTTTATTTTATACTCTGTCAGAAAAAAAAGTATTCTCTTTCCAAGGACATGAAATGTTTTGTTGAAATGATTTGTATGTATGTGGCCAACCTCTTAAAATATGCATTATTTTCCGTGTACACTGCCATTGGCTCTGGTGGCATGTGACATAAATACCCTATAGCTTAGATAGGCGGTGAACCAGTAACTGTGGTCAATATACTATGGCCTGCTACTTTATGGTAATGTCATTTTAGAAGAACATTTCAAGCATGGATGACAACACCGAAGAGACAATGATAGATAGACAAAATAGAAAATGTAATGTTCAACTTCTTCCAATAATGACAGGATGAGAAATGGAAATCATACTGCACTGGTGATACAAACTCTGGCAATCAGCTATACACGGCCCATTTCATATGCTCAGCACTGACCAAAGGCACTCAAACAGAAAAACAACCAGCAACGAGCACCAGAATTGCATTCCCATCTGCTCACATACAAAGGCAATTTCATCATTCTGGTTGAGGACAGAGTTAGAGGAGGACAAAATTTCTGTCGCCGAGTAAAGAGCTACTAATCATTGTCACTTGCTATCGTGAAGTCTGAACTTCAGGTCATGGCAAATTCTAAGTTGTTATGCACTGCATTCAAGCCATTTATTAGAGAAAAGACATTCTGGTAGGTGTGGCAAAGGGAAACAGCAAGTGAAAATATTATGTCGGTAACAGGCATGGTTTCTGATAAGGGCCATGTAATTTCAGTGACTCATTGAGGCAGACTTGGTAAATAAAATGGTTGTAGATAAGGTCACAGTTTTGTAAATACATATTCAATGTCAAACCCTCCACTTATTTGCGTAGCCAAGTAGGCGAAAACAAGAAAAGCACACAATACACATACCAGTATCTAAGCAACAAGGTAAGCAGCAATTTGTTCTCTTAAAGATACTAAAGGCATTTTAAACACAAGGCCAGCTGTAATATTGTTACATTGATCTAATGGATGTGTTTTTCGAAGAAGTCGTTTGGTCAAGCGGTGCCTAGGGCTGTTTTTGTTTTCATTGGAAATAAGCAGAAGTGCTAGTGTAAGCAGTGACATAAAGCATTTTTAGCAGAGCATAATGAAGTACCAGGAACTTCACACCCAGTGTAAGCCTTATTTAATGGCTGCAGCAGTCCTTTTCTCTCGCCTACACACACTCTATCTCTCCACCCTCACTCTCCCTCTCTCTCTTTCTCTGTATCTCATATCTTTCCCTATCTTCCTTCTCCTCCCTTCGCTTCGTTTCCGAGCAGCAGTCCTTCACTCCTCCTGCTGTTCGGTAATTAAGGTGTCACATCTTGACACAGAAATAAATATGTGATGAGTGCACAGAATAAGAACCCTCTCTAGTTATCTGGCAAACAGAGAGATCAATACTCTCTCTCTCTCTCTCTCTCTCTCTCTCTCTCTCTCTCTCTCTCTGTGTGTGTGTGTGTGTGTGTTACAGATGGTTAATCTAGGGAAAAACACAAATAAAAAATGATAGAAGACATGTATTGAGTGTGGCATTAATCTAAAGAATGAGGAAGAGATCTTGACATATTTACAGAGAGAAAGCGGAACATGCTGCAGAGTACATAGACACAGGGAGGGTGTGGGGGCGCCATAAAATCAAAACACTGACACAATTAACAGTGAACCCTTTGCTTTTGTGATTAGTCTATATAGACTGATCTTCTCCCCCAGCTAAATGTCCTGTGAAGTCTTTGCTTCTTGCTTGTTTTAACAATAGACCAGCCATGAATATTTAATGGAAATGAAAAATATTAACATTCTAATGAGTGTTGCATATGTTGCATATGCCTATGTTGTAATACATTTTTTTTGTTTGTTTAACCAACCGTACAGTAAATCCTGTCTTACAGTACAGTAAAAAGTCTTAGGGCTAAGCATGGGGGACAGCTGTGGTGTAGTGGTTAAGGAGTTGGTCTTTGGATCGAAAAAGGCAGGTTTGACTCCTGCCCATGGCTGAAATGCTCTTGAGCAAGGCATTTGACCCCACACTGCTCCAGGGACTGTAACTGAAACCCTGTAAATAAATGTACGTCGCTCTGGAGAAGAGCGTCAGCTAAGTGTTATAAGTAATAATAATGTTATAAGCAACTTGATGTTCCCATGTCACTATCAGAAATGTCTCTTCGTGGTTCCTCAGGGTTGTTAAGTTCTGTAATGAGATGATTTGCCATTTTTGGGCAAGAGAAAAAAGTGGTTGTTCCTCTTGTAAGAGATCTGAGGAATCTTGAATGGGCAGAATTTAAGCTGGACAGTAGTTACATGGTCAAAGTGGCAGTGCTTACTTTGGCCAGAGATAACCGTGGGTGATACTCTAGCCTAATAATGTTGACTTCAGTGGAAGTAAAACAATTCTTCCACTACTATTGGACAGAGATGCGTTTTAAAATTCTCCAAAAGAATTTGGTATCCTACGCACCAAGCAAGGATATGACGACTCCTTTTTGAATTTCTGCATCTAGAAAATCCATTCGCACATTATCATGAGTGTTGGTCGGCGCTTCGTTCCAACATCAAAAATAAACACACCCACTGTAACACTCCTGGCTTTTCGTCATCTGCTTTACCATCAAGTCAAGACTGGAAAGAACATGACAATATAGACACACAGTCACACACATTACATGCTGAGAAAATGAGTGACAACTCCATTTTCAAATAGCCTTTCCTGTCTTCGCATAGATTCAGAAACTCTGAATCATTTTATGTGGTTTATGTGTGTATTTCTGGACAATGTTATCAATAATTCATTGTTTCTTTTTAAAAGCTTCTCTTCGTCTCTCTTCCCTCTTAGCTCAGTTAAGCCTACTTTAATTCACACAAGCATTAAAACCCCATTTGCTGTGCCATCACATACTGTAAGCAAGAGGCGAAAAGTCTATAGCTCTCATAGACTTACATTTGAAAGTCCCAGCTTTCTCAGTGCTATTAGATAACTATATTTCAAAGTGCCATTTGACTTTTTTATACTATAGCAGTCAGGTAGTACAAAGTACACTTCTACACTTGACTTGATGGTGATTGAATCAACCATTTCAAATTCTGAACAGACATTGACTATTGGTTATACTGTTAAGGCCTTTGAAGACAGTGACTAGCCTTGGATTAAACATAAACCTCAACACTGGCATTTCCTGTCTTTTCACATTTGACAGCACATACTGTTATGCAATGCAGGGCCTTTGTTGTACTACCGATGGAGTGTGGAGTTTCTTTGAGCTGTTTTAATGGTTTAAAAATAGCGTAGCCGTCATGCTTCGTCTAAGGGCACCTACCACTTCCATTGTTAGCCTTCTGGGACAAACGATAAAAAATAGTTAAACTCTGAATGCAACAGGCTAAATCAATTTTGCTCCTCCGTACACATACCAACTCGGTATGATGTTTTAACATTTAACAATTTTCATTTTACACCAAAGTTCTCCTTTAAGCAACTAGAGTCTTTCACACTCTAAATTACAAGACAAGTGTATAACGAGAAAATTATTTTCTTGGGGATCTTTCTGACAACGTGAGTCAAATCACTAGCCCTTATTGCGGATACGATTTAGCCCTGCCACCCGGCTTCGGGGTGTTATGGGGGTGGGTTGAGCAGATCAAGTGTCCTGTGTCCTCTGCAGCCATAAGCCCGTTGTGTCTCTGTGTGCCGAGGGCATCACTCAAGAGACTTCAGGAGAGACGTCAGAGTGATGGGAACTGCTGCCTGCCACTGCGTTAATATTTCATCCTGACAGGTTTACTTATGATACAGATAAGCGCGCACCCGTTCGGTCCCCTCATTTGTTTGTGTTTGTGTGTGTGTGTGTGTGTGTGTGTGTGGATGTGGGTGTGGGTGTCTGTGTATGTGTGTGTGCCTGTGCGTGTGTTGTATCGTATATTCACATTTGTGTGTGTCTATGTTGTGTGTGTGTGTGTGTGTGCAAGAAAGAGAGGGTGTTTGAGAAAGAGACAGAGAGGGAAACATGGAGAAAGATAGATACAGAGAGAAGGATGTGTGTGTGAGTGTGTGAGTGTGTGTGAGAGAGAGAGAGAGAGAGAGAGAGAGAGAGAGAGAGAGACCGTGTGTGAGAGTGTGTGAGAGAGAGCGAGAGAGAGCAAGTGATAGAGAAAAAGAGAGAAGAGAGAGTGATAGAGAAAGAAAGAGAGTTAAAGAGAAGCTGAGTGGGTTGTAAATGGACCTGTTGCACATGTGAAAGTAGTGTCCTTGGGCCACAAGTTTGTGCCACACTACTGCCAGAGAGAGAGAGAGAGAGAGAGAGAGAGAGAGAGAGAGAGAGAGAGAGAGAAGGAGATTATGTGGATGTGGGTGTGTGCATTTCTCCAGAGTTGTCGGTAGACAGAGAGTGATGGAGCAGGTAGCAAAATGATTTCCCAGGGTCCTCTCTGGCTTGGCACCTTGGGAGTGCCTGGATGAATAATGAAACTGTTAATTCAGGTCTGTGTTTGTGTGGCTCTGTGCGTGTTTGTGTGTGTTTACCTGCATACGAAAGGTAAGAAGCTGGCCTATCCCATTTCATGCAAGAATATTTTAACATTACGATGCAAAAATTTAGTTGTAGAAATCAATCCAGTAATTGGAAAGTTGTTCTACACTATTACATGTTACATTATTACATACGCAAACATAACATATGACATTGTGACATTAAAAATTGTACTTGTGCAGTTTGAAATCCACTTAAATCCTTGAACAATACAGCAATAAACTTGGCACCACAGTGTCACAACCTGGGGTCTGCAATTCATTAGTGTCCATTTGCTTTGCAGTCGCATTAGTCTGGTTGCATTAGGGGCATATCCAGAAATCATAAAGTGGCTCAAAGCCCAAAACACATAGGTTATCATTACCTCCATCATCAGCGTTTGTTTGTTAGCAACATAACTCAAAAAGTTATGGATGGATTTTGATGGAATTTTCAGGGTAGGTCAAAAATGGGCTTTTAGATTTACTCATTCATTCAATCATTATATTTTGGCGATGATCTGAGCTGCCCTTATTAATTATACAATCAATCAAACTTTATTAATAAAACATTCAATCAAACAAAGGGAGCCTTCTGATTGGGTGGGCCTGATTGGGTGGCTACGCCTATGGGTCACAAGTCTGTGCTCCTGTGTAATTGTTGTCAATCATTGAGTCATTGTGTTCACCTGCCTATCATTGTCTTGCCTATATAAGCTCCCATGCTTCTTTGCCTAGTCTTGTGCTGAGGCTCCAGTTGTTCCTCTGACCAGGCCTTTGTTTCCCTGTGCTCCGTTGGCGTTACTTGTGTTTTTGGGTCCTGCCTTTTCGCCTCTGGACTTTGAACTCTGCCTGCCGATTCGGGTTTGTTTGCTTGTTCTGACTGCCTTTTGGTCTTGACCGTTGCCTGTGAAACTTTGGACTCTGAACTTTTGCCCGCTGATCTGGATTTGTATGTCTGCCCTCTGGTTCTGATCCCTGCCTTTTTTTAAATTTGAACATTGATTTGCTGTTTACATGTGAATACCAGCACCTTCACTGCTTACTGCCTGGACTCTGGACTCACTTTTGGTATTTTTGCTCAAGTAAAGCCCACTTTTAAATCAAACACCCTATCTCTGCAATAGTGTCTATTCTCTACAGGGTTAGGGTTAGTAGGGAAATTGAATCTGATAAATCTGTGGGAACCCTGCCTGAGGGGGGGTTCCACCACCATCACAGTGGGCTCCAGATTTGTGTGCTCAGCTCAGCCCACCCTCCAGCTGATCCACCCCACCACCACCAATCCCCAAACCTAACACATGAACATCAGATCATCTCCCAATTTCATTTAATCTATTATATTTCCTCCCAGTGGTGTGACGTTGGGTCATCACTACTCGTGGGGTGTCATTCGGTCCCGGTCGACTGCCTTTTTGTCACAAGTCTGACCACCGAATCACAGCATGGCTTCATGCTCATTGTGCTGTCATTGTCTTTGGGCATTCGCACCACTAATGTCTGAAATTTAGTGAAATTTAGACATTTCATACCCTGCATGAAAAAAAGCCTGGATAAATTTAAACATGTAATGATGGCACCCAATAATTAGCCTGGAAAACCAGCCCCTCGTACTTCATTTCATTTTGTACAGAGGGTCTGGAACAGAGGCCGTCAGAAATGATTTGTTGGAGGTGTGGACTCTGCTGAAGTTTTAAAAAAAGTGCCTCTGCCTTTACCCAATCGCTAACACCTGGTCGTCACGTATGCAATTAGCCTACCTACGCCCTACAATTCAAATGTAGCACACAAGGTCAACGTCACGGCTAACGAACACACCCTCTGTTCGCTGATTGGATCGGTCTTGCTGGGACTTGCTAAATGACCCTCAAGAGATTCCGATCCAGACCCTCTGTACAAAATGAAATGAAGTACGAGGGGCGGGTTTACCAGGCTACCCAATAATGCCATTTCTGCAAATACTGTAATGAGATGTAATAGGTGGATGTGAAAATAGGACAGAAAACAATATGTTAGCCAAACAATAAGTGTTTCTTTTCTCTCCAAGAAGATACTGATGGATATCACACTATTATTCAGCAAACAATGTTGCCATGAATAATGCAACAGCATGAATTTACAATGTAATCAGACTCAGGTAAAAGACACTAGACGTATGAAGTGTTTTTGTGTGTTATTTTGGCAGTTGTTTTTGACCTGCTTCAAAGCCTCTTTCAAAAAGGGCTATGATAAGTCACTGGCAGTTAGGCAGGCACCTACACACACACACATATACACACATACACACAGAGAAAGATACACACACACACACAAATACACACACAGACATACACACTCACAGACCACAGTCTCTCTCTACTTCAAGGCTTTTCCTTGCTCCCTGCACCCTGGCCCAAACTGGCTCTTGATGTGCTGGGCCTCTCTTCCACTCTTCTCCCCACCTGATTTGCACTCCATGCCTGGAGTGTGTGTTTGATGTGCTGGGGCTTTGGGGGAAGGATGCAGGCGGCCATTTATGCATACACACACACACACACACACACACCAGCAATGGCTTGCGTTTTTTCCATGTAAACGCTCGTAGTCTGGTAAATAAAATCGATGAAATTCGCCTGTGGGCGAAGTTGACAGATAGTGACATTATGGTTATCTCTGAGACTTGGCTTAAACCGTCAATTTCAAACAATACGCTCCATATCGATGGATATAATGTCTTTAGGTCAGACCGAATGCATAAAGGGGGAGGAGTTGCTATTTATGCCAAAGCCTCTTTGGACTGTTGTTGTCTTGAAACAATGACTAAACCTAAATTTTTTGAGCTGTACGCCATCAAAGTAAACCTCTCCAACAACGCACATCTGACAGTGGTCGGCTGTTACCGCCCACCTTCGGCTGTGGCTGAGACGACCACTCTACTGACGGATTTTCTACGGAAACTTCAGAACGAGTATGTTGTTTTAGGAGACTTAAATTGGGACTGGTTATCTACCTCTACATTAAGGGACTTGTGCGACGCGTTGCATCTAACACAACTGGTTCAATCACCAACACGCCTCAATCCGAAAAAAATGGACAAATCTACACTAATAGACGTTATTCTTACAAATGCCCCATATAAGTACCCTGCTGTGGGCGTCTTCTCCAATGACATCAGTGATCACTGTGCCATCGTCTGTGTAAGAAACTGTAAAGCAATTAAAGTGAAGCCGCGATTTATTTTTAAAAGAAATTATAAACGTTTTGATGAGCAGGCTTTTTTGCATGACATCTACCAAAGTGACTTAAACAGAGTATGCTGCATGGATGATGTTGAATTGGCATGGGATTATTTTAAAAGCACCTTTCTATCTATAATTAACAAACATGCACCTCTTCGCAGACATAGAGTGAAGGGTAGGGATAATCCCTGGTTCAACGACGCTCTTGCAGTAGCCATTAGAGAAAGAAATGAGGCATGGGTCAAAGCCAAAAAGTTTAATGATGAGAAGCATTGGTTAACTTACAGGGCTATACGAAATAGATTTACTACATTAATAAAAAATACAAAAAGTGAGCACTACTTAAACTTAATACAAGAAAACCTAAATGATCCCAAAACCTTCTGGAAACTAGTAAAAGCTACATCAGGGGATATCCCACCCCCCGCCACACCTGAAGCTGTTATAACAGAACTAGGAGAAGTGAGGGGTAAAGAAAATTTAGTAGAGATTTTTAATAAACATTTTATAAATGCAGGAATTGTTATACAGGCGATCCTCACACCCCCCAGTGTGGATAGTGAATCCTTAGTCTCTTCTAGTTCTTTGGATGTTTTTAACTTTACTTACATATCTGCTTATGAGGTAGAAAAAGCTCTTATACATTTAGACTATAAAAAATCCGCTGGTTCTGATCAGATTGAGCCCTACTTTCTCAAACTGGCCGCAAGATTGATAGCTGATCCTATTGCTGCTATTTTAAATCTCAGTTTGAGAAGTGGCTCTATTCCAAAATCTTGGAAATCTGCTCTTGTCCTCCCACTATTAAAGGGTGGCGAGCCTACTAACATGGACAATTACTGTCCCATATCCAGACTATCTGTCATGGCTAAATTATTTGAGTCACTTATAAATAAAAAAATAAAAAAATACCTAACCGACTATACTGTTTTAAGCCCCATGCAGTCTGGTTTTAGACAAGGGCACAGTACTATAACCGCAGTAACATCAGTGGTGAATGATATCATTACTGCTTTAGACAACAAAAAATCATGTGCTGCACTATTCATTGATTTGTCTAAGGCATTTGACACTGTTTGTCATGACCTTCTTTTACAAAGATTAAAAGGTATAGGTTTCAGCCCCTCTGTTATTACCTGGTTCTCTAACTATCTGAGTGGTAGAACGCAGTGTGTGATCATTGATAACTGCATCTCATCCTCTCTAGAGCTAAAAATGGGTGTGCCTCAAGGATCAATTCTGGGGCCCCTTTTGTTTTCTATATATATAAATAACCTGGGTATGGGTCTAAGTCCCACAAAGGTACATCTCTATGCAGACGACACAGTATTAAATGCTTCCGCATCATCAGTACAGGAAGCTATGAACTATTTACAATCTGCCTTTAACCAGATACAACATTCTCTTGTGGGACTTAGATTGGTTTTAAATGCAAAAAAAACTAAATTCATGGTTTTCACACGTGCTCACACACCCTGTAATAGTTCTATTTTTACCACAAATGGAACGCAGTTAGAAAAAGTCTCTTCCTATAAATACCTAGGAATATGGCTAGATGATAAATTGACTTTTAGTACACATATTGAAAACCTCTTAAAGAAACTCAGGCCTAAATTAGGATTTTATTTTAGACAAAGAAAGTGGTTTCCTTACAAAGCAAGAAAAAGGTTGGTAGAGAGTACTTTCTTATCCGTGTTAGATTATGGTGATATAATTTATATGCATTCCTCACTAGTACTGCTAAAAAAACTGGATGTTGTATATAATTCTGCCTTTTTTTAATCTCAGGGACTGGAAATAGAGTTCACCATTGCTTGTTGTATGAAATGGTAAAATGGTCTTCTCTTTCTCTTAGAAGGAAATTTCACTTTCTTATTTTTATTTTAAAAGCGTTACTGGGTAACCTACCTCAATATATTTCGACTCTGCTTTCTTTTCACACAACTGTATACAGTACAAGGTCAACAAATAAGTTACTATTGATTGCACCCTCAATAAGAACTGAACTTGGCAAGACATCATTTTCATACTATGCACCATATATGTGGAATGAATTACAGAGTACACTTCACCTAGAGACACTTCCCTCTGTCAGTGTTTTTAAAAATCTTTTACAATCAACTTTTACAGAGCACTGCCATTGCTTTTAAATAGGGTGCCCATGTTTTTCACTTCTTATCATTTTATTGCTGTTCAGGTTGTGTTTTACCTTCTATGTGAGTCTTGTTCTCTCTTGTCTTTTGTTTTTAATTATTCTTGGCTGTATTGTTAGTTGTGTATTTGGTGTACATCCCATGGTTTCATTTAGTGTTCTTGTTTTTGTCCTTGTCTTTGTATCAACATTTCCCTGCTACTCTTGGCCAGGTCTCCCTGGCAGAAGAGCCATTGTGGCTCAATGGGACCTTTCCTGGTTAAACAAGGGTTAAATTAAAAAAAAAAACACACACACACACACCTCACACACACACACACACACACACACACACACACACACACACACACACACACACGCACACACACGCACACACACCAACACACACACACACACGCACACACACACACACACACATGCACACACACACAGAACAGAATCAGAAAGGGTTTTATACTTACATATACAAGAATTTTGACTATGGTAGATGTTAGCTCTCTATACATTCAACATACAGACACGTGGTCTTATACATTCAATAGACAAATAGAAATAACTACACATACTGTACAATAGGGACAACAATATACATACA
>CM050205.1:20582500-20597500 GCA_027475355.1 Coilia nasus
GAATGACGACAAAGACGCACCTTAATGTCTTAGTAATTATATTTACTACACACTCCGTTACTGTGAAACTATTGGCAATGGGCTTCCCTACCGAAAATGCTCACGCACCGTTACTGGTGTGTGTGTGAGTGTGTGTGTGTGTGTGTGTGTGTGCTCGTGTGTGTGCATGTGTATGTGTGTGTGTGTCTGTGTGTGCTCTGTATATGTCTAATGCATGTGTGTGTGTGTGTGTGTGTTTGTGTGTGTGTGTGTGTGTGTGCGTGTGTGTGCATGTGTATGCATGTGTGTGTCTGTGTGTGCTCTGTATATGTCTAATGCATGTGTGTGTGTGTGTCTGTGTGTGTGTCTGTGTGCGTGTGAGAGCACATTAAGGTGCGTATTGCACTCTGGATGCTGCTCCTCAGCATAGTGAGGCAGGACAGCTCTACATTTCGCACAAACGCATGTGGAATCTCAACCAGGAGTGTGCTTCCCAGAAGCGCTGCTGGCCAGCGAGCAAAGACAAGGCAGCGCTCGTAGTGACAGGCTCTTAATGACAGAACACACTCCCGGCGTACTTATGTTCCTCACAGAGAGAGCAGCAGCGATGTGGCCCTGCAGCCTTAGAATAAATAAACACAACAACAATACAGATGTATGGGTAACACTTTCTATGAAGCTTGTATTTACAAGACTCTATAAACACATTCTTAAAGGGTTATAATGCATTCATAAAGTATGTATTTAAAGTATTTTTAACTATTTGTACATACTTATGAATATAGCTCTAAGGCTTTATGATGCTTTGTCATAAGCCCTATTCCATCAAGTGGCAAAGTGCATTTTTGGTTATAAAGCTTTACCTGCCTTACGAGTGCAGTCTTGAGTATGTTTAAATAATTATAAATACTAATTTTAACCATTATTAAGCTTTATGCATTATAACCCTTAATGAATGCGTTTGTAGAGTCTTATGAATACAAGCTTCATAGAAAGTGTTAACGTTGTATATAATAATAATAATAATAATAATAATAATCTTTACTTGTGTAGTATATTTTATACAAAGGAAAGTGCTTCAACAGTTTGATAAAGGAACACAGGACAGAGATACACATGACAAGCTTTGTTATAGAAATCCACCAGGGCGCTGTGGAGAGCTCCACACACTTTGTCAAACCACACACTTTGTCAAACTGAGTTTAGAGTGGAAATTGACTTTCAAACACCTCCTTTGTCTTGTGACTAAATCTCTTGCTTCTTCCTATTAAGAAAATACATAAAAGCATCGCCACTATTTTACCTACAAGATGTTTGACTTTAAAGGCATTTTTCTCAGTTTCTATGTTAACGTAGTTACTGCACTTTGCCTTAATAGGGCAGCAATGTCCCCTGTGCTACCCAGGGGAGCTCAACTGTCAAGCTACTGGTATATAGATGTACCAGTATCTACAATATACAAATGTTGATACAATAAAAAACTATACAGATCGTTTCAAAAGAGTTGGATTATTAGCATCATAGCTGTTCCCACAGAGTTTCTGTTTTAACATTCCCAATGATGTGAAATGTAGTGTGAGTAGTTTGGGAATGAAATAATAGAACATTCAGCCATTGTTTTTGTTTTTACCCTTGAAAGGGTCCATAAAACCTTATGAAAAGCTTTGTTGAGATCCCTACGGCAGACTCATTAGCAAATGTAGCTTTTAATCAGTAATTGTGCCTCAAAGCCATGGTGGATAGTTGCAGTGTAAAACAAGAAAGCCCGCAGTAAATCACTGCTCCACTAACAGGAGATAGTCTGCATCATTGGCTCAACTTTCATAAGGGGTCTGTCAGATAAACAAAATTGAGTGGTTATAATAGCTATCTAGTCAACCTTGATCTTATGGAAGCTGAGTATGATTAAAAATGAAAAATGTGTTTTGCTTTTGTTGATGCAAAGAAGTGCTGATGTAACGAATGCCAGCAAGCAAGCTCAGCGTAGAATGTTAGTAAAACCTCCCTCCCAATGCCTCAAAAAGATACGTTGCTGACTAAGCTAATAGCCCGGCTTTTAGCTCACTTGGTAGCGTGTCTGTCTCCCTCCGAACTCCTACCGAAGTTGCTGTGAGGTCGCGAGTTCGAAACCGGGTCTGGACTGCGCAGGAAGACCTCAGTTACACTGACTGATTTTGTAGGTCTGTGCTCTGTATTTGTATGCGTGTGCGTGTGTGTGTGTGTGTGTGTGTGTGTGTGTGAGAGAGAGAGAGAGAGACAGCCTACTTAATGATGGTGATGACAGCCCAATTCAATAAAATACTGCCCTAACCTTAAGCACTCTGGTGATGGCATTAAACAGCTGTAAAATTAATTGGGAGTCAGAGTGTGTGGTTGCAGCTACATATTATTGGTTGCCTGGCTTATCGAGCAAATGTTATGTCTTAGCCGCCCCCTATCACGTCCCCAAATCACCCCTACTACCTACCGCGCCGAAAGGTCAGCCGACAGTGACACCCAGCCTGAGAGTAGACTTAAGACAAGAAGCAACTCCACAGCCCAGAGAGTTTGTGAGAGACAGAAATAGCGAGAGAGAGAGAGAGAGAGAGAGAGAGAGAGGGAGGGAGAGAGACAGACAGAAAGAGAGAGAGGGAGAGAGAGAGAGAGAGAGAGAGAGAGAGAGAGAGAGAGAGAGAGAGAGAGAGAGAGAGAGAGACAAGCAGGTAAAGAATCCTGTTTACCCCTAAGTGAAAACCCCCACACACACATGCAGGCACACACACCACACACACACATGTACACACACGTACAAACACAAACACACACACACACACACACACAGAATGGCACTGAGAAAGGACTCTGGGAAAGCACTGAGGAAAATATGTGTGAGGGGCCTAACTGAGTCACTTTCCATCTGTCCATCACTCTCTCCCTTCACATTACTTTTCATCCTCTTTCTGTCTCTCTCTCTGTCTCTGTCTCTCTCTCTCTATTTGTCACTCGCTCTGTCCCTCTCTCTCTTTGTATCTCTCTCTCTCTCTCTATCTCTCTCTCTCTCTCTCTCTATCTCTCTCTGTATGTCACTCTCTCGCTCTCTGTCTTTCTCTATCTCTCTTTCTCTCTCTTTTACTCTTTATTTCTTCTTCTTCTCAGTTGGCAACTTGGGTGTGAAGTGCTGACAGTGTTGCCTTTTGGTCTAGATTTATCTTGTCTGTGCTGTTTGGCCTTTTTTGCACATCTAAGGGTGTTTTGGAATTCTTGGGAAATAAGCACTATAAACAACACCTAATGCCTACCCTTATCTGCCAGCACAGACCATATTGACCATAAACTATGCATCATTGTTACTTATCATTGATAAGAAAAAAAGAAAGAAAAAAAGAAGAGACAGAGAGGAAAAAGAGGAGAGCCATACATTTACAAACATTTATTATAAACCAACAAACGTCATTGTAGCCCATTTTTCCTACATAAGTTTGTCAGTGAAAAAAACAACACCCAAACACCATTTTTGTATCTCTACCAAATATCTAAATACACTTGTCAAGTATAGCTCTTGGTCTTAGTTTTTCCCTTTTAGACATTTTAGGGATGGCCAACTTGGCTTGTCCCACCAAGATGTCTGCCAACCCAAGTATTTCCCAGCCAACCTGCCTGTACCCGAGACCAAATACAAACAAGATTTCAGCGAACACAATTTGCAACCTTATAAACGCTCAAAGTCCCCTTCAGAACAGCTGAAAATACTATCAGAGGTGGCGATCCCAGCTTAAAAAAAAACCCTGCCAAATATTTAATCCAACCATTTTCTGGTTCTTTTTTTTTTGGCCTTGGTTTTGTCATCCCAATTAATACACAAATCATGAGAAAATTACCTCAGATATTTTGTAAAATCACCTGCATCAAGTGCATAGACAGAAGGAATACATAACAGGGTTTTTACTTTCTGAAGCCGGCACTCTGACTATTAACCATTGACTGTATACAGTCTCTGCTATTAACTCTCACTATCAGGAGGAGTACAAAAAGTGTGTAAAACAACATGATAAATTCCACCTGGTAACCTATTTGCAATGATTAAGCAATGAAGAAGAAGATCGAAGTAATGGAAGATTACCTGATAATAGCCTCCATGATGAAAACACCCACCGGATACTAAGAGATAGGCCCTCCGCTTAGGGTTTGACTGGCTGTCATTTTTTGCAAAGACAGAGATAAACACCTTGTTCGCGACCCGGCAGAAGCTATGTCCTGGTACCCACCACACCCACTGACAATACACATCCACTGTAATCCTTCATCCTCAGACTTTGAAGTGTTATCTGGGGCCCAGGGCACCCCAAAAACACTGATCTTCAAGGTGGAGGTCTACAAGCTACAGGACTTCCCAGCATTCCTTCAACACGGCAAAGCTGACTTCAGTCCAACCTGCTCTAAAAAACCATAGTGAAGCCTGTCACTGCACTGTAGCTGGGCCAATAAAATCAGATAATTTAGTGAACCCCCTCGCTCCTAAAAATGTAACCACCACTGAGCCTGAAGACAGTAACTTATTCTCGAACAGTTAAAATGGGTTTAGCAGTAAGTTATAAATGTTATAAATGGGTTCAGCACTATTGCCATAATATTCATTGTTCAAACTCAACACTTTAAGCTTTTACCACACTTTAAAAAACAAATGCATAAAAATGAGGACGGGGAAGACTCCCACCCACACACAGAAAGATTTCTTGTCGAGACCTTATGCCACCATGTTTCTAAGAACAGACGGGCGAAAATAAATCCAAGGCCTATTGTCTAAGAAAAAATACAGCCATGCGCAACCTCACGGCCACGCTCTTACAGTCCGCATGATTAAGGCCTTGGCCACTCTCAGCTAATGGCAGACACAGAGGCACCACAGGAAGGCAGCAGAAATCATTGCCTTCACAACCTCCTTTCCAACACGAGCAAATGAATCCTTTGGGCGAGTAGAAAACAATGTGTACCACCACTGCCTACAGTACACTGGTTTGGTAGATAAAATCACCCAAATAACAAAACGTCTTACTGCGAGTGAGAAAGAGAGAGAGAGAGAGAGAGAGAGAAAAAGACAGACAGAGACAGACAGAGAAAGAGAGACCAATAAAGACAGAGAAAAAGACTGATAGAGACAGAGACAGAAAAAGAGAGTGATAGAAAGAGAGAAAGACTGAGAGAGAGAGAAGGAGAGAGAGAAATTAAAACACCAAAGTGTCTTTAATTAAGAGAAGATCACGGCACTAATAAAGCATCCCTGTAGAGAAAAAAGCTTCTCTAATGCCCACACATGGAACCACAGAGCCGTGTCCTCATTAGGCCAGTTAGCACCTGCTGTGGACAGGTCTCCATGTGTCCGCAGGGACCCGCGGCGCAGGCTGCAGGGAGGAAGGGACGGAACATGGTCCAATATTATCCTCCAGCTCCAGCCGGGGACCCGCGCTGCAGAGGACGGCGCCTCAGAGTGGGCTAATGAGTCAGCCTGGCCGACTGAAACATGGCCCTGAGGCACACTGATACACACACATATACCAGCAGACACACACAGACAGACAGACAGACAGACAGACAGACAGACAGACAGACAGACACACACACACACACACACACACACACACACACTCACTGGCCCACTTTCAGTCTCTCTGTCTCTCTCTCTCTCACACACACACAGAGAAACACTCAAACACGCAGGCTACTTTACTTTACTTGTTTTTCTATGCTTGTGAGGACTTTCCATTGACTCCCATTCATATCGAACTAAAGAATGCTTAACTGTGCTCAGACCAAAATAATCCCTAACCCTAACCTGTCAGTAAAGAAATCTTTCACCATGATAATGTCCTCATAAGTCATTTTTGTTCTAGCTTCTACCTTCATTGTGAGGACATTTGGCCCTCACAACCATAGAAATACTAGCCTGGGTGTGCCCATACTGCCTGTGACACTGCATTTGCATTTCGCGAGCAAGTCAGTCTGGCCAAGCTGCCTGTCTACACCATTTCTGCTCACGCCTCGGAATGGGTGCCAATGAAAATCGAGCATTTCAAAAAGGCAATGACGCGGTGGTTTAGCGACCGGAAATCTATCTCAGTCACTGTCTACATGGCGAACGTGGAGCAACCGCAAGATTTCAATACAGCTGTAGCTGCTGTTTTGGACGAATTCAAAGGGAAGTTCTCTCTGAAAATAGAGCAAAGGGCAGCCCTTGAAGAATTTGTTGCGGGAAAAGATGATTTCGCAATGCTACCGACCGGCTTCGGTAAAAGTTTAATTTATCAGTTAGCCCCGCTGGTAACCAAGTCGATGGGGCTTTGCGAGAACCCTTTTGTTGTGGTCATTTCGCCTTTGATTGCACTGATTCGTTTTTCGAATATCAATATTGAATGACCAACACCAGCCACTCTCATGTTCACCTCACAAGTTCGACAAAAATTATTTAACGCCATTTCTATATGACTAGTACTTTTTGTCTGGATCAAGCGGTTTTCTTCGCTGCGTATACGTCAGAGGACAGAGGGGTGTGATTGGTTGAAGCTTCGTCCAGTAGCAAACAGAGGCATTTGAAAGAGGCGGGTTAAACCTGCCTTCTGAGAAATGGGTTTACAACACAGCTTGGCCAGACCAATGCTCGCAGAGCATTGACAAGTCACGATAGCCAGGCTATAGAAGTACCACACACACACACACATACCCACAGATACACACACACACATAAACACACATATGTACATATAAACGCCTGCATACACACACCAGCACACATACACACTCAGACACATTAACACAAACACACAAACACCTGCGTGCATGCACACGCGCACACACACACACACACATTTCATGCCCATACAACCAAACTAAAAAATGCCCATATAGCCACAAGTGATGAACCACTTATGCAAATGCACAATGAAGAACACACATCCACACACAATAACACACATGCACACACAATAACACACATGCACACACAATAACATGCTGTGCTCAAATACAACTTTTAAAATTACAAAGATGTGTAGTATTTACAGTATGCACTCACAAACACATTTGCAGACGTTCAGATGTTCAGACATCTACATACCAACACAAACACACACACACACACACACACACACACACACACACACACATGCACACACACACACACACACAAACACACACACACACACACACACAATCTTAGGCATGCACTCCCAAACAAAACATGACATTTTGCAAGTGTTTTATAACAACAGACACAATTTTTGGTTTGTTTTTTTAAATGGAAGCAGCATAAGAAAAAGAGTGAGTCAAGACTGGGAGAAAAGGAAATAACAAGGGGATAAAAAATGGGAATAAGATAAGTGGGAGCATGTAATGTCTGTCTGTCTGTCTGTCTGTCTGTCTGTCTGTCTCTCTGTCTGTGTGTATAGAAAATATAACAATGCATCAACTGATGCTTCTTTGCCTGAGTCTTCTTCAGTTGGCTGTGTGACCTTCATGGTTGTCCGGCCTTCCTCAGCTGTCTTTAAACTGGAATGCATCTTACTTTAAAGTGTGCCACTCTTTTCATCTCATTCTATTTACCGCTCTCTTCTTCCCCTCCCTCCTCTCTTCTTTTACCCCTCATCTCACTGTTTATATCTTCCCTTCTCTAGCCTCTCTCTTTGCTTTACTGTGCTATCCTGTTATTGCCATCTGGTTGTGTGTGTGTGTGTGTGTGTGTACCTGCGTAAAGTAGCCTGTGAGTGTAAGTGTTTCTGTGTGTGTGTGAGAGAGAGAGAGAGAGAGACAGAGAGAGTGAAAGTTGGCCAGTGAGTGTGTGTGTGTGTGTGTGTGTGTGTGTGTGTGTGTGTGTGTGTGTGTGTGTGTGTGTGTGTGTGTGTGTGTGTGTGTGTGTGAAAGCGTGCCAGTATGCGTGTGCGTGTGCGTGTGTGTGTGTGTGTGTGTGTGTGTGAAAGCGTGCCAGTATGTGTGTGTGTGTGTGTGTGTGAGCTGTGTGTGCACTTCGGTGATTTGGAGGCACAGTGAGAGATGAATGTATTTGGAGTAAAGCTTCCGTGGATTTGCAGTCCAAACACCCACACTAAATAAACACTCTTCATCTGGAGCGCACAACTGTCTCTTCACATACAGCCGTCGCTTTGAGGGGAGGGAGGGAGGGAGGGAGAGAGGGAGGGAAGAGAGAGAAGCAAAATAAATGACTGAGAGAACTCAGACTCAGAAGAAGTCTGTGAAGAGAGAATTGGAAACAGCCACACAAAGAGGGAGAGGGGTATTTATACTCCATTTAACTTGGCTTTGGGAAATGAATTTGAAGTTGAAATCATTTGGAGAGGTTTCACGGATATAGCGTTTAAGAAAGAGTAATCCTCAGTGAGCTGAGACATCGGGCCAAAGACATTAATGTGTTTGGTTGAAATACGACCGATCTGAGTGAGAGTTAGTTAGGACAGAGAACAGAGTAGCCTCAAGTACAACATAAACGTACACACACACACACACACAAACACAACCATACACACACACACACACGTTTTCCTTTCTTTCTTTTGTTTTCTTTCATTCATTTACTTATTCCTTCAGATATTTCGTCATTGTTACTATATTCTCCCAGTACTGCTACTTCAGAAAGCACAGCAACTGCTTCGCTGGGGACTTTCTCCAAGTCAAACTAATAGACTCACTATTGTCCTGAGTGTAAATCAATTTATTCCTTCGTTGATTTGTTCGGTCATTCGTTTGTTAATTAATTCATTCATTCATTCATTCATTCATTCATTCATTCATTCATTCGTTCATTCGTTCAGTCATTCATTTAATAAATCACTCAGTCAAGGGTTCAGTCATTTATCATTTATTTAATCATTTATCTTTCTTCACCTTTACATTCTCCCACTTTAAGTCATTTAGGCCTTTTTAGTAACACAGATCTATTTTAAGCAGAGGAGTGAATCACTTTCCATATCCTGAACTGGTCACAGCATTGCCTTACTCATTCATTCATTCATGCATGTATTCATCCAGTTATTTATTCATTGGTGGTGGGAATTTGGACGCTTTTCAGGGCAGGGCAGAGCAGGGCAGTCATGGAGAATCCAGCGGCACAGCACACCATAGCATATAGCGTGCCCACCCCGACTAGACCAACATGCAATGACCGCAGCACCCTGGAACACACCGTAAACAGAGAGCACATGTCACCCAGGTGTTCCACAGCAGGGCTGGTCGGTGTTGACTCTGTGCAACTCTCCATAGCTCAGTTTGACCTGGCTTGGCCTAAGAGTGTTGGGCTCGACCCGCTGAACAAAACGGAGTAGGCTGTCTGTCTTTCTCTCTCATCTAGCAGATGTTGCTAAGACCTAATGTCGCTGACTGTGAAGGGCTAGCAGCTGAGGGGGCCACTTCAGTAAGATGAACCCTACTGACGCGCTCATGAAAAACTGGTTTGGGGTTGGGGGTGTTTGGGGGTGTTTGTGTGTGTATGTGTGCGTGTGGATGTGTGTGTGTGTGGGGTGGGGGGGTGGGGATACACTCTTACAGTGCATGCTGTTTCAAAGCAACTTCAATCAGAGCTTAAGAACTATCTCAATAATCCAAACATTCACAGGAAGGTGTACTGCTATTGTGCTCTTTTAAATACTTTGAAGAATTACAAAGTTGGGTTACTTGAATGCCAGCAAAATTTAAAAGAAATGACATTTTTGCAATCCTGCCCCAAAATCAGTGGAGGACACTACAACCAAATGCATGCATGTGAACAGTGTCAGGAGAATGCATGAGCTAATTCTACTGTGGCACTCTCTGTGCCTGGCACTGGATTCAATCATGTTAATTCATGAGGCTACTCTGGAATGAAATTGAATTTTTAAATAGGCTGCACACATAAACCAAGGTCAGTATACTGCACAGTGCACACACTGCTCTTCCTGTGTCCCGGTCCTACCATCGTTTCCATACTCCTATCCAGTTTATTGAGAAGAGGTGCTTGCAAATAAGAATAGCATATCCACTAATTGGGGCTGGCTGAAAGAGGAGAAATGTCTACCACCAACCACAATTAACACAAAAATGCTAAGGCACTGCGGGTACGTGCACAACAACACCAACTCTGTTTCATCTTCCCCATCGCCTGTCCACAAGTCAAATCTAGTTAACAAACTCCCACTCCCATGTGGAAGGGAGGATTTCATTAATTATGGATACACAAGCCACAATTCATGCTGAGTTTTTCCTCACCCCTGTTGCTCCCTGGGGACACCAACAACTGACTGCGCCTAAATGAACTTTCCTCGTCTAGTGCCACTGGTCTGCAAAGACTGCCGACCTATGTTCACATAAGAGCCCACATTAACAGGGCGTTGCATAGCTCTAGCGCCACTGGACTACAAAGATTGCTGACTAGGACCTACAAGGACTGCCTACCTGTGTTCATGCAAGAGTCAGTCTGCTACTGTATTTATCTGCTCCGACACCACTGAACCACAAGAAATGTTGTCTTGTAACAACCCTGCTAAACTGTAAAGCACTTTGAGCTGCATCTTGCATGTATGAACTGTGCTATACAAGTAAAGTTTATTATTAAAGAATAATGCGAGGCCAAGGCTTTGTTTTAAAAATCTACAGCGTCATGGCAAAAGCCAAACGTTCAAGGCACGTGAATGATGACCTGGCCACTAGCAAAAAACTGACTGGCTCACAGACTTGATCTGGGCAGGCAAGCCTGTGGGGATAGCGGATACAGGAGCCATTTTGGGTCCATTATGCCACCTGCAAGAGTCTTGCAAGCTCTCCCTCAGATCAGTAGTCTGTGCTGCCAATTCAGGCATGCTCGGATCCAATTTCAGTCAAGGTTTCACTGTAAAAGCTCTCTTTATCAGATTGACTGTGATCAGTCTACTCTCTGTGATTCAGATAATGATGTCAACAATAGAAGGGTAGTTCACATGGTCAAGTTCCTCTGAGGGAAGTTCTGTGTGGACTAGGTCCAACTTTCTCAGAGACTGGGAACGGGGTGAACCCAAAAGCCTGACATGAATGCAGATAACACAGATGCTTGGGTTTACTATGAAATACATAGCACATGGTAACAACTGACAGAATAAATATCCAAAACAGCCCAGCAACAGCCCACAGGGTGCCTAATAGACATGATCCTGAAATAATATCTAATAGTAGAGAGAGAGAGAGAGAGGGAGGGAGAGAGAGAGAGAAAAAGAGAGACAGAGATTGAGTGATTGTGGGAGGGTATCTGCAGAGAAAGGGGTGTATGATTCTGCTATTGTTTTTGAAGGCCAGGGACAAGGAGATGTAGCCTAATAGTGGCCGAGTGTTACTGATTACAGAGGGTAATACAATGCGCACATTTAATGACCAATTACAGAGGTAATGGCCTTGTAATGTGCCCACACCAAAAACTCTCACAGTTTATAGATGGCGCCTTATCCAGCTTTGTGTTGTCATTACGCCGTTTTCATTAAATACAGCTGTTTTCCGTGTTTTATATTCAAGAGTGTTGCCTCAGCGATTTTTAAGAGAGCATTTATAAGCTTCGAGCCAAGCTACACTGCTTTCTCACACAAAAATATGGGATTGTAATTAAAGTTAAGGTAATCATAAGACTTATCACACCCCGAGGCGGAAATCTTCTCGTTTGGTGAGTCTCGTGGATATGCTACATTATTTTCTTTTCAACCACGGCAAGCTCACACCTTTAATGGGCGGGTATACTTACTCACACTTACTTACCTGCTCGCTGCATTTCAAAACGATGCCGCTGTGTGTTCGCCACCTAGCGACTGGCAAAAGAATCTCCCTTTCCACGGTATGGGGTTGAAAACGTTGGCTGATACCAACTTGTATGATTTTCCTCCTATGTCCTTACAATGTTGACACTCAGTGAAGACGAATATTTACGACTCACAGTATTTAAATAGCACGTAGGCTATGCCGAAATGGTTTAAACCGTCACTTCAGGATGTTCATGTTTTAACCTCTATTTTACCAGGAAAGTGTCACGTTGAGATTAAAAACTTCCCTTTCAAGGAAGTCCTGGCCAAGAAGCAGCAAAAGTTACAATTACATCAACAGTCAAAAACTAAAATAAAACAAATTTGGGATGCAGTCTCAAGTGCTCTCAGCCCTTTTTCCGTGCTCAGTGCGGACAGAGTACAGAGTAAGTAACAAATAAACATTTCAGCGTAAACCATAGGACTCAGGACTTCTCAGTGAGATTAAGTTACTGATGTAGGATGGCAGTGGTCCAGGTATTGCTTTGTATACAGGTGTACCAGTAAGTCAGCCTCCTGGTCGACAAAGGCCATCCCACCCGTTCTGCATTGAAAGAGCGTGGTGTCACATTTAAAACACAAGATGGCGCACTTTTTTCAGGAATCTTGAATAAGGTAGGCCACCATATGGAATCCAGAAATAAATAGCCAGTATGTACCGTTTAATGGACTGCTTCAATTTGAAGGGGTTCTTACTTCTTCCTTTTTAATTATGTTTTTTAAACTATAAAGAGAAACGGTGTGTGGCTAGTAGTACTCTTTTAAATGGCATTATTTACAGAGTCTAAGCAGGGGTTGATAGCGTAAATCCCACCTGACCAACTAAAAAAAAAAAAAAAACAGTTTTGACACACACTAGCAAATTAGGCGACAACCATCACTGAGATACATTTGTGTATGCAATCATCAGGCTACAATATTACTGAGTTTTGCATCCAGCCTAATAACACTGAAACAATGTAGCAAAAAAGCAACAGAAAAGTGTCCTAAAGCTAGTAGGCAGGGTACTAAATGACCTACTATTACACTAAGCTTGTAGTTTGATGCAAGGTAAGGTAATTAGCCAGAGGCTAACTGATTTTTTTCTTCGATTATTTAATGACAAGTCTAATTAATTTTTCTTGAAGAGAGCTGCCACTTTTCATGGTAATTACTTCAGGCATCATTTGTATCCATCAGGGGCACTCTGTTCAGACATCAGTTACGTTTAATACGGTAAAATCATCCATCTCTAAGGTAGGCCACCATATGTAATCCCCTCGGCCGTGATTGATTTCTATTACTCGTCATGGCTGTAGCAGAAAGGACTGAGCTCTGGATTAATAGTGAAAGCTTTATAGAGGATTACGCCGAAAGGGCCTGTTATGTAGCAGCATAGCCTATATAACCTATGACCACTGCCTGTCATGCACTTACTCTAGTATGAGCTGTGGGTTGGGTTCCTTGGCAGGGAACCAGGGGTCACTTCTGTCTGCTTCTGTTTCATTCGGCACTGATGAATACAACCCTGCGCCAGATGGATTCAGTGCACATACTACAAGCATACTATCAATTTCACAACTCTCTTCAAAGACAAGGAAAAGGAAAGGGGAACACTTCCCTGGGTCAGAAACAAAATGTTTAAAAAAGAGTATAAATACAGAGTGTCAAAAAATTGCCTTTAATGCATTGGTACGAAAACAGAAAGAAACCTGCTGTTCCTTCCTGTTGACAATATAAAATAAGCTTTGCTAAACACTTATGTGTTTCAACACATAATGACATCATCAGGACATACCACAACCACAACCACAGGTGAGCACATTTAACACGTAAGAAGGTGTGGGTGAGCCGCAGTATCCAAAACTCTCAGCTGTTCGTCTTTAGTTTGTCTTTGAGTGGGTACCTTCCCAAGACTTGAATACAGCACTGCATAAAGTCAAATCACGGAATAGAAAGAACTTGTTTAAGAATGGCAATTGCCAAGGCAAAAAAATGTAGGATTTTCATCACTGTAGGTTGTAAAGTCGTTTATGTAAGTGTTTGGCTATGTGAGATATGATATGTGTGCTTTTAACTGGGTCTCTTCTATGTAGGTTTGGAGGGAGGTTATGGGCAATGTAACTTGCTCTCACCTTTTTATCTATGAAATGTGCTCACCTGTGCTGCTCTACAAAGCCAAAAGGCAGTAACTACAACCCCAATTCCGATGAAGTTGGGACGTTCTGTTAAATGTAAAAAAAAAAGAA
The DNA here is from genome assembly GCA_027475355.1 of Coilia nasus. Classification (NCBI taxonomy): domain Eukaryota; kingdom Metazoa; phylum Chordata; class Actinopteri; order Clupeiformes; family Engraulidae; genus Coilia; species Coilia nasus. Next base: position 20,596,482 of record CM050205.1, read on the forward strand.
ATGCTATAATTCTCAAATCATACAAGCAAAATATGTTTTTGAGAATAGTCCAAGGATAACATATATATAACAAACCTGTTGAAATGCATAGGTATGTATCCAGTGATTAATTAAGTAGCCAGTATTTAATTAATTTATGTCATCAACAGGAGTGCCTCAACCTTTTTTTCTTAGGCTATGTCAGCATTGTTTTCCCACAGTGTTGGAAAGGTGTTTATTTTTTAGCTAAAATTGAATAATAAGATGGTGATCAACTATAAATCAGATTAGTTAGAAAAGTTAGTAAAATATTATCTTGGTCAGCAGATTGGTATAATGCTACCATGTCTCAGTAATGAAAGGTTGTATGCATAGCCATCTGTACATATGGGCATTAATGTCCGTAGTGTTCTGAGGGCTGCAAGCATTCTAGAACATCAATGAGGTCTGTGTATGGTGTGCCACCACCTTGCTTGTCATATGAGTGACAGGAGGATCACAGCGATCTTGAGAGGACAGGGGTTTAGATGAGGGCAAGCAAACGTGAGCTGAATAAAAATCTTTCACTATGAAACCATAATGAAGGAATGTTCAAAGTTTAACGTTGCTTCCTGTGATCTATCCTGTTCATCAGGTGGATGTCAGTTCAGATGTTTAATTTTGTTCATTTCTGATGTTTGTTGGAGATTTTGTATCTATGTATGTTTATATGTATGTAGGCATGTACAGTATACATAGACAACATGTATGCCTGCATGTTTCTGTGAGTGCTTGTATGTATGTATGTATGTATGTATGTATGTATGTATGTATGTTCATACTGTATGTGCAATACTGTGCAAAAGTTTTAGGCAGGTGTGAAAAAATGTTGTCAACTAGGAATGCCTTCAAAGATGGAAGTGTTAATCCATTTTATTCATCAATTAACAGAATGTAGTTAATGAACAAAAGAAAAACCTAAATCAAATTAATATTTGGTGTGATCAATCTTTGCCTTCAAAAGAGCATCAATTCTTCTAGGTATACTTGCATACAGTTTT
>CM050205.1:20600000-20672500 GCA_027475355.1 Coilia nasus
CACACAGAGCCATAAATGCTCCCTTATAAAAAATAATATGGAGGGTGGCACATCTAGAAGGGGGAACACCTGCTTTGGCGCTAGATCTCAGCAGATGTCTTTACTGTTGACTAAGAATCTCATTTTGTCGTAAATATTTTCAGCTGCTCTAAACACCATTTGCCATGCCTCTGGAAAATGTCTGACTAAATATACTGAAGTTCTACACAGAGTATCCCCAGTACATGGAAATCTTGTGATAGCCTGCAACCTCTAGATATATGATGTGAAACAGATGTCTTTTTTCTTGCGATTGGCCTATCCGGCTACATCTTATTTTACTGTCCCTGTTAAATCAATAAGATGCAGTACAACAACATGTGTAACAATATGTAATATTATGTACTTACACTGTACTATAAAGTTAGAGTTAGGGTTTGTGTTAGGTATGTACAGTGTATTATAATAGTATTATAATATTACATGTTGTTACATGTACTGTAGCTGGGTAGGTACACTAAAAAAGAAATCGCATAATAAAGTGTTACCACCCATCGTGGCACCTGTGCCATGCTTCCTACAGTGAAGTGGCTGTGTTGTATATGTGACCAGATGTGGCAAAATGAGTCACAGTGACCCAAAATTCAAAATTAAGATTTAGGTGACAGTGAAAAGACAAAACGATACACTTTAAAAATGATTTCTTGGTCATAGACACACCTTTAACAGATATCAAATATGACATCCCACCATGTTTTTGAAGTTCAAAACCTGAGAAAACAGGATATTTTGGACATTGGCTATACTTCAACTTTAGATAGACAATTTTTATCCTTGACATAGTTATCCTGACAATGAAATGTGGGGAGATGTGTTGTGAAAACCTTTTTGTTTCATTTACGAACAAAAAATAAAATTTGATATTTTTAAGGTTTTCTACCAAAATATTACAATAACAATAGAATTTGTGACTTCAGACTCATTTTGCCAGATTGGGTCACCTATGGAACAGACAGAGAGAAGTTTGATTGGAGCAACGACCCATATGCCTTCATGGACGTCAGTAAAAGCAGTCACGTGAAAAGACACCCAAAACAAGGGACACCAAAACTAGAAGCACACAAACGCACACAGCCCTTGCCCCACCCCCAACCCCCCCCCCCCCCCCCCCAACGGTGCTTGAGCCACCCTTACTGCCCCCCCATCACACACTGCACACAGCATATAGCCTTGCTGCCCACCTCCTGCCACCTCCCTCCAACTCCCCACACACACAGTACACAAGACACAGCCACACACACATACACACAGGACAGCCCTCGCAGCTCAAGCCCCCACCCACCACACACGGAGCTTGCGTCACCCTCACTGCCCCCCTCACTCACAGCCCCCCCACCCCCGCACACATACAGCACACAGTATATAGTCTTGCTGCCCGCCTCATGTCACCTCCCTCCACCCCCCCACACACACAGCACAGAAGTCACAGCCCTCACGGCTCAAGCCCCCCTCGCACACGCACACAGCACATATCTTTGCTCCCCAGCCCTCTCCACACACGTTTGTCCAACCCCACCTCAGCGCTGTCAGCTGCACACGCAGTGCCACCCCCCACACAGCCCGTCATCTGCCACCACAGCCAGTCCTTCCTCCCAACCATAACTGCACTTTATCCCACCCCCCTTCACCTTTTTTCTACCTCTGCCCTTCTTATGGTAGTCATCCCCCCAAATGCATTCTACGCACTTTACTCCCCACTCCCCATTGCACAGTCTAGACTCACAATCAACAGTTTCACTGCATGTCCTACTACCCAGTATGTCTATGCATGTGACAAATAAAACTCATTGTATCCTTGTATCCTTGTATCCTTAATTGATCATCGAAGCACAAGTTCCTTGCAGAGAATATGAGAAACTTTTTAAGTCTTGAACATTGAAAAATGTATGACTAATAAGTGCAATCACTGACTGTTCTCTTTGGTCATTAGATTTATGAATAAAAGACTGAAATGAAGAGCTGATTAGGTTGACATATTGAAAACAAACAGATAAAGAGAAAAGACATGGGTTGTTTGTCTGATATGTTCATGTTTGTGTTGTGGTGGCAGAAGGGCCCTTTTCTACACATCTGTGTCTTAGTGCGGAGTTCGCTTCCAATTAGCAAGCTGAAATAATGACTTGCAAAAACATGGCGCCCTGGGAGCTCTATGCTGACTCGCTTGTTTTTTAGAAAGAAAACTCCACCTGCTCCTAAGATATTATGCAGAAAACAGCAGAAAAAATACTTTGGTTGTTTTGGGGGCTTCCCCCAAAGTAGAATGCATTTAGAAAACATGTTATTAATGTGTAATAAATGTGACAGACAGAAAAAATGTAGGGCTTTATTGATGTGTAAAACAAGGCCATGGTATGAACAAGTTACCAGGAAGTACTGTAACTATCTAAGTACGTATCAGACAATTGCATGATAATGATAGTTGACATAGTTGTAACATTGTACATCACCTAGTTTTAAAAGACAATCGAGTAAAACAAATAAAGTATTAAACAAGCCAATCAATAAGCTTGTATACATGCCATGATCCTTAATACACAGATGAAGAAGATTAGTGTTCCTTCGGTTGACAGTAACACAGTGTATGTAATTTAATATTAGGGCTATTTTGCAATCCAGGTAAGCACTTAAACAAACTCAAGATTAGTTCAAGACTGATTTATAAGTTTTAGCATTGCAGGGATCTGTGGATTTGTATCATTATTACCCCTCCCCCCCAACTCCGCCCCATCCTTATGCCTATGCTATATAGTGTGTGAAACAAATACAATTAGCTTAACAATAACTCCTAGGCACAATAGATCAACTTTCTTGTGCTGTGTAGTGTTTTTAAACTGTCACTGCATAGTTACAGTTTTTGCCCATTGCTTAAACACATTTTCCAAAATTTGGCTCGCTGTGCCAAAACTCTACACCCAAGCACATAGAACACAACACTTGGAAATAAACCATTCACATCTATGTCAAATTGAAACTCTGCAATCAAAACCTAACAATCCTTTGTCAAAATGTCACTCCGATGACAAAATTGCACACACTTGCATCTTATGAAAATACTGTCACATCAGCAGCAACACACTAGTCTACTTTATATAAAACACTGCGGTCTTTCGTTTTTATGCAGTTCTGCAGAAGGCATGTCTTCGCAACAACAAAAAAATGAAATACTCAATAATGTACATTACAGTAGTCTACTTTACAGTGCAGTAAATTCATTTTAAGCAAAAACAACAAAAAAACAACCACAATCAGAAATGGCAACCTGGTCCGCCAAGTGGACAGACAAGGTCATTGTGGGCGGACAGACACAGACACACACACACAAACACACACACACGGACAGGGTCATTGCAATACCTGGTCAATCCTCTCCAGGGGACCAGGTAACAATACACTTATGGATGGCTTATGGATCTTGCCGTGTGTTGGGGTCTGGCCACAGGATCTCATCAACATCACAAGCAATGTCTTCTCTCGCTAAGCATCTGGTAAGCATCACTCTTGCTAAGTTCTCTCGCAATATAAACAGCAATACTGTATTGCGGTTCAATCCTACTGTAAACATGTTGCAACATTCTGACTTTTCTAATGACAATCTGGGTTTTATCTTTTGAGAAATATTGATAAATTACATGAATACATTCACGAAACACAACACATGACTAACAGCGTTCACTAATTATATTTCAACTGATATAAATTTGGGCTTGCAATGCAACATTAGTCAGTATGCTGGTGTGTACGCAAGTATGGAAGTGTGTGCTTGTTGCATGGTTGCATATTGAAAATTGAGACACAATCATTTTCTACAAAGAATCATGTTCACAGTAAAACACATTGTTGTTGGAGACAAAAAGCTACTGTAAGCATCATCTCTTTCCAATTTGGTGGCATGTCTCAACCTAGGGTTTTCCAGGTGGTCAACCAATGTTATTTGCATGTTATCACACATTTGACTTCTCTGTCCATGCTCTCCTCCACTCAGCCATTGTTTTGTTATTTGAGTGGTTAAAAAAATGTGGGAAAGATTTTATTTTAGTGTGTAAAAAAACTGTAACTGAGGCCTTTTTGTAGCTGGCTGATTGGTGTTCAATTTTGTAAGTAAGTATTTTCAGGTGTGTGTCTGAGTGTTGTGTGTTTTGTATGTGTTTTGTATTTTGAATAGATGTGTTTTGCCAATGATACATCGGTATTTCATTTTTGAACGAAGTGTCTTATGTATGAAATAGTGTGTAATGTGCAGAAGCAAGTGTGTTGCAAAAAGGAGCAAGTGTGTTGCAGAATTGCAACTAAAGTGTAAAGCAGCGTTTGTGTTTAAGGTATGGCTACACTGTGTTTAAGGCATGGTAACACAACTTCAAATTATGTTACTTTGGTTTAAGCATATGTCTATTGCGTTCAAGCAATGGGCAAAAACTGTAATACAACTCAAAGAAGGCCTGCTTCTTGATTAGACTAAATGACATGCATGAATGTTACGGTGATGTAACACCCTGGCTAACTAAGTGTGCCTCAGTATGAGAAATAGTATATATGCCAGATAATTGGCAGCATCTGTACACCTATGTATTTAAGAAAAAAACATTTAATAATATAATTTACCAACAGCTGAAAAAGGCACATGTGTAGGGCCAGCACTGATGTTTGGGCAATCTGACTTTTGAGGGTTAAACAGATCATACTACATTTACATCAGTTCTTTTACACATTGACTTAGGTTTAAACAAAGTGGCAGGTCAGTAGTGTTCAATTCAAATAACTTTATTTTCAGGTCAGGAACTTGGCTGACAATTAGTACATGTCCAAATTACATTACATTTTTCCATTCATCCACACGTTTCACATACACCCACAACACTCGTAATCATTAACACACATAGGCGTAAACTCAAGCAGGGATGTGTTTCATCATGTTGTTCTATATCGCCTGCTTTCTGTAATGGCTCTTTAAAGATCACCAAGCAACGCTACTGTAAACACTGACAACCTGACCTTTGGAGTTTGGTATGAGGGGTTAGCAACCATCCGGTCATCCCAGAGGGACAACAAACACCATCAGAGAAGACATGTGACTACTGCCCCAAACAATGCTATAGTAAAGTATTACACTAAGCAACTGTTAGAGGTGCAGGTAGCATTCTGTGAGATGTTAAATTAAAATGGGTACCATCAAATGTTTTTTTTTAACTGATAAGTGCAGATGGTAGGTCTATAGCAAAAGCTATATGTTTAATCAGAATTACTTTTTAAAAAGCTAGTAGTGCTGCAATGAATAATGTGAGTGCTCAAGTACTTCAGAAGAAACTTCTAAAAGTTCAAGGTATTCAATCCACACACACACACACACACACACACACACACACACACACACACACACACACACACACACACACACACACACACACACACACACACACACACACAATTATAGTGAGTGTTTTGTTGCAGATGTGGGGAACACACCTGATGATGAGTGTGAGCTTGTGTGTAAGACATGGTAGGAGAGGGGGAGAGGGGAAATGATAAAAAAAGACTTGCTTTTCTCACAGGTCTTAAATCTTTTATGATAAGCTTTTGCATTTTTCAACTTTACTGTATCTTTTTCTTTACAGAAATGGCGGATGCACTAAAGCTAGTAGCCCACCAAAAAGTGGATGCCTTCACACCCTTGTAACCTCTGAGAGCCTTTTTTACACTGCAGAATGTTAGAAGAAGTAGGTACAGTGGAAGCAATCTTGCCAGTATTGAAAAAAAAAACTATTGTCAAAACAACGCCAATCACTGTGCAACACTTGCTTTTACACTTTTTTTTACATCAGTAAATCATTTATAAACACTGACACACATCTGGATGGCACTTGGCTATCTGTCTGCATGCCTGATTGTTTGTCTTTATGCTATATGTTGTCTATCTCTCATCTACTTCTTTTCTGTCTATCATCTTCACTGACTGCTTTAACATGTGTAGATATGTTTATAAATGATTTACTGATGGGAAAAAATGTAAATGCAATACTTAACAAATAATGAGCAAAGTGTTAAGAGTTAACAAATGCAAAATAAATGCTTATTAGGAAGTAGTTATTATAAAGTGTGCTACCGACACTCCCATTAACTAGCTTGTGCTTGGCAAAAGGAAGGGATCTCCACTGCCGGAGCGGCCTTTAGATAGATGGACGCTGCATTTTATTGCAAACGTATAGTTTCTGTCCCCTGATTTAATAAACAAATAAAACAAATTAAAAGCTGATGGCAAGCGGAAATTACTTACAAGTTTAAAGTTTAACCCACAAGATGCTGAGATGCATGATCTAATATACATGCTGCACATGTATATTAGATCATGCGATGAAAGTTTAAATTCTTGATGAATATCTTCTACCTATTACCAATTTATATGCTCAGTTGCGTGCGGTTAGTAATTTTACATGTGAATTTGCTTGCTCACCGTTCGGCTTGTCTTCCCTGGCGCCGTCCTCCCGGTTATCTCCCTCCCCTCAAGTTCGATGTGCTCTGCGCTCTGAGCTCAGTGCGGGAGACGGCATAGCTAAACATGGCGTCGGACGGAATGATTTTAACTAACCACGACCACCAAATTCGAGTCGGAATCCTTACGGGTGAGTGCCCAAATAAATCTTAATAGTACTATTAAGTGTTGTTTAATCCTTATTGGCAGTTTGCGTCATTTGTCACTGTTGTGTGTTGTCGCGCTGGTTTGAAGTGTCAACCCAGCTGTTTCTCCGATGCGCTCTGTGCCTGACAGGCAGCAGGCTTGTACCATAGTCGCGTTCCTCGACTCGATTCAGGCGACGTTTCCACAAACCTCCGTGTAATGCATGTTCTTTTGGTAACTGATTCCCCCCCCGAACGCTCCTAATACACTGTCCAGCTGCGTTTGATTTGTCAACGGTCTGTTGCATATTTCATTTCTCGCTGTCAGGAAAACAGTTTTGTGTAATGAATAATTCATACATTGTACGCACATCGAACCGCTAACCTTAGCTATGGAAGCTCTGATTAGTCCTTTGAATGGCTGTAGCTACCTAAATGAATTATCGGTGTACTGTAAACCGACAGGTCAATCATTAAACCGAAGATGGTATTTCGGGGTTTTGTACATGCAATATGAAAACGTCGCCTTGAAGCCAACGGTGGTGCAAAATTGATCAGTTTGTCATGTGCTGTCGGTTAACGCTGTTTAGACGTACTACATTTAAAGTTTTATCTTTGTCTCATGGGTTATAATTTTGGTTGTGTGCATGGCTACCAGAGCTGTCTTTTTGGAGCTGCTAGCTGCATATGTGGTTCAGAGTCAGCCACGTTTGTCACCGCGAGCCCAACTGCCTCGTTGAAACCGATCTAGATCCTCTGCCTCTTTTTCTCAGTCGCCTGTGACAGCCTATGAAAATTGGTTCTCATGGGTCTTTTCGCTTGATAATGATGGCAAGTCGTGACACTGAATATTTAGTAGTGGCAGATCTTCCCGGTAATTAAACCTGACAACCAGATTTTCTATTGGTCTTGTACTTCTTGATTATTGTGAAATATGATTTGGCGGTCTATTTTGCAAATTGCATAACTCTGTCTCCGTCTGCTGTTGCCTTGTGGGAATTTATCCTAAATAGAAATGTAGCTTACCTGGGAACCCCCTCCCCCACTATTACATTAGGCTCACGCTCTGAAATACACACACACACAGACACACACACACCTCTGTACGCGATAATATTGCAGGCAGACTGCTGTCCACTGGCTTGAGGTGCTGAAACACGTTTAGCTGCTGCTGTTCGATGCTGCTGGTTCTCACGTGTAGCCTACTGAAGTGGTGACTCCCCCAGCTTTGAAAAGGAGGGGGAGGGGGTGGGTGTATGGCGGTTTGATGGGATTCCCGCGGACACTGAAAACAGCCCTTTCATATGAAGACATCAGCTGATGCGCTGTTAGTCACACCAGCGAGAGCCCCTCCGCCTCCCTTCTTTTTTTCCGCCTGTTTGATCGGTTAGCACGGTACCTCCGCTGTGTGCTGACATTTCGTGGAAGCAGCTGCTGTTTGCGCGTTCACAGGCGCGTGTGCGTGCATTTGAGCGTGTGTGTGTGTGTGTGTGTGTGTGTGTGTGTGTGTTCGTGGTGCATAGTTGGCGCGAGTCGAGGAGAATAAAAAAAAGAGAACAAACGAATATCGTCATGAAACTGACACAGCGAAATAATTAACCGATTGGGCATGTGTCTTTTTGGGACAGCTACTCAAGCACTATAAGCATGGTTATTTATGCGAATTCGAAATCACTGCCTCGACAGCTGAGTACTAGCCGCCCCTGGCTTTGGTTTAAGAGAGAATTTTTTGGCGTTAGTTCCAAGGGAACGTATTTGATGAATTATCTTGATAGGTGTAGGCAACCTGGGCGTTGGGCAATCTCTCATTGTGCCCTCTCATTCCCAATACATCGTACCAATCCAGCACCTATGAGCCTGGCTGCCTGTTAGTCTTCAATCTTCTTTCTTTTTTCTGTGATTCTTTTTTTCTGTTTTCAGAAACATATACAAGTAAACTACACGCCATGTACTGACCCAAAAGACTAGTCTTAAAGTAGACATTTAGTGACATGTACACATGTTTATGTCTGTGTGTGCAGGCACGTGTGTGTGTGTGTAAAATCTCTCTCCTGGTCGGAGTCTGGAGCACGAAGGAGGTTTCTGTCTGCACAGCCCTTTTTTTGCTACTCCGAGTGCCTGGGTATCCACACAGCAGTGACCTCAGAACTAAACTGCAGACACTCATTCAAATGCTGGTCAGAGCTGTGGGGGCGGAACTCCAAACAGTCAGGCAGAGGAAATACAGAGGGAGAAAAGTATGAATTGTCAAATGCGTTGTCAGTCTGAGAAACAGGCAAAAAAAGACTGACTGCTTGGATTCAATCAGATTTACTTTTGTTTGTTTTTTGTTTAAACCGCCGTTGTAGAGCATGGGAATGACATTACCAAATAAGTGCTTAACCGACTATCAGGGCTAAGTGGCCTGTAAGTATGAGCTTGGAAAAGGAACCGACAATTAGTAGTAAATTGAAATAATTACAGTTATGGTTCTGTGATTGTTTACATCTACAGAAGTTTTTCTTGAGACCCCACTGGCACACAGCACAAGTAAATGGGAGGGGCTTATTACAGATTGGTCTGCTCTGATTGGTTAAAGTCACACTGTGATTGGGGTTGGGTTTTACCAGAAAGTGTCCCTGAACCCAGTCTATGCAGAAACCCAAAATGGAGGACTCCTTGGTTATGCATCTTGGGATCAATTTACACCACAAAAGAATGATTTTGAGTCTAGTCTGACAGTATAAATGTCAGAAACTTTTGGACAGTTGTGTGTGTGTGTTTCGTGGGATGGGGTGAAGTGAGGATCAAACACACGGATGTAGGCGACCAACCAATTAGATGATTAGTCATGAGGAGGCTCGCTGAATATCACTAAGAAAACCTCACCCAGAATGTCACGGCTAACTTCATGAGGCTCTGTAGTATCCTGTACAACCAATCACCAGCACATGTGCTTCCTCTTTTAATTGGTCATGTAGGCTAGTGTTTTAGGGTTCCCCAAGAGGGTGGATTGTATGTTTACTAGGGCTGCACAATATATTGAAAATATTGCAAGATCGGAACATACAATATCGTGATATACATATCGCAAAACATGGCTTAGCTTGAACAACTGGGACATTAGTATATTATAAGATGTTTATATATTATAAGCTGTTTCATGCTCCACATATAAAGATATTTGGGAAATAAAATGTTGTCCTACTGCCCTTTATTTCCACCCATAGGCTGCACACTGTGTAGGGCCTAGCTGTAAAGATTAAACTGAAAGATTTAAATATTTGTTAATTTATCTCAAAGCATATTGTCATTGCAGCATTCAGCAATGTTACCGCATATCGTACATTTTTCAAACATCATGCAGCCCTAATGTTTACAAGTGTATTGTCTGCTCGTGTATTACATCCGAAGCAAGTCCCATGCCATGTCTTCTCGGGTCTTCAAAGCAGAAGGCAGATCTCCTTGTAGTTTCTGTTGGTAAAGATGCACAAACAAGTGGTGGGCCACAAAAAAGCATGGGATTAAGCTCATCTGTAAAGGAGCATTTCCCTTTTTTGGTGAAATAGGCTCATTTTTCAACTTCCTTAGAGTTAAACAGTTAGCTAAGTTTTACTGCTTTTGAATTCAGCCATTCAGCCGGTGTCTGGATCTGGGAGTAGGATCTCCAGATATGGCAGTAGCACTTTAGCTATTAGCTTAGCATAAATCATTGAATCAGATTAGATCAGCTGGCAGCCAAGATAATAGCTAAAGTACTACTGCCAGATCCGGAGATCCGCCGACGGTAAAATCGTAAAAGTCAACTGCTTAATTCTAACCGAGTTGGAAAATGAGTCTATTTCCCAAACAAGGATCTCAAATAAATACATAACCACAAGTAAATGACACCATACCTCGGAACTGTGTTGTAACATGAAGATTAAAGCCATGTGGGACACGCACATGGGGCCTGGAGAGGCCTGGCAAATGAGGCCAAAGGTGACAATGTCATTGGCCTACGATGAGAACGGCATTGTGGGAGTTTCAGAGGTATAACGACAGGTGCTCAGGTGTCTGCTGTCTAATCAATCGTGTGTGTGTGTGTGTGTGTACATGCATGTATGTGACTGAGTGTGCACATACTGTTTGTGTGTGCGACTGTATGCATGGGTGTGCATGAGTGTCCCTGTGTCTGTGTGTGCATGTGTGCATGTAGATATACATGTGTGTATGTGCGTGGCTCTTAATGGTTTGTCATTGACATCTGTGGCTTGCCCATATGTGCATTTGCGTAGTCATTACATGAAGTGGGAATTGTCATTTTATAATGTACTCATCAGATTTGCAATCCAATTAAAGCATACCTCTAACATTAATTGGTAAACAAAATAATCTTAATATTTGGTGGGAGAATTAAGAGGGGGAGAAAAAAAATCTCGCTATCTTTCTCTCTTGCTGCTCTCAACATCCCAATTCAAAGACACCAGCATCAAAGGCTCCTTCAGGGCCCCTGCCAGCCTGCTTGTGTGTGTGTGTGTGTGTGTGTGTGTGAGTTTGAGAGAGAGAAGGAGAGGGGGAAAGAGAGAGAGAGTCTTACCAGCCTGTCAGAGCCTGTCTCAGTGCTGTTCAAAGTGCTGATCACATCCAGCCACAGCTACGCATTCCTTACACACACACCACACACACACACACACACACACACACACACACACATATACTCTCTCTCTCTCTCTCTCTCTCTCTCTCTCTCTCGCTCTCTCGCTCTCTCGCTCTCTCTCCTCTGTTTCGCTCTTTTTCCTTTTGCAGTACAGCCGGAGCACTTGAAAGAACAAATTAAAGTCAGGTACCTGCCTGTCACCATGTTCTCTCTCCTCCTTTATTGTGTCGCCTGCTGATGGTGGAGTGGAGCCCTGTGGCCTGAGGAACGCAGGCGGGTGAATGTTTATGTGTGGGTGGATACACGTGTGTGTGTGTGTGTGTGTGTGTGTGTGTGTGTGTGTGTGTGTGTGTGTGTAAGCCATTAAGGGTGGATGCACATGTAAGAATGTGCCCAAGTATAAGATAGTGTGGGGTCTGTGGTGCTTACAAAATGTCTTAGTTTCAAACTTTCTTAGATTCTTAGGGGAGGGCAGACATCTTTTCTTTTGGAGTTGCCCTTAAATTAATCAGACTAGCCCAGAACAAAAAGGCACATTTTTTTATGTAGGAATGTAGATAGATATAATTTGCAACAAGTTCAACAGTCATTCAACAAAATACAACCTGATGAATTACCATAGATGTCATTATACATTTTGCTGAGGTTTGGATAGTCATCCAAAACCTGAATGATGCAACCAACTGCAAATCAGTTAAATTCTTTTGTGCAGTGTTGGAAATGATTTTTGCCATTACCGCCAACATCCACCACATACACCCACAATAAGAGCAATGTAAGATCATTATATCACCATGCATGCATGCATGCATCTGCCTATAGTATCCACTAATTGATACATCAAATGGATTGACGAGGTCAGCTTGGTGAAAGTGTAAATATTATTGCCTACTATAGGCAAATTGCAGATAGGGAATGCATCTCACATTCAGATATTTCCACACAGTGCTGCCAACAAAACGTAGCAAAATTACACAATTTACCACTACTTTAAGGTATAACAATGACAGAAACAGATCATTTTAATACTAATTAGATCAACAAATTGCAATTTTTATCAGCCAAATATGAGCTAGGTCACATCTGGCATTACTTTTGTTTACCGATGCAGTTGCTAAAGGAACAAAAGTCTTGTTTAATTTAAACCAACGGTACCACTAACTTCAGCCCAAATGGTCGGAAATAGCAAATATATATGAATTTCATAGAAAAACAAGTGATTTTAACCTATTGGCTTGACACACACGTGTAGAACAGTTAACTGAAGTCACCGCGGAGAACCACGTTATGATGCACAAGGCATGTAAAGGAGAGCTGCACACTTCAGCACTGCGAAACTGCATAAAAAGTAGCCTGACACATGACACAAGGCAGGCAATGTTATAGGCCTAGTCATTTGTTTGTTTCAATTAATTTCACAAGGAGTCATTTAATCCACAACATCACGGTGGGCAATTGAAATGTTACCAGCCAAATATGAGACATACAGAGAATGTAGAATTAAGCTCGCTTGAGTAAAAGCAATTCAGATTTATTTTATGTCGGGAAGAGGGATTGGTTTGTTAAACCATGATTTTTTGATTCATGTTGTCTTCTGCCCAAACCATGGGGAATATCAGCATGGATATCTTCAGCTGACCAGAACTGGCGATCCATCTTTTTCATAATCTTCAGTAACAACGGTAATACAGGTGCAGATAATACTCTGCCATCTTGCCCCGACCTTGACACCGCCTCTAGACCCGCTGTAGCCCCTGTAGGACCATCGTTTAGGTTGGGCCAGAAATCGCGGGCCAGTAGCCCCAGGACAGCCCCTGTAGGCCCGTGTTAGCACCTGGCCCTGAACGTGTGAAGTCACTTAGCACCGGTACACCCCTGTCGGCTCGGCTTTGGCCCTGCAATGTAAACCCCGCTATTGAATGCAGTGCAGGTGACAAACACAGCCCAACCAGGACCTTTATGATTAGCACGTACACATCCTAGCTGACAAACCATCATGATAAACTGCTCATGTATTCAGTGGTGAAAGTTATTCCCTGAAAAAGGAAAATAGAGCAGAGAAGGACTCATAGAGGAAGGAATTTAGCTATAAGGGACAATTTCTGATAGCATGTTAGACAGGGTGGAGTTAATTTTTCATAGGCCAGAGGAGAAAAACTTGGCTATTGGAGGTGTCTAAAAGGGTGGCTGTATGAAAGCACTAGTCACTGCTACGAGGCTCGAGCTATAGGTCAGTTTTTCACTCTGTTTCCAGAACTATAGCCTTCCGTCGATTACTCCGACTGCCATATTTTCTGTTGTCATGTTAGCCTATTAGTTACTTTTTCCACACTTTTTCCAAACAGAAACATACAGCGTTAGAATTAGCAGCAGGGTTTGGTTTGGATCAGTAGGGTTTGGTTCGGGGCAGTGAACTATGAAAGACTGGACTGCATGCCTGTGATGGAGGCATGCGAACTAGGTGCAGATATCTTTCTATTGCCATCGTTTTGCACCATATTGCATCTGGGGCTTGTGGTTCAGCCACAGGCATCGCTGTTTCAAGTGGGCCAGCACTCCCCTGGGGGTCAGCGAAGGGTGGACCTCAGCCTGGTCTCATTCTTGCATGTGCTGCCTCGTTTTCTGGGTGATGGTGCTTCGGCTTCGTATTGCAGCATTTCTTCACACATTTCTAAACCAGCAAGGTTGCTGAACAACCCCCTCCTCATTTACCCCCTTTCCAAAACTGGGGGATTTTTCAACCGCTTGAGACCTAAGGTGTGTAATGTGTCCTTTTTAGGTGTTTTTGCAATCAGAATTAATATCTTTAATTGTTATTTATTTACTGGTTTTAATAATTATTAAAGTTTTGCTAAATATAAGCTTTGGGCCACAGGTAAAATGATATTAGCTTGCTGTCTTTGTGTTGATGACCATACAGAATTTGTCACATACACACACACACACACACACACACACACACGCACACACTCACTCACGCACATACAAACACAGCAGATAAATGCTACCAGTCAGTGTTATAGTGGTGACTGACAACGATTTTGGTACAAAAATATATACAAATCTTTCACATGTACCTTGTCTGATTGTAAGAGTGACTTTAAATAACAGTGATTCTGAAGGTCATAGTATTTTGTATTTCTTATTAATGAGTTAAACATAAGGCCCTGAATTATGACATGATGTGATGGCTTCCTGTAAGTGTTTTTTGACATGGACCAACGAGCCATCATTGATGACCAGTAGTTCTGGGCTGGTATAAACATTACTGGCTATACAACATAACAAATGTTAACCATAAAAAATAGATATTGTTGATTTTGACATGTTTAGGTTTCGTCCTTGTCTTAAACTACCAACAAAGGTAGTGAGATTGCCGACCAGGAGACAATATCAACAAGTGTCTAGTAGGCTTGAGTGGTATTCAGTTTTTTATACCTGTTTTTATTCAGTTTTATACCTGATATTTCCCTGACATGATACCCCGGTATGCCAGTATTTAAGAAGTGTTTAAAAAATGTACATAAATGTTACGTGAGTACATCTGGTCAGTTTTTAGCTCCATAAATCAAAGAAGTTGCTTAATAAAGTAGCCTTGAAGGATTTAACATATTGGAGTCTTGTCTTGTGGCCGTTTTCTGTCCGTATTTGTTTAGAATGCATGTTAACAAATTAGACTCTTCACACCGCACGCGTGATCTGAGCGTATTCTGTCCCTATACAAACATATTGTATACTGATACGCGCTGTACACGCTCAAGTTGGTGTGAATGAGCCCTTATGCACATTTTCCTCGCTCGTCGCAGTGGCACTCATCTTCCTTTCTTGACCATGCTGTTTCTGGAAAAAAACACAACTACGAGATAAGAGATGGCGCAACCAAACACGATACTGTGACATGATTGGCTATTAGCGTGTCACTCCCCATACGTTGCTAGGACGAGTGCCTTTGCTCATGCAACCAAGCTTGCTTCGCAACAAAGATTTAAAGTGGCGCTAAATCAGAGAGGGCTCTGACTAAACTTACGCCGTTTTCTTAAAAAAAAAAAAAAAAAAAACATTCTATCGAAACATTCTATCGAACGCATTTTCTATTGTTATCGAGTAGGTGTCTATCGAGATACATATCGTTATCGTTTTATCGCCCAGCCCTAGTATCACGGTATTAAAAATCTTGCGGTATATGGTATTTTCAAAACACCGCCCAAGCCTAGTTTCCAGTAGAGCTGAATATCCCTCAATGACCTGCAGTGAAGTTTCCCGGACCACCAAGCCGACGGCCGCTGGCAAATGAGTGTAATTTATGGCCTGCACTTACCCAGTCTGGCAGTAAGCATGTGGGCCCTCAGCCGTCACCCTAACCAGTGAGCCCACCTCTTGACCCCGCCATCGCCTCCATGATGGACAGCTAGTATCGTTACTGCAGGTCTACAGTATTTGTGGAAAGGTACCTCTTATTGCCCTTAAATGCCACTTCTTCGAAATGGGAGTTCTAAGTGGTTCCCAGCAGACACTCAAGAGCTGCGCTGCGCTCTGGCTCGCAAATATGGGCAGCACAGGTTACATTGACCTTACCCAATCAGGACATTTTCTCTCTTTCTCTTTCTCCCTCCCTCTTTCTCTCTCCCTCTCTCTCTCTCTCTGTCTCCCTCTGTCTCTCTCTCTCTCTCCCTCTCTCTCTCTCTCTCTCTCTCTCTCTCTTTCTCTTTCTCTCTCTATCACATTTTAAGCAGAAGCCATAAACCCTCTCAGGCCACACTGGACACAGTGAGTAATGAGATTACGAACCTCGCTGCCAGACTTTCAGGAATCGGGAGAAAGGCCCTGTCACTGAAAGACATGGGCGGCTGCCAAGGCACAGTCCAAGTCTTAAGTCAACAGTTGGGGCTGATATGACTTAATGAAAGATAGTTCCAGGAGTAAGTAGCCGGGCTACGCTCCGAGATCAATCATGGCCGTGATCACACGGCGATTATGTACAAAACAACTAAGGTGGGGGTGCAGCTGAAAAGAGACAAACAGAGGGGCCCCCATCTCACAGGCCACAGCTGGATGCCAATAGTGGATCTGAGTAGATGCCGCAAGCCCAGTTTGTTATTTGCCTACAATTCCCAGAATCCACTTCAGATCGCATGATGCTTAACGCTTCAGGTAAAGACATCTGGTCATGGCTGCCTGAAGAGAAGATGCTTATAGTGCCTCTCTGTGCTAAGGCTGTTGGTGTGTCACTGTGCAACAGCTTTTGAGTGTCACCACAAAACTTACTAATAGCTGTAGAAATTAGAACACAGAGCTGCTCTATAAATCAGATAAAGTTTTGCTGTGTGAAATTTTATGCTAAAATTTTCCTTTTTGACTTTGCTTTCAGCGGCACAATGTTCCACTCCTATATGTATAGAGGCTTCGTTTTCAGTGAAATTGGATTTCTGCATTAACCTCAGTGACAGTGTAAACAGATTCAGTAGAGGGGCAGATTTTTGTTTTATAGTTTTAAAGACCAGAGATCGCAATATATTTGTGGTTATAGTGACTTCCTTAAAGACAGCCTTCAAAACTGTTATAAATATAGCCTGTGTAAGGGATCGTAACATATCACGGTAGTGTTAGCTGTAATGTCAGTTCACTGCTCCTTGTAAATGTACTGACCAGTAAATGGAGTGTCCATTTCACCTCGGTCAAGTAGTAGACATTTATAATGCTGCCCACAGACTTAATCAGCTCAGTGGGACTCCTATTACATTGTCACTCTCTCACTTTGGCTGACTGTCATGTGTGTGAAAGCATCACAGCACACCACTTACTTTGATGCATTTTGTGACAAAAAAAATCCACGCACAATCAGGTACTCTGGCATAGCGAGCAGTGCCTTCTGGACTGTTGCAAATTGTGGGCTGATGCAATCATAAAATTGCATTTATGAAATTGTAATCGTATAAATAAATTTTGACTGTTAGTGGAGCTGTCCAGAACAAAAATAGCTTGGGCCAAATTTTGTTCCCAGTCTCGTCCTGCTATATCCACCAGTGACACACAAGCATGGTCTCTCTCGCTCACTCTCTCCGTTCTCTCTCTCTTTCTCTCTCACTCACTTTTTCTTGCCCTTTCCCGCTTTCTCTATATCCCTCTCTCTCTCTCTTCTGCTAACCCTTACCCCCCCTTCTGAGTGTGTATTCTTTTCTTCTCAGGTGGCGTTGGCCAGAACCAGAGTAGGCCCAGAGGGCAGGCCCATCTGACACACTACGTTGCCCATTCATAAAAGTCTAATGTCTCCCTAGGAGCCCTGGCATCAGGGGCTCCACCCTCAGTGGCAGTGGTGCCAGCAGTGCCTGTATTTTTAGAGCGCGGCGAGTCGTGATTCGTGGCGAGCACCGACGAACCCCGGGCCTTCTCACGCTGCAGATGCCCGCAGCTGCCTTCACCCGTGCCCAGTGTCAGGGAAACAGAGGGAGGGAGAGAGGGAGGGATGGAGGGAGAGAAAGACAGAGAGAAATGGGAGAAAAGAGTGTGCAGTGGAAGCATTCTCATTCATTAGACACACTTCATGGGCAGTGAAGGAAGGTGGTGAGACATCAAACATGAGTAAGAAAGATAGAGAGATTGAAAAAGCGATAGAGAGAGATATTGAAAGATAGAGAGAAAACAGACAACACTTCCTAAAATAAGACAGAGGAGGTATTCATTTATTTTATTTTATGATTTATTTTTTTTATTTTATTTATTTTTTTATCTTCTTTTATTGTTATTATCTTCTTTTTTACGAGTGATACAAATTATGCATGTTCATATTATTATTATTATGATGGAAGAAAAAAAAAAGGATATAGTCTTCCATTGTGGAGATGTGGTGGTGGACAAAAAGACGAGGAGAGAGAGAAGGGGTAGGATGGAGGGGAGAAGGGGGTTAAAAAAGATGGATAAAGAGAGACAGGAGGAAAGTTGAACAAGAGGCATAAATAGAGAGAAATGAATAAAGAGAGAAAGCAAGGGAGAAAGTGTGAGAGAGGAAAAGACAGAGAGAGAGGGAGAGAGAGAGAGACAGAAAGCAAGGGCTGCATTCTGTATAGCTCCAGGCTACGTGTATTCCCCTTACAGAACTACCATGGGACTGTGTGTGTTGTGTGCTGAGCGCTCGAGCGCTCCGTCATTAAGCCTCACGTGCAGGCCCGCTCCATTACTATGATTCCCATTCATCCCAGCTTCTTAGCCGTGCTCAGGGAGCTTTAGGTCATCATCCATGCACGCCGCCATTGATGGATGCTCTCAATGCTGGAAAAGCCCTCGGTGGAGTAGAGTGTTTTTTTTTTTCCTCCCCCAGCTGTGTGCATTTAGGTCTTTAGTCCACTGATATGTGTGAGGGAGATGTGGGCTAGCTAGCTGGCTCGGCTGTGTCTATAATGTGCCATGAAAGTGTTGGAACATTTGGCCGCTAGCCATGGCTAATGCACAGATACCCCTATCAAGGTCAGCTCCCAATGTGACATTTCATATTATTCATCTCTGTGCTGTGCTGTGTGTGTGTGTGTGTGTGTGTGTGTGTGTGTGTGTGTGTGTGTGTGTGTGTGTGTGTGTGTGTGTGTGTGTGTGTGTGTGTGTGTGTAAGAGAGAGGGGCAGGGTGGATTTACAAGTGTAGGTGTGTGTGTAAAAGATAGCTGCAGCATGGTGATGAAGTAAACGTATGACTAGCATTCGATTAGCAGCCGTGGCTAACATGCAGACACTAGCACTCAACCAGGGTCAGCTGACAGTCTACCCCTGGCCTCCCCGCTCCTGTTCTTTTCTCTAGGTGTGAGAAGGTGTATTCTCGAACACAAAATCACCACAAAGACCAGGGCCAGGACAAGGGCCTAATGTGGTAGCTTGGCTAGCACCTCTGTAGCATCTCTGCTCAGTTTTGTATTTTGCCACAGCACTCTGTCAGGTAAAACTACTAACATGCCTTTCAGATCGCCAGCGGTATGCCGTTTTGCTTTCTGTTCTGCTCAACGCGGCCAAATTGTTCCCGTGACATTTACAATATTCTCAGCGCTTTGTTTTGAATGCCAGAGCCTTTGTTGTACTACCGATGGAGTGTGGAGTTTCTTCAAGCTGTTTTTATGGTTTAAAAATAGCGTAGTCGTCATGCTTCGTCTAAGGGCACCTACCACTTCCATTGTTAGCCTTCTGGGTCAAACTATAAAAAATAGTTAAACACTGAATGCAACAGGCTAAATCAATTTTGCTCTTCAGTACACATACCAACTCGGCATGATGTTTTAACATGCCAATTTTTATTTTACACCGAAGTTCTACTTTAAGGCTCTGTCTTGGCGCCATCAAATGTTTGGGTTACCAATCAGCGAACAGAGGTTCGGTTGTAGGGCTAAAAGTGATGACATTGAATGTTTAGTCTGAGGCATTTGCGATTGGTTGAAAGCAGGGCCAATAGTTTTAAAGCAACACTAAATAGTTTTTGTCTTCGTTCACCCTACAGGTTGGAAGTGCAATTGTCTCTCATTTGACATGTCTCTCATTGCTCCCCCAAACTTACGAAGTGCCTTTCACCCAGTTACAAGCTGATGACCCACTGAAATGATTTTGGAAACATTATTTTAAGGTTGAAAAAACTACTTAGTTTTGCTTTAAAGAAAGTATCTGCCTATCAGAATGCAAGTATGTGCCGATGGGGTGTTGCCAGACTACATGAAGTGAATCCTCCAGGCTACTAATGCGGGGTCCCTCCTGGGAATTTACCCGAGTAGCACTAACTCCACAAACTGTCTCTGTGGCAGACACATGACTGGAACAGTTTGGGGGCTCTAGCCTAATGTCTGCTGCTGATCACCTAACAAAGACACAGTGGCTTGCCTCGTATCATCCATCTGTGCTGGCAGCTTTATGTCCACAGAGTACACACAGACACACACACAAACACACACACACGCACACACACACACATGCACAGGATTCATGACTGCTGTGTAGGTCTTATATGGAAGTGTGAGCCAATGCTGCTAATGGCTTTGCATGTGTGTGTGTGTGTATCTGAAGCTCTTAATCTGGAAGCGGCAGTAATCTGCCTGCGATCTGTATTCCACAGCCCACTCACCCACTTCTCATGGGTAGCGCACACACACACACACACACACACACACACACACACACACACACACACACACAGACTGTCTCCATGCAGATCAGCAGATGCACAGTTGCAGCCATCGTTCCATGCTACGCCAGCTTACACAGGATTTTGTTTTGGGTTGTGTGTGTGTGTGTGTGTGTGTGTGTGTGTGTGTGTGTGTGTGTGTGTGTGTGTGTGTGTGTGTGTTTGTGTGTTTGTGTGTGTGTTTTAAGGCATACGTGTATGGTGTGGCAACTTTGTTTTGAGTCTATGCTGGTTTGTTTCAGTCAATACTGGTTTGATATACAAGATGGAAGGCAATTCAAGATTATGCAATGTTTTTAGCTGTGCGTGTTAGAGAATTTTGTTCATTTAGGGTTGAGTTTTGTTCTCTAGATGGCTACACATTACAGCGGTGTAGAATGGAGTTCTGTCAAATACTCCTTAATATTTCCCAAAAGCCTTTGTGTGTTGTGAAGTACCACAAATGACTTCCTGCCTTCTAGTCAGTGCCTACCACTTGACTGTTACAGTAGTAGCTTTTACATAGCAAGCTAGCAAGTACAATTTGAACATGCTACCACACCGCCATCTTGCCTGACCTCTGACTCAGATGTTTCACTCTTTTTCAGCGCTGTTTTCAAATCTCGTGGTGGCTTATGGGATAGCGTAGTGTGGTCCCTTGCCCACTGCAAAATTCTGTCGAAAGTAGCAAGCCATCTGGGTACCATTTTATTTTGTACAGAGTGTCTGGAACAGAGACCATCAGAAACGATTTGTTGGAGGTGTGGACTCTGCTGAAGTTTAAAAAAAAGTAGCTCTGCCTTTACCCAATCACTAATGTCTGGTCGTCACGTATGCAATTAGCCTACCTCCGCACTACAATTCAAGTGTAGCACACAAGGTCAACGTCACAGCTAACAAACACACCCTCTGTTCGCTGATTGGATCGGTCTTGCTGGGGCCGACTAAATGACTCAAGAGATTCCGGTCCAGACCCTCTGTACAAAATGAAATGAAGTACGAGGGGCAGGTTTACCAGGCTGGTACCCTTTGCCTTCTTCTAAAAGCCTACCTGTATATTCGGATGCACTATGTCGTGGTTTCCTCCTTTTTGCCTGCTACACATAGAATGCTAATTGGCGTTGGACCGGCTGGAAATGACATGAGTGACTTGCTGGAGATGCCGAAAGCCGTGTGTCAGCAGGTGATGATGCCATGACTCAGGAGTTCAGAAATGAAAGTGCAAAGAGTACCTTGGAGTGCTTCTGTGGGTTTTCATATTAATATACCAGGAGTGAAGTTACAGAAGATGGCTTTTGAAAACCTAGCCCTCAGTGAGGCCTGACTGTGCTAATTAGGGTTTGGCAGAGCCGGCTGGGCTAGCTGGTACGGCATCAGTGGTCATGTGTGTGCCAGACTTCGCTCTAGCCGCGCACCGTAGCGCTCTCCCCAGGCCGCGTGTGAGTAATTAAACCTCACCGGCAGCCGCAGGCACACAAGCACGCACACTCCTCTCCTCCTCCTCTACACTCCTCCTTTTCCTTCCCCTACACCCCTCTCTTTCCCTCCCCTACACCCCTCTCTTGCCCCCCCCCCCCTCCCCCCTTACACTCCTCTCTTTCTCTCCTCTTTTCCCCTCCTCTTCTCTTCTCCCCTCTACACTCCTGTCTTCCCTGCTCTCTCCCCTCCTCTTCTCTACACTCCTCTCTTCCCCTCCTCTCTTCCTCTCTACACTCCTCCCCTCCTCTCCTTTCTACTACAGTCCTCTCTTCCTCTCCTCCTCTCCCTCCCCCCATCCCCCAACGCTGGAAGTCATCTCTTTAGCTCTTGTCATCTGGACATAAATCACAGGGCGCTCTCGTCACCACTGCCGCGACTGACACCTCCTGCCAGTGTCAGACAGAGAGGAAGAGAGAGATAGAGAGAGGGAAAGAGAGAGAGAGAGAGAGAGGATGGAGGGAAAGAGAAACAAACAGAGTAAGTGCCAGACGAGGTACACGAGTGGATACTGCTGCACTCTTAAGAAAATAAAAGATACAGGGACACCTATGGCTTCAATCCTTCAAATCCTGGCAGCTTTTTAATATCCCGATTAGCTTCAGTCCTTCAAACATATTTCAATAATGCTTATTGTGAAACATACTGTATGTACTATTCAGTGTAGCAGGAGAAAGCTTTGCCTACAAGTTTCGAAGAGTAATAGTTTTACCATGTATTGCTCCTTCCTGTTCATCCACCTGGCTGGAGAGTTATGTAGATCCCAATCAGGCGATTTAGTGAATGGCTGTTGTGGGTAAAATGGACTTTTACATTCTGATGGTGGATATTCCATCTCTGGTTTGAGCATCTGAGTGTTTACTTCCAGGATGTATTTTTGGTGACCATGAACAACTGAGACATGTGATGTGTAAACTTTCTTGTCTTTTTTAGTACATTTCATCTTAGATTAAAACTTAATGCAACACTAAAGCACTTTTTTTTCTTCGGTCACCCTATAGGTTGGAAGCAGAATTGTTTTTCTTATGTCTCAATTAGGGGTGTGCAAAAAATATCGTAATATATCGTATCGCAATATGTCGTATCGCAATACACTGTATCGTTTTAAACATCAATATCGTGATACTAATTTTCACAATATACTATGTCAATTTCTGACTCCAATCCTATGCACTTTATGTTTTTCTGTTATATTGAGTTCAGTAACTCTGAGTTATGTTGATTTAATTAAGTTTTGATAAGATGTGAGACTATCTAGATTGTAAATAGCAACTGATAATTTAGCTCTATTTTGACATTTTCACTGAACAATGTAGAATATCGCAATATACCCAGTATCGCAATGTATTGTGATAGAATCGTATCGTGGTATATGTATCGTGATACGTATCGTATCGTGAAGTCCTTGCCAATACCCGCCCCTAGTCTCAATCGAACTACAGATCGACGACTCGCTTCTGCAAACTTGCACAGTGCAGTTATAGTCCATGGAGGGCCCCAGAGTGAATTCAGAGGTTTCGTTCGTTCGTTTGTGAGTGGGTGATCCACTAAAACAACTTGGGAAACATCATTTTAAGGCTGAAAAATCTCCTTAGTGTTGCTTTAAATAAATCTGGTAACGAAAAAAAAATGCAGTTAAAAGTTTCAATTCAACAAGAGGCCATTTGTAAAATGACATATTTTGCAGAAGCATGGCTGTAATCCACCAGCAAGAGACCCTCGTACCCAATTTCATTTTGTGCAGAGGGTCTGGCCTTGCTGCATTGAAAAACGATTTGGAGGTGTGGGCTCTGCTGAGGTTTAAAACAAGTGACTCTGCCTTTACCCAATTGCTAACGTCTCTTCATTGCGTATGCAGTTAGCTTACCTAGGCACTACAGTTCAAATGTAGCACACAAAGCTAGCGTCATCGCTCATGAACACTCCCTGACTGGGTGGTGGGTGGTGTTTATTTTTATGTTTCTAATAAATAAATGTTTCAAATGCAACAAATGAGCCAGTCCACAAATTAGTTTCATGTTAAAGTAGCCGTAATGTCTATGAAGAATGTATTTTGTTATACAACATAAATCCATTTGTCTGCACTGTGTTCCTAATGGTACAATAAATCCTTCATTAAGGAATATAACATTTTTTGAATTCAGTAGGCTATTTTACCTACGTTTAGCTTATATTCTTATACACTCTATTGAAACACTGAAATTCCGGGAGAAATCGCCGCTTGTCAATTAATCATTAATCGATCGACAAGGCCAGTCAACTAATGATTAATGAATTAATCGATAATATGCATCCCTAGTGGATTTGCTTGGTCCGAATACATGAATGTCAGCGGTAGCAGCGCCAGACCCTCTGTACAAAATGAAAGTACTAGGGGCTGGTTTACCAGGCTATGCTTACGCCACTGCAGGGAAGGGTTTTACGGCCAGTGGAACAGGCACAAACATGGCCTCCATTTCTCCTTGGTCCCATTCCTTGACCTTGTGGAGAGGTTGGCCTCTCTGTCTTGCTTAGGGATTGCTGTAGACTCTATCTCGCTTTCTCACTTTCTCACTTTCTCTTTTTCTCATCCTCTCTCTTTCTGACTTTCTCTTTTTACTCTCTCTCTCTCAATTTCTCTCTCTCTCCCTCCCTCCCTCTCTTTTCTCTGGACATGTGGAGCACTGGCTGTCACCTTTGACCTTCACCACACGCACCACACACTCTGTTTCTCTTTTCCTCTCCCTCTCTCACTCTCAATCTCCCTCTCCCTTAGTCTCTTTCTCTCCAGTCTCCTAATTCATTTTGCCCATGCCAAGTGTGATCTCCTCACTCCACCCCCCCCCCCCCCCCCCCCCCCCCCCCCACACACACACACACACTCTCTCTCTTTCTCTCTCTCTCTCTCTCTCTCTCTCTCTCTCTCTCTCTCTCTCTCTTTCATCTCTTTCTTCTTCTCCCATCTTCCCCCTCTCTCTTCCTCTCGTGTCTTTTTCTCTGTCACACCAGCTCTGTCGGCACACTACATCAGCTGGCCCTCACCAAATCCAATTGGCTGGGTAAATAGTGAAGTGCAGGAGTTCCCCTCAAGGTGAGGAGGCGAAGTCACCGGTGCTGGTTAGCCTGAGTAAAGGAGCGGAGGGGAGCGGAGGGGAGCTGAGGGGAGCGGTCGGTGTGCTCTGGGGGCATGAGGGCATGGCTGTGGGTGGGGGGACTCTAGCAAAGCCACCAGAGGAACAGCGGTAGGTGGCAGCCATCAGTGGACATCAAAGGAGTGACCAACAGAGAGAAAGAGGAAGGATGGAAGGATGTGCTGGGGGGAAGTCAGGTGACACAGCCATCCCACTCGTCCTTCCCTCTTCCAATTTTTTTTTTTGCCTTTCCTCCCTTCTTTTTTTGGGAACACTAAGTTGAAACAACACCTGTGTGTGCGTTTGTGTGTGTGCGTTTGTGTGTGTGTGTGTGTCTGTGTGTGTGTGTGTGGGGGGGGGGGGGGGGGGGGGGTTGGGGTGAAGTTGGCATTTATTAGCAGTAACTATGACATGTTTACCTTGCCAGGTGTAAGAGGGGAAGGTAATTAAGGACACGCGGTTACAAATAAACACTTAAAGGACTAAATAATGCTAATACACACACACACACACAAACACACACACACACAAGCACTTACTAAGACACAAACGCTGGCAGAGGTTATCATAAAAGTATTGGACTAATTACCAAGAGCTGACGTTTAATTTGGAAAAAAAAATGTTGCCAGGGACAAAAATCACATTTTAAGCCATACGGTCACGTTCCTACCAGCTATATTTAGAACTTGCAAGCTGCACAACACACACACTCACACACACACTCTCTCACACACACACACACACACAAAGCTGTACCCAGGGAAGCTAGGCTTTCTGCAGTTGTCCAGAGAGTGAAAAGTCTAAGTAGGGCATATCTGCTTACAGGCACTTATTTTTTTTCTCTGTAGTGCAGATGTGCTTCTTCAAGTCTCTCCATCCTTCTTCCTCTCCCCTTTCCCCTCTTACTTTCTCTCTCTTTCTCTCTCTCTCTCTCTCTCTCTCTCTCTCTCTCTCTCTTCCATTTCTCTCTCATTCTCCCTCTCCCTTTTTCTCTCTGCCATTTCTCTCTCTCCCTCTCATTCTCCTTCTTCATTTCCCTCTCTGCTATCTCTCTCTCTCTCTCTCTCTCTCTCTCTCTCTCTCATTCTCTCTCTCCCTCTCCCTTAGTCTCTTTCTCTCCTGCCTCCTAATTCATTTTGCCCATGCCAAACGTGATCTCCTCACTCCACCCCCCCTCACACACACACACACACACACTCTCTCTCTCTCTCTCTCTGGCCGGCGTGCCCCGTGCTGGGCCGTCTGCTCCTGGAGGATGTAATGTGGTGTGGTGTGGAGAGGGCCACTTTAGGCACAGATGGAGCTGCACTTTTCCCCCTCACCTGCTCACTGGTGAGGACGGGAGATGGGACAGAGTGGGGTTCACCAAGGCTCTCCTGTCAACACCGGCCCTGCCAAGATGGAGAGCTGGCACTAATCCTCAGTTTGTGTGTGTGTGTGCTGTATATTGTGTGTGTGCTCAGTTTGTGTGCTGTGTGTTGTATATTCACATTTGTGTGTTTTTCATTCATGCAGTGGGTGGCAGTAATGCATTGAAGGGTGCCTAATACGCCTAGCCTGGTAAACCAGCCCCTCATACTTCATTTCATTTTGTACAGAGGGTCTGCAGTCGCTGCAGTTGAAATTCATGTGTGAGAACCGAGCAACTCCTGGCCAAGCAACGAACAGAGGAAGTGTTTGTGAGCCATGACGTTGACTTTGTGTGCTACATCTGAATTGTAGTGCGTAGGTAGGCTAATTGCATACGTGACGACCAGATGTTAGCGATTGGGTAAAGACAGAGCCACTTGTTTTAAACTTCAACACAGTCCACACCTCCAGGAAGAAATCGTTTCTCAATGCAGCAAGGCCAGACCCTCTGTACAAAATGAAATGAAGTACGAAGGGCTGGTTTACTCGGCTAAATCTGCCCAAAGGTCACAAGCAAGAAGTCATGTGAACATACACAATTGTCTCACTGCTTTATCAGAAACATTTGAAGTCATTGCCTGGGGCCACTGAGGCACACTAGTTTAACATGAACGCTAATGCAGGATGATTTCTGTATAGACACACTATTATGTTTTGTCCCACAATATTTATGTTGTTTATCCTTTGTAAATATATGTAAACATATGCATGGACATTTTTGTTCCTTCTGATTTCTTTGGCAAAAAAAGAGCATTTCATTTTTTATGGCAATGACACTCTTAGACTTGTAAGGTGGACTCAAATTAAGTACATTACGTGTTTGTATGAGAGAAAAAGAGATGTATTTATGTATGAGCTAACATAAAGTTGTTAGTCCATGTAAGATGTAGAAGAAACCCTTGTTCATTCATTTCCTGTTTGTTTAAAGCCTAACATGAGTCATTAAAGGATTCCCTTTTTGTGGACGCTAACCTTATTCCTTTTTGTAACATGGCGATACAGAGATAACAGAAATGGGAATGAAATATATAGATGAATGGCAAGGGTATGTGTGAGTGAAAGAGAGAGACAGACAGACAGAAAGCACTTCATACATGCATTTTCTCCCTCACGCCTTGCACAGACACACACACACACACACAGACACACACACACACACACATACACACACACACACACACACACACACACACACACACACACACACTTTCTCTCTGTCACTCTCTTGCTTACAAATACAAATGCTTGTGAGCTCACACATTATCAACTCAGAAAAACAAGCATTGATAAAATCTCAGTATTTGCTGATATATTGTCTGTGCACCATCTACATCAGCGTTGCTCTTTAATGAATCAAAGGTGTATATCAGAGCATTGGGATTAGACAGGAAACACAGATTACAATCTGGGCCGCATACAGTCATGCTTACTGGATTGAGCACCCCTGCAGTTGCCTCTGCTTGTATTTGAATGGCGGTGCCCTGTATGGGAGTGGCTACTTCAGCTCCTAATAGCGATGTGCTTTGACTTGGACTTGACTGTATCTCCAGCTGTAATCTACCATACAGTACAAGAGCCATTTCATTCTGGAGGGGGTGGAGGTTTTGTGCAAGTAAAAGATATGGATCAGAGCATTGGTATTAGGCAGAAAACATGGATTACAATCATGACCCCTCCCAAACACACACACACACACACACACACACACACACACACACACACACACACACACACACACACACACACACACACACACACACACATATTCTGGTCGAGTTGGATTGAGTAACTCGGCTCAGGGCTGTTAGTATTTCTTACTGTAATCTACTCTGTCCAACAAGGCAAAAAAAAGTAACTGCACATTTTGTCAAAACTGAGTTTAGACTGGAAATTGACTTTATAACACCTAATTTGTCTTGTGACTAAATATCTTGAATCTTTACAAGATTCATTACATTACATTACACTTAGTAGACGCTTTTATCCAAAGCGACTTACAAAAGGAGGACATAATAGCTAACAGATGTGTAGAGAACATCGAAGGTACCTATGTAAAGAGATGGTTAGTAGAAATTAGTTTTGTTAGGAAGTATCACCATGTAAAAGCATCACCACTTCATTTAGTCTTGTGACTAAATCTCTTGCTTCTTCCTATTAAGAAAGCATATAAAAGCATCACCACTATTCTACCTACAACATGTTGGACTGGGCAGTATGACAACTTTGAAGGCATTTTTCTCAGTTTCAGTGTTCACATAGTTACTGCTCCCTGCCTTTTAGGGCAGTGCTGTACAGTACAACACCGATGACAAGCCCGTCTGACAGATCAGCAACTCTCTGCCTGTTCCAGTAGGCAGCTTCTACAATACCGTGTCACGAGCGAAAAGGCAGCAAGCACAATTTCATCTCCGCGCTTTGGTTGTGTTGTGTTGTGTGTTTGTCAGGGAGTTAGGGGGTGGTGGGAACATGTGACACATGGTAAAACCATAGTATGTGATGCGTGTGCTGTCACAGGTGTGTAATTTTAGCAGTAAATATTTGTACCTGTGTGTGTGTGTGTGTGTGTATGTGTGTGTGTGTTACATACCCAGTCCTGTCACAGTGTGTGTATGTGGGCTATAGGTGTTTATGTTTGTGTTTGTATGTGTGGTGTATACTGCCTATGGTAATAGCAAGTCGTCAAAGTGAGGATGTTTAGTGCCCACAGAGGAATAGTGTGTGTGTGTGTGTGTGTGTGTGTGGGTATGTGTGGGTGTGTGTGTGTGTGTGTGCGCGCATTTGTGCATTTGTGTGCATGTCTGCATGTGGCCTCCAAGACTGCACCTCCATAAATCTAAATCTCCTCCTAGGCTATTTCTTTTACTCTTTCTCTCTCCCTTCACCTCTCCCTCCTTTCCTCATTCTCTTTCTCTCTGTCTCTCCTACGCTCTCTCTCTCTTTCTTACGCTCTATCTCTCTTTCTCTTACTCTCTTTCAAGTACTTACTCCATCCAGGTTAACCCATGCTTGTCAGTCCTAGATGGATAGGCACCCCCCCCCCCCCACACCCACACACACCACCCACACACCCACACACACACCCACACACACACACACACACCCACACACACACGCCCACACCCACACACACACGCACGCCACCCAGTCATCATTTATCTGTTTCCCCTCCCAAGTTCTCCATGTCTCTCAACAGCCCCTAACCCCACAGGATTCCAAACGTGTGTGTGTGTGTGTGTGTGTCTGAAACTCTTGGACAGGAAGGATGTGCTGTGTGGAAGTCAGGTGATCTAGCCGTCCCACTTGTCCTTCCTGCTTCCATTTTTTGGTTTGGGAACAGTGAGTTGAAACAATACCTGACTGTGTGTGTGTGTGTGTGTGTGTGTGTGTGTGTGTGTGTGTGTAGGCCTATATATAGGCTGTGAGTGTATAAGTACTGCAGTGACATGACTGTTGCATATTTATAAGCAACTACTCCATATTTATTAGTGCCTATTCCATATTTATAAGCGCTTCATAAAACATGAATCAGAGGGATGGCTTGTTTGATTGGGCTCAATCGCTGATGAGAAATTGCTGAATGACCATTTCCTGTTTCCAGACTGTGTGTGTGCATGTGTGTGTGTGTGTGTGTGTGTGTACACTTGTATGCATGCATGTGTGTGTGTGCGCGCGCGCACATGTACATGTGTGTATTTCTGCCTTATGTGTGTGTTTGTCTGGGTGTATGTGTGTGAAAGACAGGGGTTTCAGGTTTTTGTTGGCTGGATAAACGTGCTTGTGAAGCAGAGAGGTTGTGGGAGTGCTCTGTCATGATTGATCACTGTATAGGGTGTTTCTCTCCAAAAGCTTTTGTGTAGGTGTGTGCATGTGTGTTACAACTGCTCGCATTTTCATTATAGCTTCCATTTATAACTGTTTGTAATTCTCTTTGAATGCTACGTACGTATTTGTCTCACACAAAATCAATGTGAGTGTGTGCATGAGTGTGTGCATGAGTGTGTGTGTGAGTGTGTGTGTGTTTCTGTGAGTGTGTGTGTGTGAGTGTGTGTGTAGGTTTAAGGAGCTGTTGAGGGATGGACTGTGTGAGGATGTTTTGCTGACTAAGCAGCATGGCAAGGGGGGTGCTGTGTGATGTTTTATTAATTTGCTCTAAGAGCTGAAGGGTTTAGATCGGATTCGTTTCCCATTCCACACACACTCTTGTGTGTGTGTGTGGGTGTGTGTGCATGTGTGCGTGTGCATGAGTGTGTATGTATGTGTGGGGGGTGCGTGTGTGTGTGTGTGTTTAATGATGTCACTTTGATGGTATAGTACGAAACAGTATTGGAATTTTATTAGCGGTAACACTTCATTTTACGGTTCCTTATTTAGTGTATCTATCTCCATGTGACAACATGTAATATTATGTTTTTGTTCTCTGCTCAGCACTGCTGCGGTGTTCTACATTCAGTTGTCTGTGTTAGCATCCCAGTCTGATTGCATCTTTTGTCAGCATAAATGAATCAGTGGTATTGTTTATAGGCTTAGGTAATATTTTTGAACTGTACAACACTGGCCTACCAAAAGGTTAAATTACACACATTCAACAATTCAGTGACGTTAATAATTCACCAACATGATATTGATACTTGTTCAGCATTATGCAGCATGGGTTTTACTTTCCTCCTCTCTGCTGATGTTGAAAGTGTGTTGAGAGAGTGTGTATGCTTGTGAAAGGTGTGTGTAAGAGAGAGACAGAAAGACAAAGAGAGAGAGAGAGAGAGAGAGAGAGAGAGAGAGACAAAGAGAGAAAAACAAAAAGAAAGAAAAAGAGAGGAAGAGTTTTTTGGCCTACGCCATCATGCATTATCTTGTAATTAATCCACTCAGTGTTCAAATGAACAAGACATCTTGCATGTGTGAGTTGTTGTTGTGGTAGTTGGTGTATATTTGGTGTCTATTCTGTATGTGTGTGAAGGACAGGGCACAGCAAGGTCAAAGCTTTGCATGTGTACATCTGAAGATGGAACATACAGCTCTTATCCCTTAAATGGACAATTGTACTGTAGTCTGTAGTCTGCTACCATAGCATTCACCAAACGTCTTGTTTTCCCAGGACACGTCTTGTTTTCACATCCTGTCCTGGCTGTCCTCGTTGCTTTTATGAAGTGATGAAAAGGCCCCTTGTTTTTCATTGCATTTGCATTATGCATCCTGAAACAAGATAACATCACTATTAAGGGAAAGCTTTAACTTCTATTTATGCTGTTAGCCCCTTGTTCTGTAGGCTATGATAGTAAACAGTAGACACTGATGTAGTTTATTGAATATTTTGGATCGTGTTAAGCATAACATTAGCTAGATGAGGTGCTCACCCATGGCACCAAACAGGCTAGGACCGCCCCTGTTGGTTATAGATAGTATTTTGTAATACAGTGGTCCCTCGTTATTCGTGGGAGTTACGTTCTAAAAATAACCCGCGATAGGTGAAATCCGCGAAGTAGTCAGCTTTATTTTTTACAATTATTATAAATGTTTTAAGGCTGTAAAACCCCTCACTACACTTATACACTTTTCACAGACAGGCAAAGTTCACACTTGCAAACATACAGCACTTCAGAGTGACACAGCTAGCGGTGGAAGATTTATGTAAATTTTACAAGCTGAGCGCATTCTGTACTGTACAGGAGATTGCATGCACTAAAAAAATCCGCGAAACAGCGAGGCCGCGAAAGGTGAACCGCGATATAGCGAGGGACCACTGTATAACAAATTTCTATCCATGCAGATGAGGCATATTTGAAATGTATTAAAATTAAGGCATCTTTGAGTATCACTTAAGTATCTCACTGCCGGCCCGAGTGTCCTGGTTTTCGTAGTGAAAACATGGCCGCCCTATGCTACCATGTGTTTGCTGTCCTCCACTACCTTTGAGTCTTACACTAAAAATGCTTTTGGGTTTTAACTGTGCAGTGTCCCAGGGTGTCTTGAAAGGCGCTTATAAATACGATTTTGTTCAATTATTTGTAGTATATCTCTTAACATCTTAATAATTCACATCATATATAATAACTATTAACTAAATAACTATTATAGGTTATATAAATACTATGTTTCTGACTCCTGCCATTTTAAGGTTACTGTCTTGCATTAGCAGTGCAGTGTAGCTTAGCTTAGCATAGTATAGTCCTGGTTAGCAGAGAACATGTCCTTCTGCACTGGAATACAGTGGGATTGTGTAGCCTCGTTTCTGGGTGAGAGAACGGTCTGAATATATAGTGGTGTCTTGCCTGCGTCTGTGTGTGTATGTGACTGACTGTGTGTGAGTGTGAGTGTGAGTGTGTGTGTGTGTGTGTGTGTGTGTGTGTGTGTGTGTGTGTGTGTGTGTGTGTGTATGTGCTGCCTGCGTGTGTGTGTGTGTGTGACTGTGTGTGTGTGTGCCTGTGTGTGTGTTACATGTGTCTCTGTGTGTGACTGACTGACTGTGTGTGTGTGTGTGTGTGTGTGTTTGTGTGTGTGTGTGTGTTGCCTGTGGTTGTGTGTGTGTGTGAGTGAGAAAGTGAGTGAGAGAGAACTGATGGAAGCCTTACTGTTTGGGGAATGACTGCAGTGCAGTGAAAGAGAGGGTATTCCAGAGGTAATCTCTCTCTCTCTCTCTCTTGTTCTCTCGTTCTCTCATTCTTTCGCTCTCTCGCCCCCTCCCCCCCACCTCTCTTTCTCTCTCTCTCTCTCTCTCTCTCTCTCTGTCAGTGTCCCTCTCGCGCTCATGTGCAGCATGGTTCTGTGTTATGTAAGACACCTCATTTAGGCCTAGCTTCAAATGAACAGAAATCAAACATCTACTCTGCAGTTATAAATAGGCCTTTCTGACACACACACACACACACACACACATATTCACACACACACACGCACACACACACACATGCGCGCACATGCAAATACAAACAAAGACACAGAAGCAAACACATATGCACATACATGCAAACTCACACATACACACACACACACGCGCGCACACACACACACACACACACGCGCGCGCACACACACACACACACACACACACACACACGCGCACACACACACACACACACACGCACACACGCACACACACAGTCTAATTCCTTCTGCTTCTTTGCTACCTTTTCATTCTCCCGCTCACATTGCAGCCCCCTCCTCTAATCTGCCTTCGGGCTGTGATACAACACATTGCGCGCACACCCGCACGCACAGGAAGAGAGATTTTATGTTGTTTTCTGCAAATAAACATCTACGTTCTTCTTCTACAGCAAATGATAGGAACATGCACTAAGACCTCTTCTTCACATCCCTCAGGCTTAGTCTAGCTGTGTGTGATGTGTGTGTGTGTGTGTGTTTGTGTGTGTGTGTGTGTGTGTGTGTGTGTGTGTGTGTGTGTGTGTGTGTGTGTGTGTGTGCTGTCTAGCTGTCTTGAGTGGGACGTGGGACTTTGTCCTTGCCCCATATCCAGGCGTATCCACATTTCAGATTGTCTAAATGTGTAACGGTTCCCTTGGCAGAACACACAATGCTACTCTGTAAAATGCTTGATGAGAGCAAATGAATAATTCTAAATTAGAGCTCCATAATTTGCCTGTCATTGATGCCACAATCATTTCCCTGTGAGGAAAGGAAGATCAGTGTGTGTGTAAAAGCGGCTAGCTGAGGCAGGCATTTGGAGCTGGGATCAGCAGACTTCCACAGTTGTGCGAGAAGAAGAGAGGGATCGGGAACGGCAGACTATTCACGTCAACAGCCCTCCCTCGCTACTGATAGCCTTATCAACTGCCCTCCCTCGCTACTGATAGCCTTATCAACTGAAAGCCCCCGGCTCCTTTATATGGGAATGATGAGTAAGAGCCTGTACTCGGACACATGCACTCATACACACACTCACTAACACACACACACACACACACACACACACACACACACACACACACACAGTCTCATGCACGTGCACACACACATACACACACACACACACACACACACAGTCACGTGCACACACACGCACACGCAAACACACACACTCTCATGCACGTGCACACACACACACACACACGTACAAACACACACACGCACACACAAATAAATGCTGACTTGTGTGCATGTGTGTGTTTAGGCTAAAACTGAGAATAGGAAGAGGAAGAGTTTTTTTATCAGCTTTGCTCACTTCTCTCATACTCCATACATACCTCTCATACTGTCTGCTTCCTACGCTCTGCCTGGGGCTACACACACACACACACACACACACACACACACACACACACACACACACACACACCGGGAATCTCTCACCTTGCTCAGTCATGTGAGCTTGTCTGTAGAGTCTGAGGCAACAGTTTTTGTATGTGTATTTCTGTGTGTGTGTGTGTGTTTGTGTGTGTGTGTGTGTGTGTGTGTGTGTGTGAGTGTGTGTGTGTGTGTGTGTGGTGATGAAGGGTGACGAGACATCTGCTGCTGGCACTGTGCTCAGGAGAGAGACTTCATGCCCTCTGTGTTAGACACACACGCACACAGCCTTACGCACACACACGCACACACACACACACACGCACGCAGCAGGATTCCACCCTGCCAAAAGATATGCCAAAAATAGTACTTTGGTTAAAAAAAAACTGCAAAGATTTTACACAGAAGCTGGTCTGGCATCAACTCTCCAGAATGGTACCCTACCGATATAGCATTGATGAAGTGTGTTTGTCTAGCCTACTCCTAGTGCACAGTCATATCACTGACCATTTTCAGGACTGTGCATGTGTGTGTGCAAATGTGTGTGTGTGTGTGTGTGGTTTGAAAATCAGGAAGGATGTGCTGGGCGGAAGTCAGGTGACACAGCCATCCCACTCGTCCTTCCCTCTTCCATTTTTTCCCTTTCCTCCCTTCTTTGTGTGTGTGTGTGTGTGTGTGTGTTTGTGTGCGTGTGTTTGTGTGTGTGTTTGCATGTGTGAGTGTAGGTGTGTGCACTTGTGACTTGGCTTCTTTGTTTGTTGGTATGTGCGCAGTGTTTTCCCCAAAGCGTCTAAGCGTATCGGCACCGATACGCTTCTTTTTTCGCCGATACGCATCAAGTTTTGCCGAGACGCTTTCATAAAATGCCGATACTCTTAAAAATCATGCACAAAAACATTCCCCCCGGGATTTTCCTCGATCAAGAAGTCCCAATGTAGTCAAATGTAGGCTGCGTTTTTAGGAAACTTCCGTGGTGGGTGTGTAAACTACTATACTGGCGAAACTGGCCAATCACATGCCGATTACAGTGCTCCTTTGTTTTTTTTCCGCCAGTCAGCTGTATCAGAGAGTATTGTAGAATCTAAGATCTTTAACGCAAACCTCGGGGCTACTAAAATTGCCTGACTTTGACTGTAAATGCTACACAAGAAGGAAGGAGAACGCTCTCCTTGGGACATGCTCATGTAGCAAGAAAACTTTCTCCACAGTGTACAGAATGCGATCGGATCATCTAGCTGCTGAAAGAGAGTGAGGGAGAGCGTGAAAGGCAAATCCTCCTTTATGTAGAGCAGAGTCAAGACTGTTTCATTGAATGGGACACTCGTGGAATTTAACGAATAAATTGGTCCTTGTGTCTTTCTGGATTTGTTGATGGTTCTTTTTAACAAAGTGTCACAATCCGCAATTATTTGTGATTATGACCCTCTGGAACGTGGTGCTGCTTTCTGATTGGTTGCTAGGCATGCAGTAAAATCCTATATCATGCACGCCTTGAAAGTAGTTCTGGCAAAAAAGCTTAAAACTTCAGCACCGTTCCATATCAATACCCAATAGAATGTACGTACCTACTGTAACCATCTCTATCAAACTTCACAATTAATGGCAATGTGGAGTTTAATTTCCATCAACTTAAAAAAAATAGTAAACCGCAAATAACAAATAAATCAACGTTTTGGAATAAGTATTGCATGTGTCGCGTTGCTCAATCCAAGCTAGCTAACACCTGATGAGCAGTAGCAATCACCTTACCAAATGAAAGGTAACCTTGACAACCAATTTGGCTAGTGACTAAGGGCTGCGTAGCGCTCTACTTAACGTTACAAGTATTAGGCTACATTGTAGGCCACATTGTAGCGAAACTGAGTCTAAGTTAACCCTCTAAGTTAATTGAGAATTATTTTAAATACATTCTACATAATTGAGTGGCATTAACCGGGTCATAAGCGGGGTAACATCCTCCGAGGCGTGCATTATACAGTTTTAAGTCAACTTGGCGGAGCAAACTTCCCTCCGCTTCTCGTCGGGAAGTTCTTAGGCTCCACCTTGTTGACTTAAAACTGTATAATGCACGCCTCGTCGGATGTTACCCCTTACTTATTTCAAGCCTAATAGTGTACGTTGTTACTGTTTGGATTTCCAGAAAATTAGCTTCATTTCAGACCAGGCTGCAGCCTGTATGAGGTTGTTAGCGCGCTAACGCTAGCGAACTACGCTAACATAATGTTTTAAACTGAAAGCTGCCACTTTACTCACCAACACCCACCTAGATACTAATACTGATATTAGCTGAAGTGGAGAAAGTAATATAAAGTTGTAAGGTTATTGCAGCGTGTTAAATTCAAGGTGAGTCGATGACTGTTAGCATTACCACATTACCAATCATTTCAATGAGCTAGTTCGTTAGCTTGTTACAGGAACACTGAAATAAGAATTTGTTGTCATCAGACATCATTCTAGATAGTACTACACTACACTGAATTATTTATCTGCAGAATCTAAGATCTGTGGTACCAATTCAGCTTGGAGAGGAATCTCTAGACAGCGTGGTGCTCATTAGCATCGAGGGTCCACCTGTCCGAGAGATGTGGTTGGAGGCTGCGGCAGACAAGTGGGCGGCCCAGAAAAACAGGAGGCTCAACATTTAGTTTAGACATTTTAGTGACAGCCTAGTCAAATTCATGTGACATTATATAGTGCTTGCAGTATTTCTTGTGTGACAATAAATTAGCCTTCCCACCTGGGAGTTTTGGCTCTTTCAACTCACCAAGTGCAACGAGTTTTTTGTTCTATTTGTGCCAAAAAATGCATCATTTTATTAAAAGTGTTATGTTTCCACCAGCCTTCTGGGACCAAAATTTAGCTTCAGATCTTCCTAGAATGCACCATTTAAGCTCTAGATTTTTTTTTTCCCAGGGTGCATGCCCACCAATCCTCCTAGCTACCGTGCCACCGCGTCATCGTATTTACATCGAAATTTAAACCCTTCTTTTTATTTCTACGGAAAACACTGGTGCGTGTGTTTGTGCACATGTGCACCATGTATGGCTACACATGTGGGAGACGCGTTTCCCCATTAAGATAGAACAATCCAGTCAAAATGTAACATTTAAATTGAATGGTGGTCTCCACTAACGTAAGTGTTTTTTTCCAACACAGCATGCATGAAACTGAACTCCTGTAAGTTCCAAATTCGTCAGATAATCTATACGACATTCTTCTGCTGATAGAAACACATACTGTTAAAAACTTTTCCAAAAGGGTTAGGCCAACTAGAGATGATCAGTCAGTAATGATAACATTTTACTGATCTGATGTTTAATTGGAAGCAGGGCAGAGGGCACACACAGTAGCTAAATGATCTCATTACTCATAACTTTGTATTGGATAATTAAGCTGGCAACAATACACGATGTGCAGAAAATTTGCAAACAAACGTTCCGGCTCTTGGCCTATCATCAGCGTTTCCACTAGGGGTTCCCTACCCTCCTTGCAAGTGTACTGTCTGTTTTGGAGTTACGCCAGGTGATACATGGAACTTAGACATCGACGCAGGCGCAGGCACCACTTCAACTTCCCACTAATCTGATGTGAAATTAAAATTTCAGAATTTCATCCCCTGTCCAGCCAAAAATAAATAAATAAACAAATAACTAGGCGCTCGAAGCTTCAGATGGACATTTGGTGGTGTTGTGTTTGGTGACACTTTGTGCTCCTCATCACTGTCTAGGGCACTGGTTAAGGCTGCTCGATTATGGGAAAAAATCTGAATCACGATTATTTGGGCCAAAACTGAAATCACGCTTATTCAAACGATTATTTTGTTTTCCTCAGTAACATGCTTCATTTATTGAAAATGTATTCAAAAACATTTTGAAAAAACATTCTTGTACCTTCAGATTTTCCCTAATACCTAAGTCTCCTTTGATGTCTAATGTACAAACAGTAAAAATGTCTAATGTATACATATAATGTACAGTACAAACAGTAGAAAATAATTAGGACAAAAACATTGTTGCCCTCAATTTTATTTGTTATGACATCGTTTGGCCCTGAAATTGTTATCACGATTAGAATTCGATTAATTGAGCAGCCCTAGCACTGGGGATACTGTTACTGTTCCCATGTCGCTAGGAGTTATGCTTTGCTGGGAGCCTCAAAAGCCAAGAACTGCACATTTTGACGAACCACAGCCCCAATGTGCGATTTGAGACTGAAGCATAATCAGTGTGCAAAGGATTCCCAACACACGGTGCACATATTGCTGTGTGCAAAGAAGCATGCACAAGCCTTCATAGTTAGGAGGTGGGTCTGGTCACAGTTCACAGTTCAGCATTCTTTAGTGATGTTTTACAGTGGGAGTCAGTGGGAGGTCCCCATTAGGACATAAGGGCACACGTTATATGTGTGTGTGCGTGCATGTGTGTATGTCAGTGAACCCTTATGTGATTCTTCACAGCTATGACCACCATCACGTGCGTGTGGCGGGGGGAAAGATGTATTGATCTGGCTCTGATATTCCTGCAATCGCAGCATTACGGAGAATATGAGCTCAGGCAGGCAGTCTCAGTGCACCGTACATGAGTGGGATGCTGTGTGGTGCGTGTCCACCAAAAATCATATTTCAGTCAGAAATGGATTTATATGACATCTTTTAATTCGAGTAAACAGAATCATAAGACTAAAGTCTGATATTGTTTGTGTGTAAGTGTACTGATAGTTACAGCCCATGGATGCCTAAACGCAGGGGAAAACGGTAGTTAGGATGGTTCTAAAAGTTACAGTGTAGCACACATATGGCAATATGTGCACAGAGCATGGAGCAGATTCAGGCCTAGTTGTTTTGCTGTTGTCTTAAATGTTCGTCTGAGTGCTTTGTAGATAAGAGGCTTGTGGTTCTTGGCTTTTCAAAGGTCAAAGTTTGTTGTCCTATGTACAGTTAGAAAACCTGTTTCCCTTCACAGACCTGCCGAGAGAGATTGTTGGGCCCCTGAAAATATCCAATTATTGGGCCCTCTTACCCCAAAAAACCCCTATGGTTTTCAATCGACTGTCTACCGCGGCTGGGCCCTGGAAAGCTTTCATGTAAATCCCCACCTAAGGGTGGCCCTGTGCCTGCACAATGAAATTCTTTCTTTGCTGGTAAGCCATTAAGGCAGGATAAAAGACATAAGACAAAGTAATAGCAATATGTACAAGTGTCTGTGCAGTGTGCAAATAGGGTCGACATGACAGCTTGTGCGCATGTTCATTGCGCAACATGTGCGTGTGGAAGTGTGCAACGAACTTTAGGGCCCAACACTGAGAAGGGTCCCTCACCGATTAAAGAATGAATGAATCCCGTAGAAATTGTAATGGGTGCTGGATATAGAAAAGTCAAAGTATAAAAAAAGAGAAGAATACCCGCATATCAATTTTTAGCTCCCACACTTTTTCTTTTGCACAAGGTTTTGACCAATATATTCTTCGTCAGGTGCCTCATGGGGCCCTTTGTCGATCGAACATAAAGGGCAAATTTTTGTTTTTGTGTGGGTGGGGTGGTGGAGGGTAGCCTGGTAAACCCACCCCTCGTACTTCATTTCATTTTGTACAGAGGGTCTGGACCGGAATCTCTTGAGGGTCATTTAGCAAGTCCCAGCAAGACCGATCCAATCAGTGAACAGAGGGTGTGTTCGTTAGCCGTGACGTTGACCTTGTGTGCTACATTTGAATTGTAGTGCGTAGGTAGGCTAATTGCATACCTGACGACCAGGCGTTAGCGATTGGGTAAAGGCAGAGGCCCTTTTTAAAACTTCAGCAGAGTCCACACCTCCAACACACCTCCAACAAATCGTTTCTGACGGTCTCTGTTCCAGACCCTCTGTACAAAATGAAATGAAGTATAAGGGGCTGGTTTACCAGGCTAGGTGGAGGGGGCAATATCAAAACTTCTTCATACGCCCCCCCTCCCCCCGGTTACACCCATACGGGTTTGGCCACAGCTGTTCACACTCACACCTTTGAACAAACGTCATCGTTGTAACCATGGTGACCGGATTAGAATTTGGGACGGTCATTGGGTACTGGCACTGGGCCAGAGATGAGCAGTGTCCTCGTTACCACACCCTCCTTCTAAACGACCCTTTGCCTGCTGTGCAGAGAGGTAGACTCCTAGTCTGTCTCCTAGCGTGAAGAGAAGTCTATATCGAGATGAGATGCCTCCCTTTTCCTTGTTTTTTTGTTCTCTTCTATTCAGCAGCAAGGGTGGTACAAACATTTCAGGCATTAATGGGGCTCGTGTTGTTGTTCTTGTGCCAAAAATACTCCTTTTTCTCCCTCTGTCAAACTTAAACTTGCTTTACTAGCGTGACTGTTTGATAGTGCTATACTGCAATAGACTTGCTCTCTCTTTCTCTCTCTCTCTCTCTCTCTCTCTCTCTCTCTCTCTCTCTCTCTCTCTTTCACATTCTCTCTTTCTTTCCTGGTATCGTTTATCGTTGTGAAAGCCTTTTAGCATGATGTGTATTTCTAGTAAGACCATTAAGATAAACTTTGGGCCTCCAAACTCTCTCTTTCTCTCTTTTGGACATCTGGAGCAGTGGCTGTCACCTATGACACACCACACATACACACACCACACACCACACACACACACACACACACACTCACACTCACACACTTGTCTCGCCAGTCTTTACGTCACCCCAAGTTGTCCTCGTGTCTCGCCGTCTATCTCTCTCTCTCAGTTATTAACGGAAACACTTACGCACACACAAACACACACATGCACACGCACACCCTACGACACATCCACACACACACACACACACACACACACACACACACACACACTACACACCCTAACACACACACACACACACACACACTACACACCCTAACACATATCCACACACACACACACTACACACCCTAACACACACACACACACACACACACACACACACACACACACACACACACTACACACCCTAACACACACACACACACACACACACACACTACACACCCTAACACATATCCACACACACACACACTACACACACACACACACACACACACACACACTACACACCCTAACACACACACACACACACACACTACACACCCTAACACACACACACACACACACACACACACACACACACACACACACACACACACACACACACACACACACTACACACCCTAACACACACACACACACACACACACACACACACACACACACACACACACACACACACCACACACCCTAACACATATCCACACTCCCCCAGCAGTGTTTGCCTGTGGTGGCAGCAGGTGAAGGTGACGATGACAGAAAATGATCACTTCAGTGCCTCCTGTGGGGACATCCCGTCTGTTGGGGAGAGGGAGGGAGAGAGAGAGAAAGACAGAGCCAGAGAGAGAGAGAGAGAGAGAGAACGACAAAGAGAGAGAGGGAGAGAAAGAGAGAGAAAGACAGCGAGAGAGACAGAGAAGGGTAAGTAAAATGCAGATGATGCATAGAGGGTGGGGGAATGGGAATTGTGCAATTATGAAGTAAGTCTTGCACCACCCTTCTGTCTCATTCTGGGCTACACACACACACACACACACACTCACACACACACACAGACACAGACACACACACACACACACACACACAGAAAGAGCATTAGAATGGTTGTAAATGCCATAACTATGTCATTTATTCTGCCCTCTCCAGGTTCCGCTTTAATGTGCAACATCTGTTGTATGTTATAGTCCTATTTCACACACACACACACACACACACACACACACACAAACACACTTATACACTCGCGCACACACACACACACACACACACACACACACACACACCTATACACTCGCACGCACACACACACACACACACACACTCACAGTCGCACACTCACTGACACACACACACAAATGCACACACTCACAGACACATACTAACACACACACACACAAACACAGACACACACACACACACACTCACACACACACCTGCTTCACTATCATGATCGTGTACGAGTGTGCACATAACGCTAAGTAAATCTTGGGGGTTTGGCCAAATAAATGAATGGCACTTTTGCCCTTCGGCGGAGCTTTTTTTTTATTATGATTCCCCCGCACGGCGCGTCATGGCAGCACTGCTCAGCGGTTGGCTGGTTTTGACTTCCACGTGTGGCTCCAACCCCCACTGGTCGTAAACCCCACCCCCCGCCCTCGCTGCGCCTCGCCGTGCCACACGGCTCCTGGCGGCCATTCATCACGCA
Organism: Coilia nasus; assembly: GCA_027475355.1. NCBI lineage: Eukaryota > Metazoa > Chordata > Actinopteri > Clupeiformes > Engraulidae > Coilia > Coilia nasus. The sequence goes on from CM050205.1 coordinate 20,642,890, forward strand.
GCCTAATTAATTAATTTATCTTCTGCCGCTCCTCGGGTCAGCGCACGTCTAAACAGCCATCCCCCACATACACCCTCTGTCGATGTCACACTGCCGTAAGGCCACCACGGTGACATACATAAATAAATAAGAAATAAATAAGTAAAAGGATTGAGTGATTGACTGCGTTTACATGATCGGGATACTAAGTATCCTGGCTTAGCGTTTGTGCATGTAAACACATTTTCCCGAATTCAGTAGCCCGAAAAAAGCCCCTATCCTGGTTTCTGAGAAATCTGGATATGCTAGCTGGAGTACTCCGAAAAAAAAATTGGGATACTGTGGCATGTAAACACCTTATCCCGAATACTGAAGTTGGGATATTAATAACCCGATTACTCTGCGTTCATGTAAACACCTCATCCCGAATTTAATCCAAACCGAGATGAGCCTCATATTCGGGACACCTAAGTGCATGTAAATGCAGTCAATGAGAGGCGGGTCGTGTTGTCATAGTTACCTGGTTAGGCTGCGATGATGTGTGGCAGGATTTTTTGTTAATGTAGGGCTTTTTTTTAAAATAGGGTGTGGGGATGGGGGGTTGGGGGGGGGGGGGGGGGGGGTGTTGATGATGATAATGATGATGTTTCGGCTTGAATAATAACAAGAAATGTGTTGGTGATGTATGCGTTTCACAATGTGTTGATGATGGTTTTGCTCTTCTTCATGGCGACCTGAGTGGCCTGACGTCTGATGAAGGGCGCATGCCCCATACGTCATGATTTAACAACTTTAGTGGGAGCACACTAGTTTGTGACTTTGCTTTCTTGGTCCAGTACCCAGACTTAGTGCTGCTCAATTAATCGAATTCTAATCGTGATAACGATTTCAGGGCCAAATGATCTCAAAACAAATAAAATCAAGGGCAACAATGTTTTTGTCCTAATTATTTTTTTACTGTTTGTACTGTACATTAGATGTATACATTAGACATTTCTACTGTAGACATCAAAGGAGACTTACTAATGTTTACGAAGGAAGGTATTAGGGAAAATCCGAAGGTACAAGAATGTTTTTTTTTTTTTCGAAATGTTTTTGAATACATTTTCAATAAATGAAGCATGTTACTGAGGAAAACAAAATAATTGTTTGAATAATCGTGATTTCAGTTTTGGCCCAAATAATCGTGATTCAGATTTTTTCCATAATCGACCAGCCTTACCCAGACTGCTAGAGGCGGATGTGCGTGCTTTAGGCCTACACAGTTTACGACCTGTGCAGCTTGCCTATAAAGATTCCTGCAACATGAGGTACTGTTAAACACAGATACTGGGGCCTTCGGAGAGGGAAAGAGGTGAAACATAAAAAATTAACTTGTGTTTTTCATTTTGCTTATGAGAAACATATTGAAAGGGAGCCGTCCATGGTGACCATGGAACGAAACAATGAACAGTGTTTTGTTTCACAGTTTTTAAAAAAAGAGGTCAAAAGAGGTCTTAAGGCGTGTGATGGGCATATGGAGAAAACACTGGACACTGGACAGGTCCGCCTTTATTGAATGACTACTGTATGGCACCAGATATGCCACCAAATACACTAGAATACAGGAAATCAAATCTAGCTAATTAAAAAAATTCTAGTGGAAGACCCCCCCGGACCCCCAAACTACATTGGTCAAAACATGACCACCCCTTCAATAACGCTGGCCACCCTTTTGCCACCCCATGTAAAAAAATCTGGGTACGCCCCTGTGCCCAGACCATAGACTTGTATGTAATTACGAGAGCTGGACAGACCCTTTGTGACGTCACCCATACACTTTCTTAAAGATCGGATGAAGCTTAAAATGAAGTTTCTGGGCGCTGCCATCTTGGTCAGTTTATTCTGTGAATGTCAGTGTGAATTATTTGGAGTTTAATCTAATGGATTCTAAAAAAATCCCCTCCTCAGAGTTGTCATGGACCCGAAAACTACTGAAAGACACCAAAACCATCTTTTGAACCAAGCTGTAAATATGTTTATTTTTGTTGTGAAAATTGACTTTTTAACATGGGAGTCTATGGGCAGTTGCTCGTTTCTGCAGCCAACCCCCAATGGAAGTGTAAGGTATTGCAAATTTAGAACATTGAGTTTTGCCTTCATTGTTTAGCCTGGAACGTTGTCACTTTGTCCAGACCTGTGGGCTTTGGATGATAAGTGTGTAAGACCAAGAGTGCAAAGCATTTATTCCAGGGAATGTGAACGTAAGTGTAGAAGTATATATAGTGTTTGAGAGCCAGAGTGAGACACTGAGTTGATAAGTATATATATGTAAGTAAATGTATGCGTGTATTAGAGGTGTGAACCTTCACTCATCTTACGATTCGATTCCATTACGATTATTAAGCTAGCGATTCGATTTGATTGAAAATCACGATTCTTCACATCAATTTTTTATATTACTTCACATGGCTTTGATCATTTTTTGAATTAAAACAATTTATGAAATAAAAAGTAACAGCACAGTATAATTCACAAGAAAATACCTTATAATCGATTATGATCTGCTATTGAAACGGTTATTAATTGTTCATGTTTGCATCACGATGCATAGATTAATTTCAACACCCCTAGCGTGTGTTAGGGCAGTAGTGTAATACAAGTGGATGCTGTGTAAGGGTAGTGTGTCATAGTTTATGTTGTCATTGTGTCAGTAACTAGCAAAAATTATGATGATGATGACGATGATGATATACTTACCTGTCAGACTGAAATTCTTGTTGCGTCCCTGAGTGGCTCATTTATGCCATACATATCCACATATCAACAAGACATATGACATCTTATGATGATCATGCTGTGTATATATGCATAAACACATGGATACCAAACAACAACAGTGGACAGTGTATTTGTCAATTAGGGCTTGGTCCCCTGACCAGAAGCCTTTGTTTAAAGAGGTAGCCTAGTGTCTCCTCTGCTAGGGTCTACTCTGCTGCATTAGAGTGTGGTGAGCCATAAAGAAAGTCATGTACGTAGCACCTCGTTTCCCTTGTTCCTCAAAGAGGAAATGTTACAGCGTTGTGTAGATTTTATTTGTGACGACAGGAAATGTGTTGGTGTCACAACATTTATGATGAATTTTTGGCTTGAATAATGACAGCAAGAAATTGGTGTTGGTGATGTATGCGTTTCACAATCCTGCGTGTGTGTGTGTGTTTTTCTTTGTCATCATGTTCTCTGTAGTGAGTGACAGCTGCTTCAGGAACCTTGCTGAAGATCGCAGTGGCATCAACCTCAAAGACCTTGTCCATGATCCCTCCCTGTGAGTACTGTGCCCCACACACACACACACACACACACAGCAGAAGCAATTGCAGGACAATTTAAATCCCAGAAGGCAGTGAAGTTAACAGAATACAAGCACACACACACACACATATACACACAAACACAGATGCACACACACACAGGTGTGCACAAACACGCACGCACACACACACACACACACACACACACACGCACACACACACACACACACACACACTGTCACACACATCTTTCTATTCCCTGTTCACACACAGATGTGTGACCAGCGCTACCAGCAGTGAATCATAAACACAGACACATGCACACACCAATTCCTTCCTCTCCTTCACACACACACACACACACACACACACAAACACACACACACACACACACACACACACACACACACACACACACACACACACACACCCTTCCCCAGTGTTAGCGTGTGCCTCACGTACACACCCACTGACAGGCCACTTTGTCCAAGGACAGAGCCCTGCACCCCATCTCTCTCTCTCTCTCTCTCACACACACACACACACACACACACACACACACACACACACACACACCGTTTCTTGCTCCCCTCCCTCCTCACCCCAGTGCTGAGGGTCAGTCTCCAGTGTGTAGCATGGCATTTAAATAATTGATTAATCCCAGTCCAATTATGCCCGTGCCACACTTGATATTTCATGCCGGCTCGGGAGGACGGCTTTGATAGATGACGCCCTGACATCGCTCGTGCCTGGACTCTCAGCACTGCTAACAGGGCTTTAATGCGCCTGGCTCTGTGTGTGTGTGTGTGTGTGTGTGTGTGTGTGTGTGTGTGTGTGTGCGCGTGTGTGTGTGTGTGTGTGTGTGTGTGTGTGGATTAATGTCAATGTGTGAGTGTGTGTGTGTGTGTCTGTGTGTGTGTGTGTGTGTGTGTGTGTGTGTGTGTGCCTGCGCTTACGTGCGTGTGTGTGTGTGCATGAATGTCAATGTCTGTGTGTGTGTGTGTATATGTGTGCATTAATGTCAATGTGTGAGGGTGTGCGTTCATTAATGTGTGTGTTTGTATGTGTGCATGAATGTCTGTGTGAGTGTGTGAGCGTCTGTGCATATGTGTGCATGAGTGTGTCTGGGTGTACGTCTGCGCGCGCGTGTAGCCGAGAGTGTATGTAATCGAAGGCAAGAGTCAAGGATCTGGTTGTGTGTTTGTCAGGCGTGTTTGGCCGAGAGTGTAGATGCATGTTGGTTGAAGGAGATGTGAAGGTGGTGTTGTATGCATGTGAAACAAATTGTGTGTGTGTGTGTGTGTGTGTGTGTGTGTGTGTGTGTGTGTGTGTGTGTGTGTGTGTGTGTGTTTGTGAGGCAGTTAGGGAGAAAGGGATAGAAAAAGACAGAAGTCCTTTTTTCATCAGATATAAGAGCGAATTAACTCTGAAGTTGAATTAATTCAGAGCGATATAAGAAGCATCAAAATGTTTTCCATTAACAGAATGATTCTAATGAATTAAAAATATGTTATAATGTCCCATGCTGATGCACATTTTTTTAATGCGCTGGACACTTTCCCATCAATATTGCAGCAAATTAGAACCAACAGTCTCTGATTACAACATAGGGAAAAGAACACTAAATGCGTGAGCTACAAAATAAAGCTCAGAGTAAACTCTCATCAGATTTTCGAATTCTTGTGCAAAGTCTGTATAAATTCTGCACTTGCGTGACTTTTCTATATCGCTTTAACCATTTCCATCACATTTATGTCGAGTTATCTCTCGCAAATCCACTTCTGGGAAGCGAATGAACTTAGAGCGACAAAATTGGCATTAGACCAATATAACTCTTTTTCCTGCACAAATGTCGCACCAACTTTTTAATGCGAATTATTTTAAGCAAATTATCTTTTTAATGGAAAAAGGACTAAAGGAGAGTAAAGCATTTACAGAAACCTGCAGTGAAGCAGTGATGCTATGCGAGTTCAGATACTAGTCTGGACTTTCACATCCGGTAGCAGTGTAGTAAACCAGCCCCTCATACTGTGCTACACTTCTTTTCGTACAGACGATCTGCCTTGGCTACACTGAGAAACATTTGCTCCCTGGAGGTGTAGACGCTGCTGAAGTTTAAAATGATTGGACCTGCCTTTACACAATTTTTAACATCTGGTCATGATGTATGCAATTAGTCTGGCTCAGAGCCTGTCTATACACTATGATTGAAATTTAGCACACAAAGGCGATGTTATTGCTCACAAACACTCCCTCTGTTTGCTGATTGGTCCGGTAAAGATTTTACCGGAGTCAACCATGTCAATGGAAGCACCGCCAGACCCTCAGAAAAAGGAGTTTGCCTATGGTAAATGTAACAGAGGTCGTCCTGTGCAGGCTAGCCCCAGGCTCGAACCCTCGACCTCACAGCAACTCCGGATTAGGAGAAAAACACGCTCGCTACCAAGTGAGCCAAAAGCGGGGCTATTTGCTAAGCCAGTATCGTATCCTTTTGAGGTGTCGGGATGGGGGGGGCGAGGTTTACTAACGTTCTAAAGCTAAGCTATGTTAACTGGCAGCTGGTTACGTGACGCATGCCGTCTTTCAGTCCTATCAAGTTATTCATTCATTTTTAAAGCTTGTAGTAGAATGCCACTACTGATTTCCTGACCAGTCAGAGCAGAGTGGGCAAACTAGCCAGTCACAAAGAATTGCAGACAGGGGTTGCATAGAGCTGTTGAGTGTGAGGAAGACCGTGTGTTGCAGATCACAGAAGCATGTTTTGTATAAGTCTGTTGTTGTGTACCCCAAAGAGGGAATATATCGAGAACAACAAAAATAAGCGTACAGGGTCTGTGTCTGTGCTCACCTCACAGGCAGGTCGGCCCTGGACACAAGGTGACGCCGACCCACTCAGACCCGCGGAGAGAGAGAGAGAGAGAGAGAGAGCGCTGCCGTAGGGAACTGTAGCTTGGGCTATGCGTAGCTCACAGGGCTTTGTGAGGTTCATGTGAACAAATAGGAGTTGAGTCCAAGGGCAGAATGAATCAGCACTGATTCAGAGAGGATGTACTACAGGTGCCTTTGCTTTGGGGAACTTTTTTAGACAAAAAAAGTGAGAGTTCAGGAACTAAATGTTAGTAAGGTGCGATGTCTGTATGTCTAACTATATTAGTGGATATAATGAGTGGAAAAAAAGAACAGAGGTTAGAGCATGACACATATAAACACACACACACACACACACACACACACACACACACACACACTTGATGGATAGATAAGTGAATGGAGAGATTCACAGGGCAGTGTGGAGCCTATTAAACGAGTGCCTCTGTCTCTACACACTGTAATCTTCATCTTTTTATTTACCATCTCATTCATTCCCATGTTTAATGTCTTCATTTGTTGTTATCTGTCAATCCTCTAACATTAGCACCTGTCACCTCTCTTCATCATTGCTTGATCACTTGGGCAGTCATGGGCTAGAAGGGGTTAAGGAGTTGGACTTGCAGCCAAAGGGTCACAGGTTCAATTCCCACACCGGCAGGGGGTGGGGGTTGTGAATGACCAGCGCTCTTCTCCATCCTCCTCCAAGACTGAGGTACCCTTAGCATGATACCGTCCCTGCGCACTGCTCCCTGGGCGCCGTTGTCATGGCTGCCCTTTCCTCATACGTGTGATGGGTTAAATGCAGAGGTTACATTTTGTTGTGTGCTGTGAGATCTCAGTGACAAATGAAAATCACTTTTACCTCAAGAAAGTTGCTTTCCTTTCCTTTGTCCTATTTTTACATATCTCCTTCTCTCCTCTACCTCGCTCTCCGCTCCTTCATCGTCGGAGCGTGGCCTGTGACGTGAGTGTGACGTGACTGGAGGTGACGGCCAGCCCCCCCCCCCCCCCCCCGCTAGTGTCCGTGACAGAGCGCGATATAAATGGAGCCCAGCGTAGCGAGCGGCAGCAGGAGCCTGCAGATCTCTCTCCACACGCTGTCCTCTGCCTGTTGGATAGCACAGACAAGTGAATTAACAGAAAGAGAGAGAGGGAGAGAGGGAGAGAGAGTTAGATGGAGAGGAAGCGACAGGGAGAGAGAAAGGGAGAGGGAGAGAGAAAGATGGAGTGAAGTGGAAGTAATGTGGAAGGAGAGTGTGAAGGAGAAAGGTTGAGAGGGAGTGAGGGGAGGACATGAAGAGAGTGATGAAGAGGTGGGGACTGATGGAATGAGCAGAAGGGAGGGATGAAGAGAGAGAGAGAGAGAGGCTGAGGTAAGGGACAGACAGGTTTAATGACAGAATTGGTGATGCATGGAAATTGGTGATACAAGGAGATGTATGGGTGTGGGTTAGGTCAGGGGTGCCGTTAGAAATTGTCGGCCCCCTGAAAAAAAATGAACCCCCCATCCCAACCATATCATAGTCCTCTGTGGGCCATGTGAAGCTCTGGGCCCCCTGAATTGTCATGATCTACCTCCCGAACCCCCACCCCCTTAGGGACACCCCTGGGTTAGGTTGAGAGATAGAAATGATTGATAAATCAGCTATCAGTTGAGAAGCATGTGTGGTTTTCATATGACTATGCCCTGTAATTGTGCTGTGGCATAGTCTGTCAGGTCACACCAGTTTAAAAGACAGAGACAGTTTGAGATAACAAAGTGACAGATGTGTGAAAGAGAGAGAAAGTGAGTCATCCAGCCCAGAGGTAGAAGGTAGAGATGTGAAGAATGGCAGAGAGCGAGAGAGAGAGAGAGAGAGAGACAGAGAGACAGAGAGAGAAGGTGGTACACACTTACACACCAGGAACCTGAATAATTATTAAAGAGGTAACATTGTGAGTGGAAGGAAGTGGAAGCAAGGAGAGAGCCAGAGAGGGGGAGGGAACGAGAGAGAGAGACAGAGGGAGGGAGAGACCGAGACAGAGAGTGTGTGTGTGTGTGTGTGTGTGTGTGTGTGTGTGTGTGTGTGTGTGTGTGTGTGTGTGTGTGTGTGTGTGTGAGGGAGAAGTCCCTGTGCTGTCTGGACTGCTCAGGGACACGCGCTAAGGCTGCTAATTAAGCTGACGGCCTGAGCCCTGCCGGTGACCCGAGGGGTCCACTCTCCAGCGAGGGGACATCTGGGAGCACCATGGCTCTGCACCGCATGGCTTTACACTAACACACACACACACACACACACACACACACACACACACATCTGCTTAAACACATACACATACAGACACACACACAAGCACAAACACACACACACACACACTAATGTCTACACACTAATAATCACACACACACACACATACACACACACACACACACACACAGGCAGACATGTACACACCTATATACACACACACACATCTACACACACACTAATAATCACACACACACACACACATACAGGCAGTGTGTGTGGTGCAGGTGTATGTACACACCTATATACACACACACACATCTACACACACACTAATAATCACATCACACACACACACACACACACACACACACACACACACACACACACACACACACACACACACACTTACACACACACACACAGGCAGTGTGTGTGGTGCAGGTGTATGTACACACCTATATGCACACACATGGCCAATACACACACACAAGCTGGCAATGTGGGGAGAGTAGGCTCCTTGAGATGTCCTTGAAGAAAAGAACAAGAACAGATAGTCTTGCCGGTGTTTTGCTGGCTCTGTTTTCCAGCTGTGTCAGGTTTTTTCAAGATTCATTCACGATACAATATTTTGTTGTATTTGTTGTACAGGTACTACATGTAGTAAAATGCCACCCTGGGTCAGTCCCCAGACTATGACATAAAACTAAACTATAGGTAAAACTAAGAAGCAGCCTTTTATATACAAGCATGTTTGGGATTTCATGTGTTTGTGTGTGTATGTGTATGTGTATGTGTATGTGTGTGTGTGTGTGTGTGTGTGTGTGTGTGCGTGCTTGTATATCTTGTGTTATTTTATGAGGTGATGGGATAATCTGCTGTCCAGCAGTTGACTTATAAGGTAACCTACCGCCTTATCACCCGTACCTACAGGCAGTCTCTTGTCAGCAGACGCCATGTCAAATTGTAAAAACAGATTACAGTGGTACCCCACTATATGGGTTTTTTTTTTTTATTAATACATGCATGCTATGCCACTATGCAAGAAGTTTGTCAGAACAATATTATAATTTATGATAACTATACTGTAACATATACTATTGATTAAAATGCAGTAATAATTCAATAATACATAAAGTAAATATGTAGAGTATGTATTAAAACAGCATATGGGAGGGGTAGTTTAAAGGAGACCTTCGGTGTAAAATGAAAATTGGCATGTTAAAACAACATACCGAGTTGGTATGTGTACTGAGAAGCAAAACTGATTTAACCTGTTGCATTCACAGTTTAACTATTTTTTATAGTTTGACCCAGAAAGCTAACAATGGAAGTGGTAGGTGCCCTTAGACGAAGCATGATGACTACGCTATTTTTAAACCATTAAAACAGCTCGAAGAAATGCCACACTCCATCGGTAGTACAACAAAGGCTCTGGCATTCAAAACAAAGCACTGAGAATATTGTAAATGTACACAACATAAAGCTTAAACTGTAAAATAAAATGTTTTCTTTATGGTCTCTCTGTATCACAGATTTTCATCTATCAGCGGGGGTGGGGGGTGGAGGTTCTGGAATATAAGTACTGCGATAGATGGGGAATCACTGTAATCACTGGATCTGAGTGTGCTATTGCCATGGTTATTGTATTATCAGAAGGCAAAGCATGGAGGCAGCAGAACAAGCCTCTTAAAGCAGCACTATGCAACTTTTTCGAGTTAAGTAATCATCTTCATAAGACAGCAGATGCTTAAGTGAGTCATTACCAGGCGAATTAAGACTTTCTCGACCGCCCCCACTGTCTGTCAGAATACCACGCTTGCAATATGTGGGTGTCTGTCCCGGCACCCTCAGACTCAAAAAAGTCTCGGACATCACAAGCAGGATCATTAAATTCTGAAGAAATTTTGAATTGACTTACCTTGATGGACATGACTGCTTTTGAATTCGCCAGTTACTCTGATCAGTTGAATGAAAAACACATGCACATGGTGAGGGGAAGGAAAAAAACAATCTATTTTTATGAGTGTCCACTTACTTGGAGACCCTATGGGGAGCTCCACTGAGAAAAAAAAAAAAAAACACTTAAAGTTGCATAGTATCTCTAGAAGGTTCTAGATAGGCATCACCAGTGTATAAACAAAATATACTCTTGTCTCTGAAACACGTATCTAACTGGCCTGGTGTAGGGTTCTTTCATGTTATGGGTAGTACGGGTAGTACTGGACTAAATACGAGTGAATTGCATGACACGATTTAGCTTAAAGAAGGCTTATGGGGGCTTTGTTTGGTGATGTTTTAGGTAAGGTCCTGCAGTGTAGGCATTTTTTTACATTTCATTGGATGTTCTTCAAGACTTCGAGACCTTTACAGTCATTGAACAGTTGCCTGTACAACAAAATGAGATAAGCAAGGCCACAAAGATACAAGGTAAAAGTGTCAAAGTGTCAAGGGAGGAAGCATTGCAGAAACAAAGGAAGAAGAGGGTATTTACAAGGGCATATAAATAATAATCAGTAAAAGGAGAATGGGACATGCACATAAGTTAAAAATAAAAAGTAATATTGCACATAATAGGTGTTGAGCACATAATAGGTATTGCTATAGTAGGTATCCAGTGGTAATAGGTATCCAATGTTCCGGATTTGGGCGACAGTTGCTCAGTAGGTAGAGGACCCAGCCAGCATCCAAAGGGTTCGATTTCACCTTCTCTTAGCACCCCAATTAAACTGTACTTAAACAGACGACGAACCCCATCCTGCTCTCGATGTGTTGAGTGGTGCCTTCCATGGCAGCCTTCGCAACTGTGCCAGCGTGAATGTATATGCTAAATAGGTGAATGTGAGGGATTCAGTGTCAAAACACTTCGAAAAGAATGTGCTATGTAAATGCAGTCCATGTACCATTATATTGCAGTACATCGGAAGTCCTTTAGCAAATGCTGTTATTACATTACACGGTGCTGACGCTGTTATCCAGAGCAACTTGCAGTTATTTGGGTACAGGGTTTCAGTTACAGTTCCTGGAGCAATGTGGGGTTAGGTGCCTTGCTCAAGGGCACTTCAGGCATGGATGAGGGTGCAGGAGAGCACTAGTTGTTTAACCGCCCACCCACATTCTTCCTACTGGAACAGGATTCAAACCTGCCACCCTCTGATCCCAAGACCAAGTCTCTAACCACTAGGCCACAGCTGACCCCTCTTATCTGTGTGAGTGTTTTAGTGAAGTAACTCCAAAGACAATCCACCTGGAGCAACTTTGGGTTGGGTGTCAGTTATACAGCGACACTTCTTTCGCTTCCAAAACTAGCGTTGCTGTAAGGACATGTTAAGGTTTGTTCCTGTTGCGTATGTTATATGGACCTCCATTTCACTATTACGGTTTAACAGATTGTAACTTTGAGCGCTTCATGTTTTTTAGAAGCCTTGCTGTTTCTTTTTTTTTTTTTGCTGAGGCACATCGCAACGGTCAAACCACTTCTCAGTCGCATGATTACATTCCAAAAAGTTAATTTGACGCGCCTGGCGGAGAAAAAAAGCATCACTGTATGAACGGCATCTTAAGTATCTTGCTCAGGGACACCATAGTTGTAGATCAGGGATTTAAACTTACAGTCATGTGGTGTTCTGTCTGCTAGTTTTGACCACTGACCACCGGACCTTTAACCCCCCACACAAGACCACTACTCCTGCCCCTCTCAGAGCCACATGGTGCTTAGTAGGTTTCGCCTATGATTTGGTGTATAAGCACAGAGACACCCTAGCATGGTTGGATTCTGGGAACAGTGAGCATGTTTATCTGTCGTTTGCGTGACCAGTGTGGCTTTCATGACTGTAAACTGTTCTTTAACATGAAGGATTTAAGGATTACATGCAAATGTCCCTGTCTGTGCTGTTTTTGAGGTACATGTAATTGAGTCTCTCAAAGGCATGTTATTGAGCAGGTACACAGACACACAGACACACAGACACACACACACACACACACACACACACACACACACACACACACACACACACACACACACACACACACACACACACACACACACACACACACACATTAATTGGTTGTGTGTGACATACCAAGTAACAGAAGACAGGATTTGTGAAAGTGGGGCCAGTGGATTGTCAAAGGTCTCAGGTTGAGATGTTGTTTGAGAGCACCATGGAGGAAAGGGAGAGAGGTACTGTAGGTAGAGAAAAGAGAGAGAGAGAAAGAGGGTGAGAGAGAGAACTGGAGAAAAGACAAATGCATTCGAAAGGTTTAGTAACAGCTGAGTGACAGGGGAATCCTGAAAATCCGCAAACAATGCAATGTAATGGTGAAAAATTGGCACACATGCACGCACACACACTCACAAGCACACACACACACACACACACACACACTCACAAGCACACACACACACACACACACATACACACACACACACACACACACTAGGGGTTTCCTTGGCAACTGGATTAAATAAGCTTGAGTCTTTGTGTTGAGCATCTTCTCATTTTAGAATCCGGCCCTCCCTTCCTCCCCTCCCCTTCTCTCCTCCAATTGGCATCTCTGTGTTACACACAATCTTGCCAATAAAACACAATATGCTCCTTTTACTCATCTCTCCCTCTCTCCCTCCCTCCCTCTCTCCCTCCCTCCCTCTCTCCGTCTCTTCTTTTCCCTCAGTGTCCTCCCTCCTCCCTTTCAAAACCACCCCTCCCTTCCTTTCTCTAGCTGTCTCTTTCTACCACTAAATTGGCATTCTTGTACTGAAGACGGCTCAGTGTTGAGTTCTGAGCCTTGGGTTTGGTCACGACTTCCCCTGGAGGAGTTGGTGCGTAGTTATGCACAGCCCCTCTGTAGTAGTCAAACCTCAGATGTGTTTCTTACCAGTCACGCTTAGCCGGACAGAGTTCTGGTCAACCCTTTCTGGGACATGCCTCACGCAGGGAACGGTGTGCACGGCTTCACCACACCCTCACACGTGTGTGGCTGGCTGTGCTTGTAGCACTGAAGTCAGCCACCAGTAGGCGCTGTTGAACACCACACTCAGAAGGATGGGGTGCTGAACTCGTGAAAGCCGATACAGCATATTTTTTGGGCAAATGGTTATCTGTGTAAAACTTTGGGTCGTGTCATAAGTACTTCGTGGCCTGTACTGTAAGGAGAAGGAATGCAAACTGCACCTTTGCATATTTCCCAGGTTCCACAAGTGAAATGATTTCATTTCTCTGACTCTGTGTCTGGCTTTAAATTTAAATTCAAATATTCAGAATACTCGCATACACTAGACTATGCCTACACTGATGTTTCTTGCCCAAGCATCAACAACTGCTAACACAAAAAACACAGTAACGAATTATGGTGATAATGCTTCTCTCCTTTTTTTCTTGAGTGTCTCTGTTTTTCTTTCCATCATTTTTTCTTTAATGGCGTGCCAAATTTGCCGTGTTGTGTGCCATTAAAGTATGATAAGCCGCTTTGCACCGACCCTAACAACCGTCATCAGAGCCATGACAGCTGTCAATAATGTAGCAGTAACTAAGGCCGGTGATGGTGACGGCATCGTCAAGGAGACGGGATATATTTCACACGCAGCAGTGGCAGGGTTTCTGCTTATCATACCACTCACTGTGTGTGTGTGTGTGTGTGTGTGTGTGTGTGTGTGTGTGTGTGTGTGTGTGTGTGTGTGTGTGTGTGTGTATCTGTGTGTGTGTCTGTGTATACGTGTGTGTACCTATGTGTGTGTGTTTCTGCTTATCATACCACTCACTGTGTGTGTGTGTGTGTGTGTGTGTGTGTGTGTGTTTGTGTATCTGTGTGTGTCTGTGTGTGTGTATCTGTGTGTGTGTCTGTGTGTACGTGTGTGTACCTATGTGTGTGTGTATGTGCGTCTGTGTACCTGTGTGTCTGTGAGTGTGTGTGAGTGTGTGTGTGTGTGTGTGTGTGTGTGTTTTTACCTGTGTGTGTGTGTTTACTGCAGTTAGTTCAGTGCGGAAGGCAGAGTAACAACACTGTGTGATTTTGTTCTACCCACAGGCTTGGAGGAATAATCTCTGCATACAAAATAGTCCCTGATGAAATAGACGAGATCAAGGTAAGTCTTCCCCCGCCCTCTTTTTTCTCTTTCCCTCTTTTTTCTTCCTCTGTATCTTCCTCTCACTCATTCACTCTCTCCCTCACCCACCTCTCTGTACACAGCTCTATTTTCAGACTTTACATGATCTTTGCCCGTATTAGACTAGAATATTAATGATATGTGTGCCATTTCTTTTTTTTTGTCTGCTCCTCTGTTAAGTGTAGCTCAGTGCGACAGAGAGGAGATGGCACAGGGAATATTAAAAGCATACACCAGTGTAGGATATTAGCCAGTATCACCAAACCCTCAGTGGAAGGAGTAAGAATTGGGATAAGAATTTTTCACAACTGTTGCATCGATTAATCAAATGTCAAAAGAGGACGCCAATACATCAAATGCCTGTAGCATAAATGTCTGAATAGACGTAATTGATCGATATATTTTCTATGTGTGTGATGTATACAAAGGTATCACAGGCAATACTATAGTTATGGTTTGGTTTATATATAATGGTATGATTAGTACTATATGCACAATAGTGACAAGTGACAAAATGCCACTTGTGGCAAAATGGCCTTTTTGTATGGGGAGAGTACTAAGATCAAGGTGTGTGTGTATGTGTGTGTGTGTGTGGTTGCATGTGTGCGTCTGTGTATCCATGTATGTGTGTTTGCATGTTCATGTATATGGGCTTTGTGTCCACGTACATACGTGTGTGTGTGTGTGTGTGTGTGGGACAGGAAACGCTGGTGGACTGGTGCGATGAGAAGGAGCTGAACCTAATCCTGACCACCGGAGGGACTGGCTTCGCCCCACGTGATGTCACCCCCGAGGTACAAGACGACCCCCTCCTTTGTGTTTGTGTCCATGTGAGTGGGACTGCATGTGCATGTGTCTCCAAGCCTGCGTGTGCACGCGTGTGTGTGTGTGTGTGTGTGTGTGTGTGTGTGTGTGTGTGTGAGTGGGACTGCATGTGCATGCGTCTCTAAGCTTGTGTGTCAGTGTGTGTATGTGTGTGTGTATGTGTCTGTGTGTGTGGGACTGCATGTGCATGCGTCTCCAAGCCTTTGAGTGTGTGTGTGTGTGTGTGTGTGTGTGTGTGTGTGTGTGTGTGTGGGACTGCATGTGCGTGCGTCTGCGTGTGTGTGTGTCTATGTGTGAGAGTGTGACAGCAGGTGCCTGTGTCCACGCCTGGGTGTGTGTGCATGTGCATTGTTTGTGTTTCTTTGTTGCTTTGCCGTTTTGTTTTTGCTTGTTGTAAGAGTGTGTATGTAAGTGTGTGTGATATCTGTGTTTGCTACCTGTGCAGAATTTATGTGTGTGTGTGCGCGCGCGTGTGTGTGTGTGGGCGTGTTTTCCCTAATGGTCGCATGAACAAATGGGAAAAATAAAATGTTAAATTGTCTGGCAATTGTCTGTATCCCTCAGTTTCTCTCTGCATCTGTATCTCTCTCTCGTTTTCCCTTTCTGTCTTTCTCTCTCTCTCTCTATCTCTCTCTCTATCTCTCTCTATCTCTCTCTATCTCTCTCTATCTCTATCTCTCGCTTGTCTTTTTTCCACCCCACCCTTTGATGCATGCCATCTCCCCTCTCCTCTTCACTAAAGTATGTGTTTGAACTGCTGTTCAACGCAAGGGCACACTGGATGACGGCTGTGTGTGTGTGTGTGTGTGTGTGTGTGTGTGTGTGTGTGTGTGTGTGTGTGTGTTTCCCCCATGTTCTGTTGCACATTACTTCATCATTATCTCATTCCACACAGCGTGATATTCTCCACAGCTTTGAAGATTGTGTGTGACTGTGTGTGTGTGTGTGTGTGTGTGTGTGTGTGTGTGTGTCTGTCTGTCTGTCTGTCTGTTTCCAGTATGTATGAATCCAACGCTAATTGCAGCATTGTGATGATGCTGCTCATCAAACACTGATTGGATTGACTCAGGTTAACTGTATGTGGATATTTGTGTTCACGCCTGCCGTATTGCACACGTGTTTGCATGTGTACATTCAAATGTATTTAAAACATGTCCAAATACAGACAGTACTTTAACACAAGGGAACTTTATAGTTACATGCAGGAAATCATGCAGGTAATATTGATGTTTATGAATTAGTTCGGTCAATACACATTAGCTTGTAACTCTTATGTATGAAAAAGTAACGTTATGTTTTAGAATGTTTCTAAGGGCACAGAGCATGAAAATGTGATGATTGGTGGTTGTGTCTGTAAACTTTCACGTATTGCTTAACTTACATAGGCAGCAAGTAAACCTCTATGCTACATGACTTTACTGCCAAATTAAAATCGAAATGTAACCACCGTACTGGTGTTACACACTGGAGTCAAACAGTAGTGTATTTGTTTGTTTTTTTTTTGTTGTTTTTTTTTTCACAGAAAAAAAATAAAGCTAAAAGAAGTGGTGTATTGACAATATGGGGCTTACACAAAGAGCACAATGCACCAACCGTCAGCACCCCTTTCATTACAGGAATTCAAATCTTTAGGGTTTTTCTTTTTCAGTGCTTTGTATCTTCTACCTTTATTTTCACGGACTGACTCCAGTTCCATAAGTATGGCAGGTAACAGCATCAGTACTGCAGATCTTCTCTAAGATAATTGCTGGAGTGGGGCGTGTGTGATCCCACGCTGCACCTTTGTCCTTAAAGTACCCCAAAGGTATTTCACTGGATTCCGGTCAGGCAGCATACTTGGCCTGTTCTTAGTTTTGTCTTTTTTTCCTGACTGTGTGATTTTGGCAGTGTGCTTTGGATCTTTTATAATGCCGGAATGTTCCTTCTCTGCCAAATGTCGGAAGAGACCAGGGCTCATATTGTCCGCTAGGATTTTGCTGTATTCACAGACATTCCTGACGCAATTAATGAATATCATCTCCCAGATTGCACCCAACACCATTTTTTTGCACTTGTGAAGCCCAATATTGTAACCTCCCTCCATGCCTCACTGTCGCGATTATGCCTTCACAGCGGTAGTCCGCACCAGCTTCACGTCAGACATGTAGGACCCCACCTGAGCCAAACAAATTTATCTTGGTCTCATCTGACCGAAGAATGTGCTCCCAGCATTCATCAGGCGCCTTTTCATGCCCTCTGGCAAAGTTTAATCTCGCCGTTTTGTGTCCAAGAGCAAGCGAGGGAGCGAGGATGTTTTTTTTTTTTCCCTCCTTGGATGCCATCCATAGAAGGTTGACATTATGCAATGTCCTTCACACTGTGTCTGTGCTGTCACGGAAACTCTGATTTCCATTGATAACGCCTGAGCCAGTTGTAAAGCACTTGGCTAGCTAGACTGTATGAGTACCTCACTGTCGGTCAAGCCATTTAAGGACATCATCCTCAACAGCTCTGGTCAGTGGTGCTGCGGCTTGATCTGTGCCCCCTACTTATTGCTGCTCCAGCAGTGGTTTGACTCATTTTTAGGTGCTCACAAATTTGACCGTATCCTTTTTTTCCCTAGTAAAGTTTTCTAGTCGGACTTCTTCATCACTCTTTTTTTCCATTTGGAGTCATGTTGCAAACGGTAAATAGGTCAAAGGTCGTTTTGTCACTATGTCCAGACAGGCTAACAGAGAAACACAGTGGTACTCAGTTTTAGTTTCAATAAAAAAAACAGGCTTTCTAACTTGGGCATTTATGATTTTGAGGAGTGATATAGTTTTGAGTGATCTGTCAGTTACATGATATTGCACAGGGGCATACTCAGTTCCGTTGGGTAAGGTGCCATAAAGCAGCACTAATGCAACTTTTTTGAGTTAATTAATTATCTTCACAAGTCGGTAGATGCTTAAATGAGTCATTATCAGGTGAATAAAGACATTCTTGATGCTTCCCACAGTCTGTGGACAGCATACCACACTTGCAATATCTGGGTGTCCGTTCCGTCTCACAAAGTGCTGAATGTCACGAGAAGCAGGAACACGTTGAACTCTGACTGTACTTACCTCTGTGGACATGACTACTTTTTGTATTCGCCGGTAATCTGATCAGTTAAATTGAAAACATATGCACACGGTGAGGGGAAGGGAAAACAGTCCATTTTTAGAGATTGTCCATTTAGTTGGAGACACTAGGGGGAGCTCTATTGAGAAAAAGCACTCGAATAGTTGCATAGTATCTCTTTAAGTACCTTAGATATAATGGTAGAAATGTGACTGGTGAAATATGATAGTTAAGTGAGCTGAGCTAATTGTTTCATAGTGCAAAGCCATCCACTTCTCAACATTGAAACAGCAGGGTAGATTGTGGGGTATTGGTAAGCATAGTTTCTGTAGAAAGCGCTCTTCCCTGTTGGATTGCAGGTCCATGGCTTACGGTAGTCTTTAAGACAGGACTGACTGTCTTAAAAGATATAAGATTCACAGTAGTTAAAGTACTTTTTTCCAAGACCCTGATATAGTGTGGTGTCACCCACTTGCTCTCACTAAGTAGTTGTATATCATAGGATAGCAGTGTGCATTCAAAGGTAAGAGAGGCAAGTTCAACCTGTAGGATAGATGGTTTACCTTTGATAAAAACTGAAGTTGTGCATCATCCTATTACTTATGTGTCTGGAAGTACTCAAAGCATTTGTGGTCTTGTCAGTATAGTAGTATTGATTGTGTGTGTGTGTTTGTTTGTGTGTGCGTGTGTGTGTGTAGGCTACCAGAGAGGTCATTGAGAGAGAGGCCCCTGGAATGGCCCTGGCTATGCTTATGGGATCTCTCAATGTCACACCGCTTGGTATGCTGTCCCGGTGAGTGTCTGCCCCTAGACACGTACACACATACACACACACATCTTTATAAACACTAAACAGTCACAATCAATAGTATAGCACATAAACACACACACACACACACACACACACATATGAATATTGTTATATATAATGAACACACCCCTCTCTCAGTGTTAAGAGCTTGATGTGTTCTTTTACAGACCAGTATGTGGCATCAGAGGCAAAACCCTTATCATCAATCTGCCTGGCAGCAAGAAAGGATCACAGGTTTGTGCTAATGTACAACCTTTGTGTGTGTGTGTGTGTGTGTGTGTGTGTGTGTGTGTGTGTGTGTATGTGTTTGTGTTTGTGTTTATACGAACGTGTGAGAGCATTTTTTTGTGTTTACTTTTCATTCGTGTATCCTTGTAAGAAGCTTAATATGTCAGGTGCCCCCTCCCCGCCCAACATTGAGAGATTTCGCTGGCTGTACACACACACACACACACACACACACACACACACACACACACACACACACACACACACACACACGCACACACACACACACACACACAGTATATCCCCAAATCACACACAAACCCACACAACTTATTGTTTTTTACTATGGAAACACACACACACACACACACACACACACACACACACACACACACACACACACACACACACAAAACCACATTCTATAACATTTCCACTCTACCACATAAAGCTTACACACATGTGCATGCACACAACCCACTTTGTACGGACACACTCATAACACACCAAAATCTGTACACTCTCACTCTCCTGCCCTCTCTCTTTTTCCTTTGCTCTCTTACACACACACACACACACACACACACACACACACACACACACACACACACACACACACACACACACAGGCTCCCTGAGTGTTAGCATTGTGTCCAATCCTATTAGGGTAGCTCAGCTGAGAGTGGTGGCGATGCGGATGCAGCATAAATCTGCCTTACCCATCAGGCCCGGCGAGTGGCACACGCTTTGATGTGGGGACCCACGGGCCGAGCAGGGGATTAAACTTTCACGAACCCCTTTATGCACACTCCAGCCCAGATACAACCTCTCTCTCTCTTTTTCTCTCTCTCTCTCTCTCTATCTCTCTCGCTCTCTCTCTCTCTCTCTCTCTCTCTCTCTCTCTCTCTCTCTCGCTCTGTCTATCTCTCTATCTCTCTCGCTCTCTCTCTCTCTCGCTCTCTCTCTATCTCTCTATTTCTCTCTCTCTCTCTCTCTCTCTATCTCTCTCGCTCTCTGTCTCTCTATCTCTCTCTATCTCTCTCTATCTCTCTCTATCTCTTTATCTTTCTCGAGTCTCTCTCGTTTCTCTCTCGTTTATCTCTCTTTCTGGTTTCTCTCTCTCCTCTTTTTTCTGTTTCTCTCCCTGTCTACCTCCTTCCTTCTGACTTATTTTTTGCCTTCCTTGGTCAATTTTGTCCTCTTTTATCTGTGTCATTCTTTTACCTCACAGTGTGTTTCCTTACTGTGTGCACTGTGTATCCACATGCCTTTCTCTTTTTCTCTCTCTCTCTCTCTCTGTCTTTCTGTGTCCGTCTTTCTGACTCTGTCTCTTTCTCTCTCTCTCTGTCTTTCTGTGCCCGTCTTTCTGACTCTGTCTCTTTCTCTTGCTCTCTCTGTCTCTTTGTCTCTCTCAATTCAGTTCAATTGAAGTGAACTTTATTGGCATGACGATGAGTTCATTGCATTGCCAAATCATAATATCTAAACAATACAGTATGATAAACATACATATATGATAAACATACATTTATACATACAAACAAAATGGTGTGTGTGTGTGTGTATGCATGTGTGTGTTTGTGTGTGTATGTGTATGTGTGTATATGTGTGTTTGTGTGAGTCTATGGGGTCTGTGTGTCGGTGTGATGGAGTGACCATCACTAGAGTTGTGGGTGTCCTCTGACTGCCATCCCAACGAGCCTGGCTCTTTGGCGTTGCGGTCAGAGCCCTGTTTGGTACCCCGGAGACCCGGGTTTGAAGCCGGGTGGGGTGACTTTTCCTACCCTTCGCTACAGTCGGTGTGGTGTGTTCTGAAATGGTGTTGATTGTTGTGTCGCTCCTCTCAATCATAATCCTTTCATTTTTGTCCCTCCATCTGTCGCCAATGGCTGCGACCTCTGACCCCCCCACCCCCCCCACCCCACACTGCAGGAGTGCTTCCAGTTCATCCTGCCGGCGTTGCCGCACGCCATCGACCTGCTGCGGGACGCGGTGGTGCGCGTGAAGGAGGTGCACGACGCGCTGGAGGACCTGCCCTCGCCGCCGCCCCCCCTCTCGCCGCTGCCCCCGCCCGGCTCGGGCAGCCCGCGCAAGCAGACGGAGGACAAGGGCGTCCAGTGCGAGGAGGAGGACGAGGAGAAGAAGGACAGCGGCGTGGCCTCCACCGAGGACAGCGCCTCCTCCCACATCACGGCGGCCGCCATCGCCGCCAAGGTGGGTGCACTCTGGGTAAAATCTCAGGACATCTCAGGACATCTCAGGACATCTCAGGGTCAGAAGTCAAGTCACGTCACGTGTATTCATAAAGTACTTTAAAAACAACACCAACAGCTGACCAAAGTGCTGGACCAGCAGGGGAATACGACTTGGTAGACAAACAGGAAGGACAACATAAAGTGAGCATGACCCTAAATACAGATAAATCACTAGGACATTCATGCTGTACTAAACGCCAGGGCATACAAATGGGTTTTAAGCTGAGGTTTAAAAGCAGCCAGGGAAGGGCGAGGGCCAGGCGTGTGTGCAGTGGCAGCTTGTTCCAGAGCTGAGGAGCAGTCACTGCAAAGGCCCAGTCAGTCCTGCTGTTTAGCCTGGAGGCAGGAAGAACTAGGCAGAGTTGGACACACCCTGGATGGTGTGTGAACTTTTACAAGACCTGATAGGTGGAGGTAGTGCGGAGGCGGAGCTGGTCGGCTGACCCATGGGCTCCAGACGGTGCGAAAGTAAAAGTTCTGCCCCATATTTGTTCCAACCACTTCACTCAACCAGCTGATCCTAAATAGCTCAACTCACCAGCCAGGTAGACAAATGAATTATAGATCTCAGCAATGTTAAGGCAGGAGGAACACATGGCAGAACTTTTACTTTGTCAACCCGGTTTGTCCACCTCTGGTAAATGTTGCCGTGGTGACAGAGGCTTGCATGTCATGGAAGCCACTGATGGGTGGGTGTGTTGGTGGGTGGTTGTGATGCTTTTTGGGCAGATGCCATGGCAACAGAAACCATGGAGATAGCTGATGTAGGGACAGGGGTGGGATAAGCTGTAAGCTTTTGGGCATCCATTATCCAAGCGTTAGTTGGATTGCATTACATATCTGTTGTGTTTCCATGACTTCACACTTATTTTTTTCTTTTTAAGTTTCTTTCCAGTTTGTGTGTATGTCTGCATGCAGGTTGCATGTACATGTTTGAGTGTGTTTGTTTGTGTGTTTGTGTGTGTGCACACACAAGTGTCGGTGTGTTCAACTTGACATCTGAACCACATCCCTTTGTTGCACCATCTCCATCATCAGAGCATGATGTCCTACCCCAGTCACGCCGTTGTCATGGCGAAGGGCGGGCAGTACGTGCCCGGTCTCTTCCCCCCTCCCCCCAAACATTTCACCTGCTCCTGCTCTGGTGACCAGCCGGTAAGACCACACCCCCACTACTCCATATGCAATCACATCACACCTGGGGTCAGTGACACAAAGGGACTTCAGCTAGGGCTGAGTGATGTGGCCAAAAAATATTACAATATATTTTGTCATATTGTCTGATACCGATTTTTATCACGATTGTTTTTACGCAGATACTGCCAGTTTGAGAGCATGTTGATTAAAACCTGTCTCGGAAGGCACAGGCTACCAACATACCTCTCAGCTTTATTTGCTCCATGTCACTTTGGCCATAACCAAACTATCACCACACGACTCACATTGTATACCTTTTTTGTCAACAGTGACATCAGCTTTAGGACATAACTTCAACTCATGTCCGATTAAATATGGCCAAGGCTAATCATCGTGATTGACCGCCATTTTATCCCGACCACCAATCACGATTGATTAGTCACTTGTGGCTTATGTTTTTGTTAATATTTAAGTTTCTGAACAGATGCTTTTTTTTTTTTCAAACACCATTAGTTTTATATTCAAAATAAGGACCAAATAAAATAAGAGTGGTAGGGTATCTGGAAAACTCCACACGCTGCTAAAGTGGACAAATGAACCCCATGTTATTTGTTTCCACTTCGTGGAGTCTGAACTACATGAAAATGTTTTATTTGTTACACTTTATTTTACTGTCCCTGTTACATAAATTTGGTACGGTGTGACAAAGTATGTAACAATATGTAACATTATGTCCTTACACTGTACCATAGGCTTAGGGTTAGTAAGTACATAATATTACATACACTGAAAAAAGGAACCGTAAAAATAGTTTTACCATTTTTTTAAATGGAATGGAACGCTTGCAGATCATGAGGAGATATTAGCTCGGTGTTAAAAAGTGTTACATGTTTATTAGATACACAAAGTGGCTGATTTTAACTGATAACACAACCCCACTTCCCCAGTTGATCTATGAGCAGACAGACAGTTTCTACTAGACATGGAGAGGTGTGTAGCCACATATTTTCCTCAAGAAGAACAAACCATAGTCCTTAACAGCTATACGGACTTCAAATCTATAATACAACCTAATAGCGCCATAGTTGCCGCAGCCAAAGCTGTGGGGGAAAGAAGGCTGACCAAAAAACTTGCAGGCTTTGTGCATGCGTAATTTAACAGGCTCATCAATACCAGTGGCCCATCATTGTGCACTAGAGCACTAGTGGATCTGACCATAATCGCAATTGTGTATTCCATTAAATTAATGGCTTGCTTCGATGCGTTCTTATGGCGTGTACGTCAATATCAGCATCACTCTCTCGGATGCAACCCTGGCGGTGTTAAACGGTCTCTCACTGTCTGGGTGCAGAGGTCGAAGGGGGATTTCCCAAGGAATGGAGATGGCATTTTCCAAAAGGATCGATTAGTCAGTAGACAGTGTTTTTTTTTTCCAACATTGTGATCCGTTACTTCAAACAGGACCTGCTTGGGAGCAGGTATAGCATAAGTTACCATGGAGACACACCCAATTGACAACGAAAACCCAGTACTGCCACCTGCAGTTGTTTAGCTAACCGCAAAAACTGCTTTGTAGTGCAGGCTTTAGATTTAGATTTAGGCCTTATTTGTTATAGTTTATTCAGCCGTAGTCAGAATCACCCTAAAAAACACAACAATAAAAGAAATAATACAAATGAAATCCCTTTTGACCTTAGGTTTCTGTGCCCTCAAAGTGTTCAGCAGATTTTAGAAGACACCGTTTACCAAGAAAATTAACGGTGAAAGTTAAGTTGAAAAAGTATGAAAAATATGATCTGTGATCTTGTGGTGTGATTCTGAAAGCTCTTGTTTGGTCTCTTTCTTTCTTTTCTTTCTTTTTTTCTTTCTTTCTTTCTTTCTTTCTTTCTTTTTTTCTTTCTTTCTTTCTTTCTCTCTCTCTCTCTCCCTCCATCTGTGTCCCTCAGATCCCAGACTCTCTCAACTCGCGAGGTGTCCAGGTGTTGCCGCGGGATACAGCCTCCCTCAGCACGACGCCGTCCGAGTCACCACGCGTCCAACAGTCCCGCTATTCCACCGGCTCCTGCCCCACCCCCAAGGTAAGAGCCCTCCTCCTCTACCTCATCCCTCTCTCCTCCCTCTCCTCGTCCTCTTTCTCCTTTTTCATCTCTTCTCCTGTCATCCCTCTGTTCTCATGTCCATCTCCCATTTACACCACCTCCTGCCTCTACATCAAAGGAAGAACTCTTCCCTCTGTCTCACTCTCTCTCTCTCTCTCGTTTTTTCTTTCTCATCCCTTTCTCCTTTGTTATTATCTTTTTTTTTTTACTCTGATTTACCACCTTCTTTGTGGTACCAAGCTCCTCTCCTCTTTATTTTCTCTTCATTCCTCCATCTCTCTCATCCCTCTCTTCCATCCCAGCCCATCCTTTCTTTTCCTTTGACCTTCCTCTTCCTCTTCCTCTCTCTCACTCTTTCTCTGTCTTTCTTACTCTCTCAGTCTTTCTTCCACTGGACAACTCTCAGCTCTTCTGTCATTGGTGATTTTCTGTTTTGATTTGCAACACAGCGTGCTGTGTGTGTGACATCATCAAAAAGTGCCCACCCACCCCTGCTTCACCACCCCCTATCTCTGCTTACCTCTTCTCACTGCTTTCTTTTTTCTTTTTCAGGAGAATGTCAGTCTCACCCCTCCTCCTCCTCCTCCTCCTCCCCCCCTCCCCTTTTCCTTCTGCTTCCTTAACATTCTGCAGTCATTCCCCTACAGCATGGAGCTCAGCCATTGTTTGCCCACTTTCTATTTGGGTGGAGCGTTGACTGTCATGGGTGGGGTTACCACACCACCTGAAATGTTTTTTTTTTTTTTGTTGTTGTTGCTAGTTTTTTGTAAAGGAAGGCTGGGAATTGACTGTTGCAGTCATGTTATTTCTTTGCCAGTGAGATAGGCATGTATAATTCTGGCTCAATTCAATTTAGTGGTTTTTTTTTTTTTTGTTTTTTTTTCTAACATTCTGCATTCAAGGTTTGTCTTCAGGAAGCCTTGTTGTGTTTCTTGTTGTTCTGTCAGTTTCGTCAGGCCAGGATTCGTGCTTTGAGAGGAGTGTGGGGTTCCTAAGGGTGTCGTTATAGGTTTTTAGATTTGCCGTAGCGATGGCATCCTGTCGTGAGTTCTCTTGTCTCCCATTGGTCAGATTTGAATTTTTTCCCCCCCATGTCCCGTCGCACAATCCCACTCCCATCTCACACACGAGCTACAGCTGGTGCCATGGCAACAGAGAATATTATTCTGGGTCTCGATACGGTTGCTGCCCCATTTCACCACCGTGTGTGTGTGTGTGAGAGAGAGAGAGAGAGAGCGCAAATGAACGTATGTGTTTGTTGGAGGGTAGATGTTTATGTATTTGTGTGAGTACTACTTTGGACTATAAAATTTGACAGATAGCTTGCAAAGTGTGCATTTTTTTGTGTTTTCCTTTTTCTCCTAAGTATTTCTTTGTGTGTGCCTTGTGTATGTTTTATGTTGTTAAAGGGTTGCAGGGCTACACACACAAACACACACACACACACACACACACACACACACACACACACAGACCGCATGTACGGCAGTGCTCTGAATAAATCATGCTGACTAATGTAAATGAATGGAAGTCCCTCTGCAATGCCACAGAGCTGGAGCTGGAATGCTAATACTCCCTCTGTCTCCATCTGGTGGCCAAGATGTGCAATACACTCCTGCAAAATAGACCACTAGTGCCAGTCAGTCAGTCACTAAACAATGAAATCCACAGAAAAAATGCAATATACTATCTATGATCAAAACAGTTTAGTTGTTCACTGTTGTCACTGTAATGGTGGCCTACAATTTATATTATTAAAGTTGTGTGTTGAAAACTCTTGAAGTAGTACAGCTGCCATATGTACTGCATATACTATTACTTGTATACTTAGGCATCAGCTCACACAATCACTGAAGCATACTTCATACATATTTCATGCACATACTGAAGCACACAGTTGTTGCATGCTGTTTGTGATGCATGCCACAGTAAAAAGCATGTGATCCTACTTCCTAGTAATATGTTGTTCCTTTAGAACAGTGACCCTGTTGCAGTACATAGAACTGAGCTGATGGTGCCACTTGAACAGACACCATGGGCTCTATTTTCACGATCATATGCGCATTGTCTAAAGTCTGTCGCGCAAGTTGTTTTGGGGGCGTTCCCGACACAATTTGGTATTTTGACGGCAGGAAAAGCGAACATTGCACCAGGCGCATGTTTCAAAAGGGTTGGTCCTAAGTTACCTAATTAATCATAGGTGTATTCGGGGCGTAACATGCAATAAACCAATCAGAGTTTATACTCTCATTCCCTTTAAAAGCCAGCCGTGCTTTTTCCATGGCCTGTTGCTATTACGATGGCGTATTTGCCATCAGGAGCGTTTTTCTTTGAAGACCGATCTGCTCGAGACCGATGAACAATGTGTATATTTTTATTAAAAAACAGATTGCTCAATAAATGTGCATTATTGCAAAATATGTGTCAGTGTTTATGTCTTTGCACTTAGTAAATAATCAGGCTACTCAGAACAGCTAATTCGTATGCAATTGGACATCTTTTTGGAGCTTGAAGACGTTTTAAGCGCTGTTGTTGGCATGATGTATGCCAATATATGTATGACAATAGCCATCGTCCCCTAAAAGCGACTCATTAAGAGGGAGATCCCTCTCGTTGTATCCCAAAGCGTGTGCACCCATAAAATAGCTTTTCAGCAATGCGCAACTGACGACAGACCAGGGTTTTGTTGGTCACTGGAGGATTTAATTTTTGCGTCCTTATAATAGCATCTGGCACGCTTTGCGCCAGACCACACCTCTTCTTTTCGCTGACACACCCGTGACAGCGCAGTGTCATCTGCTATCTAGACAACGTGATTTTTTGCCTGAAAAAATGAACGATGCGCTGGCACAGAATAGTAATGACACCATGCGCATGTCGCGAATGCACAGTGCGCCGCGGCATGATAGGGCCCCATTTGTGTATTTTCAGAAGTAAACTATTAATGACACACAATAGCTGTTTAAATCCACAGCTGGATATTTTATGCTAAATGCCAAAAAAATGGTGGTCAGGAGAGCTACTGCACTGCTATATCAAATAAAGGTGTTCTTTGTAAACAAGAGCTTGATTCATAAATGTAGGAAATAATTGGTTTGACTTAAAAGTGTCCATGTTCAGGTCTTCCCAAAGGACAGCTGGATGTGGTTAGTGGGAAGGATAGCCCACCTATTACTGACTATAGCCATAGTAAGGTTACTTACTTAGACACTGTCTTAGCATGTCAACAGGTGGTGAGCTGTAGAAATTCAGAAGGTGTGTTACCCTTAATCAGTTCCTTCCAAAAAATGTCTTGCATCCATATGTTCCCATTAGTACTTGGCTTTCACATTGCCAGGGATATACTGCTTTGCTCGCCGCTCTGCTTGCCCCGGCTGGTTGTGGTTGCGCTGTGCCTGTTGCTGACGCTGAGGGTCGCCATCCACTTTTGTGTATTGTGTATATACACTGGCGCATTCTTTTCTATGGAGTCCAGCAATCCATACATGTCGCACCTGCAAAGCATTCTGGGCATGCGATCCGACAGTTCACGGAGCTACCCTGCATGAAGTCATGTACATAAAGTTCAAAATGTTCAACTTTATTTAAACGATTCCATCCGATGTAGGTTACGGTTGTGAGTGCACGTAGGTCACAATAGGCAAAAGTGGACGGGCGCCTTAAGCGGGGTTTCCGAAAATGTTACGTCTCTGCAGTTTTTCTTTGTTCACATGAGTTCACGTCACGCAACAGAGGCATGGTTATGGGTGTGGAAAAACAACACTTTCTGCACTCCTCCACGACAGCGGCAAACTGGGAAACCAGGGAAACAGTTAAAACCAAAGGGGTTCAGCGTACAGCGGCATGGCTACTGCCTACAATCTGAAAGCACCTTTAGGATGAGGTAGTTGAAGACATAAAAAAGAAAGGGTTTTACAGTGGTACTTCAGTTAGTTATGATAGTTACTCACGCGCTTGTGGCAATATTGGAAAAGGTATGGAATTTTAGAATCTCCAGCCTGAGAATGTCATGATAATCGATAAATTCATTGAGAGGTCTGAGAAAGTCATTCATAGACATAAGGAAAGGTACTGTAGCATTCCCTATTTCCCATGGTTGTGTTTGAAGATAGAAAGTCCAGCATGGTGTTGGTTTCAGTTAGATTGGCATAGCACGCAAGTCATTCTTTTTTTATTTAAACGTTAGGCCCACCATGTGAAGTGAAGTGTGGAACTTGTAGGTTCTGAAAGGCCATTGAATTGATTTCATTAAAACACTTAAATGAAAAACAATTAATTAAAATAAATTGGATACCTAGTTTCTTCAATTGATACTGCAGGCAATTATGTTGACATGCTTATTAAAAATTTACACAACAGTCAGTACATTTACACAACAATCAGTGTTTTTCTAGTTATCCAAAAAAAAAAGTTATTTCCTCACTTGGAAACCCTTGAAATATCCATTAATCTTTGTGGTCTAAGACAGTCACTGATGAGAATCTCGTTAAGCTGAATTCTTATAAATGTGCATGATTGTTGCGTGTTATGTGTTAACGGTAACAGCATAGGAGGGGTGTGTGTGTGTGTGTGTGTGTGTGTGTGTGTGTGTGTGTATGTGTGTGTGTGTGTGTCTAAGTGAGTGACATTAATAAAAAAAGGACAAGTGTGTGATAAGAAGACAAGTGTGTGAACTCCTCCTCCTCCTGAACCCTC
>CM050205.1:20685000-20742500 GCA_027475355.1 Coilia nasus
TATGTTGTTGCGTTGGGTTTTTTTTTGTGTTTTACTTGTTGTTCTACTTGTCATTTTTTGAAACATATTTCTTCATTGTAGTATAATGCGCTCTTGTTGTTCCCACATCCTTGTTTTTTGTCTTTTTTTTTTTTTCGTTGTTTCTTTTACTTGTGCTGGAGTGTTGAGTGTCGATCGATGTTTGCGTTTTTTGGCTCTGTGGTGGCTCTCTCTTCTCTTCTCTTCTCTTCTCTTCTCTTCTCTTCTCTTCTCTTCTCTTCTCTTCTCTTCTCTTCTCTTCTCTTCTCTTCTCTTCCCTTCTCTTCTCTTGGTTTGTGGTTGAGTCGATGTTCCTGTATGGGCCGCTCATGCAGTGTTTCAGATGCCTGTGGAACGTGTGCGCGCTCTAGTGCTGTAGTCGGACCATGCTGTCGCCATTACTGTCACCCGCCTCTCCCACAACCCTCTTTTGTCTTTTCTTCTCTCTATCTCTCTCTCTCTCTCTCTCTCTCTCTCTCTCTCTGTTTAGTTCTTAATCTCTCTCTCTCTCTCTCTCTCTCTCTCTCTCTCTCTCTCTCTCTGTATCTCTCTCTCTCGATCTCTATCTCTCACTGGCTTCCTATGTTTCTCTGTCGCTCTTTTTTCTCTCTCTCTGTCTTACTCTCTCACTCACCCTCTCCCTCTCTTTTGGTTTCTCTCGCACTCTCTCTCCTCCCTGTCTCTCCCTCTTTCCCTTTCTCCCACTCTTTTCACCATCGTCTTTTATTTTGTCTGTGTCCTCGCTAAGTCTCGTCCATCTGGGTTGCTTTGGTTCTTGTTGTAGTAGTGCTCTTGGTGAGTGTGTGAAGGTTTTTTTTTTTTAATTATGATTTCTCAACCGCTCAATATTACACTTGAGCAGTCCCATTCAGCACCAAGGCCAGGGCTACTCGGTCGGTGTCCCAGGTTGAACTTTGGGCCAGGTGGGGGTGGAGGGGTGGGGGTTGAGGGTGTAAAACACAGATCAGGTCCGGTCCCATTCTATTCACCTCCAGAACCAAAAAAAGTGATAAACCAAAACCATACCAAAAACAGGGAGAAGAAATGGGGGAAAATATAGGAGAGGTCAGTGAAACTTGCCACATACTCTCCACTTAAGGATGTTCACCTGACCCACCAGTGTCTCTGGCCTAAACAAGCTCACTCTGCAGAGCCAAGTCTTTCAGTGTTGATTCTCCATGTTCCTTTTTCTCTTGTTGAGTTTGTTACTTTCGTCTCGTTGCTGTGATCTATCTCTACAAGCAGTAGATCAATAGTACTTGCTGTAGTAGTGGTAGTTTTTAGTAGAAGTAGTGTGGATGCTAGTGGCAGTGCTAGTCAAAGAGTCATTATTATTATCATCATGATCATCATCATAGCTAGTACTGCGTGACTGCTGTGCTTTCCCCATAGGTATCTTAAAAGACAGTACAGTACAGCTAGCAATTAATAACAGTAAATGTAAAGGTTGTGTGTAATGTTTATTTTTGCCAGCTAGCTTTAGTTATACACAGTTTAGTAATTGCATAATGTACAGGTCTCAGGTCTTGGGTGTTCTGGTGTGACCGTGATGATGATGATGATGATGACGATAATGATGAGGATGATGATGTTCAGGTGTGATGTTCTGAACCGAAGACTACGCTTTCTCTTTCGTGTGTGTGTGTGTGTGTGTATGTGTGTGTGTGTGTGAGAGAGAGAGATGAGCACTGAGCTCCGTGTCAGTGGACTGCTGCTATCCTCTGGGCAGAGGATGGGGCCACAGCCTTTGGTCTCACTCCTGGTCTCCATCTCTTGTTTTCTTTCTCCTTCATCTTTCTTTTCTTTCTTCCTTCCTCCTCCCTTTGTCTCCCCTCCTCTCTCTCTTTCTGCCTTTGCTCTCTCTTTCTCTGTCTTTTTCTCTTCTTCCCCTCTTTCTTTCCCTCTCTGTCTCCCTTAATCTGTCTCTGCCTGTAGGTGCAGTCTCGCTGTAGCAGCAAAGAGAACATCTTGCGATCCAGTAAGTGGCTCTCATACATCACTAGTAAGCGCAGACATCACTCATACCTGTCAGATGCATCTCATTGTTATCTATCCTGAAATACTGTAAGTGTGAACACTTGGCGGTCCGCGGCGTGATTTGCGTTTTGACATTCGCTCAGGGCGACGTTCCTTAGGTACCATGCCAGACCTAACAAACACAGCATGGCTGTCAGGGCGCACAAGATGAGACAGGTAGTTGGCCACTAATACCACTGAAGCTAAGGATGTGTTAGGGGGCTTGTTCTTCCTCCAAGATGCGAAAAGGCTGGCTAGTATTCCGAACTCCAAACACTTAGTAAGCGCTTGCTGGCGATGTCAAGGTTTGTTTAATGTTTCTATGTTACATACAGTCTTCCACTTTTTACCGTCAATATTTTAAGCTGTTGGTAAGTCACTGTAGCTACACAAAGCTACCACTGTAAAAAAAAAGTAGGTTACAAAAGTTGAACAGATGATAACTTTGAGTGCATTACATTTTTTTAGAAGCCTCGCTGTTTTTTTAGCAATATGCAGGCGGAAAAAGCGGTGAGGTGCGTCACAATGGTCAAACCGTTTGTCAACCACGTCAGGAAAACAATTGAATTCGCGCGTCTGGCAGAGAAAACAGCATCACAGTCTGAATAGCCCCTTGTATTGCTCTGTTAGGCCTTGCAGAATGTACAAGACGTCATCACATTACACTTAGCTGACGCTCTTATCCAGAGCGACTTACAGATATTTACAGGGTTTCAGTTACAGCAGTGTGTGGGTTCAGGTGATGCTCAAGGGCATCTCAACCATGGGTAGGGCGGGATTCGAACCAGCAACCTTCCGATTGCAAGACCAACTCCATAACCACTAGGCCACAGCTACCCACTACGTGGCTGTAGATGCTGGCTGTCAACGGCAGACATAGATGCTCCCTTTCCCCCTTTCCCCCTTTCAACATTTTACTACTCTGTAATGGCCAGATTCCTTCGACCTTTGTATAACATAAACAGACACTTGAACGAGTTTGCTCATATGCCAAGAATTTTATTTTATTTTGTATGGAGAAGAATATGGCTTTTTGGTAGTTGTTAGTGATTTGAATCAACTCCAAAGTTCCTGCACTTGCCAACATTTCATCTATTTGCCCCCTTCAAGCTATAAACACACTGTTATGCCCACTTCTTCAACCTTTTTGTAACATAAACAGACATTTGAACAAGTTTGCTCAACTGCTAAGAATCACTGTTGTATTGTTTGAGTAGCAAAGAATATATTTTTTAATCATTAGTGTTTTTGAAACAACTTCCTGAGCTTCCCTTCCTCTGGCCCAGATATTCCAGAACTTTCTCAGAAGATGACACAGACTGACAAAAAGGGCAGCTATGATTTATTGCCCAACCCAGGGATGGCTGCCTGGTCAGCAGTAATTTACATTCCCTCCAGTCTCCATGGTCAAGATTGCAGGATAGTTTTATTTATTTATTTATTTTATTTTAAATGTTGATGCTGATATGTTTCCCCACCACCCCTCTGGTGATCTCCGCAATGGAACTTTGAAAAGTGCCTAAGGGAGGTTAAGAAGAGAGAGTGGACACTATAAGTGTTATAGCAAATAGCCCCGCATTCCATTACCTTCCAACGCACCTTGATTTTAACCCCCTTTCTCTTTATTTCAGAAACCAGGTTTAGTCACTTACTTGGGTATGTTAACTCTGAGCAAGTGGTAAATCTACTAATAGTAGAGCCCTATGGATTTATTTTACCAGGATAATAAAGCCGTAAGATCCAGTTATTAGGAGGTTTACTACTCACTTTGAGTTAGAGCAGCACTATGTAACTTTTTTGAGTTAATTTATCATCTTTATATATCAGTAGATGCTTAAATCAGTCATTACGAGGCGAATGAAGACTTTCTCAACCGTCCCCCCGCTGTCTGTGGACAGAATACCACTCTTATAATTGCAGTATCTGGGTATCCGACCCGGCACCCTCAGACCTGCAAAGTCTTAAATATCACGAGATGCAGGATCACGTTAAACTCTGAGGAAAAATTCTGACTTTACTTATCTCAGTGAACATGACTACTTTCGTATTCGCCGGTTACTCTGGTCAGCTGAGTTGAAAACATATGCACAAGGTGAAGGGGAAGGGAAAACAGTCCATTTTTTACGAGAGTGTCCATTTACTTGGAGACACTAGGGGGAGCTCCATTGAGAAAAAGCACTCAAAGTTGCATAGAATCTGTGTAAAACAGCTGGGTTGAACACTAAAACACCTACTTGGAATCCCCTCCCCCTCCAGGTCACAGTGCGGTGGACATCACCAAGGTGGCACGCCGGCACCGCATGTCGCCCTTCCCGCTCACCTCCATGGACAAGGCCTTCATCACGGTGCTGGAGATGACCCCCGTGCTGGGCACCGAGATCATCAACTACAGAGGTGAGGACCAGCAGCACCACCTGGATGCATACACGCATGCGATGCATGCATACACACACACGCACACAGACATGCGTGCACACATGCGCACACACACACACACACACACACACAGTCATGCAAATACTCACAAATACACACACACACACAAGCACATGCATACTCACATACACACACCAGGTCACTCACTCAGTCACTGCTTACTATGTGAAAACATGCAATGCACATACTCATACACTCTCTCTCTCACCCACACACACACACACACACACACACACACACACACACACACACACGCATTCGTGTACATGTACAACATCCACGCAAGTACAACAATGTACAAGCACTTCTCTTATTTGCAGATACGCACACACACACAAGCACACACACACACACGCATATTTGTCTTTGCATTTGTTTTGTATACAGTACACACACACACACACACACACTTTCAGCTGGCAACAGAACCCATTTTAATCATCTAACCACCCTAAGGTAAGAATGGAACACAGTTGTACAAGCACACACATTCTTACACTGCCTGAAAGACCAATTGTCAGTTTTAATCGACCCCACAGCCAGAGGCAACGCTTCTGGTTTGGCCCAGTTAGGTGTTGTAGACTTAGGCTGAATCCCATTACACCCCTTGGCCGTACCACTTTCCCCTACCCCTCCAGGTTGCTCGTGCACGTGTAGGGGTAGGGGTGTCCCATTTCTCCTGAGGGCAGAGGGGTAGGGGGAAGTGGTAGGGCTATATACCACTCCAAACGAAGATTTTTCAGAGGCACACTCCAGACAGAGGGGTATGAGCATTTTCTCAGAATGCCTTGCGAATCACCAGCAAGATGGCTGCAACGACAAATACAGAGACCAAACTAGTTCACAAAAGTATTTTCTCCATTATTTACGGTTGAAAAATTGTGTTAACCGCTGTATTGTCTTAAGTTTAACATTGTTCCAATGCGTAATGGTCATTTTCTTTATAAAATACAGACAAAAAAATCGCTAGTACTGTATTACGTAGTGTAACGTTATTTGTGACCTTGAGTGATCGGTTGATGCATGGAATTGCATGGAAGTTGTGAACGAATTGCGAGCGGCAGTGCAACACAGTTATTTCGATATTGTAACCCAAGTAATTGCAAGCAATATCATTGGTTTAGCCTTGGAAAATCTGGGGTTGTGTTCGTTCAAATGGTATGCGTGTCATTCTGCTGTGACGGTGTTACTTTTTTCTTTTGGGAACCGCGAATGCTGGCTAGCTCATTGCGTTTGTAACAGTTTACAAGCAACTGACGGGTTATAATAATAATAATAATAATAATAAAACTTTACTTGTATAGCACAGTTCATACATGCAATATGCAACTCAAAGTGCTTTACAGTTTGGCAGGGTTGTTGCAAGACAACATTTCTTGCGGTTCAGTGATGTCAGAGCAGATAAATTCAGTGATGTCAGAGCAGGTAAATACAGAAGCAGACTGACTCTTACATGAACACAGGTAGGCAGTCCTTGTAGGGCCTAGTCAGCAATCTTTGTAGTCCAGTGGCGTTAGAGCTATGCAACGCTCTGTTAATGTGGGCTCTTATGTGAACATAGGTCGGCAGTCTTTGCGGGCCAGGGGCACTACACGAGGAAAGTTCATTTAGGCGCAGTCGGTTGTTAGTGTCCCCAGGGAGCAACAGGGGTGAGGAAAAACTCCCTGTTTGTTTGATTTGCGTGAATTCAGGAAGAAACCTCAGGAATCAGTGAGTAAAACTCCCTGTTTTTCTAGGAAGAAACCTCAGGCAGAACCACGTCTCCCAGGTAGCCCATCTGCCGGGGTTCACTCGTACTTGCTGCCCCGAAGACTAGCATTGTAAGCCCATTCTGCAGAAACGGTAAAAATTGTTTAGTTCAGAATGCAACCGTAAAAAGATGACAATAGCCCACACAACAGAGACCACCACAGCTGCAGTCGGCATGTTGGATTTCTGGCAAAAGCTTGTTGCATCATTGTTGAAGTGGTGTCCCAATTCATAGGGGTTGACTTCCAACCCCTACCCATTGTTGCTCAGTTTCAGGGGGCAAGGGGCAAGGGATAGGGGTAGGGGAAGGGGTAGAAATTAGAAATGGGATTCAGCCTTACAGTACATGTAGCCAGGCAAACTGTGGTGTTTGGGCCAGTGTAAAGGAATGTGTGTCCTGGTAGATGTCAGTAGTAACAAGCTCGCCATTTCATTCTTCTGTTCTGTTTGTCCTCCGCTACTGCTCATCTCTACTTACCCCCCATCATGTTTCTGTTCCCCACACATACTGTCACTTTCACATACACAAACACACACACACACACACACACACTCTCTCTCTCTCTCTATCTGTCCATCTCTCTGTCTGTCTGTATCTCTGTTTCTGTCTTTCTCTCTCTCTCTTTCTCCCTCTCTCTTTCTCTCCCTCTTTCTGTCTGTCTGTATCTCTGTTTCTGTCTTTCTCTCTCTCTCTCTCTTTCTCTCCCTCTCTCTGTCTGTCTGTATCTCTGTTTCTGTCTTTCTCTCTCTCTCTTTCTCCCTCTCTCTTTCTCTCCCTCTCTCTGTCTGTCTGTATCTCTGTTTCTGTCTTTCTCTCTCTCTTTCTCTCACTCTCTCTGTCTGTCTGTATCTATGTTTCTGTCTTTCTCTCTCTTTCTCTCTCTCTCTCTCTCTCTCTCTCTCTCTCTCTCTCTCTCTCTCTCTCTCTCTCTCTCTCTCTGTCTCTCTGTGTGTCTCTCTCTCTCTCTCTCTCTCTCTCTCTCTCTCTCTCTCTCTCTCTCTCTCTCTCTGTCACATGCACGCACAGACTGCAGTCATGCCTGTGGGTCTCACAAATGCCCTCATATTCACAACGAAAAAACAAAACATGTCAAATTATAGTAAACTCACACGCTTCCACATTAGTGTAGATGCACGTTTAGATTCTCTCTCTCTTACTCTCTCTCTCTTCTCACTCACTCACACACACACACACACACACACACACACACACACACACACACACACACACACACACACACACACACACCCACACCTTTGTCAGTCATGTCAGCTCTTCACCTCATTACGCTGCGATACACCCCCCTCTCTCCTGAGGTCATCAGTGAGTGCTTGGGGCACTTCTCTCACCTTCGTGTTGGGAGGTGGTTCACTCATGGAGAAGGCTTCCAAGCCCCCCACCCCTACACACACGCATACACACACACACAGTCTGTTTCAGTGCAGTGGTCAGTTTTAGTAAGTGGACACAGCTAAATAAACCCCAGTAGCTATGCATTGATAAACGCCTCCAGCATTCTGGTTGTCTGATTATCAGTACAGACAATCAAGAACCTACTTGCTGAGTAATTTATGAACAGTATTGATAAATGTTGAAATGTTGTATTACTTTGGCATTTTCCTTGTTATAATTGGCTCATTTTACATTGTTGATATACAATTAGGGTAAGAGAAACTTAAATTTGATTCTAAGAGTTCAAGTCAATGTTTGTGAATGACTTATCATCTTGCCTGGAGACTTATCTCTGTGTTTTTAGAAGCCTGCTTTGGAGATGTTGGTAGCTTGAAAATACATATGTGATGCTAATTCAGAAATTCTAATTGTGATATAAACACATTACATGACCACTGGCATTCCAACTTAAGTGTCTGAATGAAACATCAGGCCATTGAACATTTATGTGCCCAAATGCTTGACAAATAGTTGGCATATCTTTGACATTTTTTTATAGCATCCATTGTAGTTACATAACACTTATGTATGGATTTTGGGTGAAGGCAAACCAGTGAGTGTAATCGTTTGAGATGTTAGTCAATGAGAGCTGAGCATATTACATAAAACTATGGTCAGATTATGTGGATGATTTTATTAAAAATTATCATTATTTGGCAAAAAAAGAGCATCGAAGCAAAGAAAAATTTAAGCAGCTAGCAAATCTAGTTCAGAGTTAACACAAAGTTCAGAGTCCATTATGTCTGTAAACTGTAAACAGCTAATTAATCTAGGTGTCAGAGGAGGCACCTTCACTACATCTTCACCCTCTGGCCTTGATGTAGCTCCAGCTGTAGGTCATGAGCCACAAGAGTCATTTCCATTTTCAATGTGCAATATTAATATTCCATCATATTCCATCTTTTCAAGTCACAATTTTGAGTGGTTTTAACTGCAGTGTGTTTTTTTCCATACAAAAATTACCTACTGCCTTATGTTGTTATCAATTAGAAGGTTGATAGAAGGTAGAGTTCTGAGATTGATTGGAAAAAGGAAGTAACCCTAAAAAACTAGGGTATTACATGGAAGAGAAGAGATTTTGTGGTCTTCCCTTGCCATAGTTTTTGACCTGCATCGCTTTCTCACTCTCTGCCAGTCACAGTGTGCATCATGGCGGCAATCGCTTCTGCTTGCTTCCTTTGGCTCTGGTTCTTGCTCTTCCCAGTGTTGGGAAGAGTTGAGATTCTCCGACCCTGCCTGTCATTGTATCCATTGTTTGTTTATGTTGTGCATCAGCTGTTAACATTGGCAGAGTGTCTACACAGGGACTCATGTTTCCAGTTTCACACATTGCCGTCACTTAAAGCAGTGTACCCCGCTCACGCATGCAGATTCTAGGGAAGTTCTGTGTGCTCGTGGTGCATAGTGTGTGTTTGTGCGTGTGTGTGTGTGTGTGAGAAGTGTTGTCTTGTGTGTGTGTGTGTACAAATATCCTATATATTCCTATGTGTGAGGGCTCCTATGATGGATAATGAATGCCCCTCCACCCAACCTTCACCCTTCCAACCCCTCCCCTCCCCCCCCTCCCCCTTCCCCTGCCCCCTATCCCCTGTCCCCTGTCCCCTCCTCCCCTCTCCCTTTCCTGGTGTTGCGAGCCATAGGGCCCGGAGTCTCAGACTCGGCCCCCGTCACTCTGCGTAAACCTCCACCGCCCTCCGCCTGGCCCCTGCCCGGACTGGCCTGCCCGCAAGGGACCAAGTCCAACAGGAGAGGCGCCGGCGCTGGCACCCTGTCGCCCTGGCATCAGACAGGTCAGTGCCCCGCCCGGCATTGGGTGGCACAGCCAAAGTGGAGGTGGGAGGGAAGGAGGGGTGCGGGGGGCTAGGGGGGGGGAGGGGGGCTGGGCAGCAGAAGGGCAGCTGGCTCATTTTTGGTTGTTGGTCTGTGAGTGTGATTGATTGCAGTTCAGTCCTCCCACCACAAGAGGGCGCAAGAGCGAGAAAGAGAGAGAGAAAAAAAAACAAGTGCCGCTGCTGCTGCTTCTGCTATTTCGCATGATGCAGCCGCTCTCACGTCACTCGTGCCACGGGTTGCAGATGATGATGCCAGCAGCCTGGTGCCTTCGCCTGGGCCACTGGCCATAGATCATCATCCTGCCCTCTCGTTCTGTCCACTGGAAAACCAGGACGACTGAACCCAATTCGAAAGATTTTAGAAACGCTTTTATATCAGCTCCAAGTAAAACTATTAATGCAAACTGTTGGGCAGCACGGCCCAAGTTGACGTTTTGCCACAACGAGCGGAGCAGAAGATGGTAATTATGCCCTTTGACCTGGTTGTAGTTTTACTGGATTTTGAGGGACAGAAAGAGCCTGCTTTTCACTACTACTCATAAACCTCATCCATCCATCTTATCTTTTTAGTTTGTAGTGCTCTTGAACTGAAACGTTTTCTTCACTTTCCACCCTCCGCAGTTTTTACCTCCACCAGCGGACGTTATGTAATCATCAGCGTTTCTTTGTTTGTGGTTTGTTGTTCGTGGTTTGTAGTTTGTGCTTTTCTAGCTATTTTCATGCCACCTACGTACCGTATTGGGCACCCTCCATGCGTCCATAGTAAAACCATATAAATTACCTATATGATAAAAGAGGTGACACAAATTTTCATAAATTATTATAGAAAAATAACAGGCCCTGGCAAGCTTCTGTGTAAGTAGCAGGGCGGAATGTACCCAGGCAGGTCCAGGCAGCATGATGTGTGGAGTTGCTCTGCCTGTCTTCCACATTCCCCACATCCACTCAGCTTCTTGACTCCATTCCAGCACAAACAATTATAAGGCGCATAATGCAGTCACATAAATTTCTGAAACGGCCGTGTTTACAAACTCAGATGGATGTTAACTTAGGCGTCAGGGATTTTGTTTTAATAAAATGTAATATGTATTTTAAAAAGAATTGCAACATTGTGTTTGGTGTATACAATTAACTCCCCAAGATTGATTAGCCCAATGTGTGTGCAGTGTCATCTCACTTGGGTGGCAGTGAAACCTAGAGGCTTGTTGAGCAGAATCACAGCTGTGGCCTACAGACAGGGAGAGGAGTTTGGAGTTGGACATTTTACTGCAGGAGTAGTGAAGAGACAGAGGCCTGTTCAGATGGTGACAGAAGTCTTCTAGAGGGGACTGCCTGGGTAAAGAAAGGATAGAAAGGCACAGAAAAGGAAAGAGGAGAAAGGAAGGTAAAGAATAAGGGGGGATACATTATTGAAGGATATTGGGCAGACCCTGAATGCAAGAACCTTCTACCTGAAAAGAAATAGAGGTGCACCTGCTTGGTCATTTAGTGTCTCAGATGGGGTTTTCGTCTGGGAGTTTGAGGAAAGGGCTGAACTGATGCTGAAAGAACTGGAATGAGGATTGGCATTGAGGGCTTGTAACACTAAACGAGATGGAACAATAGGACCTTATTGGGTTTGGCATATAGAAAGATCAATCAATAGATGGGGTTGGGAGCTCTGAGCTCTTCAGCATGGCACATTTGTAAGGAGTTCAAGAGGCACATTCAAGAGCAAGATGCCACAATTTTGCAGCAAAAGCAGCAACACTGGTGCCAAAAAAATAACGAAAGCTAGACACCTTGGCAGGCCCTATTTTAGAGGCAAATAATATGTTGGCAGGCAGTGGAATTTTTTTAGTCTTTTGGTTTGGTTGTTTTTTTTTTTTTTTCTTTCGTGTGAGAACACTTGAAGAGGCGACATGATAGTTGAGAAAGATGCATCCTACCTTTAGATTCCCCTCTGTGGGGTGTTGATACCTCAGTGCAGCTGTGATCCCTCCTTCCTGTCCCTTATAGCAAACATACACACACACAGGGCCGGCGCTAGGCATAGGCAGATTAGGCAGGTGCCTAGGGCGCCAAATGTGGTGGGGGCGCCATCTAGCATCGCCTGTAATTTCCACTCATAGTAGAATTAGAACATCAAGCGAAATAAAACATAAAAACATTAAACATGATTATTCTTGGGTGCCCAGTAGAGGTTTTAGGCACAGGCCTACAGGGCAGCCTTCAAGTGCCTTCAAGGAGGAGGGACGCGGGGGGATTTTGGCCTTCTCCGCAACTAATAGCCAATTATGGCACAAGTTAACTGAATAAATCACGCTAGTATTTTCTTAGAAATAAAATAGGCTTCATTTATAATATTATGAATCCAAGACTATATGTCACATGTTATATTTTCCCTAAGCAAATCTGTCTACGTTGTCGTAACTCTTATGTTAAGGGATGCGTTTTGATACTGCCAAATTGACAGCGGTAAAACGTGGGCATGAAAGCACGAATATAGAAAAGGGAAAACAAGCCATCAGATGCGCAGTTTAGTAAAAAGAACAGGAGCTGGGAAAATGAGCGCAAGATAAGGCTAGGCAGTATCATTGCATGACAGCTTGTAGGCTCTGCATCATCAAATAAGATAATAGGGTAAGGGAAAGCTATAACTTAACTGTTTACGTTTGTTAGCCGCTTGTTCTATAGGCTATGATAGTAAACAGTGCACAGTAAATTGCAGACATTGATGTAGGTTTTTCCATATTTTGTTAGGCATAGAATTAACTAGCCATTATGTGCGAGGTGTATTGCTGATCTTATCCTTGATGTGTCACGAACTGGGTGTAGCCCAATTACCCGTTTACATACTATGCTACCCAGTATTTAGAAGAATATTCTGCATCAAGTATACCTAGAGTAGTATGGAGTTTTTTTTTGGTTAAGTAAGTTAGAAAAGTCATCTTACTATAATACTAAACTCATTTTATGATACCTTTTACATAAATTAAATTTTTAATGTATTAAATATTAAGTAACGTTAACTGTTAATGCTACCCATGTCATGTATGTGTTATTGTAAGTTCTGTTTGTTTTTGTTGTGGAATTGTAGTTTTGCGCAATGTGTAGGCTATGTTTTACACACACATACACACACCCCTTCGCAAGTTCTCTGTGATCAAGACCCCTGGGACCTCATCACTGTCACCGAAGTGGGAGCTCACAGGCTTTGATCCTGGTGTCGACCAACTTTGAGTGGGATATTGAAGCATTGTTGCATTTATTTATTTATTTATTTATATTTGTCTGTTTATTTGTAATTTTTTTTTCATTCATTTATTACTTTGTGTGGCACAGATTCCCAGAGGAGCGGGGTTAATATGGCTGGTCCTCAGAGGGATTCTCCAGCAGGCAGCGCTGCTGTGATGATGCCCTGCTGTTAGGGGCCCCCCCTGTCTCTCAGCATGTTTAAGTACATGTCTCTGAGTGTGAGATGGACAGTGTGACATGGAGTAAAACACTCACTCACTCAGGCTAACTAAGTATACTAATATATGACACATAAGACACACATAAGACACATATAAGACACATACACACACTTGTGCATGCATGCACACTCTCTCACACACACATATCCAGATACACTAATACTCAAACACCCAAAACACATGCACAGACTTGCTCGCACACACACTCACAAGCAGTAGCCCTGGATTTTAGTATGTTTTTATGTGCCTGATGTGTGGTTTCCACTGTGGAGTGTAAGGAGTGTTGTGCACCTGTTGTGTTCTGGAGGTTTGGAGGTCTGAAGGAGTTGACAGAGAATCTAATTATATCCATAGTGAGGGTCTTTTTTCAGCAGTTCCTCTTTGGAACGAGTGCATTTTTCCTGTGTGTGTATGGATGTGTAGTGTGTTTGTGTCTTGATGTACAGAATCTGTCCCAATCAGAGGAGTCGAGCTACGTTTTTGTGCAATTAACCCACTTTGTTAATTTGGATGCACCTCATTGTTGACTGTTGTTGTATTTAATTGTATGCAACAGGGTGTGTGTGTGTTTCTGTCTGTTTTTGTATGTTCATTAGCGGTGTGTAACACTGCATTTTCTTTGTGTGTGTGTGTGCATGTGTGTGTGTGTGCATGTGTGTTTATTAGAAAGCTCCATCTAATCCCCATCTGTTTCAGAGCTGAATAAAGTGTCTTTCTATATTTAGATTGTCTCATCTGCTGTGTGGTGTTAGTCTGCTTTCTTTCTCTCTCACACTTTCTCTCTTTCTCTGTTATTGTCTCTGTCACTCTCTCTCTCATTCTGTTCCACGTTGCCTTGCCACTCTTTTAATTTCTTCTTTTCACCCCCTCTCTGTATGGTTCAGTATCAATGAGCGAGAGTGAAAGAGTGAGATAGAAAGGCATAGAGTGTGTGTGTGTGTGTGTGTGTGTGTGTGTGCGTGCGCGCGCTTGTATGTGTGTTGTACTTTGTTCTGTTGTGTTGTGCATTGCTCATTTGTTTATGTACATGAAAGTGTATGCTCAACTACGCGTGGAGGATTTGCTGTAATTTGTCAGGCAGTGTTTCTTCCCATCCTGCTGTGCCTCACACACACTTCACATTGTCAGTCTCGCACACACTCCGAGGAGCTCGTGCACTTCCACACTGTCGACCGTGCAGCACAACAATCCCATGAGCCTTTGCATCTGTCTTTTGTGTTTCTCCATCCTCTCATACCCTCCGTCAGCCATGCTTCTGGAATCATCTGGTGCCTCTGCGTGAGTGTGTGTGGTTGTGTGTGTGTTTTTTTCTGAGGGGTGGGGGGGGAGTGTACGTATGTGTGTTTCCTGTTAGTTGTCTGTCTGTGCATGCCTCCATTAAAGACGACATTTAAAAGACAGACATAGGGCCCTTATTTAAATGACAGACGGAGTGCAGTGTGTGTGTGTGTGTGTGTGGGGTGGGGGGTGCACATATGTGTGCTTTCTGTTAGTTGTCTGTGCATGCCTCCATTAGAGCTGTGAAAG
Organism: Coilia nasus; assembly: GCA_027475355.1. NCBI lineage: Eukaryota > Metazoa > Chordata > Actinopteri > Clupeiformes > Engraulidae > Coilia > Coilia nasus. The sequence continues at coordinate 20,699,490 of CM050205.1, forward strand.
ACAACTTTTAAAAGACAGACATAGGGCCCTTATTTAAATGACAGACGGAGTGCAGTGTGTGTGTGTGTGTGTGTGTGTGTGTGTGTGTGTGGGGTGGGGGGTGCACATATGTGTGCTTTCTGTTAGTTGTCTGTGCATGCCTCCATTAGAGCTGTGAAAGACAACTCTTAAAAGACAGATATAGGGGGAAAGATAGATGGAGTGCATGTACGTATGTGTGTTTTCCGTTAGTTATCTATGCATGTCTCTATCAAAGCTGTAAAAGACAACTTTTAAAAGATTGATATAGGGGAAAAGACAGACGGAGTGTACTGTGTTTGTGTCTGTCTCTGCGCTTGCCTCCATTAAAGCTGTATAAGGCAGCGAGACATAGGGTCTTAATTTAAATGACAGACAGAAATTGGCCAACACAGAGTGCCTTCCTCATGGTCCACCAACTAGCATGAGTAAGCATTGTGCTGACACACCTGTGTTTGCCCCTTGCTTATTGCTTATAACATTAACTCAGCAATGATACTGTGAAGTTAAAGGTCTCATTGCATCATTTTTTTCAATAATTTTGCGGTGGTCTCTAGTATTAATAAATGCCCTGTGAGCCAGTTTTGTAAAAAAAAAATGCTTAAGTGCTCCTGTTACAGGCTGTTCTAGTTTGATGGAGGAGATGGAGCGGGGAAAATGACAGGTTGTCGGCTATGCTAGTCACAGGCTACAATCATTCAAAGCCCATTCGGTCATAGCACACCAAATAGAAGATTTAAACGTTCTAAACAGACACACATACTTACCTATATTTCGCTAAGTGAAATGTGTGCTGCAACCAGACTCCTCCAGTAATCACAACTGTGGCATGGCTTTTTCTAATTAATAAACATACGTCACTTTGTTTGCCTTTTTATTATTCGCTCGTTTTTCTGCCTATTTTCTTTCATTGACTAATGGAGGCAATCGGGGTAGAATATTAGATATTACATAATAGTAGATATTTTCACGTGCAGCATGCCTATGCAGCTGGGAGTGACCTATCGTATTTCAAAAAGAGCAAGTACTAAACGGCTTCTTGTGGAATGAGACTTTTAATTATATTTTGTTTACTCTTTGCCCTGATTGCCACTTTAATTTGATTGTCAGTTTAATTAAAGCCCACAGGCTTTCAACCAAATGATCTCAAATTTCAGCAAGTCTATGTGTATACCATTTTTTTTGTGTTAACATGATAGCAGAAGAGATCCCTTTATCGGCATATAGCCTATTATCAGCCACATCCCTGCTGTTCCACTTATAGCAATGCTTAATTAACACAAAAACTCTCTCTCTCTCTCTCTCTCTCTCTCTCTCTCTCTCTCTCTCTCTCACCCACCCTCTCCCTCTCTCTCTCTCTCTCTCTCTCTCTCTCTCTCCCTCTCTCTCTCTCTCTCTCTCTCTCTCTCTCTCTCTCTCTCTCTCCCTCTCTCTCTCTCTCTCTCTCTCTCTCTCTCTCTCTCTCCTCTCCCTCTGCAGGTGGCATGGGCCGGGTCCTGGCGCAGGACGTGTATGCCAAAGACAACCTTCCCCCGTTCCCCGCCTCTGTCAAGGATGGCTACGCCGTCAGAGGTGAGCCTCAGCGCTAGAGACGTCCACTTCAGCAGTTTTACTTAAAATGTGACGCCCATTCTTATTCACAGTTCTCGATTCCCCCTTGTATTTAGTTAGGATTTATTTTCCCTCAGCAGTTTCATGTGTGATCTCAAAGGCAAAGTGCAGTAACCACATTAAAACTGAGAAAAATGCCTTTAAAGTTGTCATACTGCCAAGTCCAACATAAGGTATAATAGTGGGGATGCTTTTACGTACTGTCTTAATTGGAAGAAGCAAGATATTTATCCAAAAGTCAATTTCCAGTCTAAGCTCAGTTTTGACAAAATGTGTAGTTGCTGCCTTTTGGCTTTGTAGGGCAGCATTCCTATTTTCAGCAGTGATGGGCAACCTGACTTCAGAAGCTACAGTCGAGTATCACACATTTATTCCAGCCATTCACTACATTGGGAGATTCTAATAAGCACAACTTCTTAGCCAGGTATAGGCTAGTTATTGACGTTAATTATTGATATTATAAGTCTATGAATCCAGGTTGCCCATCAATGATTGATAGCTCGGCGTCTGTCTTGTTTATGTTTAGGGTTCATTTTGAGAGCAACGCAAAGGGTAGAGTGATTTTGTGTTCTGTGTTGTATTCTCGCAGTGCTGGGAGAAAATGGGGTGTGGAAGATACTGCACATTTACCACTGAAGCGTAACCAGTGTAGTGCCAATAAAATGTCTCTCTACTTGTCTTTCTCTCTTTCTGTCTGTCTTGTGTCTCCTGCTCTCTTTCTCTCTCTCTCCCTCTCTCTCTCTCTCCATCACCCTCACTCCCTCTCTCCCCTATCTCTCTCTCTCTCTCTCTCTCTCTTTCTATCTCTCCCTCTCTCTCTCTGTTCCTCTTTCTTTTTCTCTCTGATAGCTGCGGACGGCCCAGGGGATCGCTTCATCATTGGGGAGTCCCAAGCTGGAGAGCAGGTGAGACACACACACTTAGACACACACACACACACACACACACACACACACACACACACACACACACACACACACACACGCACAGGCCTTATGTCCACTGAGGTTATTTTTGCTCAGCTGCCAGATCAGTCATGCACAGAAAGATGACAGCTCTGTCTGTCTGTGGTGGAGCTCTCTACTCTCCTCAAGTCCCTGTGTCAGCAGCACGAACCTCACAAAGGCTGTATGTGTGTGTGTGTGTGTGTGTACGTGTGTGTGTGTGTCCCACTTTTGTCATTGTGGTCGAAGAAATCTTCAGAGAGGAAACATTCAAAGCGAAATTGAAGTATCTTTTTACAGTCTGTCAGATCAATGGTTTCATTTGGGTCCACTGGTTTGAGTTTCATTAGCCAATAGCACAAAACAAAAGATATTGCCTGCATGTACTGTATTCTATAGCAGGTCTAAGGCAAGCCAGAGGGGGACCATGAGAATTTTGCTGAATTTATCTTTAGCAGATTTTAGTGCTAAGGATTGACTTTTTTGTTGCAAGAATAACAGATCAAATCTCATAAACGTGAGAAAAGAAACTAACAAAATAATGAAGTAATAAAATCTAGAATGGGGACACAGCACAAATAAAGATACTGCTACATGAACACCAGGAGACAAAAAAAGAGAGGAAGTATGAAAGAGAGAGAAAGTAAGAAAGAGAGAAAGACAGAGAGAAAGAGAGAGAAAAGGGGGAAAAGTGAGAGAAAATATGAAGGAGAGAGGGGTGGGGGGAGGAGACACATGGTAGGGTAGGTATGAAAGAGAAGAAGAGAGTAAGAGCGCACTACAGAGAGAAAAAAGACAGAGAGAGACGACACATGGTAGGGTAGGTATGAAAGAGAAAGAGAGAAGAAGAGAGTCTTAAAGAGAGGGAAAAAAGAAAGAGAGAGGAGATACGTGGTAGGGCAGGGAACTCCAGGCTTGCCCCACTGCTGTGACAGGGTGATGTGGGATAGAACAGCAGGGAGGCAGTCTGGCCAGACAGCCGGTTGGCACCTCTGCTCTCTTCTCCTCGCCGTGAGCCTCCACAGCTGTGCACTGCAGGCTGTCCCCACGCCCACACAGGGAAACGCTGCTAGCAGGCTACTGTAAATACAGTACATGGGCCAAATCCAAAAGCTTCTCTACACATTCACTAAAAAAGTACACTATTTAGTGAATCAGCCAATGCACTGACACACTATGAAGTACGGTAAGTAGTGAAGAGGTGAAGGTTTTGGAAAGCGAAAAGTTGATAAAGGAATCTCCAGACTAGCAATGTGGAAAATGATTATCATGATGAATCATCAGAAAATGTGTTTTGTGCTTCACCACAACATGCATCCCACTTTCAATTTTCTTATGCATTTTTTAGGTAATGTGAATGTGTGAATCCTTATAATGACAGAAAATGTGTGTGTGTGTGTGTGTGTGTGTGTGTGTGTGTGTGTGTGTGTAGCCCACACATACAGTGATGCCGGGGCAGGTGATGCGTGTGACGACGGGAGCTCCCATCCCGTGTGGAGCCGATGCTGTGGTGCAAGTGGAGGACACAGAGCTACTGCGTGAATCAGAGGACGTGAGTGTATACACACACACACACACACACACAGATACACATGCGCGCACGCACACACACACACACACACACACACACACACACACACACACACACACAATCAGTAGCTAGCACATGCAGATCAATTTATGTCATCTGTTTATATATGAATGTGCACACAATAAACAAAAAGAGACATTGATTGGGTACACTCATGCTGATTTCAGACTTAACAGAAGGATGTGCTTGCGTTTGTGGATACAAAAAAAGGAATCTCTTTCAGCAGTTGCCCAGAGAACACATACACATGCTGGACAAATGTTGTAGTGGTTGAGGAAACAACTTTCTTAAAACCTGCAGGGCACAGAGGAACTGGAGGTCCGAATCCTGGTGCAGGCCCGACCCGGACAGGACATCAGGTGAGACACACACACACACACACGCACACACGCACACACACTAACACGAGCACACAAACACACACACACACACATTTATCTCTCCCTCTCTCCCTCTCACTCACTCACACACACACTCTAACTCTTCCCCCCAACCGCCCCATTCCTTTCTCTCTCCCTCTATGGCTTCTGTCTCTCTCTCTCTCTCTCACACACACACACACGCACACACACTAACACGAGCACACACACACACATTTATCTCACCATCTCTCCCTCTCACTCACTCACACACACACTCTAACCCCCCACCCCCCCCCCCACCCCCTCATTCCTTTCTCTCTCCCTCTATGGCTTCTCTCTCTCTCTCTCTCTCTCTCTCACACACACACTCTAACTCTTCCCCCCAACCGCCCCATTCCTTTCTCTCTCCCTCTATGGCTTCTGTCTCTCTCTCTGTCTGTCTGTCTCTCTCTCTCTCTCTCTCTCTCTGTCTCTCACTCACTTACACACACACACACACTAACCCCCCCCCCCCCCCATACCTTTCTGTCTCCCTCTTTGTCCTCTCTCTCTCTCTCTCTCACACACACACACACACACACACACACTGTGATATTAAAGTAAGGGACCTTTAAAACCTCACTCAAACATAGATCTCTGTCTAATCTCTAACTGACCTGTACCCTCTCTTCCTCAGGCCCATTGGCCATGACATCAAGCGTGGGGAGTGCGTGCTGGCCAAAGGTACCCACATGGGCCCCTCTGAGATCGGCCTGTTGGCCACGGTGGGTGTCACCGAGGTGGAGGTGCAGAAGTTCCCCGTGGTGGCCGTCATGTCCACTGGCAATGAGGTGAGTAGGTGGAGGAGACCTTAAAGCAGAACTAAGTAGAGGGGTGCTGTGGCGCAGTGGGTAGAGCACCCGTACCATGAATGGGCAAAGTGCCCACGAGGACCCAGGTTTGAGTCAGGCCTGGGTCAATTCCCAACCCTACCCTGTCTCTCTCTCCCATTAGTTTCCTGTCTATTCCTCACTGTCTGTACACTGTGTACTGTATATATATAAAGAAAGCAGCAGTAAGTAGTTTTTCAACCTTAAAATAATGTTTCCAAAATCATTTCAGTGCTTCATGAACTCAGAACAGGTCGCATTCGCACTGCTGAACTTTTTTGTGGCCTTCGATGGGCTATAACTGCACTATGCAAGTTAGCAAAAGCGTTCATCAATCTGTAGTTCTAATAGGACATAAGAAAGGCAGCGTGTAGTCCGAACAAACAGGAGAAATGCTTTAGTGTTGCTTTAAAAGCCACATTTAGTTATATTCTCATTTATTTACTTTCATTGAATTGCATTTGCATTTAGCAAGTGTTTTCTCCTAAAGTGACTTACATGGTCTAGTAATGACATTTTTATGCACCGTCTCTCTACAACACAAGTTCTACTGCGGTATTTCACCTTTAAGACAGACATTCCCTCAGGTATCTGGTGGAATTCCATGTTGACAGGTTATAGGTTTGTATAGATTTCATATTCAAGTGTGTGTGTCTGTGTGTGTTTGTAGCTGTTGAACCCAGAGGATGACCTGAACCCTGGTAAAATCAGGGACAGCAATCGCTCCACCCTTCTCGCCACTATCCAGGAGCATGGCTACCCCACCATCAACCTGGGCATCGTTGGAGACAAGTAAGAATGAAGTACACACACACACACACATACACACACACACACAAACTCTACACTCACATACACACTCATGCATACCAACTCACACTACAGAGCTACTGTTTCTGAAGAATGTTTGTGTGTGTTGACTTCTTATGTATTCACACACACACACTGATTTGTCTGTCCTCTCTTCAGTCCAGATGATTTGCTCAATGCTCTGAATGAAGGAATCAGCCATGCGGACGTGATCATCACCTCAGGTGGTGTGTCCATGGGTGAGAAGGTGAGTTTGCCACTGGGCTCTAATGGTGCATGCCATTTGTTTTGGCAACTGACATGCTGAGGTCACGTCTGCACAACAACACAAAAAAAATAGGGTGGTTGTGTTCCATTTGCAAAATTTGGATTGACACTTGATAAAGGACATATAACGCTGTATTTATACGGTAATAGACAGGGACAGTAATAGCACGTACTATTGACTAAAACGACACTGATTATGTGCAAGGCTGATGATGACACCAAACATCGTGACAAACGTATAAATGACAAATATCGTAGCATTCACTCAACGTGCTTGAACTGCGCAGCCATCTTAATTATGAACTTGACTTTTTACGGTAAAAGTCCGACACTCGGGGGTGCGCATGGTGTTGCCTCCTGCTTTTGAATGCACACAACTACTTGAAAACTGAGCTCCAACTGCAGATGGAATGCACTATAAATGTGTTGTCAGTCTCTACCTTATGTACTAATGCACAAGCAGAGATTCACAATGCATGTTAGAAGTCTTGCTTTTGGCACCCTCCAGTGGTGTCGACCAGTAGTTGCAGTCTAGTTTAGCGTTTAAATGAACTGTGTTGAGCGATGAATTGTCTTACTCATAGAGGACTGTTCTCTGTCTGTATGTCTGTCTGTCTGTCTGTCTGTCTGTCTGTCTCAGGACTACCTGAAACAGGTGTTGGACATTGACCTGCACGCTCAGATTCACTTTGGACGAGTGTTCATGAAACCCGGGTGAGTGTTTCACAGTGGACTCTGGGGGAAGCAGAGTGTTTCTCTAGCTTTGATCCTGTTCTTGATGGCTGTCATTAAATGTCTAGCTCAGATCATCCTCAGCTATCTTTGAATGTCTTCCTTCACTGAAATTCTTTGTTGCCTTGCTTTCCTCAGTCTTCCTACTACATTCGCCACTCTTGACATCAATGGACACCGAAAGCTGATATTTGCCCTTCCAGGTAAGTCTCAATGCAAGTGTGTGTGTGTGTGTGTGTGTGTGTGTGTGTGTGTGTGTGTGTGTGTGTGTGTGTGAGAGAGAGAGAGAGAGAGACGCTACTGTATATAAGGTACTTTAAGGAATTGTGGGTGGTTAGTCAATCTACAAAATTGAGTCTACAGAGCCACATGCAGGGTTAACCAAAATGGCTTGAATATTGTTTCTTGTTCCTAAAAAACACTACTTATATTTTTTATTAATATGGATACCTACTCCTAGTTTTGATACTGGTCCCAAATGAATTCATGAATGAAATACTCACTAGCATACCCTTGTATGTACTTAATACTTAACATCGGGATGATTTTTAGATTTAAAATAATATACCGGTACTGTTGTTGGCAAGATCTTTTAAGAGAAGAATAACAAATATACCTTGGCACATGCAATATCCACTCCACTTTTTAGACTTTCAAATTACAGTTGGAACCTGATTACTCATTTCTTGATTATTCATAAATTTGTTATGATGGCAGTAAAAAAGGCTGCAATTTAAAGACTACTGAAACACTTAAGCCCCAGGGATCTTACAAACAAAACTCAATTCCAGCTGGCAATACCTTGATTAGTTTGCGGTGTCGTTGACCCTCAAAGTAACTTCCTGTAGCCATTTACTGAAGCAACTTACTGCCATCAGGTGTTTTCAGATATTATACCTCAGAAAGCAACACTTCAGCCTTTCTTCTTTGTAACATATTTAGCTCATGAGATTAACTGAGTATGCTTTGGAATTTAGTATTTTGATGTGAGGACACAGAACTTTATTGTATACATAGGTGTTGATGTCAATCTTTTGGCACCGAAAAGATAATGAATCTCCATACCTAACCCTATGAGTTGCACTAGACTCTTTCCTGTTCACCCCCAACCCCAAACCCCTACTCCACCCCACCCCCTCCCTCCACCATCTAACCAACCATTGGTCAATGTACTGTGCAGGTGACTGTCCCATCACACATCTCCCCTTCTGCCCCCACACATACAGTACACACACCAGATACTAACATCTTTGGCCCATAGCCTAATATACTTAACATACTCCCCTTTTTGTCAGCACCACCCACCCCACTCACACACACGATGTGCCAGTCTGATTCCCTCACCTGTGAACTTTTGCGTCAGAGTTCAGGAGAAAAGGGGGCGTTTTCTTAGCCTGGTAAACCAGCCCCTCGTACTTCATTTCATTTTGTACAGAGGGTCTGGAACAGAGACCGTCAGAAATGATTTGTTGGAGGTGTGGACTCAGCTGAAGTTAAAAAAAGTGCCTCTGCCTTTACCCAATCGCTAACGGCTGGTCGTCACGTATGCAATTAGCCTACCTACGCACTATAATTCAAATGTAGCACACAAGGTCAACGTCACGGCTAACGAACACACCCTCTGTTCGCTGATTGGATCGTTCTTGCTGGGACTTGCTACATGACCCTCAAGAGATTCCGGTCCAGACCCTCTGTACAAAATGAAATGAAGTACGAGGGGCGGGTTTACCAGGCTAGCGTTTTCTTCTCCGACTTTAAACAATCCAGTGTGCCCATACCGCTGTTGCCCTAACAAAGATCTTCCCCCTGCCGGTACCGACAGTGTCGTCCACATTAATTTGTTTTCACCGTATCACAACCAATTTGACTTTAACTTCCACACTGGCTTTAACTTCCGGAAGCAAAACTTTTCTTCGTCCACACTGAAACGACAGAAAACCGTAACAAAAACAATGATCACCTGACCATTCTTGTGAGCGTTGCATGGTTTTCTTATGCTTACAGGGCAAAGACAACAAGGTCAAATTGAGTGAAAGCACTATAAATCAAGGAGGCAGACATCACACTGAGGAGATCCAATCAGGATGAGAACATGGATTTCTGTCACCATATCCAGAGATTCTCCTTTTCAATGTGTCCACAACAAAACGCAAAGCAGGTGTAGTCAAACGAGTCCAGGAGTGACTGTATTTCTATGGTGTTATGCTTCAGGAGCTCAGAAAGCAGCAGTAGTGTGAATGCCCATGGACAGCTGTGGCCTAGTGGTTAGGGAGTTGGTCTGAGTATTGGAGGGTTGCAGGTTCTAATCCCATACCTGTAGAAAAAATGTAGGTAGGGAAGTGAATAACTTCAGTCATCCATGGTAGACTGTCCCTGTACCTGATTTACTGTAAGTCACTCTGGACAAGAGCGTCAGCTAAATGTATTGTAACGATTGGTGCTAACCTAACAACAATCCTAGGTATTCATGTAAAAAACAAGTTAATGTGGACATAGCAAGTTAAAGTGACTTTCCATTCCTGTGATCTCACTACTAACTGCAGGAACTAGCCCCCAGTTGATCTCTCCTGTTTTTTTTTTTCTTTTCTTTTGTTTTTGCGTCAGTCTGACAAGCGCGGCCTTTGCCCCTGCTGGGCCCACCCCCTTAGTCCCAGTATGCTCTCCCCTTGACCCTGCTGCCAGCCCACCTGTCCGTCTGTCCATCCTGTGAATGGAGCTGGGCTAGGCTGTGTTGACAGCCCTTCTCTCTTTCTGTCCTTTCTTTCTGTTTCTTTTCCTTTCCTCCTTGCTTGCTTGTTCGCCTTTTGCTTTCATTCTTGGTATCTATCTATCTATCTATCTATCTATCTATCTATCTATCTATCTATCTATCTATCTATCTATCTATCTATCTATCTATCTATCTATCTATCTATCTATCTATCTATCTATCTATCTATTCTGTCTTTCTTTTCTCTTTCTTTCCATCTATCTGCTCTCTCTCTCTTTCTGTCTTCCTTTCCTTCCATCTGTATTTCTTTCTCTCTCTCTGTCCTCTGTCTCTCTGTCCTCTCTGTGTGTCATGGCTCCCCTCCCCCCCAAGGTAATTTCAGCTACAGGGAAACAGGGGTGTCTCTGCTGGAGGGAGTGCCCCTGAACGACAGCGAGGCGAGCAGGACACCCATCCCACCTCCCGCCCGCGGAAGTAGGTGCTCTGCACTCAGGAGGACCACACTCCAAGAACTATCAACAAAACAGCCCAAGAGCGCTCTCTAAATAATAATTAACAAACAACCTGTCACCACAGCTCAGAAAACGGAATGAGTTTTTTTTTTTCCTCTAACTGGAAGAACTGAGGAATAATGCTGGCCCTTAACATATGAACAATTTGTGGGCTCTTTTTTTGTAAATCCAGATTTAGCTTGACCCCTAATGAAGATTAGATGAAAACGGATGACCTTAAATGCAAACACTCTTCACAAGCCATTTTTCTGTTCTGTTTTCTGAGAGACATTAATATTGTTATCATTATTATTTTACATTTAAGTGTATTTGTTGTGTTTTGTTTGAGTTTGTTTGTTCCTCTGTGGTGCTGTCCATTGGTTGGTTGGTGTGGTTGTATCAAACAGTGATTTTGCTGCTGTCTTCTTTGCCCACCCACATAAAGCCCCTTGTGTACTGGAAATATCAAAAATCCCCTGTCCTGCTTGCTGCAGAGGTCTTGAACGTACCCACCCCAGAGCCCTTGCTGTCACAAGCATATACCCTCCTTTTGCTAGTCCTGCAACTACACCACACACAACCTCACACACCACACTCTAACACACCCCAAAGCAGCAACAAGAAGATGGGCGTCATGACTTCTTTTTGCCCTTTCAAGTTATATCTCACACACATCGTGTGTGTGCGCGCATGCGCGTGTGTGTCTGTGTGAGTGTGAAACTGACCGAGACTGAGATTCCGAACCCATAATGGCAATTTTAAACTAAAGATCCCACATCACATTCACTTGAAAACTCTTCTGTGTTCTGTCACCTCTCCTGAGAGCATGGCTCTGCACACTACCCAGTATCCCCCCTATTACTCCCACCTACCCCATTCACCCAACCTACCTCCAACCCCACCCTAAATCGTGGTCCTTTTTTTAAACCAACCCTTTTCACGCACGGGGACATCCATTGACCCAGATTCCACTCCTGTTTTCCAGAGTTGTTGGTTGTCTGTTGCATTGAGTAGTTTCCTAGTTTCATGTCATCTTTATGAAAAAACAAAATCTTTCGTTCTTCGTTATTTCATGCTTCCTCTGTTTGTGCATTTCTTTGTGTTGTTCCCACAGGCAATCCGGTGTCGGCTGTTGTTACCTGTAATCTCTTTGTCATCCCTGCTCTGAGGAAGATGCAAGGGATTCTGGACCCTCGGCCAACTATCATCAAAGCTCGGGTAACCAACCAGCCTACTAGCTCTACTAGCTGGAACAGAAATGAGGAGTCCATGGAAAAATGGGTGTACTCACAAAATCACATTTTTCTATCGGTAGTTGCATTAAAATCCCAGCTTTTTCAAAACCAATCCTGTGAATAAAGGAGCACGGTCTGGAGTTAGAAGCATTATATAACAGCATTTACTTATAACATGAAATCAAAAATCAAACTTATACATTAGATTTTCTCAGTTTTTGCATTTTGTGACCATGCCCATTTTTCCCGTGGACTCCTCAAATATTTACACAGCTATTGGATACATTCCAACAATAGTCATTATGCCAAATCCAAAGACTGTACTCAATAATTATAGTGCAGTATATGGGCAGCTGTGGTCTAGTGGTTAGGGAGTTGGTCTTGGGATTGGAGAGTCGCAGGTTCGAATACCGCCCTCCCCATTTTAGCAAAGCATCTAACCCCACACTGCTCCAGGGACTGTAACTGAAACCCTGTAAATAACTGTAAGTCGTTCTGGATAAGAGCGTCAGCTAAGCGTAATGTAATGTAATACAGTAGTAAACACATTAGACAGAGCCGTACCTTTCTGATGTAGTGAGTCTGTCTCATGATTATGATGTCATCAGTATGCACCCCCCCCCCCCACCCTCTTTTCTCCATAGATATAATAATAGTATACCTTAGAGATCAGTGCTTTTTGTCCCTTTCAGTTATCATGTGATGTGAAGCTGGACCCACGGCCCGAGTACCACCGCTGCATACTAACATGGCACCATCAGGAGCCGTTGCCATGGGCACAGAGCACAGGTACTAGCACTACAATTAGCAAAAGAGCACAGCTAAAGCACCTACCAGGCAGCACAATCTTTTCATCTATTCCACCTTGTGGGCTGCGACTCGGCAGTCCAGTGTGTATGAAAGTGTTGACTGTTTTGCCTAATATATACAATATATGTTGCCTAATATGAAGAAATGCTCGTGTTTTAGGAAAATACTACAAGACACCATAAACAAAGCGGCATTGGACCATGAAATTACACATTGGTCTCTTTATATCAGTGTTTCCCAAAGTTTTCAGACCGAGGACCACTTCTCCCTCTTAAAAAAAACCTCAAGGACCACTCCTCCCATCTGAGGCTAACAGGGCTATGTAAATCCATGAATCTGGTGCAGCATCACAGCCCCAACTAGGGAGTGGCATGAACATGATACACATGTCATTTAAACACACTGTGCATAGCATAGGTATCTTAAGAAACATGAAAACATTTTTTTAACACAACTGCTCGTGCACCACTTGGGATTTCTTACTAATTACCAGTGATCTGCGAACCACACTTTGGGAAACACTGCTGTATATATGCATGAATGTACATGTTACATGTCACAGTAATAGTAAAGATAATAAGATGATTATTAATAAGTAATAAAGTAGACAGTCATATAGCAGTGTTTCCCATACACAGCACCGCCACAGAATGAAAACCGAGCGCCACAAATTGATTCCGTTTTTTTTTTTCCAAACACGATTCTGTCATTCTCGCTCACACGCACAGAGAGTGAGAGAGAGTGAGAGAGAGTGAGAGAGAGTGAGAGAGAGTGAGAGAGAGTGAGAGAGAGCGAGAGAGAGAGAGAGATCAACATCCGTGCATACATGTCAATGGGGGTACACTTATAAAACACCTGCACTGGTCCAACGTCTTCAACCAACCCAAGCGCAACTCGGAACTCAAGCTATTATTAACCCTATGGGCCTGGTGGACGCAAAATGCGTCCAAATTTACACCCATTCTGCTCTGTTAAATTACTACATCGTAGAGAGATGTCACTTATACCACACAAAACAGCAGAACCAGGGCTTTACAACGTGACCTCCCGCTCATTTGTAATCAAGTATCGGCGAGATATTATTATTTAAAAATTTGCCAAAATCTCTCATATTAGGGCTTTGCACAGCCATTACTCTCGTTGAAATTACTCAAGAACCCATGATCGGATAGATAAGGCACCAACATCAGAAGATAATATGGAATCTCAGCTTTCCAACGACACCAAGCACATATTATCACGTTAATTTATCACGTTATTTATCACGGGATGAAATATTTGCCAAGTAATGATGGGTTGGTGCATGGTCTAGCACCACACAATGCTACTTGGTCTGTGGGAAACACTGTATAGGGCCACTTGGGATTTCTTACTGATTACCAGTGATCTGCAAACCACCCTTTGGGAAACACTGCTGTATATATACATAAATGTACATGTTACATATCACAGTAATAATAAACATAATAAGGTGATCGTTAATAAGTAATAAAGTATACCATCATATAGTATACAAAATGTCCCTCTGTTTGGGCAGGGAACCAGATGAGCAGTCGTCTGATGAGCATGCGCAGTGCCAACGGTCTGCTGATGCTGCCGCCCAAGACCGAGCAATACGTGGAGCTGCACAAGGGAGAGGTGGTGGACGTCATGGTCATCGGACGGCTATGATGTTGTCACCCTCGCCAGGATGGACAGCGAGACAGAGAGAAAGAGAGAGAAAGAGAGATGTGGGGAAGAGGAAGAGGAGAAGGAAGAAGAAGTGGTGCATGTCCACATATCATTACTATTCTGTAATATGCAATGGCACAGCAAGTTTGTACTGATTTGACCAACCGAAGTTGATTGAGGGTAATCAACAACTCACTGACGCAAAACAAAGTGGTTTACGGCAATGTTACTTGGAAAAGAACCCTTATTATTTCAAAGAAAGAAATGAAAATATTATACCTTTTAAAATAAGACTATATATAATATATAAGATTTATTCTGTAATATATTATTATGATTATTATTATGAATATCATCATCACCATCATTCTATTAAGCAACTCTGTTCTCTTTCATCGCAAATTGCTTTGTGTGTTCAACGCTAGCCCTTATAGATAGCTGTAGCATTTTAGTAGAAAGCTGTAGATTCCTGACTGGAATTCATCGAAATGCTTATTTCCAGACTTTGGAGAACGGAAGGACGAAAAGTGGGGTTGACTTTTGGATTTGGAGGGGCAGGGTGTCGAGATGGGAGGGTTGGGAGGGGGGGGTCAAGGAAGGCCACAGGGGCGGTCTGGATGTAGCCACTAGCGTGTGCCACCGCTATGTAAGGAACTCATGAGGGTGTCCAAAGGCATTCATCCCCAACAGCTTTGCTTGTCCTTATTCTTGTGAGTCGTGTTCATGTGCACAGTGCCAACAGTCAGGAATCTGGGGCCTGGTGGGGGTGGGGGGAGTTGGCGGGGAGGGGGGACAGGAAGGACTGGGTGAGTGGATTGGGGGAGGGGGGAGATTGGGGTCAGAGATGTCTTGAGGGGGTGAGGGGGGGGGGTCATTAGGGGTTCACTGAAACGTTCTGAGCAACTAAGGACGGGCTCGAAGCCTGACACGGGTGGAGCCTCACCGCATCCACATTTGCGGGGCCTTACCCACCCTTAGAACGTTTGTCACTGTGGATCAGCGTGACGTTCCGACCTCGCTCAAGTCCCAGGCCTCCTTGCCCCTTCGTCCCCTTATCCCCACCCCCCACCACCACCTCCACCTCATCCCAGGTACCTCCCTGACCCAGTCTGTCAACACCCAGGGTTTTAAGGCAGATCTTTTGTTTGGTTCAACGTTAAAAAAAAAAGAACAAAAAAACACTGAAGGAAACAGCTTATTTAAAGCGCTGAAAGTCTTTTTTAAAAACTTATTCAAATATAAATAAATATATAAATATATATATATAAGAAAAAAGAAAACTGTACAGTGAAATGATGGGTGATATTGTACAGATGTGTGACCAGCACTCCTATGAATATACTTGAGGATGAGGATGAGCTCCTTAAAAAAACAAAACAAAAAACAAAACTCTGTACTATAATGACATTTTCTGTAATGATATTAAAACTGATGAGAGAAAATTAAAACCTCGATCATTACATAAATATATTTGCCTCTGCTTATTTTGTTCTGTTTTGCGAGGAAGGTGACAGCTCATTCATTCTGTTTGAAGGAAATGGTTGTCCAACACGAATGTTTATTATTATTTTTGCTGTTATTATTATTATTTTTTTTATTATTCTGAATTTAACAAATGTTGACCTGGAAACATTGTGATCACTTGCAGATTTTCTTTTTTCTAAACAAGCTTTTGATTATGTTCCAGCATTTTGTGCACTTGGTTCTCTTGCAAACCAATTACAAAACTAGATTATGTACATTTTAATATATCTGGATAAAGAATATGTAATAGAAAGCCACCCTATCCACTAAATAATGATCAGGCCTTTGTATTCTGTTGTGGAAAGCGCTGTTTTTACATCTGCCGATGGGCAAAAGTCTGCTAATGTCAAAGGATCGTCCCATTCCAGCCCACATGGGGGCGAAGATAAACCTCAATAGCCCTTTTGTTTCTCTCGAAGAAATTTGGCTCTTTTGTGATTGGACCACTGGCTTTTTCACTACGAAAACAACAACGAGGTAATGAAAGTAGCTTTGTGTATGGATTGTGGGGTATCATATGTTTAGTACGTATTTTAGACTATTGATGTCTACAGCTTTACTGATTGTCTACTGTATTACTGGTTTGTGTTCTTTGGCATTAGTCAGCTGGGGCCCAGAACCCCACTTTTACTAGCTGTACGCCTTCAAGCCTTAGCTAGCTCAAATTAGCGGGATAGCCGCTAAAAACAACCTTGGCATACGTGGCTCCTAATTGCCGACTAGCTGCTACAATATTTACGTTCTGATTTTAGCAAAAATGCCGGTGCATTCGAGGGAAAAGAAAGAGAACAACCACGAGGAGATGGAGGTGGACTATCCGGAGCAGGAGGGCAGTAGTTCGGACGAAGAGGACTCTGAGACCTCGTCAGTTTCAGAGGATGGAGACAGCTCGGGTAAGTCCTTAGTAAACGTAAACAGGGGGTGCTGAAACTTTATAAAGCCATGCTCACCTTTTAAATGAGCAAGGTGGTACCTGATTACTACCCTACCTTTAAATGTCCTTACTGCAGAGATGGATGATGAAGACTGCGAACGCAGAAGAATGGAGTGTATCGATGAGATGACCAATCTCGAGAAGCAGTTCACCGATCTAAAAGACCAGTAAGACATCCTATCATAAAGCATGTGTAACAGAATTTGGAGACGTTAACTTCTTATATGAAAGTGGCCTTGACAGGTGCGTTCAACACGCACTCACATTCGGTTCATAGGTCATACGTTCCACTTAAATCTTACGTTGAAATATTACACTACAGGGATATTGTACAGCTGCCCGGGAATGTACTGTATGGAATATACTTGAAAAACGCCATTTGCCAGTGACAAACATTTTCTATGTGGTGTACGTGAATTCTGAGCGAAAGTCCTTCTCTGTCCTGAGATTGTATAAGGAACGGTTGAGTCAAGTGGATGCCAAGCTACAAGAGGTCCTGTCAGGCAAAGCTTCAGAATACCTTGAGCCCCTCGCTGCTTTGCAAGAGAACATGCAGATTAGAATAAAAGTTGCAGGTAAGTCCTATATACACATGACTATGAGTGTCTGTGTTACTGGTTGCATTTGTTAAGTGTAGATCTTTTGTTGATGGCAGGGATCTACAGGGAGCTATGTTTGGACTCAGTGAAGAACAAGTATGAGTGTGAAACACAGGCTGCATACCAGCACTGGGAGGTGAGAAATGTGTTCATACCAGTGCATATTAACACACAGGGCCACAGTTTGTGGATGTCCTCATTGTGCAGCTGCATTTGTGCATGGATTTTTTTTGCATCAGGAATTATGTTTTGAAGGCCTTTAGACCAACTGTCTTTATAGCCATCACCCCCCCCCACACACACACACACACACTCTAATAATGAATGTACACAGAATTTTAAAAAGTGCCCTTGGGGACCGAGGTTCAAGTCCGATCTGTGGTCATTTCCCAATCCCTCCCCATCCCCCTCTCTCACTCACTTCCTGTCTCCACCTTCGCTGTCCTATCATTACAGGCAAAAAGCCAAAACAATATACTTGAATACTTGACGTTTATGGGTGGATAATGGTGCCTTTTGTTTCTGTCCCTCTCAGAGCGAGAAGCTCCTGTTGCTGGACACGGTCCAGAGTGAGCTGGAGGAGAAGATCCGGCGCCTGGAGGAGGACAGACACAGCATTGACATCACCTCAGGTACAGTGGGGAAGGGCCTCTCTGCACAGGCTTGCCCAGAGAGATGGCTGGGCCCCTGAAAAGATCTAATTATTGGGGGCCCCTTCCCTGAAAACCCCCTATGGTTTTCAATTGACTGGAACCCCCCTGGCGGCTATGCCCTGGGGGTCGTGTTTATCCCTCCTAATGGGTGCCCTGTGTTTAGGTACTGAGGGAAAATCTCCCACAGGAAAGTTTGAGCACTAAATGCCAGGATTAGCATTCCTAATTTGATCTTGTGCTAATCTCTGAATGTGAAAGTTTTCATAATGAATAAACACTTGCACAAGTTGTACTAACAGGTAGAGTTTGGACAGACATGGCTTATCTTGAAAATTCAGGGATTTCTTGGATTTTCAAGGATGCTAAGATAAATGCTAGTGATTTTTCAAAGTGATTTAATTACATTTTATTGACAGTGCAAACCATATGTACTCTCCAGTGAGTGCATATTACATAATGTGTTATTTAAATTGACCAGTGTGTTTTGATATTTCTCATCCAAAAGAGCTGTGGAATGATGAGCTGCAGTCCAGGAGGAGTAAAAGAAGAGACCCCTTTAGCCCTGACAAGAAGAGGAAACCTGTGGTCGTCTCTGATATCCTTTCAGTGCTCCTTGTCAAAGGCCAGATGTTATCTTTATATACTGTCTGTTGCGTTTCAGTGAAGCTGAAGTATGCTAGTTTTTGGTCACACAACAATGTATGTTGTAACTACTGCTTATGTAATACTTGTGTTGTTTTTCCTTAACAACACTTTTACGGCCATATATTGTGTATATGCTGCAAGATTTAGATATTTTGGAGGACTGGACAGCGATCAGAAAGGTAATCTATCTGTAATAGCAAAATCTTTTGATACTACTCCAGATAAAGGATATATGTTTGTGATTTGATTGTTTGTACATCTATAACTAATATTGTGTGTGCACTGTACAAATGTTGACATCTAATGAGTAAGTATTTTTTATATCCTGCACCATGATGTTTTAGGCTGTGGCAACACTTGGACCCCACAAAGTCCGACCTGACGGTAGGTCTTCATTTTTTTTACACCCGGCAGTGTTCTCCTGTTCTTTTCCTGTCATTTACTGCTCTTTAGGTATTGATTTTTTTTAGCATAAACTATAAAGCAAATAATTGTAAATATTCACTCTCTAGAATAGTTGTTGTCAACCTGGAGTATGAGTACCCCTGAGGGTAGTTGGACCAATTTTAGGGAATATGCAACATAAATCTGTAAATGGGTTCTCCGCTCTCATCAGCAGTAAAAAGTTTAGGAGAGACTGTATTTGAAAAAAGTTCTTGCATTCAAACTATCCCCTATCCCCAATACAACTCATTTGCCACCACATCATTATGTACCATTATAAAATGTGTTTACATTATGTTTATGCAGCTATAATTATGCATACATATTCATAGCAAGCTGTCCATGGTGCAGGGGAGTACTCAGTAGGACATACTGAGTGCCTTAGGGAGTATGCGGCAGTTAAAGTGTGGAAAACACTGCTGTACCTTCAGAAGAAAGATACCGCACACTCTTGTTCGATGCCCAATTTTAATTCCAGAGAACGTTTCGGCCTTTATGGCCTTTCTCAAGTCAGACTCCTGTAGCCGTTACCTGCACCTCGAAATGTTTTCCCCGGTGTGCGGTGGTTTTCCTCTACAAAAATAAACACTGCTGTACCACCATTATAAGCATTCCATGATGTACCATAAGCCATGTTTAACATGTTCGTTTATTAATTCATTAATGTATTTCTGTATTAATTTTGTTTACCTACCTCCTTGGTGGAACCCACAGTGGTGCCCTTGGTCAAGCCTGAGAAGCATCCTCAGCAGCACCACACGGCGAGGTCGGAGGATGGGCGTCTGTACTACGATGGGGAGTGGTACTGTCGAGGCCAGAGCATATGCATCGATAAGAAGGACGAGTATCCTACAAGGTGAGCAGCAGCTGCTGCTGCATCATCCCCGCATCTCTGGTGGTTGTTCATACTTTGGATCAGAATGTAAATGGCGTGTTAATTGCAAATGTTCATTAGTAATACTGCTAGTGCATCTGAACATTTTGATAATATTTGATTAAAAAAAAACATCTGCCTGGGACTTACAAATGTCATTTTATTATTACATTTTTTGCTACACATGCATAGAGGGTGATATAGGAAATAGCAATAGGCAGCCTTACAAAGTTAAAAAGGTATTTTAAGATTTTTCCAACAGGTGAGTGCCTTGATTTCATCTTTAGTTTCTTTGGACTATTTTGACCATCTTGTTTTTTTTTTAATTATCAGTTTCAGTGAGCTGTCTTACTTCTGACTTTATGATTCCTATATAGTTTTCGTACCAGTCATAAGTGAGTTAGAGTGTTAACAAGCAATATAAAGTCAAGCAATGATTTCAGCCCAGCTGGATTTATGTATCAGAGTTCTTTCTCTCTCTTCTCTAGTGCCATCATCACCACCATCAACCATGACGAGGTGTGGTTCAAGCGTCTAGACGGCAGCAAATCCAAGCTGTACATATCCCAGCTACAGAAGGGCAGATACACCATCAAACACTCCTAGATGTCTACGATGTCTTCTGTCCAGTCCAGCTATCTCTACCTTACTGCCATCTCTTATGCCAGCCTCTATGAACTCTGCACGACTTCCGCAAAGTAAAGGACTGCCAAACAGTGTTTTCATTCCAGTCCTTTTACACCTAGCCTATCATGTATTGTGACTTTTTAATGTTTTTTTTTTTCTTTCTTTTTTTTTCATTCAAGAACTTACATTGGGATGGGGTCGGGGATATTGCCAACAAAAACAAACAAACAAACAAAAAAAGTCTTTATTTTTTACTACAACATAGGGAACAGATGGAATGTGTGTGTCTGCCTGTCTGTCTGTGTGTCTGTTTCTGTGTGAGTGAGTGCATGAGAAAAAGACTTTGGATGGTTCAAATGTGTGCATGTTCAAAAGCACTGTATGGTATTTTCTGTCTTCTGTAAGCAAATGTTTACTGTAACCGTTTACCACAGTTTACAGCTAAACTGTACAACAAACCCTGATGCGCATATCAATATGTAATGTATTTTTAAGCTCTGTATTACTTTATTTGGTTAGATCGCCGTGGTACAAGTTGTGTGTGTATATTTGTGTATGTTCTCCTGTGTAGCCAGATATGAACAGAACGTCACCCGCACCACCCCCAATTTTCACCTTATTGGAGTTTTCTTTTATCTGTGTCATCCATACAGCCTGCATAGCATTTGTGAAATGTGGGTTCACATAAAGTGTCACTGCATTCATTTTTTCCATGAAATATACTGTATAGAACTGTCTTAAAGTAATGCATTTTTAAGTAAGGCCAACTCTACTTTGTCTGAAATTAGATTGGACATTAATGAGACATTGCCAAGGACTGTCTTTTCTGTCTGGGTCTTGATTTATGAAATGCATATTCTTTTGTGCCAGCCCTTGAGTAATTTTCCTGCCAGATTTCTTCGAGGTTATTGTGGCCTATTTTTTCCTCCTGCAGTATGTTTTTTTTTTTCTTTTGCCTGTAAGTTCACGGGAAAAAGTGTCTGCTTCTGAAAGTAGGAAGTAAAGCCTGATTTGAGGGAAGGCGTTGGCGTTTTTGCTTACTGATCACTTCATTCACTTCACGGCATGCCACAACACTTGGAAAACATACATGAATGAAATGTAATCTCACTGCATTGTAATTCAATGAAGCATACCTGTAGATGTCGCTGTTTCCGTCTTGTTTGGAATTCAAGCTGCGGCAGCTCCTAGCTAGCAGCACTGGTGTTGTGGTCTTGATTTGGAGAGAGGAGGAAGATGACAGCCAGAAAGTCTGGGTCACGACTAGAGACAGAAATAGAGCGATGCCGTTCAGAAGGACAATGGGACAAGATACCGGAACTTGTGCGACAACTGTCTGCTAAACTAATATCAAACGGTTGGTTGTGAAAAATTACAAATGAATTTTTTATCTCTCCAGGAAGGTAGACAGCTAGCAAGCTAGCCTGCCAGCCCTGCCTCGCTAGCCACATTAGCTTGCTAGCTAGCTGCTGCTAGTTATTCTAGTTAGGAAGGCCTTTCGGTGTGTAAGAAACTGAGCTCAAAGTAATGATCAGCAGGTCAAATGGACTTAATCCTTCATAACTTTTGAAGGGATTCTGAAACGTTTGCATTTTGTGACGAGGCTTGCTGTTTTGAAACGGAACAGTGCCATTAGCATATGACGGGTGGTTGGTTTCGGTAGCAGCAAGTAACGTTATGTTTCCTGTTTTGGGGAATATTGACAGCCAGTTGAGTCGTGAACTGGCTGTATCCCAACGTGTGATGTGCTACTTATGAATGTTAATTACCCCTGACAGTAGTGATTGTATTAATTCTGGTTATAGGAACTGTTGCTTTTTCATGACTGAAGATTGAAGATTTTCGTGACTGAAGTCTTGGTTGTCAGAAGTCAGAGGGTGAGATTTCATACAAGATGCTTAACAAATAGCATCGGAAGCCAGCCCAAAGTAGTGACCGTGTAGAAGCAACAGTATATTGATTTTCCCCGAACTGGTAATGTTTTTGCACCCAATGAATGATCTAAGAAATAAACGATATACTAGTAGACGAAACTATGCATTTTAATGAAAGAATAGATACCTACCACAACTACGGAAATAAGCACCCTTTGAAGTTGTTGAAGGTGCTTGCCTTGAAGCGGAATGTAAACACCACCTTCAGTTTAAGTCTGTTGACTTATAATAGGATGTATTCCACGTGATATGCATTTCTGGAGTTCCTGCACACGCACACGGAGGTCTTAATGTAGATTAAGAGACTCGTGGAGGCACACAAAGGTTAACATTCAGTACGTTGTGCCATTTTGGCCTAATCTAAGAAGGAATGCATCTATCATGGCTGATGTGCATAAGAATATTGACCTGTGTGTTGGTCACCTGAGGCTCTGATGGCAAAGTCATGGGAAAACAAACACAATCTGGCTGCAGGCATTGGGAAATAAACACACACACACCTACCCTTCCAGAAACAATTTAAGTGTTTGACCCTTCAGTGAAAGGTGTGTGTGTGAGAGGAGTAAAGGGGTGGGGGAATGGGGGTATTGACTAAGGTGGTTGAATGGAGACAGAATGAACATGCAGTCCAATAAAAAATGCTGTTTTATTTAAATACAAGTCGCAGTAACCATTTGGCAGTTCCAGCTCACAGACACTAAACAAGCCTCATATGGAGAGGGCTACATGTGTCAGAGTGCTGTGCTGGGATTAGCTAGGCATTAGTTAAGCATTCTGGCCAAACAGCCATCTCAAAGTAATGTTGATTTGATGTCAACGGTTGTGTTAAACCCTTCCTTCCAAAGAAAAAGATTCGAGGGTCTTACAGCTTCCTTTGGTGTCTTTATACCACCAAAATCATTTCCTACAGCCATAGTCTTTTGGCCAGTCTTGTAACCTGAGATAAACTCTGTCAGGGAAAAGTACGAGGAACTTCTTCAATAGTGGAAGTGGAACCTGTTTCCCAACAGGGCCAGAGGCTAGTGTCTTTAGTCCAGCTCTTAACTGCTTTTACAGGCTTTTACGTCTGTGATGGTCTTTGGTATGCTTGTTCAACTGTACTGTTTTTTTAGGTGATTCTAATTGATTCTACAGTATTTTATGGTCTAACAGTCTAATTGAACGCAGGGTCAGCACTGAAATTAGATTGAACCTGACTGGATCTTCTTGAGCTGTTCAGGAAAACTATTACAGAGCCCATCACTGTTGTCCAACATCTCAAAGAGACACGACGTCCTGACAGACTATGTTGAGCAGAAGTGTTGTTTCTCCATTCCATACCTAGGGTTGTGCGATATATCAAAAATATGTTGGTATATTTTTTAAGGAAATATGTAGGCTCGTTGTGACAATATCACCATATCAAAAAAAAAAAATGCTGTATGCTGCAATACAACTACTTTATATTGTATAGCCTATTGCCAATTGGCCCATAAATATCAGCATATCAGTTTTGGTCCATATCATCCAGCCCCACCCCTACCAGTGGTGGTTGCCTTGAGATTCTCACCCTTGGAGGGAGGTAGACTTGTGCACTGTAGCCTTCATTGGGTGTGTATGCCCTGTGCCCAAAAGAGCTGTCAGTAAACCCACATTATCCTCTTAGGGGCACCTGAGTGTGTTCCAACCTTGCAGGACAGATGATGGTAATCTGAGTGCCCTGGTTAATGCCCCAAACTAGCCCTGCCATAGACTAATGACAAATTACGTCTGTATTGTGCCAGTTAGGCTACTTGCTATCAAGCTAGCCATCAAGGCTGATTTCTTAGCCTAAGAGTCAGTAACTTACCAGTGAATAAAGACACTGCCATGTCAGTAATGATAGTAAACAGTTGTATTAAAGAGGGAAGTATGAGGCATTTTTATAATCCCTGTGTCTTAAATTCAGACAAAAGAGTTAGATTTTAAAACGGAAGTATCATTTAACAGGTTTGAATTTTAGTTATATTGCATTGCATTTAACAGACACTGTTATTGGACCCAGTTATTATTTTTCAATTCGATATTGGACAGTAGCCTTCATCAAGCTGATTTGAGTGTCCATTTCCCAGTTGGCTTACAGTAGTATGGTGTTTTGATTTTTTATGTTTTGACTGTTGATAAACTAAGGAGTGTACATACGTGTTGTTGTCACATCATTGTGAAGTGTGTGATTGAAGCTGCTTAGTTACAATAAAGCAAGTATCATTACGGTATTGTTTTCATGAGGCTTTTAAGCCACATATGGCAACGCTATCTTACGATTTGCCATTTCTCATGTTGTGGTGTAGGCATGTACTTCCATCTTGATCTTGTGATTCATTAAAGTGCTTGATGGTCATGTGGAAGACAGATATAAGCTAAACACTTGTCATGCCCACTGACCATTCAGACTGTGAACTGAGGGGTTCTGTGAAACTTTCCCGACATGACATTGCCAACAGTAAGAAGCTAGTTAGCATGTTTTTTATCACAGCCAACTGGGCCGTTGGTAGTGCTTGCAAGTTTTTTTTGCCTGCTTTATGAGAAGTTACTTGACTAGTTTTAAACCAGAACTTTAAATGAAAAGAAACTAAATTAAAGTCTGCTTTCTAAAATATTGTTATTTGACGTCTGATTTTGTGTGCATGTCTCTGCGTCTGCATCCGTGTGTCTCTCTTTGTGTGTGTGTGTGTGGTTCAGATGACCTGGGAGAGCTCTTGCTGGGGGAGTCCAAGCTCCAGCAGTACCTGAAGGAGAACCCCATCAAGCAGGATGCCAGTCCCCGTGGCAACCGGCCCCGCCTCGTGGAGGTGCGCAAGCACCTGACAGCTGCCCTGGACCGGGGAAACCTCAAGGTAATGAG
The DNA here is from genome assembly GCA_027475355.1 of Coilia nasus. Classification (NCBI taxonomy): domain Eukaryota; kingdom Metazoa; phylum Chordata; class Actinopteri; order Clupeiformes; family Engraulidae; genus Coilia; species Coilia nasus. The sequence continues at coordinate 20,724,708 of CM050205.1, forward strand.
CAGCATACGACTGGATTATTGGATTAATGCCAGATTTATACTAACCCCATGCCAGCTTGTTTTCGTTCATACAGATTGTGTGTGTGTGTGTGGTGTTATAGCTGTTATAGGAAGCATGTATATCTGGAAAAGACGATGTTTCCTGTATCCCTGAATCTGTAAACTCAAAGCAATGTGCTTGCCAGTTAAAATCTTTTGGAATATTCAGAAGGAATATCTAATGTTGAATCAAATATCAATCATGTATAAAATGTGTGTGTGTTTGTGTCAGTTCACCTTTTTTCACTTATCAGTTATGTGGAATGATCGCTAGGTTAAAACTGTATAGGGCCACTGGCATTTATTGCATTGCTTCATTTCATATGAGCCACAGACCCTTAAACTGTAAAGTTCAACATGATGCATTTATGTCATTCACAATATGCCTATGGCATTTTAATAGGGATTAACATGGTTACATTCAGTATTGTTTTGTATTTATAGTATCTCACAAAAGTGAGTGCACCCTTCACATTTCAGTGTAAGGATCCACTTTCTCAGACCAACGACGGAGCTGAGTGTGGACGAAGGTTATCGCATGTTCTGGACTTATGGAATGGAAATAATTATAAACATGTGCATGGCAAACATTAGAGTAACACTTATATGACCCGTTTATCTGACTCCATGAAATAATAGTTACCTCCAATATCACTATACAGCTTAAGAGCTAATATCACAGTAATGGCATGGCACACGAAGAGATGTATATGAATGGTAAATGAATGAACAGTTTATTAACCAAATACAAGTTAACCTTTACAAGTAACACAGAGATTCACTGTAATGACCAACTCAACCAGAGATATAAAGAAATCAAACTAAACCCCAAATAAAAGATAGAGAGAAAGAGAGAGGGAGAGAGAGAGACACACAGCGTGTGGGAGCGTCGTGGGTGAAAGACAGCTCAATGAGTTTTCCACTAGCATTGCCTTAAGTAGCCAACCTGATGCCAGTTGTTCAGCACACCATGAGGTGTTATCTTGGGGGCAGGGGTGTTGGAGACAGCCCACTGCCTCACACTACTCTGTAACCTTAGGATCTGAGATCTTTATTAGAATAACCCGAGTCTGTTTCAGAATTTAGACCAGTATATCACTCACAATGAGACCATCAGAATGAAACCAAACAGGACATGTATCTCTCATAGCATTTCTACAATACAACATACCCTTAATTATCCTGTCCTTGCCCTAAGGATGACCTGAGTAGGTCTCCACACCAAATGCTGGCAGACCACAGATAAGAACACAGTGGGGTGTGGCACCTAACTAAACACAAGAGCATGCAGCTGGGGAGCTCCTCTGAAGCACCCTTTATTGCGATAACACAAATTCCTCTGTTGAGCTCATTCAGAGTAGTCATCCTTGAATCCAGATCCTTACAGCCACCCCTTGGCCCATTGGGACAATTTCGTCTCAGTCCCAGTGGGTCACCCGTGCAGGCTGCGTCTGTGCAAGGTGAGATGGATGACTGAGGATGACGGTGGTATCTGTGTCCATGGTGAGTGGCCACACTGCTGCGGCTCTTAGATGAGGGTGCTGCTGCTGGCCGTGCTCTGTGCCCACTCAGTCCTACCGGGTGTGAGCATACGGTGTTGAGTGGACAGTAGAGCTGGCTCCTCTGTTGGCCAATTCTGTCTGCACCAGGTCCCGATCTGGGTTGTAATCTCTTGGATGTTCTGTCGCTGTTGCTCTGTCAGCAGGCATTTTATCAGGATTGTCCATGAGGAGGTGTGAGTTAACAATGGCAGTCTCTTAATGGCTTTTGATGGTTTAGGCATTTGCATAGAGAAGGGTGGATAAACAAGGCATTGCAGACAACATAGCATGTAAAATAACTGACATTTGCAGAATGTCTGCTCAAGAACTTAAATGTAGAACCAAGTTGAAAACAGATTTGTATCTTCATCCCAGCTATTTACCAGGCTCTTCAGTCTGTTTTACAATTTAAAATGTGTTCCCATATGCATATCACCGCTGGTGAGCTTACAGTTCTATTGTTAGAGTAAAATTAACATTAGTGTCTTTTTGGGAGTCATCTAGTATTGTCTTGCCAATGGGCTTATCTGGGGCTATAAGGGATTCCTTTATCCAGGCTTTTCTGCCGGGAATCCATAAGTCTATGTAGCTCAGTGACCGTACTTTGCGGTATGCTACTTTCCTTAATAGTGGCACCAGACCTTTTGAGTCAATAGATAACTTTACATGAGACACTACATTGGGTAAATATTCTTCTGCAAAACATGTTAGCATTCAGGACAATAATATTACTAGCATCTGCACAGCCTATGTGCTTTTACGCATAAACAGCTTTTTAGCCTAGATGCTTCACGCACAAACAACCTACAGAGTCTATGCGCTGAGTGAGCCAGCGCAAACAACAAAGCTAACACATATTAAGTAGCCTCCAGCTTTCACACTTTCAGTAAGAATGTAACAGAGAATATGCTGTCTTTTCAATATGGAATGGGTAAACAACCAGGGTGATAGCTCTTAGCAGACAAATGTGTCTTTCTTACCACATCGCTAAATTGTGCATCTATAAATAGCGGCAACTAGAACACGTAGATTAGATCCCTGTGGAAACACTGGAAATGCTGGGAGAAAGGCACAAATTACATGTCAGCAGGGCAATGGAATAACGGTCTGAGAAACCTTGACATTTCACTGTGAACTGCTCTTCTTTTTCTCCTATTTGGAAGTCCGTCAGCCAAACAACTTTCTGAGTCTGATAATTCAGATGAGCTGCATTGATCAGACTGCAATGAAGCACGGCGCTTTCTAAAGTATGGTGGCGGCTTTCCGAGACCCAATTGCCAACATTTGTGCGCTTCGTGGCCTGCTTTATGGCACGACTTACAGGACTTGCTGCAGTCGCTAGCTTTTCGCCTAGTGCGCTTTCTTTTCAGACGCTGGCTGCTTGCGCATGTCCTTCGGATAGCAGTCACACTACAATGCGTTGGAGCAGGAGAGATAGTCATTAGCAGAACTATTTGTTTCATCTTTACATTGTAAACACGGTGCAGTCGCGTGTGGGATGTCTGCGTGATCATCGGTTGGGATGGCGACATCTTTGTTTTCAGCACATTTCTTTGTATCCTTCATATCCATATTTTTTGCTAACCATGTTATGAATACATTAAGCCGTTCAATTTTGTTTTGCTGTTCTTCAATTATTTTCTGTTGCTTTTCAAACAGTAAATGCATGATGCCTTCAGAAAACTTGAGTTGCTTTGATTTTGTTTTACACATGCCATTGTTTAACCACCACTCATATATCTCCTCTTCGGTAGATTCTACTGTAAGGCCTTAGGTCGCCAGTCTATCTAACGTGCCAGCCAAATTGTTTTTCGATGTGCACAATAGCTTGCTTTTGCCCAAATTATTACTATCCCAGTCCATTTTACACGGAACGGAGAGCTGAAGTTTCTGAATGTTTTGGTGAGGTCTCAACGTCTAGTTCTCAATATGCTTACAAGAAGTTTAGATCTACTCACCACCTTCAGAAACTCAGGTCACGTCATGTGCATCACGTCGGGGTCACCAACTGTAAGGATCCACTTTCTCAGACCAACGACGGAGCTGAGTGTGGACGAAGGTTATCGCATGTTCTGGACTTATGGAATGGAAATAATTATAAACATGTGCATGGCAAACATTAGAGTAACACTTATATGACCCGTTTATCTGACTCCATGAAATAATAGTTACCTCCAATATCACTATACAGCTTAAGAGCTAATATCACAGTAATGGCATGGCACACGAAGAGATGTATATGAATGGTAAATGAATGAACAGTTTATTAACCAAATACAAGTTAACCTTTACAAGTAACACAGAGATTCACTGTAATGACCAACTCAACCAGAGATATAAAGAAATCAAACTAAACCCCAAATAAAAGATAGAGAGAAAGAGAGAGGGAGAGAGAGAGACACACAGCGTGTGGGAGCGTCGTGGGTGAAAGACAGCTCAATGAGTTTTCCACTAGCATTGCCTTAAGTAGCCAACCTGATGCCAGTTGTTCAGCACACCATGAGGTGTTATCTTGGGGGCAGGGGTGTTGGAGACAGCCCACTGCCTCACACTACTCTGTAACCTTAGGATCTGAGATCTTTATTAGAATAACCCGAGTCTGTTTCAGAATTTAGACCAGTATATCACTCACAATGAGACCATCAGAATGAAACCAAACAGGACATGTATCTCTCATAGCATTTCTACAATACAACATACCCTTAATTATCCTGTCCTTGCCCTAAGGATGACCTGAGTAGGTCTCCACACCAAATGCTGGCAGACCACAGATAAGAACACAGTGGGGTGTGGCACCTAACTAAACACAAGAGCATGCAGCTGGGGAGCTCCTCTGAAGCACCCTTTATTGCGATAACACAAATTCCTCTGTTGAGCTCATTCAGAGTAGTCATCCTTGAATCCAGATCCTTACATCAGCAAAAAAAAGTATTTGATGTATTAGCAGTATAGTTTTACTGTCCTTTGAAAATAACTACACGCACACATTTTTGCCTAAATAACAGCCATCAAAAGTGAGTATATCTTGAGTGATAACTGTACATATCATTCAACCATACTGCACAGCAAAACCCATAACCTGGTTTTGTGGAATGGAGGGTTTAAAGAAAAATGTGGACAGATTGAAGTTTGTGGTGTGCTTTAAATGAAGACCACAGGAGATATCATTCTTGTATGTATCTTAAACATGCTTATTTTATTGTAATATTTTATTTTTAATGTAACTTTTTAAACAGTCAGTGGATTAAGCCTTTCTCGGCACATTATACTATGTATAATTTGTATGTGATGAATGAAATTTGAAATTAAATTTTAAACTATTTCATTTGCTGCTTTTCTATAACCCTCCACCGGTAGAAAATGTTAGGCTAGGTTAGGTTTCTGTATTAAAAAGCATCAGCGTTTTTCCTCCGTTTTTCTTTTTTTCCAGTCTGTGTTGCCAAAACTGTTTCCCTATAACAAATGCTTACAGGAACACTTCACTTTTTGGGGGAAATTTTGGGGGCTCATTTTCCAACTCCCGGAGAGCTAAACAGCTGAGTTTTGTCAATTTTATAAATCTATTCAGCCCATCTCCAGGTCTGGCAGTAGCACTTTAGCTATTATCTTAGCATAAATTACTGAATCACATTAGACTAGTAGTAGGTGGAGTGTTCCTTTAAGATGCTCAGGTGGAGGGTGCAAGTCCCTTCCTCACTCTTAATCTTCTCTCTCTCTCTCCCTCTCTCCCTCTCTCTCTCTCTCTCTGTCTTTCTCTCTATCTCTTTCTCGATCTCCCTCTCTTTCTGTCTGGCTGTCTCTCTTTCTTTCTCGATCTCCCTCTCTTTCTGTCTGTCTCTCTCTCGCTCTCTCTCGCTCTCTCTCTCTCTCTCTCTCTCTCTCTCTCTCTTTCTCTTTCTCTCTCTCCAGCATGACTACCTTCAGGAGGCCAGACTTCTGATGGCCAAGCTGTGCTATGTGGAGGGGGACTACAGAGAGGCCCTGAGCCAGTACGGCCGGGTCACACTGGACGAGCTGCAGCTCGCTGGCGCTCCAGTCTATCGCCTGTCCATGATCGCAGAGGCCTACGCCACGAAAGGTAAAAACCACAAGTCCCAGCATGCCCTGCTCTTAGGTTTTTTTTTTTTTTTAAGTGAAATTCTGGAGCCATCGGAACCCAGGTTCTTTTTCACCTTGACAGTCAGGTTAAAAGCTTCCTCGAGGGCTAGATTATGTTCATCAAAAGATTTGTATAGTTTGACCATTGGAACTCAGACAAATGGCTAACTGTAAACTTGCTAAAGGCCAGCAGCCAACATATTCAAATCACCACTTTTTTTCTAACCACAAATATACTTCGAAATACCACCACACTTTGGCAGTGCCGTGAGTAGGGTCCTTACCCATAAAGGAAAGCACCAGGAACATAGTAAGTGTACCAAGAGTTTATTAAAATGTTTCACCTATCTACGATCTTCCAGTACCTTCCATGTTGTGGGAAGTCTGTCGAAGTACAGGAGCACACACACATACTAGGAGTACAAACATGTATATGGAGCAGAAGGCAGCATTAGATGCACATGAAGGTTAGGTGCCTTGCTCAGGGGTGCCTTGCCCAAGGGTGCCTTGCCCAGGGGTGCCTTGCCCAGGGGTGCCTCACCTACGGATGTGAGAGGGTGCTGTGCTGCTGTACTGTTCCTACCAGTCAGAGACCAAACTGGCCTTCGGTTGCACGCCGAATCAGTGTGCCCCACATAGAACCTGTTTAAGGGGAGAGGTGCTTACCGTACGTACATACACATACCTGTGGCTTTCTCTCCATGCAGACACACTCAACCACAGAACCGTAGACACTGAATACTGCCTAAGTAAAATGGCGTTAGACCACAAATAAAAAGACAAACACATACACACACATGCACACACACACTCCGCACAGCTTGTCCCTACACTGTCCTGTCTGGGCCTATTCTGGTGTCTTTGAGAGGACATGCTGACTAGAGTTGAGGGATACACACACACACACACGCACACACACACACACACACATACACACACACCACCTCGTCCTCCTCCTCCATCAGCTGTTGGTGTCAGACCCAGAGGGCAGGACCCCTCTCCCCAGGTCCGTCTGTGGCCGCTGTTGATGAGGGCACCCTGTCACTGTCCCCAGCCTCACCACATCAACCTCCCGCTCCACTCTGCTGCCTCAGCCCTTTATCAGGGGAGACAGACAGGAAGGGATAGAGTCGGGGGAGAGAGGTGAGAAAGAGAGTGGCTGAAAGAGGGACTCTAGGTGTGTGTGTGTGTGTGTGTGGGTGTGTGTGTGGGAGAGAGAGAATGAGTGAGTGAGCAAGAGGAAGAAAGGTAGAGAGAGAAACAAATATTTTAAATTTGAAACAAACTGACACAGGGAATGAGGAAGGTATACAAAGAGTCCAAAATAGCAGTGGTTAGTGTAGTTATAGGGTTGTATGGCTATTTTTGCTTGATTGTATCTTTAAAATGTACCTCTTCATATTCCCTGGCTCTGTGTTTCAGTGGATGAGCTGTGCCAGGCCTATGTCATGAACCATAATAGCCCAAAGCGTTGAGGTCCTGTTGTCAAGTGTGCTGTTTTGGTAGCTACACTGTGGGGGTTTGTTTCTACAGAGCCGCAGGGGGGCGATAATTAATGGCTGTCCCCCACACAGGAGTACAGTGTGTAAACAACTAGCCAGATTTTCCAGTCTGTCGGGCTTCTTAAGGGAATGAATGTGTGAAATGGTGCAGTTCTAAACAAATCTGTAGTCTATTTTCGCTTACAGCACTGTACCGTACAGGCAACAGGGAATGGCAGTTGCATTTTGCTTGCACATTCGTCTGCCTCAGAAGCAAATTGCATAGACCTTTCAATGGTAAAAAACAAAAACAATGCAGAAACGTTCTATTTTGTTCGCAAACTACTACCACTTAGTATGGAATGTAAAAACGCTGTGGGAACAGCTATGATGCCAATAATCGTGCTCCTTTGAAACAGTCTACCGTCATTGCTTTTTATTAGTGCTGGTTCTTATGTTGTGCAAAATGTCTTGTGAAACGTCTGCACCAGCCTCTGTGTTTAATGTCAGTGAACGTGTGACAGATATAATGTGTCAAACCTAAAGGTTAAATGGTTGCACTGATTTAGCCTGTCATTGCTTCATTGGCTTTCCGAAGAGATGTTCAGAAGATCCAGTTAATTGTGTTGTTATTATGTTAATAGGGCAGGGCTTTGGCTGGTGGAGATCTAATTGGTTGAGAGGCTAAACTACAAATCTCTAATTAGGAACACTGCCACTCTATTACGAGCGAGCTAGTGTGTTAGCCTGCATTTAACAGCCATCAACTTTTGAGAAATAACCTCTGTAAGGTGTTGTACGTGAATATTTAAGGAAATATGGCCTGTATCCTTATTACGTTTTTGAGGAACTAATTAAAATTAAGCCTTGAGGAGATAGAGCGAAAAACAGCAGCAGCCTGCACTACCTCAGGTAGCCATGGGGTGGTGCTGTGAGCTTAGAGTCTGAAGAGCAACACTGCAGTTTAATCATGGAGGCTGACAGCAGAATGCTCTGCCACAGCCCACACCTACCCACACACACACACACACACACACACACACACACAGCCTGTCTCCCTCTCCCCCACCTCCCTCCATCCATCTCTGTGGTTTAATGCAGAGCGTAGTGGATGTGTCGGCCAAGACTGCAGAGCTGGAGCCTTTGATCAAAGTTATGACAGCCGCACTGCATGAAAGGGAGGACAGGGAGAGAGGTTGCAGAGAGATGGAGAGAGAGAAGAGGTTGCAGAGAGAGGGAGAGAGAGAGGGAAGAGGTTGCAGAGAGAGGAAAAGAGAGAGGAGAATGCAGACAGAGAGGGGAGAGAGAGAAAAGAGGTTGCAGAGAGAGGGGAGAGAAAGAAGAGGTTGCAGAGAGAGGGGGGAGAGAGCATGTGTGGGAGAGAGAGAGAGATGTCTCTCCATACAACGCTTAACCCCACTGAGTAACACGCATAGACAGACACAGACACACACACACACACACACGCACACACACACACACCGTAGCACTGAAACACTGCTGACTGACAGATGCCGTGATGAGGGGGGACCCACCACTGAGGAGATTTAAACCAAGCCCTGCTGCTGCTCATCTCTCAGCTGTGACCGCACTGCAGCTATCCACACACACACACACACACACACACTAGCACTCATACACATACACACACACACTAGCACTCATACACATACACACACACACACACACACACACACACTAGCTCTCATACACACACAAACACTAGCACTCATATACACACACACACACACACTAGCTCTCATACACACATAGCACACACAAATAGACACTCGCATAGAACACACACACAGAACACACGCACTCTAGCACTCATACACACGTAGCACACACAGACAGACACACAGACAGACACACACACACACACACACACACAGACAGACACACAGACAGACACACAGACAGACACACACACAGACACACACACAGACACAGACACACACACACACAGGATTACAAAGTGTCTCTCTGAGGCCCCGTGCACAGGTGATGCCACATACAACAGGATTATTAAAGGAGTCTTTAGAGGTTAGAGTATTGAGGATAGCTTTTAAACCAATCTCATTTTAATGAGTGCTTGTTTATGTGTGTGTCTGTGTGTGTGTGGGGGGGGGGGGGGAGGGGTGGGGGGGGTGTGCACGCGAGGGTGTGCGTTACCAGGGTCACTGCGGTCATGTTTAGAGAAACACAGGGCCCCATTAGGCTGGGTAGGTGCCATGGTGACATGAATTACTTAGAAGCATGATACTGCACACCAAATATCCCAGCCTCCACCTGCTCCCCCAACCCCTTTCCACCACCACACACACACACACACTCACCCCCACACCACACCATCCAACACACACACACACACATACTCGCCCCCACACCACACCACCCAACACACACACTCACACCCCAACACACACACACACCCCAAACACTCACCCACACACACACACACACACAGACATACACACCCACACCCCAACACACACACACACACACACATACACATACTCACCCCCACACCACACTACCCAACACACACACTCACACCCACACACAGACATACACACCCACACCACACCACCCAACACACACACACACACACCCCACCCCACACCACCACCCACATACAATACCACTCTGCAGCCACTGTAGTCTCTTAAGCTTCAGCAACCCTCGAGCTCACCATCCTTCTCTCGTTATCCCTTCTTATCTATTCTTTCTCTCTCTCTCTCTCTCTCTCTCTCTCTCTCTCTGTCTCCCCCCCCTTAGCTCCTAGCTCCTTCATTACCCTTTTCCCTTGCTAGCCATTTCCCTTGACCTCCCTGTTCAACCTCTCCACCCTTCTCCCACAATGCATTATCCATACTGTGTGCTGTGTCAAGTTCACACTGTCCTGTCTCTCCTTCTATTTTCTACTATCTCTTTTTCTCTTTCTCTCTCTCTCTCTCTCTTTCTCTCTTTCTCTCCCTCTCTCTCTCCCTCTCTCTCCCTCTTTCTCTCTCTCTCACCTCCCTCCACCTTCTTCTTCTATCTTCTATATATATATAATGTACTGTGCCTTACAGAGAAGCAAATAGATATAGCCCGAATGTGAATTCAAACCCGAATCAATTATGCATGCCTGTTGAATGGAGGGGTGGTGGTGAGGGTGGGGGTGGGGTGGGGATGTGAGTGGATGTGTGGGCTGTGTGTGGTGGGGGGGGGGGGGAGCACAGTCTGGCTTTCTGGGTCTGATATCTGCATGATTATTTTATTGTAGACGACGCCCGCGCCGTAGCCTGTTGGATCAAACTCTTCCACTTCATTTCGCTTTGTTCAGACAGTCTGGCTACTCTCCATAGACATATGTTTATGTGCTGGTGGGCAGATGCTTTCTGTGATCTTGAAAACACCAAGGAACATAGCCCAACCTCTGTTTGCATTAGCCTTCATTTCATTTTGTACAGAGGGTCTGGCCTTGCTGAATTGAGAAGCGATTTGTTCCTGGAGTTTAGTGGCTCTGCCTTTACCAGTCGCTAACGTCTGGTCGTCAACGGATGCAGTTAGCCTGCCTACGCACTACAGTTCGAATGTAGCACACAAAGTCGACGTCTTCGCTCACGAACACTCCCTCTGTTCGCTGACTGGCTCGGATTCGCTTGGTCCGAATACATGAATGTCAACGGCAGCAAGGCCAGACCCTCTGCACAAATTGAAATGAGGTACGAGGGGCTGGTTTACCAGGCTATGCTTGCATATGGCGAACTAGAAAATGTGGTCGAGGCAAGCCAGAGCCTTAGTAGAGTTGCCTGAAGAAGTACTGCAGCAAAATTTAAGCACCATTTAAGCGAGGGTGCTAGGGCGACACTACCCCAGTTACACACACATAGCACAAGGCAGGTTACTTTTAGCCTTTCACCTGGGATTTATTTTTTGGGGTGGGGGGTTAGATCCTCCAGTTGCCTGCAGGGGGGGATGGAGGGGGTGGGGGGTGGGCGCGGGGTGAAAGTGAGGGTGGCCAGGGTGGGGTTGGGTCGTTTGGGGAGGGCTGAGACAAAGGTGCTCTGGATTTTGAATTTAGGGAAGGTGTTCTGGAGGTGGCTGAACTGCCTAGCAACCGCTTCCTGTCCCTGCCTATTTCAGTGCTGCACATACACACATGGATACACAGCACACAAAAACATGCGGACATGACACACACACACACACACACCATGACAGATCGTCCCTGACTGACAAAAGTATGCAAGAAAACACACACACACAGATTTGGCAATGGGATATGGCCACCCAAGCCTGCTGTGTTGTCTCGCGTTCCTCTGTGAGCTGTCTGACGCTGATTAAACATTCAAAGTTTCCCCTCTCTTTTCTAAAGCACAATGTGCACAATGTGACTGCCCCCATTACACACAGGTTTCTGCTCCTGTGTGTGTGTGTGTGTGTGTGTGTGTGTGCGCGTGTACTGTATTTGTGCGCACGTGAGTGTGCGTGCATGTGTGCGTACGTGTCTGTGTGCATGTGTGTGTTTGCACATATGTGTGTGTGTGTGTGTGTGCGTGTGTGTGCGTGTGTACTGTATTTGCGCGCACGTGAGTGTGTGTGTGCGTATGTGTCTGTGTGTGTGTGTGTGTGTGTGTGTGTGTGTGTGTGTGTGTGTGTGTGCATCTAACTAGGTCCACATGGCTTCTGAGGACAGCCATGTTCTCCCAGTGAAACGCAGGTCGAGTCTGGGTTGTTCATTAGAGCCATCAATATTTCCCTCCATCGGTTGCCCACAGACATAGAACCAGCCTGGGATCAATTGGGGTTTTTTTTTAGCATTCGGATACAGTCAGGGATCCGGGGAATTGCTTTGGCGAATGGCACTGAACTCGAATCAACTCAGAGCTCAGAGAAAGGGGGGAAGGAAAGAAGAAAAAAACGTGGGAAAGAGAGGTAAAGCGAGTCAGGGCGTGCAAATAAGAGCCCGTGATGCGGGCAGCGGCAAGGTTGCAGGGGTCAGTCCCCGCGGTGCCAGGGCAATGAGTAAATACATCATGCCGCGCTGCCGTCGCTCCGCATGAAAACATCTGCCCACTGGCCCGCTGTCAGGTCCAATCAAGTGCGCCTCTCCTCACCCAGCCACAGTTCAGCTCACTGATGACAGCCTGAGCCAAACTCACTCACTCACTCACTCACTCTCTCTCTCTCTCTTTCTCTCTCTCTCTCTCTCTCTCTCTCTGTCTCTGTCTCTGTCTCTGTGTCTCTCTCTTTCTCTCTCTCTCTCTCTCTCTCTCTCTGTCTCTGTCTCTGTCTCTGTGTCTCTCTCTTTGTCTCTCTCTTTTTGTCTCTCTCTCTCTGTCTGTCTGTCTCACTCGCTCACTCTTTCTCTCTCTGTCCCTCTCTCTCTTTCTGTCTCTGTCTCTGTGTCTCTCTCTCACTCCCTCTCTCTTTGTCTCTCTCTTTTTGTCTCTCTCTCTCTGTCTGTCTGTCTCACTCGCTCACTCTTTCTCTCTCTGTCTCTGTCTCTCTCTCTGTCTCTGTCTCTCTCTCTCTCTGTCTCTGTCTCTGTCTCTGTGTCTCTCTCTCACTCCCTCTCTCTTTGTCTCTCTCTTTTTGTCTCTCTCTCTCTGTCTGTCTGTCTCACTCGCTCACTCTTTCTCTCTCTGTCTGTCTCTCTCTCTCTCTCTCTCTCTCTCTCTCTCTTTCTGCCACACACACAGGTACACACACAGACAATATGCAGGCACATGATGTTCCGATATGATTTTGACATTTTGTTTGAAAATGGTCTTCATGGTATGAGCTCATAGAGAAAGCGGTATAGAGAAAGCGGTTTAGACACAGCTGGTTAACCAGGTGTTTAGGTCAGCGAGTTTGTTTTAGCAAAAGCAATGTTAACAGTAACCTTTATGTGTCAGGGTGCCTTCATGACCCCAAATGCTTTAAGCAAGCACATTGGCATTAGTGAAAGGTAGAAACCTTAATTCCAGTGGGTTAAACAGAATTGGCCACCCATTTTGCCATCAGACCCTCGGCTCAATCCCTGTATCCCTAAGACAGGTCTGACAGCTGTAAGATTGTTGAAACAAGGTGGGGCTCACCTCCTAGAAAGAAGTTAAAAAAAAGTAATGACCAGATAGACAGTTGCATTTAAAACAGTACAAAACAGTTCATTGTGATATGTGTTGTTGAACGTCTCACATTTGTACTTGTTTTTAGCCAAAGTACATTGAGTTCTTCCTCCACACCTATTTTTCTCTCTTGTACTGTCGTTTTTCTGCCTTGTTCTCCAGGCCTGTGTCTAGAGAAGGTTCCACCCAGTTCTCCATCGCTGACCAACAAGACGATGGACCGAGACCAGGAGATCATCACCTGCTACGAGAAGTCTGGGGACATCGCTCTGCTCTATCTTCAAGAAGTAGAGAAGGTACAGTACGGGGCTCTGGAGCGATGACAGGTCAGGCTTTTTTTAGCCTGTGGTGTTATGTCGAGTTGCCCTGCTAGTTTCCATGGCAACTGCTTTGGAGGGTACACATCGCCCTGGTAAATTACAAAACGCAAGAAAGAGAGTTTGGAAGAAATGTCACTAATAAAGGTTGAGGACCTTTTTTCTTTTTCTTTTCCGTAAGCCACTTTGAGCCCCATGCTGAAATAGTGTGTTTGCCGATAACATTGCATTATACTGACCATCTTGTAGGCTTAACCGCTACATTGTTGATTTGTTTTAGTGACCTCTTTTTGTATGGCTTTCATCAATTTCGATTTACATGGTGTTAGGACTCCTAGGCACCAAATTGAGCCGGTGGTCTTCACCTGAGAAAAGAATTGAAAGTGGGATGAGAGGCATGTAATAATTTGGGATGCTCTTGTCTCCATGGCAGATTCTGAATTGGTAATAGTAGCTGCCGATGCTGAGTGGAATGTTTCCATGGAGACTGACTTTTTTTTAATGGTGCTGATGGTGCTAGATTTGTCTCCATGGAAACCGCAGGATTTGACTGTGTGGATGTTGATGGGAAAGGTGTTTTTTTTTTTTTATTTAATTTCATTTTTTTCCAAGGAGACATAGACTGAGACAGAGAGCATGTAGCATGTAGCTGTGCTGTAGTCTTTTTTCCACAAGCAAGAGCAGCAGCACCAGACGATGTGTTGCAGGGTCACTTCTGTTTGTTTTTTTCTGTTTGATGTTGGTCTTTTTTTTGCTTTGTTTTGTTTCTTTATTTGGTGAATGTGTTGATGTGTGGTAGTGGCTCAGGGGTGAACAGTCAGACAGGCAGGCAAGCAGACAGACAAGCAGACAGACAGACAGACAGACAGACAGACAGACAGGCAGGCAGACAGACAGACAGACAGTCAGGCAGGCAGGCAGACAGGCAGACAGACACGCAGACCGGCAGACAGACAGACAGGCAGACAGGCAGGCAGACAGACAGACAGAGGCAGACAGGCCGGCAGACAGACAGGCAGGCAGGCAGACAGACAGGCAGGCAGGCAGACAGGCAGACAGACAGACAGTCTCCTGCGGCATGTTTGTGCTTCATCAAGCATGCGGCATCCCCCTTGCGAAGTGAGGGTTGCACAGCACTCCGCACCAAAAGTGCCAGGTCTGCCAAACCAGGCAGACTCACTTTGCAAGTCATGGCGCACCGACAAGCCACCCGTGACAGCTGAATTAAGGTAACCTTTCAGGTTAAAGGAGGTTATGTGTCCCATGGGAACTTCACAGAGGATTTTTTTTTATGTCTTCTGCATTTAAGCCATCTAGGGTAGTGTACACACACACACACACACACACACACACACACACACACACACACACACACACACACTAGGAGCAGTGAGCCTAGAAACAAGCACACACACACACTTGGGAGGCATACAGCTCTGGGAATAAATAAGAGACCACTGATTTAACTATTTACAGGTATCTGTAAGTGAACATTTTGTTTTATTCTGTAAACTACTGACAACATTTCTCCCAAATTCCAAATTCTACTGACACTGGAAAGCAATGGCTGTCATACGTGTAGAGATGCTGATTTTAGCTAAATTGGTAGTGGTCTCTTAATTTTTTCCAGAGCTGTATACTGTACACTGACAGCAGTGCGCAGCCCTTACATTTGGTTATCCTGACCATTTTTTTTTTACAATGTGGTTGGTTATTCAAGTGCTTCAAGTAGCACTTACGTAAGTGCCTGTGTTCTCGCCTAAGCATTCTGCCTCAGTGTTAGCGTGAGTGTTAGTGGGGTTCGTGGCCGCAGATCCGTGGAATAGGCTTGTGTGCAGGGCCTGCCGCTGTTTACCTCTTCAGATATTTGCGGATGCAGCTCGGGGGACTGGAAAGTATTACGCACTACGCCAGTTCCCCGCAGGGGGGAAGGCTCCGCCGCCGTCCGTGTTTTTGATTGCTGTTGCCATAGCGATCTCTCATCCTTAAAAGCCTGTGCTATTTGCGTACCCAGCATGGAATCGACTGGTGGAAGGGAAGTGGGCGGTGGCGGTGGTGGTGGTGGGGGAAGTGAGTGTAATTTCCGAGTATGTTTTCTTTTTCTTCCGAGCACTGTTTCCATGGTAGCGGCATACGCCGCCACGCCCTCTGAGCCAACAGTGGCTGGGACTCGGGTGCGGAGAGAGCCACAACTGTGGGCTGCCGCCAGGACGCAAAAAAACCCTTCATGTCAGCTTCCAGTCGATGGAAACCCCTTCAACATCTCCACAGGTGCCGGTGCACCTTCAGGGTCAGGACACAAGGGCTCTCCAGCCCTGCCCCCAAACCCCCCGCGGTGCCTCGGGCCAACGGGGTGAGGTTTCTGGTGGGCAGCCGCAGAGAAGTGAGACAGGGCCGGGTTGGGAGGTGGGGGGAGGGGTGGGGTGGGGTGGCGGGGCGAGGCGAGGCAGGAGGAGGCTTGGAGTTTCTCCAACTCCAGATCGATGCTGCATTGACAGAACCCGAGTGGAGTTTGATGTTGGCTGTTTTTGTTTTTTTCCACCCTCCACCCCCCATCCCACTCTCTCTCTCTCTCTCTCTCTCTCTCTCTCTCTCTCTCTCTCTCTCTCTCTCTCTCTCTCTCTCTCTCTCTCTCTCTCTCTCTCACTGTGGGAGCAAGCTGTACATACACTGGCTTTGAAAGAGTAGAGGCACACACTCTGTGTGTGTGTGTGTGTGTGTGTGTGTGTGTGTGTGTGTGTGTGTGTGTGTGTGTGTGAGGGAGGGCAAACAGTAGACTGTTGCAGACTGGACGCGGTCACCCCCCGCTGCTCCACTGCGGCATTGACTCTGCAGGTTTACGGGGGCTGGATGTTTGATAGCCCTGACCCCCCCTTTACCACAGGCGCACACTCTCACACACACACACACACTCTCTCTCTCTCTCTCTCACACACACACTCACACACACACACACACAGAAAGACTTGCAGACACTGAGTCATGAGCTGTTTTTGAAAATGAATGACCCACACAGACTTACCAGTGACTAAAAGACATGAATTAATGACAATGTGTGTGTGTGTGTGCATGTGTGTGCGTGCGTGCGTGCGTGCGTGCGTGCGTGCGTGTGTGTGTGTGTGTGTGTGTGTGTTTTGGGCAGGCGCTGAGTGCAGGGATGCAGAACCGGAGTCCAAAGCCAGGCCCGGTGGCTCAGGAGCAGGAGCTGGGCTACTTCCTGGAGACTGGCCTTCAGAGAGCACATGTCATCCACTTCAAAAATGGGTGAGTTAGAGAGACACTGTGTGTGTGTGTGTGTGTGTGTGTGTGTGTGTGTGTGTGTGTGTGTGTGTGTGTGTGTGTGTGTGTGTGTGTGTGTGTGTGTGTGTGTGTGTGTGTGTGTGTGTGTGTGTGTGTGTGTGTGTGTGTGTGTGTGTGTCTGAGAGACAGGAAAAGAGAAAGGAAACAACGAGGAAGAGCACAGCTCATGTGTAAGTGAGAACATCAAAAAGGCGAGAGCTGGGACACTTCACACCACATCACTTCATCCATCTCTCCATCGCTGTGGATCCCTGTCATTCCTTGAACATCCAAGAGCCTCGGGCCAATAAGTGCTTCTCTGTCTGTTTTTCAGTGTCTTTCTCTCTGTCTGCCTCTCTCTCTCTCTCTCTTTCTGCCTGTCTGTCTATCTCTCTGCCTGTCTGTCCATCTTTTTATCTCTCTCTCTTTATCTCTTTCCCTCTCTCTCTCTCTATTTTCCTTTCTTCTCGTCTCTTCTTTCAAGCTATTACTCTGCCTTTTCTACTATTTCTTCTTGACTCCGTCTGAATTTCAGTTTCTCTTCCTTATCTCTCTCTCTCTCCCTCTCTCTGTGTCTCTGTCTGTCTGTTTCTCTCTCTCTTTCTCTTTGTCTGAAGCTATTGCTTTCTATGTTCCTCTCTTTTTCCTCTTCCCTCTGCCTTTATTCCTCTCTCCTTTCCTTTTTCACACACACTCTTCCTCTGTATTTGTCTCTCATTTCATTCCCTGGTCTCTGTCTGTCTATCTCCTTCCCTCCCTCCTTTCTTCGCCGAGTGCTGTGCATGTACCGTGTTGAATCATGGATGGCGTGTTGCTCCAGTGCCAGTCTCCTGTTGTGTCATTAAGAGCAGAGCTGCAGTGAAACTAACGCAGCTCCTCTGATGTCTCCCACTCCCCTCTGACACATCAAACACTTCTCATGATCACTGACCCA
>CM050205.1:20745000-20760000 GCA_027475355.1 Coilia nasus
CCCCCCCACCACTCCCCCCTGGACGACCCCCTGAAGAACACCTCCCACACCAAAGACTACGCACTCAGCCGCCGCCCACGCATCTACTCTGGAGAGAAGTACGCCAACCTCTGTGTGTGTGTGTGTGTGTGTGTGTGTGTGTGTGTGTGTGTGTGTGTGTGTGTGTGTGTGTGTGTGTTGTGTGTGTGTGTGGAAATAGGTTGCTTCTTCAATCTTTATATGGACACTTGTTTTCATCACAAACCTTTATGACGGTTTTCATTGTCAATTAATTATTTTTGCAAAGTCTAATCGAAATGCAAATGCCTGTGTCGAATGCGAAGAGACGTGTAAAGTACTGCTCGGTCTCATGGTCCAGTATAATAGGTACTTTATTCATTTGGAGGCGCAGATGTCGTAGCTAACCATAGTCAGTATTTCTGGGCACATAAATTGAAAAAAGCATTCCATGTTTGATGTGTCCAAACCTACAGCATATTTCCATTACTATTTGGATCTGTAATTCCTCGCCATGTGTTGAGATCCAAATAAAAGTATTAAAATGTGTGTGTGTGTGTGTGTGTGTGTGTGTGTCTGTGTGTGTGTGTGTGTGTGTGTGTGTGTGTGTGTGTATGTGTGTGTGTGTGTGTGTGTGTGTGTGTAAACACACATTGTCCCCTGGTTTTGCGTGATATGGTTACTTATGTCATTGTTTAAAGAGGCACATGATCTGTGTGTGTGTGAATCCACCATCCATATTGACATCCGGTTCCCTGTCAGTTTGACCTTGTGTGCGTGCCTTGTGTGTATGTGTATGAATGTGCATGTTTGCATGTATGAGTGTGCTCATGAACATATGCCAACACAACCATCTCCAGTTTACAGATTCTTCTGATTTTCTGTCTTCTCCTTCTTCTCCCACTATATGTCCCTCTCTGCCACTATATCTCCCTCTCTGGGCTATTTTTCCTCTTTCTCTTCTACTCTTCCTCTTCCTCCTCCTGTTTTCCTCTCCCCTAGCCTCTTCTGCCCTCAGGAGAACACAGAGGAGGCCCTGCTGCTGCTGTTGATTAGCGAGTCTATGGTAAGTCAGACTGGCGTTGCATCTGCAATGTTGGTATGAGTTAAACGTGGGGTAGGGGATGTACTGTATTCCAGAAGGGTTGTTTGATATACAGTACTTCTCCATATCCATATCGTCTTCACATCTCTCATAGAGGGCAACAGTCCCGCCTCCGTCTGCATCGATTTCTGGTTCCGGAATTTTCCATTTAGTTTCTCGATTCTTGCTGTACGTTTTTAAAAATATTTTAAGGCTTTTTTTCCCCATTTAATTAGCTTAATTATGGGGTAAATGTTGACCATAAAATATGTTACCCTGAGTGAAAAAACAACCAAAAAAAAGGCAAATGTTAAACTTGGAACTTTGTCGTTTTTTCACTTATTTTCTGTTTTTTAACACTTGAAATGAAATTTTTATGGCCATCATTTCACCGTGCATTTACCACAGAATTTCATATGCGTCTACCAAAGACTGCAGGAAAGGGCATTATCTGCCACCAGCCTGTGAGAACCCAGTTGAGTCATTTCACTGGGACCTATTTTATATAATTGATAGCCCACTTATCTGTCTATACACCCTACAGCATCGTGGTTCCTATTGCACATACTCAGCTAAGAAAGAAAGAAGAAATAGATTATTTTTCCCCAAAGTGTTCTTTATTGCTGTGTATGTATTTTTTTGCTAGCTTGTCTCGCCATTGCCTACCCGGCTGTATTTAAATGTATTGTGTTGAGGATATATTTGCATATAATATATGCTTGCTTACATTTGTGGGTGTGTGGGAATGTGTACTATATGCTAAAATGTGTTTGTATGGGCATGCAGCATTTTCTTATACATGTGTGGGTGTGTGTGTGTGCACGTGTGTGTGCTTGTGTGTGGGTGTACCCTTCTGTTTGTGTGTGTGTGTGTGTGTGTGTGTGTGTGTGTGTGTGTGTGTGTGTGTGTGTGTGCTCTGGTGTTTGTGTGTGTGTGTGCG
Source organism: Coilia nasus (assembly GCA_027475355.1). NCBI lineage: Eukaryota > Metazoa > Chordata > Actinopteri > Clupeiformes > Engraulidae > Coilia > Coilia nasus. Next base: position 20,747,022 of record CM050205.1, read on the forward strand.
CTCTTGTGTTTGTGTGTGCGTGTGTGTTTGTGTGTTTGTTTGTTTGTGTGTGTGTGTGTGTGTGTGTGTGTGTGTGTGTGTGTGTGTGTGTGTGTGTGTGTGTTTCCCGCAGGCCAACCGAGACGCGGTGCTTAGCCGGATCCCGGAGCACAACAGCGACCGCATCATCAGCCTGCAGAGCGCCTCGGTGGTGTACGACCTGCTGACCATCGCCCTGGGCCGCCGCGGACAGTACGAGATGCTCTCCGAGGTGAGACGCCACCACCACTGTCACCGCCACCCCACCGTTGCCACGGAGACGGCCCAAAATTAGTGCGGCCGTCTCCTAGGGCTAGGTGATACGCCTCCTAGGGCTGGCTGAATATCCAATACTACCAGTCGGCCCAAAAATATCAGCATATCAGTTTTGGAACATATCGCCCAGGCCTATTGTCCCCCCTTTTTACACACACACACACACACACACACACACACGCGCGCGCATGCAAACATCAACAGGCGCACGCTCTCACACCCACACACTCATACAAGTGCACGCACGCACACACACACACAAACACACATATGCACCAACAGGCACATGCTCTCACACACACACACTCATACAAGCGCACACACACGCGCCCATACGCACACCAACAGGCACACACTCTCACACACAAACACACTCATACAAGTGCACGCACACACACACACACACACATATGCACCAACAAGCACATGCTCACACACACACACACTCATACAAGCGCACACACACACACACGCCCATACGCACACCAACAGGCACACACTCTCACACACACACACTCATACAAGTGCACGCACACACACACACACACACACACACATGCACCAACAGGCAAATGCTCTCACATACGCACACTCATACAAGCACACACACCCACACACGCACACACACACACACACAGACATGCACCAACAGGCACATTCTCTCACACACACACTCATACAAGCGCACGCGCACACACATACACACACACACACACGCACACCAACAGACGCACATTCTCACACACACACACACACTCATACAAGCGCACGCACACACCCACACACACACATACACACACACCCACTCACACACCCACACACACACATACACACACACACACAGCTCCTGTCATTATGTGTGTGCACTCACTACCTAAGAGCCAGTAGAGAAGTGTCCCTAAATGTGGAGCCCTCCAGTTAGTAAATCACTGTGTCATTAGCAGCATGTTAGTTATTAATTGTGTTGTGTAGGTGTGTATATTTGTAGGTTTGTGTAGTTAGGTGCATCAGTTGTGTGGGTGTGTCTGTGTGTGTGTGCGCATTTGTCTGGGGGTGTGGTCAAGGTAGCAATTCTTATTTGTTTGTTTGATTTTTTTTGTTGTTGTTTTTTTGTTCTCTTTGAATGCTTGTGTTTTTGTTTGTGTTTAGACTGTTTGTATGTGCTTGGTTTTTTTTTCTCGTTTAGACTGTGTGTGTGTCCTGTTGTTTTGTTTGTGTTTAGACTGTGTGTGTGTGTGTGTGTGTGTCGTGTTGTTTTGTTTGTGTTTAGTCTGTGTGTGTGTGTGTGCTTGTGTTTTCGTTTGTATTTAGGCTGTGTGTGCTTGTCATGTTGTTTTGTTTGTGTTTAGGCTGTGTGTGCATGTCATGTTTTGGCTTGTGTTTAGACTGTGTATATGTGTTTGTGTGTGTGTGTTTGTATGTATGTGTGTGTGTGTGTATGTGTGTGTGTCTGCTTGCACACACGCTCGTCTTCCTGGCTTTTGTTACCAACTCTGGAGCGGGCGCAACCCCTTGTTTGTTTACAAGGCCCCCTCATATGGAATTGCATCAAAATCAGCACAGCTGTGGGGCCGGTGTCTGGTTGCGCGTGCCCTTTGAAACCCTACGCCGGGCGCTGTAACCCAGTAGCCGGCCTAGCAGAGGGGTGTGTGTGTGTGTGTGTGTGTGGAGGATGCAGGTGGAGGCCACCACTGTGTCTGCCTGTTGGTGTGGTGGCAGGTTGTGGGGGGCCACTATTATGTGCTGTCTGTCTTGTCACTCTTTATTTGTGACACCTCCTGTTGACACTTCCACCATCTGTTTGCATCTGTGTGTGTGTGTGTGTGTGTGTGTGTGTGTTTGTTTGAGTGTGCGTGTGCATGCATGTATTTTTTTTAACCTTGGCGTCTTTTTCTAACCTCTTACTGACAAACTCATTATGTGTGTCTGCACACGTATCTGTGTCTGTGTTGTCTCCTGTGTGTGTGTGTGTCTGTGTGTGTTGTCTCCTCTGTGTATGTGTGTGTGTGTGTGTGTGTGTGTGTGTGTGTGTGTGTGTGTGTGTGTGTCTGTGTGTGTTGTCTCCTCTGTGTATGTGTGTGTGTGTGTGTGTGTGTGTGTGTGTGTGTGTGTGTGTGTTGTCTCCTCTGTGTGTGTGTGTGTGTGTGTGTGTGTCTGTGTTGTCTGCTCCGGCACCTCCCTCTGTCTCCTCTCATGCTCTGCAGCAGCCTTTTAATCTGTTTGATTATTATGCCAGTCCACTGCTGCTCCACCACCCAGCGCAATTAAACGCTCCCTGCTAAGCTGTGTGTGTGTGTGTGTGTGTGTGCGCGTGCGTGCGTGCGTGCGTGCGTGCGTGCGTGCGCGTGTGTGTATCTGTCTCTTTCTGTATGTGTATATGTGTGTGTGTATGTGTACTTGTGTGTGTGTGTGTGTGTGTGTGTGTGTGTGTGCGTGCGTGCGTGCGTGCGTGCACGTATCTGTCTCTTTCTGTATGTGTATGTGTGTGTGTGTATGTATGTGTACAAGCTCGCATATATGTGCGGTCACACATGGTTAGTTCTTGGCCAGAAAAACTCTAACCCACCTCCGCCCTCCACCTCCACCTCTGTAGCCCTTGCGCTGCGCTGCGCTGCTCTGTGCTGTGCTGTGCTGTGCTGTGCTGCGCCACCTAAGTCTGTCCCCAGGCCCCCATCCATAGCCAGCAGCCATGGGCTGGGCCAAGGGCCCTCCCCTGCGGCAGGGGAGATTTACTCTGCGCAGGGGAGAGGAGGCGAATGAAAGCCCTTTCTCACTGCCTGTCAGGGCTGGGGCTCCTGCTCTCTCAGCTGCCTCTCTCTCTCCTTCTCTCCTCTCCTCCTCTCCTCTCAGTTGCTTCTCTCTCTCTCTCTCTTGCCCCCTCCACCCCTTCTCTTCTCCTCTCTTCTCTCCTCTTATCCCCTTCTCCTATTCCTTTTTTTCTTCTCTCTGTTCTTTCTCTTCTCCTGTGTTTCTCTCTCTCCTATTCTCGTCGGCCTCTCTCCTTTGCTTTTCTTTCATTTGTCTGTCTTGATCCCCTCTTCTCCATCTTTCTCTCCCCTCCTCTCAGATCCCTCTCTCTACTCCTCTCCTCCGTGTCCTCTCTCTCTCTCTCCTCTTCCGTTTCTCTCTCCTATTCTCGTCCCCTGTCTTTAGTCTTCTCATTTGTCTGTCGCTTTCCTGTCTTCTCCACCTCTCCCCTCTTCTCATGATCCCTCTCTCTCCTCTCCTCTACTTTCTCTCTCTCCTCTATCCTTTCTTCTGGCTCTTTCTCCACGTCTCCTCTCCACCTCTCTCTCCACGTCTCTTCTCCTCTCCTCTCCTTCCCCTCCTCCTCCTCTTCTATCTACTCTCTCTCTCTCGCTCTTCGCTCCCTCCCTCTATCTCTGTGTTCATCAGGCCACGTGCGATCAGCCCACCACTCCATGCCACGCCTGCAGAGCCCAGCATTGCCTGATCAATATTTCCTCGTTCGACAAATCCCACATATTCTCACTCCATCTTTTCATCTTTTGTATCTCTCTCTCTCTCCCCCTCTCTTTCTATCTATTTCTTTCTCTCTCTCTCAAACACAAACAAAACTGTGTACTATTGAATAATTTATTAGTCCTTAATGCCCTTCGATTTGATATTATAGTTAAATAATAGGCTTTTAAGAGCCAACTCTCGCTCTCTTTTCTCTTCTCTCTTTTCCTCTCTCCACCCCTCTCCCCCCCAACCCTTTATCTCTGTGTGAGTGATGGTGGGTTAGTGTGTGGCTGCGGTGTGTTCCGAAATGGTGTGGATTAATGTATACATATGTGTTTATGTGTTGGTGGTGATGCAATGTCCCTTACTTTATTTATATCTCTTTCTAACATCACTATGTATAGCTCTCTCTCTCTCTATGTCTCTTTGTCTCTGTCTCTGCCTGCTCCCCTCTCTATCTCTCTCTCTCTCCCCTCCCTCTCTCTCTCTCTCTCCCTCTCTCTCTCTTACCCTCTCGCTCTCCCTCTCTCTCCCTCTCTCTCTCCCTCTCTCTCCCTCTCTCTCTCTCCCTCCCTCCCTCTCTCTCTCTCTCTCTCCCTCTCTCTCCCTCCATCCCTCTCTCTCTCTCTCTCTCTCTCTCTCTCTCTCTCTCTCTCTCTCTCTCTCTCTCTCTCTCTCTCTCTCTCTCTCCCTCCCTCTCTCCCTCTCTCTCTCTCTCTCTCTCTCTCTCTCTCTCTCTCTCTCTCTCTCTCTCAGTGTTTGGAGAGGGCCATGAAGTTTGCGTTTGAGGAGTTCCACTTGTGGTATCAGCTGGCGCTGTCTCTGATGGCTGCTGGGAAGGTGAGCTGCCTCTCTCGTCTCTCCGGGCCTCCAGTTGTAGGACAGCACCACAGCACAGCCCGGGACATTTGTCATGTTAACCTATTTAGGGCTTTTTATATGTTCATTACATTTATTTGTGCATGTCTCTCTTCACTTCTACCCCCTCTCTCTTATTTTCTATCTCTCTCTCTCACTCTGTCTCTCTCAGTCTGTCTCTCTGTCTCTGTGTTTCTCTCTCTCACTGTCTCTCTCCCCCCCTCCCTCTCTCTCTCTCTCTCTCTCTCTCTCTCTCTCTCTCTCTCTCTCTCTCTCTCTCTCTCTCTCTCTCTCTCTCTGTCTCCCTTCCTCCCTCTCTCCCCCCTCAATGTCTGTTTGGATCACCAGTGGTGTAATTTGCAAATTGAATGGAGGTGAGATGAAGTCGAGTGTTATTGTATTTATGAAGTAGGCTTTCGTAATGTCTGCTCATGGTGAGCCCTGTTAGCTGACCCTGACTTCAGTTTGAAAATAGGAGTGAATGTAAATCTGTATAAGCATGTGACAAAGCAGTCAGAAGGCAGTAGTTCAGAGTTGTTGTTTTTTTTTTTTAAAAACCAGTGACTAAAGGTTTGACTGAAAGCTTAAGGAGAATATTGTGTAGCCAACAGTGTTATCAAACTGGAGGTGTTGACTCTTCTGCAGTTTAAAACGATTAGATCTGCCTTTACCCAATTGCTAACGTCTGGTCGTGACGCATGCAGTTAGCCTGGCTATAAGCCTGCCTACGCACTACAGTTCAAATGTAGCACACAAAGTCGACGTCATCGCTCACAAACACTCCCTCTGTTCTGTTTTGGGTGTCAGTCGGCGCGAGCTGTAAAGGTGCTGAAGGAATGCATCCGCCTCAAACCTGACGACCCCACCATCCCCTTACTGGCAGTCAAGCTGTGCATAGGGACGCTACACTGGGTAAGACTCATGACAAGTGATCACGTGGGAGGCCTGTGTTTCTCCGTCACTGCCCTAATCATGCACTATTTCCATGAATAGTGCCTGCAATTACAGTTTAATTGCAAGTACACAATGGTCGATCAGGTAGAGCAACTATTCCTACTATGTGTAATGTCATAGATGTCGTTGGTAGCAGCATTTAGTGGGCATAGATTGACAGTTACAGAAATGACATGAGCTAAACACTGACATAACTTCCATTTGTGTGCGTGTGTGTGTGTGTGTTGGTGTGTTGACAGCTGGATGAAGGCGAGCGCTTTGCTAAGATGGTGGTGGACATGGGTGAGAAAGCCACAGAGTTCAGAGCTAAAGGATACCTGGCCCTGGGCCTGGTCTTCAGCCTCAAGGCAACCGATGGTAAACACACACACATACTAACACACACATACACAAACACATACACACACACACATAGCCATTTCCGCATACCATGAACGTAGATATTTTGTGAATGAGTTGTTTCTCTGATCCACATGCGCAACGCACATTCACAGCGTAGTCCTTTTTCCAGCAGATATTCAATCCAATGAACTCTTAAGTCGAATTAATTTCGAGCGATATAAGCATCAAAATGGTTTTCCATTAACAGAACGATTCTAGCCAATTAAAAATGCAATAATGCCCCATGCTGATGTGCACTGGACGGTTTTCTATCAACATTGTCTGATTAGGACTTAGGGAAGAGAGACATAATGAAGCTAAAGTAATCAGATATTTGATTCTTGGGCTAAGTTTATACACACATTCTACTCTTGCGTTTTTATATTTTATCTTTTTAATGGAAAAAGGACTTGCGTCTAGTAACAAACACATACCTCCTAGTCCTCAATACAAGGTTGTTCAGGGTGAGACTCCCTAATCATGTCTCATGCACTTTACCACTGATCAGTGCATACAGGCAATACAGTGTGGAAGTATGTTGCACAGGAGGAGACAGAGCAGTGGAGAAATCGTCCATAGAAATGTATGGGGACACTTTGTCACGCCAATATGGCGAGTGTCTGCAAATATCCCGCCTGTTCCGCTGCCAAGAGCCAATCATCTGCCGAACTGTACAAATGGCGTTTCTATCATGTTGCAGTATCATGCTCCGCTGTACTACACTTGCCGTGTAGTGAAGCATTGCGTGTGAGAAAAAGGGCTTCTAAAGCTTCATTTTGATATAAATCAGCAAACATTTCCCGCTATTACGATCAAGTTTTTGTTGTGCTTTCAACCATGTATTTTTAATGTCCCTCAGTCATGGGAGAGTGCATATACTTGTGTCTCACCATTCATTTGGTTAGGGCCTGGTCTTATTAACCTGAAATAGATGCCCGCATAGATGCTGAGTGCAGGGACTTGTCTAGGGGGACTTTGTGGTCATAGGGACGCTTAAATGCTTAAATGTGTGGCTCCAGAAGTGAAGAGTGGCAGCGTGTCCCTCTCTCTTCCTCAGCTTCGCTGCGGGGGATGCAGGAGGAGTATCAGAAGAAGGCCCTGAGTGCTTTTCAAAGGTACTGTAACAGCTCCCGAGCCACCATTTAAAGTCTACTTCTACAGCTACCTCCAACATACCGATCTGTCACACTGAGTTTACTGCAGTGCTTCTCAAATAGTGGGACGGGACCCCCTGGGGGGGGTGGCGCGGTGCGATATCGGGGATGGGGGGTGGGGGGGGTGGGGTTGCGTATGACCCTGGGGAACATGATTTTTGCCATACTAGAATAAAGTGTAATTGCACATCAACCACAGTACAGACTAAAAAACTATGTTAATAAAGTTATCTTTTATTATAAGTTGATCTATATTTCTTTATATTTTGTTTTCTTTAATGTTAATAAGTATACAATGTTATGCAGGAGAAGCACTGGTTCACTCCGTTGTTGTTATTGGTTGCATTTGATTTTACTGTCCCTTTTACATCCATTAGGTACAGTGTAACAATATGTAACATTATGTACTTGCAGTGTACCAATGGGTTAAGGCTTGGATATACTCGCCGTGTAAAGTCTTGCGCAACAAAAGTGATGTCACCAATACGCCAGACCCTTTATACTTCATTTGACACACGGCAATCCTCTCCTCATCAGAGGTGTCAAATGCCATAGTAGTTCGGGAATCTTGCATGTCAGAGGAGTGAAACATGACTGAATTGCAGGTTTACTTCTTGATTTGGGGAAAAGGTTCGAGTCAGTGTGTATATTTATGGTGTTTTCGGTTGTATAACATTATGAGTGATGATAGGATAAGGCAAAATAAGTTAGCTTAATAAACGAACTGCGGGTTTGCACCTATGTTGGTTTGTGGATAAAACTGAACAAAATCCTCAAAGTCTTTAGTCAGTGTTTGTATTTCTTGTGAGTTTCCAGTAATATTAGCTGATTTGTAGCAATGGAAAGTATATGTTTAGGCTGGTAGTTACTAGGCTAAAGTTAGCTGAAACCAGACTAGCCATTGCCTATTGTTTTCAATGGACTGCCGCGCGCAAGTTAGTAAAAAAAATGAGGTGCAAACACGGCAAACGTGCACTAGAAAACGCAGCGACAGATGTGCACCGGCGTCATTTTGACGTTACTTTTGTGCACGCACGACTGCACACGACGAGTATATCCAAGGCTTTAGGGTTAGTGTCAGGTATGTGCAGTGTAAGTACATAATATTACATGTTGTTATATGTAGATATACTAAAAAAGGGAACTATAAAAACTGTTACCTTATTACCACCACCAAGGAGGCTATGTTTTTTGCTGTTTGTCTGTTTGTTAGCAAAATAACTCAAAAACTCCTGAATGTATCGTTCTGAAATTTTGACAGTATGTCGGTATTGTCACTGTCTCGAGGTGATTTTCTTTGGTGAAAATAGGTTCATTGGTTACCTCACAAAAAAATCGTAACTTTAACATGGAAAATCCCATTGACGGAAAAAGCGCTCACCGAGTGTTTTTCTAGTTGTTTTGTTAAGTCATTTTCGGACCTTTTCTCTTTTCATCATTCTCATCCCCCTTCTGTCCTTGTTGCTTTTGTGGGTCCAGAGCTCAGAGTTTGTCTCCAACGGACCACCTGGCTGCCTTCTACCTGGCCCTGCAGTTGGCCGTGTCCCGACAGGTGAGGCCTTTGCTTGGGTACAGTCTTGTGCTGTGCCCCCAAACCCCAACCCCACCCCCAGGCTCCCTGTGGCACAGTGCTGTTCTGTCACCCCTCTCTGTCTGTCTGTCTATCTGTCTGTCTGCAGGTCTCTGCCACTTGGCCTCTTTGTGCTTGTTCGCTTGTGCCGCTCTCCTCAGATCCCTTGACTTTCATCCCCCTTGTTACTTTTGATGATGTCTCAGTGCTCTTTGCAGCCCTGTCTGTGCCTTCCTCTGTGTCACTCGCTCCTTATCACTCACTCACTCACGCTCTCTCACTCAACCCATCTTTCTTTCTCTGCTTCCTCCCTCTTTCTCTCTGTCTGTCTTTCTCTATTACACTCTCTTTCTCTCTCTCACTCAACCCATCTTTCTTTCTCTGCTTCCTCCCTCTTTCTCTCTGTCTGTCTTTCTCTATTACGCTCTCTTTCTCTCTCTCACTCAACCTATCTCTCTTTCTCTGCTTCCTCCCTCTTTCTCTCTGTCTTTCTCTATTACGCTCTCTTTCTCTCTCTCACTCAACCTATCTCTCTTTCTGTCTTTCTCACAGCTTGCCCTCTCTTTCTCTCTGTTTTTCTCCATCACTCACTCTGTCTCTCCCTCACTCAATCTATCTCTCTTTCTCTCTTTCTCAAAGCTTGCTCTCTCTCTCTCTTTCTCTCAATTTTCACCATCACTCACTCTGTCTCCCTCTCACTCTGTCTCTTTCTTCCTCGCAGCTTGCTTTCTCTTTCTCTCTTTCTCTCTGTTTGTTCTCCATCACTCACTCCATCTTTCTCTCACACGACCGATCTGTCCTTCTTTCGCTTTCTTGCCGCTATCTCTCCCTCACCGCTCTCTCTCTCCGTCTCTCCTGGCGTCTCCTTCTTCTTCCCCTGTATCTATATTTCTCTCTCTTCTCTCTCTTTCCCTCCTGTCCCCCGCGTGCCCGTCGTCGAAATGTCAGGACCACCTCGAAGTGGCTGTCGAAAATCGCAGCATGTCATCCTATACCCTGAGGGGCCCGTCTCCATGGCGACAGAGGACTCCGAGCAGGGGAGGCATTAAGGGACTCTGGGAGGTTGGGTGGGTGGGGGGGGGGGGGGGCAGGACAATAAGATGATCTCAAACTGGAATTAATATCTCAAAGTCAAACTGCCACAGCAAAACAAAAAACTGTCGAAGAAGTAGGGGTGGGTGTGGGGTTTTGGTGGATTGAATGTCAGGGCGGGATTAGGCTAAAGTCGGTGAGTCAGGGGCGGTCACCGTACCCCATGCCGGCGGTAGCATCTCCTGTAATATCCACACAGGGAGGGTCCGCGTTTGCCACAACCACGGGGACTTGGGCTGACATTTTGCATTGATGAGACCGAATGTGCAATTACAGATATGTGCAATTACAGTATGTGTGTGTGTGTGTGGGGGCATGAGTGTGTGACTGCTTTTTGTGTTTGTGGTGGTACATCCTTAGCACATGCATGTTTTATTTGCCCATTTCAGTGTGCTTATGCATACTTTGCTTGTGGGATTTTGTGTGTTAATTGTGTGTGTGTGTTTGTATGTGCGTGTGTGTGCATGTGTGTGTGTATGTGTGTGTGTTTGCTTTCAGATTCCCGAGGCGCTGGGCTACGTGCGCCAGGCGCTGCAGCTGCAGGGGGACGACGTCCACTCTCTGCACCTGCTGGCCCTGCTGCTGTCGGCGCAGAAGCACTACCACGACGGCCTCAACATCATCGAGATGGCGCTCAGCGAGTACCCCGAGAACTTTGCGTGAGTCCCCATACGTAGCATCCCATTCCCTCCCTCCCAACCACCCGCAACCCACATCTTTCCACCCACCCACTCACAACTCCCCATCCATTCAGACGTCAACCTCTGCAATGCTTTTATCTGTCTGTATATACCTTATCTATTCGTATCTACTGTGATTTGGTGATATGCTGCTGGAATCCCAATTTTCTTGAAGGGACCCTGCAGAGGGATTAATAAAGTTCTATTATTTTCTATTTCTTTTCTTTTCTATTCTGTTCTATTTTGTTCTGTTCTATTCTTCCCATCCAACCAGCTACATCCCCCATCCTTTCACCAACAGCCTCCTATCCAGCCACCCAAACCCCCACCGTCCCTCCCGCCTATAAATCCACAACATCACTTTCCCCCCATCTAAAACCATCCAAAAATCCCTTTTTTCTCCCACTCATACACCCACAACATCCCATCCCCCTCCCCATTAAACCACCCAAACACCCTCCTCTGCAGTCACAACCCTGCCCAGTGTGGACGCCTAAATGATATAATACAGAAGAAGAAGTCAAAGAAAAGAGTTTAAGTTCTCTGCCAATGTGTGGCACACATCGTAAAGAATGTTGTTAAAGGGAATAGAGAGGGAACAATTGTAGCAACTCCCCGTACATCTGAAACCACAGTTGCAAAGTGAGACTGCAGCCATCACAAATCCATAACTACTTTTCACTGCATTTTGATTCCTTACCTTGCCTGCAAGCGATGTGTCCATAAATGTGTTTCCGGTTCTGGTGTCTGATTGACTGACTGTACTAACTGTTCATGATTTTAAAGCAACACTAAGTAGTTTTTGTCCTCAGTCGCCCTACAGCTTGGAAGCAGAATTGTCTCTCGTTTAGACTACAGAGAGACAGCCCGCTCCTCTAAACTTACTTAGTGCAGTTATAGCCCATGGAGGGCAACAAAGCAAATCAGAAGTACCTTTCACCCAGTTACAAGTAGATGAACCACTGAAACGATTTAGGAAACATTATTTTAAGGTTCAAAAAACTACTTAGTGTGGCTTTAGTGGAAGTTTGATCAGTACCATACCTCCAACAGTCTCGGCTTCAAATACCCTGACCACACTGTCAGTCATATGAGCATATGAAACTGAACAGACATGTAACATTGCCAATCCACTACTCTACTCACTCACTCAGAGCTCCACAGTAAAGGGGAATTTTGGCATATTTTTCAGCCTTTTTTGAGTCAAAAAAATGTCAGAGCTATAGGGACAGAAGTCTAAAGTCAAAGTAGATGGTGTATTTGTGCCACTAAGGAGGCTGTACATCTCTTTGTAAGTCCCATTCAACATGGACAGGAGCCTTACAAAGATAGCCTGTTTACCTGTTTAACACTCAGCATACCTCTGTTAACTGAAGCTGCAGCCCTGAAAGTTTAAAAGAGTCGATTATCTAGCTCATTTTTGTTCCAGTTTACAATAATAAAAATCAATAATTGGTAAAAACTTCACAGATGTGAAGACCTTTAACAGTAGATATATAAGTTGCTATAATAACCAAAGCGATCCCTGGCTTAATGTCAACCTCCAACACATCAAGTATGCCATCAAACACGTAAGGCACAGACTTCCAGTTGTTCAGTCACACCCTCAGCCAGACCTCCTGCTAATTTTGTCCCCTACACTCCCCAAGTTTGTTACCCTTGTAACATCCCTAGTCTGTCACTTCAGCTGCACCCAACTGAGTCAGCTTTACACACAGCAGCTGTCAAAGCTTATCAAAAACTCATCTCCAAGAAGCTTCCTATACCTGATTGGGCTTGAAAACCAATCAGCACAATGTTGAGTAGTCAAAAAAAATAATACCTCCAAAAAAGGCCACGCTAGCTTCCTTAGCTTGCACAGCATCTGTAGCGCGCCAGCTGCCTGTCTGTGTAATTAAGAGTCAGGCAGCATCGGGCAGCTATAAAGGAGAAGGGGTCCTGTGCTGAGATGAAATGGTACTCATAAAGTACAGACCATCCTGCAGCCAGCCAGAGGGACAGGAGCTGGCAGCGAGGTGCTGACTGACCAATAAACAGGCCAGAGAATTCATTAGCCAATTCTGAAAGGTGGTGCTGAAAGGGAGAGGACTGTTCTGACACACACACACACACACACAAGAATTCATAGACACACACACACACACACAAACAAGAATTCATAAACACACACACACACACAAGAATTCATAGACACACACACACACACACACACAAGAATTTATAGGCACACACATATACAAACAAGCATGCACAGACACACACATGCACACACAAAAAAAAACATATACATACGCATACACACACGCATGCACACAAAAAAACAAATGCAAACAAACACAAGTACTGTATACACACACAAATAAGTACAAATACAAACAAATGCACGTATACATACACACATACACATGCAACCAAATGCACGTACTGTATACATGCACACACAATACACCCACGCACAACACACGCACATGCATTTTTGACTAGCTCTTAGTCCTCATGCAGGGGCCCTTAGCAGGCGTCCCAAGCTGCCG
>CM050205.1:20762500-20785000 GCA_027475355.1 Coilia nasus
TTTCGTGCACACGCTCAGTGAAATGGGAGAAATTACCAGAGTGAAGGAGGGGGAAAAGGCAAGAGAGAGAGGGAGAGAGGGAGAGAGAGACATCAGAGTAGAGAGAGAAATGAAGCAACGGTTGAACGAATGAAGATGAAGGGGGATGAGAGGCCTTGAAGACTTGTGAAGAGAGAGACACACATACACACACACATACATAGGCCTACACACACTCTCTCTCTCCCTCACACACACACACACACACACTCACACACACACAGAAACACACCCTATCAAAGGGAAAGATGAATGAGTACGACAGTAAGAGTGGGAATATTACGAGAGGAAAAACTAGGCGAGTGAGACAGACAGAGAGAATAGGAGAGAGTGGGGGAAGTGAGTTGTAGTCTACAAAGAGGAGAGAAAGAGAGAAAAGGAAGATGGAGGGGGTGGGGGGGTCAGTGGGAGGGGTTGGTGGAGCAGCTATAGCCAAGTAGACGCTCCGTCTAGAAATAAACAGCTTGGGTTGCCTCTACCATAAACGGGCGTCTCTCTCTCTCGTCCATAAACGGGCGTGAGCGGAGAGGAGAGATCAGCGAGAGAGCAGAGCAGAGCAGAGCAGGCCTGGAGACATGCGTGCCTGTTTACTGTCCTTATTAAAAGCTCTTAATTAGGCAGCCCACTGATCAGGCCCATAGCCCTGCTTCTACTCCTGCTCCTGCTTCTGTGTGGCTGACCTGCTGTGACTCAACTAAGAGCGCGAGGAAACGAGACATGACAAAGGGAGAGGAAATCATTAGGAAGGGTTAGTCAGAAAGAGGGATGGAGAGAGGAAAGGGATTTTTGTTTTGTGCTTGTTAGGGCGGAGAAGGATTTGCGTAACTAAGGGGGGGGAGGGGGGGCATAGGTCTACGTGCTGCTGAATGATAGAGATAGTGTTGGTGAAGAATAGAGAATGTTGGTTTTAAATAGGCCTTTGTGTGTGTGTGTGTGTGTGTGTGTGTGTGTGTGTGCACGTGCGTGCATGCAATGTTGGTTCAGAGGTGAAGGAAAGTGAATGTTTCAAACTGGCCTTTCTGTGTGTGTGCGTGTGTGTGTGTGTGTGTGTGTGTGCGTGTGTGTGCGTGCCTGTGTGTGTATGTATCTTCCCTCCCTCAGCCTGCTGTTTACGAAGGTGAAACTGGAGACCCTATGCCGCGGCCCGGAGGACGCCCTGCTCACCTGCAAACGCATGCTGCAGATCTGGAAGTCCTGTTACAACCTCACCAACCCCAGGTAACTTCACAGCCCAGACACTCACACCTCCAGCACAGAACAGGCTGTGTGTAGCGGTGTCTGGCAGGACTAGATAGCCTACCATACACACAGCTACACACAGCCTGAAACACACCACTGCATTGTAACGTCCATCCCAAACTGTGTAGACCTAACACACACACACACACATCCACCTCAAGTAGTCTGGGTGTCTGGGGACCAAAAAGCAAAAGTCAAAAAACAGAAACGAAGCCCGTCTGATGAAGGGTGCATGCCCGAAAGGTCATGAATGATTACAAACTTCTTGTGGGAGCACACTGGTGTCGCAGACTTTGTTTCTGTTTTTTAACTTTACATCACAGACACTTGCTCCTCCAGTACAGAACACAACCCAACCCAACAAAACCTAGATAACCTTCCATATGCAGCTACACACAGCCTGAAACACACCACTGCCACCAACAACACTACCCTACAGAGCCAAAAGGCAGTAACTACACTTTTTGTCAAAACTGATTTCAGACTGGACATTGACTTAACATTGTCTTCTGACTAAATATTCGACCTCTTCCTATGAAGAAAGTATGTAAAAGCATCACCACTATTATACCTACAACATGTTGGACTTCGACAGCATTTTTTCTCAGTTTCAGTGTTCAAGTAGTTACTGCACTTTGCCTTTGTAGGGCAGAACAGCTGAACATAAACAAGCCAAGCATAAAGCAAATGAATGTGCATGGGTAGGGCATTTTGCATGATAAGTGTTAGAGACTCACCACAATCTGCTTGGAAAAGTGAATCTGGGCTGACTGTTTATTGGACTTAGTTTATTAAGTGTTTATTACACAGCTACGTCATACAGCCCAGTGTGTGAATTCTCACCAGGACAGTATACTGTAGGAGCTAATTAGACAGCAAAGCTGCAGTCAGCTCTGCTACATTGTAAAGCACTAAAAGATGTAAAGAGAAGTCATGCTGAGTCCCTCCTTAGATATGAAGCACACAGGTACGCCATACATTTACAACAAAGACTTGAAGAAAAAAAGAGGAAAGGAAGGGAAGAATAAATGAAGAAAAAAAGGAAAAATGTCCACTCACTCGGTCATTATGCTCTCGGTCATTATGCTCTCGGTCATTATGCGTTACACTACTTTCATCTGAAAACGAAAGCTGGAAACACCACATGAAAGAAGCTGGCCTCAGCTGTGAAAAAACCCAACAGGCAAACCCCAGGCATAGCACACACGCACGCACGCACGCACGCGCGCGCGCCTCATGTGTAGCCCCACGGAGGTTTGCTCTACTGTAACACCTCCCATCAGCCAGCTTCACCCAAGGAAACACTCCCTCCGGTTTAGGTCCAGGTATTTCATTTTCCAGGAATATTTTGGTGATGATACACTGGAAACAAATGCCCCGCCACCCCCTTGGCAATAGCCTATCACTACCATAGGGGATTTCAGCACTTTCGCCGTACTGGAAGATTCTAGAAGACTGCATCCTGCCTTCATGGTTTGATAAGAAAAGAGATAATATCCTGATCATTCCTGCAAGGGCCATTTGCGTCACCAGACAGCTTTTGCCTAACCTCCCCCTACCCAGCCCAGCACACATACACACACACACACACACACACACGCACAGACAGACACACACACACAACCCAAACGGACCCCACCCAACCCCAGTGCCCCATCCTGTTTTTTCCTGTCTTTCCAGCAAGCAGCAGCCACCACCGGCACAGCAGGCCTCTCATCCATCTTGTCTATCTCTCATTAAGCTCGCTAACGCTGCTCCAGAGAGACCAATTAGTGTCTGGACTTTTCACCCTGCTCCCCTCCCAGTCAGACAGCCACCCTCACGGGGGGCTGTTTTCACTCTCTCGCTCTCTCTTTCTTCTCTCTCTCTCTCTCTCTCTCTCTCTCTCTCCCTCTCTCTGTCTCTCACTTTGTTCTCTCTATCTCTTTGTTGCTCACTTTCTTCTCTCTCTCTCTCTCTCTCTCTCTCTCCCTCTCTCTCTCTGTCTCTCACTTTCTTCTCCATCTCTCTCTGTCTCTCTCTCTCTGTTTCTCGCTTTGTTCTCTCTCTGTTGCTCTGTTCTCTCTCTCGCTTTCTTTCTCTCTCTTTCTCTGACTCTCTCTTTCTGTTTGTCTGTCTTTCTCTCTCTCTCTCTCTCACTCGTTTTTTTTTTTTTTTTTTTTTTTGTTTTGTCTCTTTTGCTGTTATCCTGCAGTGCATTAGTCAGTGTGTCAATCACCAGAGACTTCCAGAAGAGAGTGTGTGTGTGGAGGGGGGGGGGGGGCTTTCACCACACACACAATTTCCTGGTAAAAAGCAGGATAGATAAATGACGAAAGATAGATGCCTGTCATAACCCCTCTTCCTCTCTCTTTCTCTCCCTCTCCCTCCTTGCACACACACACACACGCACACACACACACACACACAACATCCAGTCCTCTTCATAGCCCTCTCTACTCAAGCAGTAATATTATAAAAATGTACATGTTGTTCTGTCTGTCTGTATGTTTGTTTGTGTTAGTCTCTCTTCAGTCTGTCTGTCTGTCTGTCCACCTGTCTGTCCGTCTGCACCCCTCTCTTCATGTCTTTATGTCTGTGTGTTTCCCTGTCTACTGTCTGTCTGTCTGTCTGTCCACCCACCCGTCTGTCTGTCCATGTCCATCTCTACATTCACTCAAATTCTGTCCAATTTTGCCTAATTTCTCCTATCAGTTTTTGTTCATGATGTTGTTTGTAAACTGTCTGTTCACTGTTTCCTTCACTAATATTAGGGTTACCACAGTATTATGGGTAGGGTGGATGCTGGTGAGCCTGGAGTAATTACTGTTGGCCAATAATTCAAATTAAAAAATAAAATAAAAAAGATTGATGTCTGTCACTGGGATGCTACTAACATTGCAGTGCAGTGCTGTGATACTAACTGGAGCAACCACATACATATGGGCCCTCACGTAGTAGACATGAGGTGTGGCTCACGTGCCCACTGATGGCTATATGTCCCATCTCTACCTCCCTTCCCATCACCCTCTCTGCCCCCCCCCCCCATCCCAACTGCCGCCTTTACCACTGTTAAAGGCAGTGCTCGCTGTCAGGTTTGTAGTATATTTTGGGTAGGAACCCCTTAGTCTAACGCGTGTTTAAGGCTGCTCGATTATGGAAAAAATCTGAATCACGATTATTTGGGCCAAAACTGAAATCACGATTATTCAAACGATTATTTTGTTTTCCTCAGTAACATGCTTCATTTATTGAAAATGTATTCAAAAACATTTCGAAAAAACATTCTTGTACCTTCAGATTTTCCCTAATACCTTTCTTCGTAAACATTAGTAAGTCTCCTTTGATATCTAATGTACAAACAGTAGAAATGTCTAATGTATACATCTAATGTACAGTACAAACAGTAGAAAATAATTAGGACAAAAACATTGTTGCCCTTGATTTTATTTGTTTTGAGATCGTTTGGCCCTGAAATCGTTATCACGATTAGAATTCGATTAATTGAGCAGCCCTACGCGTGTTGATCTTTTTGATGTTTGTGTTGTTATTGTTGTTTGTTATTTAAATGCGATGCCTTGTGAGCTTTGTGCCTGGTTAGCGGTGTGCCTGAATGGCTGCTGTGAGTGAGAGTGTGCAGATACTGCTAACGTGGGGGATGCAGACAGGAGGGTTGCTCCTGGTTTCATCAGGCTGCCTGATATATCGGGGGGAGGAGGGGCTCTGCAGACTTTCTGGTTGGGGTGTGTGTGTGTGTGTGAGTGAGTGTAAGTGTGTTGATGTAGAGGGGGTGCAGGGATGCTTATGCTGCAAGGCAAGGGGTGGAACCAGAATTTTCATTACCATTCAAATCAAGATCTGATGTAATTTTTCTCCTCTGTGTGTGTGTGTGTGTGTGTGTATGCGTGCGTGTGTGTGTGTGTGTGTGATCAGTGACTCAGGCCGGGGTAGCAGTCTGTTGGACCGAGCCATAGCAGACAGGAGGCAGCTAAATGCCATGACTCTCCCTGACTTCAGTGACCCAGAGACAGGTAAGGGAAGCAAGTCCACTCATGACACCACACAGACCTATTACAATCTATCAGAGGGAAGCTGCTCCACCCATAACACCCCACACACTCCTTGCAGTGTTATCAGAGGGAAGCACCTTTACTCATGACACCACAGAGTAACTCTTCTGTTCTTCCTATTGTTTGTTCTACCATGGCAACGGTATCCAGGGAAGTTGTTGAGTGCTTTCCTCTGCCTCAGTATCTCCAGCCACTCCTGAATCTATGACAACCACATCCATGTCAGCACACCAACGCAAAACACTCGTGAAAGTATTTTCAGCCTCTCGCACCTAACACCTTAAACGACCTCTCTGTAGAAGGAGCGCCGTGTCCTTTTTCCTTTTTTTCAGTTCGGTTCAATCCCTGGAGCTGCGCAGCTGTGTCAGATGAGATGAGCTCAGACTTTTCCATTTTGCAGGTTGATGAATAAAAGATGTGTTGTTACCGTTTATGAGGTCTGGTGGTGACACGAAGGCACACTCGCTCGCTCGTGCAGCTATCCCCGTGATGAATGAAAGATTGTGCCGCCTCCATAAAATGTAACAGACCCTGTTGCAGCTGAAACGGAGCGCTAAATGATGCGGAAGAGTCTCGTGTGTATTAAATGTCAGCGTAATCAATCACGGACAGGAAAGTGACTGCTGCTAATAATTTCCTCCCAGACAAATCCAAAGTGGAAATTTCCTGTTGGGCTAAAGTCTAATGTTAAGTGTGTCTGAAGTATCCCTACCTAGCAGCGGTTTAAAAAAAAAATTTTAGTAATGATATCTAAGCACAAAGTTCTTTCTTTAATTAAAATCCAGAAATATATTTTACCTTCATTTCTTTGTTACAACATGGATTTGGAAGAAATATCCAGATAACATGCCATGTATTCCTTCAATTTCTTCTGTTTCCAAATTAGGTGATGTATAATATGTCAGTTATTAAGTACCTGAGTGACTAGTATGACTAGCATGTGTTGTTTTTAAATGTACAGGACCAAGGATACAACCCTGAAGGACCTCATAGCTTAAGAGTGGGTGGGTGCGGTTAAGAGTGGCAGTGCTTGAATCATATTGAGTCACTATTTGATGGTGTGGTTGTGTAGTTCAATAAGATAAGATTGTTTTTTTTCTTTCAAGCATGACCTATGTTCGTGTAAAAGGATTCACTCAAATCTTTTCTTTCCTCTCTTTTGTTTGTATTTCCATTACTTTTTATGTTTTTTTCTCAGCAACTTTCCAGCACTATGTGCCTTTGCATTGGTTTATGTGTGTGTGTTTAAGAGAGCAAGAGACTATTTTTATGTAGTTCATAAACTTCCATCTACATTTTTTATTTGTTTCATTGTTTACAGCTTCTGGTTCGAACTCCTCTTTCTCGAGCACGGAGACCCCTGCTTCTCTTTTTCTCATTTCCTCATTCTATCACGCTCCTTATCCTCCTCCTGGTCCTCTTCCTCATCCTCCTCTTCCCCCCCACACCACTAAGAGTGACTCCACACACAAGTCTGGCAGTCTGGCTTTCTGTGACCACGCCCCTGATCGCCGGCGGCTCTCCACCATCAGTAACACACCATGTGCACGTGTGTGTGTGTGTGCCTGTGTTTGTGTGTATGCCTGTGTGCATGCGTGCCATTGTGTGACATATCCACCACTATCGAGTTCCCGGCCTTTAACTCACCGCACGGCCTGGAGAATCCCTCAACCTCCTCACCGAAGCATCACTATCCTCTCGACGTGCTATTGGCTTATAGCTAGTCAGTCTGATCAGACTGATCTGGAAAACTAACCCACTTGGTAGCCTTACCTCAGCAGCATGGGCTGTTGTGTAGACTTGTGTAGACTTTGGACCAGTAGTCTAAAACTGAGTATTACAGTTTGGCTGGTATGTGCATGCATTTGGCGCACTGTTTGCCTGATCATACAGTTAACTGTTATGCTGAGGTTTCTCAGATAAAAGTGAGTCTTTATGTATCTGCAGACTTTGATTCTGGCAATATATTGTAAACAAACACGAAGAGAGGAATAAGATGGACTAAGCTTGCAAGAGAAGATAATACAGCCAGAAAACTAGATGTTGTATTTATCTCATCAGACATAAACAGAATGTGTCTGAGACAGAAATGTGCAGAAAATGTGTCGACAAAAGAGAATTCCCTCGCCCGGTTGCACGTTAAAGGAGTGAAAGTAGTGTGGGGGGAGGAGATGAGAAGGAGATGATGCTGAAAGCGTGAGGAAAAAGATGTGGCTCGTCTCTGAGCAAGCGAAAGTGGGAAAAGAGAGACGCAGAGTGAAACAGATCTGCAAGAGCCAGAAGTGTGAAAGCTGTAGGCACGAGACAAAAGGAACAAGAGCTGTGGGATGGTGTTGAAGTGTGTGGCGGAGAGCTAGAGGGCTAGGACCGACGTGGAGACAGAGAAAGTGACACAGAGAGAGAGAGAAAAGAAAAAGAGAAAGAGCCTGGAGGTTGACATTAAGCTTCTAATCTGCCAGAGTGGCCGGCTTATGAAGTAGCAGGAGCTGAAAAAGAGGAAACAAAAAGAGAGAGAGAGAGAGAGAGAGAGAGATGAAGAGAGAGAAAAAAGAAAGAAAGGCTGATGAAAGGAGTGACGTGCGCTATCAGAGCTGCGAGTTAGAGCCGAGGATCGCTCTCACACTCCCAATAAACTGCACCGCTCTTATCGCCCGGCTCCACACAGGAGTGCAGAGGGGTGGGGGCACCAAAGCCCCTAAAAACCAGCGCCGAAAAGATGGAGCGATACTCTTCTCCTCAGAATTTAAGCAAGCACTCAAAGACCCGCGCCACCATACACACACACACGCACACACATTTGGTGACCTTAGATAACACACTTCCCCTTGTCTCTTTTTATTCCTGGTCAACCCACAGTGAGAGTGGAACAGGTGTAAGACGAGCACCGGGCCATGTTCGCTTCCTGCTTCGCTCCATCTAAGGATCTGTGTCGATAAACGAGTGCATAGCAGTGCATTACACTCTTCTTTTTCAGAGCCGACTACTCTTCCTTCCATTCCACCATTCTTCCCTCGAGTTTCCTTTACGCCTTTTGTTCACCTTGTGAGATGTGGCGTCCAGTCGGTGCCGTCTGATTGTTTGTTGTTCTGTCACACCCTATACACACTTCTGAAGTTTCCATTGTGATATAGACCCCGTATAGAGTCAGTGCCTTGACCAGCCTCTCTCAGAGAGTCCTTTGTGCCTGAGCACTTTCCAAATTACAGTGATACCCTGCTATATCGCGGCTCACCTTTCACGCTCCCGCTATATCTCAGATCTTTTTTAATTAATATATGCATGGCTATGTGGCCATGCATGGTAAAGGAAAGTTTGACAGATTGCATATATCTAACAGTATTTTAATTTATGGTAACTACACTGTAACATATAAATGTTGATTAAAATGCAGTATTTCAATGCAATATTTGCAGTATTTTAAAAATACATACAGTAAATGTATTAAAACAGCATGTAGAAGGGGTATTTTAAGGTTTAAAATAAATATAAAATAAAATGTTTTCTATATGGTCTAGCTGTATCGCAGATTTTCACCTATCACCGGGGGGTCTGGAACGTAACTACCACGATAGATGGGGGATCACTGTATTGACTTATGAGCCCTTTTCATACCTTTGTGTTTGCAAAAGTCCACACTATGCAGACAGAAACCTGGATGGATCACGAATATATACACCCTCCTGTAGTTTTTGATGAATGAAATGTGGTGGGTGTGTTTTGGTTGTTCACCCAGGTGTGCGGATTCCTGTAGATGAAAGTAAGATGAGATGTTTTGAACTGTCCCTCTGCTATTTTGTCCCCCCTCTCCTTACATATTTTGATTTAGTTCTCATGACTTAAAATTTTAGGTTTAATTCTCATTTGTTTCTCTTTTGTTTGTTTTTTGTTTGTTTTTTTGTTTTTTTTTCATGTATTTTTTTTTCTCAAATTTCTAATGCCACCTTCCAGATGCCTACATGCATGGTTTTAACAGCGTTATATCAGGTTGTAAGTAGCCCTCTCTTTCACTCAGCTTCTCTGGCGCTATCTCTTTCTTTCTCTTTCTGTCTCTTCATCTACCTTCTTGACCTGGCTTTTCTCGCTAAATTACTGTGCCACCTGTCTATTCACACACATACACACACACACTTACACGCACACACAAGCAGACACACAAGCGCACACACACAGACACACTCACTTGCACACACACACGCCAGCTCCGCTGCCATGTGTGAAGCAGCAGGCGCTCTCTGCGCTTTTTTTGTTTGTTTTGTTTTTGTTTTTCTCTTATCTCCGTTTGTTCTTCTTCATCTCTCCGTTTTCCTTACCTCATTGCGCTCGTCTGGGGCCTGCATTGTTACGGCCGCACTAAAGGGCTCCGACTGCATCCTGGCCGGGCCGAGCTGCTCAATAATGGAACAGGCGTATTATATCCCCATTCATTCATCAGTGGGGCCCTATTCATCCCCCGCCATCTATCAATCAAGTCCACTCATTTACACCCATCCCGCCCCCCCATCAACCCCCCCCCCCCCCCCCCCCCCCCCCTCCCCGTCTCGTCCCGTGGTACTCCTATCGGATCCGGCCGGCTCCAGACTGGAACGTGTTTGGGTCTATTGGGTCGCCGTCAGCAGTGACATGCATTGTTTGGGCCCGTGGCGGGCGGGCGGGCGGTGGCGGGCACAGCGGAGGCTCTGACGAGGGCTTGGCCCCGGCTCTCGTCGGGGGCAAGGTGACGGGTTACAGCTGGCTTTTGTCTTGGCGGGGACGGCTCAGGTTTTAAGGACGCTATTTATAGGCCGCCCCAAGCAACGGCTGCACGGCCCCGGGGCCGAAACAGGAGCGTAGGGGCCCTTTTTTTTTTGGAAAGGGTGGGGGAGCGTGTCAGAGGTCCCTGACATTTTACACTCCGCCTCGACCATTAGAGTTAGCACGAACACAAAACGACGGAATAGCCCCTCCCCCCTTACATGCATCATTTACATCGGCCCTGTTCTCAAACAGCATCTTGTTTGTTCCCGCTTGTGGAGTTTGTGTGTGTGTGTGTGTGTTTGTGAAAGAGAGCCACAGTGATCAGTTTGACTACAGCCTTCCAATGAGTTTTGGCAATGCTTGCATGACTACATGCTGCACGTTTTACAACCCTGTCAACACAGTGAGGGTTTTTATGCTTGTGCATGAACTTGTACATTTGACAAATTTTTTAAGAAATTATTTTTTTTATTAGCGATGAATTTTTAAAAGTACACCTTCAAATTGAGCCATGATGATGTCTCATTTGAACTGTAGCATAACATCAATAAACTCTAGGCATAAAGTCCTCCTAATGGGTAGCACCATCTCACCCCATCACGTGTCTTACAAATTGGTGTATACACCTCCAAGCCATGGCATTTAGAAACAGCCAAAGTTGGGCTCATTTGGCAGCATTTGGTGCTGCACGTGTGCAAAATATAGTCTAACCGTCGACCTGTGGTCCTGCAGGTCCTCTCAGAAACACCACCACCCCCCGCACCGCACCACACCACACCCCCTACAGCAGCGCAGTTCATGTCAAACTGAAGCTGCGTCACTCCGGCTCCAGAGAGACTCACTCGCTCGGCGTGTTACTGTGGTGATGCTGAGGCGGGAGGAGCAGCAGGCTGTGCATCAACCGCGGCAGGCGTAGCGACAGCGCCTGGAGGATGCGGATGGAGTTGGGTGGGGGTGGGGATGGAGGGTAGGACTGTGTGGGAAGTTTTGTCGATGTGGGCTTTTAGACTCTTCCTGTGAGCCCTGACGCTGGTCGATAGTTGCTGCCCCCAGAAGCTTTCAGAGGGAGAAAAAAGTCGTTTTTTTTTCCTTCTTCGTCGTTTTTGAATTTTCTTGTTTGTGTCTGATAAGACCTTGCAGCTCATGCGCCCCCCAATGCTGTATCGACTGCTGCACATCTAAAGCCAGCATCTGTGTGTAAGCCTCGGGTGTGCGTTTTCCTTAATGTAAGCAGAATGCAACACTTCACACAGTCCAGTGAGTGGAAGACAAACACCTACACTATTGCATATTATCCCTGGCCAGAAGGTTACTGCAGTTCATCCTGTTGCGTTCAGGCCTGCCTCAAGCCTCCTACCTTATAGTGAACCATGTCTTCCTCATGATTAACATTAAGCCAGGCCAACCTTCCTGAGGTGTCTCCACTCCTTGGCCAATAAAACCGGGGTGTTCCAGAATGTTCTAGTTGAGACGTGTCAGAAGCCAAGCCCTAAAGTGGCTTAAGTCCCTTTATGGACTGAGCAGAGCAGTATTTTATAGCAGTGCAGTTTGTCTGTGGTCATTACAGCTCAGAAAAAGCATTTTCTGAGCTGTAATGAGACGCTTTGTGGCTTGTGTTAAGAGTGAGATCTAGCCCCAGAGCATAGAAGGCGAGAGGATTAAAGGCCAGGCATGGAGTGACTAATAGATTGTTCATTTGGGCAGAATGCATCTGTTTCTTATGCAGAATTAAAGCAACACCAAAGATTCTTTTGTAACTTAAACTTGTGATTTGTTTCCAAAATCGTTTCAGTGGTTCTTCAAATTGTAACAGGGTAAGGCTGCTCGATTATGGAAAAAATCTGAATCACGATTATTTGGGCCAAAACTGAAATCACGATTATTCAAACGATTATTTTGTTTTCCTCAGTAACATGCTTCATTTATTGAAAATGTATTCAAAAACATTTCGAAAAAACATTCTTGTACCTTAGGATTTTCCCTAATACCTTTCTTCGTAAACATTAGTAAGTCTCCTTTGATGTCTAATGTACAAACTGTAGAAATGTCTAATGTATACATCTAATGTACAGTACAAACAGTAGAAAATAATTAGGACAAAAACATTGTTGCCCTGGATTTTATTTGTTTTGAGATCGTTTGGCCCTGAAATCGTTATCACGATTAGAATTCGATTAATTGAGCAGCCCTATAACAGGGTGAACATCACTTCTGCTTTCAGTTTGCGGCCCTCTATCAGCTATAATCGCACTATGCAAGTTTTCTAAATCGTGTAGTGGATCTGTAGATCGAATGACATATAAGAAACTATGTTTGACTTGCTTTACGGCATGCATTACAATAGCCAATAGGAGCAAGGCCCTGGATGGAGCGGATTAGCAGCAGGTACGTATAAATGGAAGATATCTAGCAGCCAGGTATTTTTGAATTGTCGTCATGACGGAATCTGCAAAGAAAAAGAAAGGTATAACGCCAGAGGTAAAGAACAGAAAAGCATGTTAGAGAAAGAGCTCGAACTAGAGTGAACATTGGACCGGCTTACACTTGTTGGTCAGAGCTCAAGGAGGCTCCAGGATGCAAGACTGATGGTCACTTGACTTTGTTGCTACTGGACAGTGTCATTATTTTGTTTTTCTTCGTTTCTGATGTATATAATATGTGTATAATAATACGTCATATTTTCATAAAATCGCGCAACATACACTACCTTGTCTGTGGACATTGTTTTTTCCAAAGCTGGTGCTGGATAAACAAATTGCATGCGTACAACGGTAGGCTGTAGTAGGCTAAATTATTTACGACAGCGGTAATGGATAATTCCTCTTCCAGCCTGTAGGGGCACCGAAGAGTAAAAGTGCTTTGGTGTTGCTTTAATGGGCTGGAGAACGATGAAAGTGGATATGGATAATATGTTTTTTTTTTCTCGAAATGAGGGTCTGTTTCTTTAGGTGTATGTGTGTGTGTGTGAGCAAAGAAGAGAGAAGAAAAAATAACACAGGCAAAGAAAGAAGAACATTGAAAGAAACGGTATCCAAGCAGTCTTTACACAGCAAAATCTTTCATTTTTTTCCCTTTCCCTTGAATTAATGATGAAGCCGTCCCTCTTTAGAATGATTTTCACTCCACAGGCCCCAGCTGAGTGCTTCTGAGTTTATGCAGCCTGCGCCTTTGGACTAAAAGCAGTACTTCATGCTAGTATACTAGTACTTCACGACAGTATACTAGGGCAATAGTACCAGCCCAGTACACAGAGTATGGGGAATGTCTGCATAGACACCCCCAATTAATTTCTCAAGTAGGCACCTCTGACCTCTCGTCCTCATCAGGCATGAACAGAGAAGAGGTGTGTATGAG
This sequence comes from Coilia nasus, assembly GCA_027475355.1. NCBI lineage: Eukaryota > Metazoa > Chordata > Actinopteri > Clupeiformes > Engraulidae > Coilia > Coilia nasus. Next base: position 20,775,916 of record CM050205.1, read on the forward strand.
TTGGATTTTGATCACCCCGTTAATTGCCGCCATGGAGACCCAATTACCTCCAAATTACCGTCCTCGAGGGCGGGAAAAAACAAACAAACAAAAGATTAAAATAATACACATGATTCCAGTAGCAGCCTAATGACATACGACCACATCTGTAATTGGCATGCATGTGGCGATTATGCCATGTTAATCAGGCTGACCCTGTATCGTGTGTTTGCTGTAAGCTGACTGCCATTGACGTTCTGACAAAAAAATCGCTTAATGGCGTATGAACAGACTAATGAAGCATTGAGCATCCAAAGTACAGCTCTCATAAATATTTGAATATTTTTTTTGTCAGTATTTGAATATTTGTACTTTGGGAGCATCCCCATTTTGTGTGTGTGTGCGTCTGTGTGTGTTTGTTCCTTGTGTTGCTGGTTTTTTTTTTTTTTTTTTTCTTCAATGTGCCCTTGACATTATTCCCCATTGGTCCTCCTTTAGCAACCTAACGAGCCTCATTTATCAAGCCTCTAGACCGGCGTCAAAGCCAACGCGGTTATTTAATAAGGAATAAAGTGATCTAGCTAATAAAAATGTCAGAGCTGAAGAGGTTTTATCTTTAATATCCACTTCTTATTGCTTGATAGATGAGGCCTGTTGTTCTTTTTATTTGGCATTTTCAGACAGTGCAACTCATATCTTTATTTTTCTCTCTCTCTCTCTCTCTCTCTCTCTATCTCCAACCCCAACCTTACCCCTGTCCTGTCCTCCTCTCTCAATCTCCCTCTCTCTCTATCTCTCTCTTTCTCCTCACCATCTGTCTCTCCATCTTTCTCTTTCTCTTTCCTCTTCCTCACACTCTTGCCTTTCGCTCCACGTCTGTGCTTTGCTCAGGTTCGGTGCATGCCACCTCCATAGCGGCGTCACGGGTGGAGCAGGCGCTTTCTGAGGTGGCCTCTTCCCTCCAGAGCAGCGCCCCCAAGCAGGGCCCCCTGCACCCCTGGATGACCCTGGCCCAGATCTGGCTCCACGCAGGTAGATGCTCACACATACACACACACACACACACACACACAAATACACACACACGCGCATGCATGCACACATGCATGCACACACACATGCATATGTAGACGCACACACGCATACACACCCACGTGCACACACACATGTGCACGCACACATACGCGCACCCACACACACAGATACATATAATCCCATAACCATAAGACTCTGGTGGGTCCACAATTTAGCTTCCAGATGTGACTTCTTTAACATTTTTTATTATTTTTTATTATTATTGGTTATTGGTCACCTATAGTGCCTATATGTACAGCAGTGTAAAAACACCTTCTCACCACACACATACACAGTGTCACTGTTTAGACGAGTGAGTTTAAGTTGTAAATTTTAAGCGCATATACTTTATTGATGGCTTGAGGGAAATTGGTTTTCTGCATTTACCCCAATTCCTGAATTAATAAATTAACACAGCACACAGTGAACACACAGTGAGGTGACGCACACACTAACCCGGGTTGCACCACTGAGGCACACCCAACCCCACCACAGGAAAGAAATTAAAAGAAGGACTAAACCGAGGACTTAAACGGCTACCAGCAGGGAAGCAAGACAGAGCATGCGCTCAGGGCCGTAGCCACGTCGGGGCCAGGGGGGGCCATGGCCACCACTGGTCAGAGGATGGCCACCCCGCTGACCCCCCCTACGGACCCACCCTTTGCCTACTTGAACACTTGAACTTGAACTTAATATTTTGCACTCACAATGAAAGCTTACTAGCTCGACAGATAGTTAAACAAAGTCAGCCAACAATAACAAGTCATTTTTCCTCATTTGGTCTTTACTTTTTCGTGAAACCGAAGCACAATAAAACACGAAATACAAATGAGCATCTGTCATTCAACGGTTAGCATAAGGCTAGCTTAACATTAGAAAGTCCATAGGCAGGCTAACCGCGATTAGCATCGCTATATTTAACATTTACTTTAAAGACATTAGAATCATGTTTTTATAAAATACTCAGTAGGAATTACAAAAATAATAAAAAGTTTAAAAATTCGCCAGTACTGTTACTTACAGATATGAATTCTCTGTGTCTTAAAAAATAAACTGATTTAATGCAACTCTTGCATTGATGCAGGTCCGCCTTAACTGAATGACTACTGTATGGCACCAGATATGCCACTAAATACACCAGAATACAGGAAATCAAATCTAGCTAAAAATTTCTGGGGGGGGGGGACCCCCCGGACCCCCAAACTACATTGGTCAAAACATGGCCACCCCTTCAATAACGCTGGCCACCCTTTTGCCACCCCATGTAAAAAAGTCTGGCTACGCCCCTGCAGGCGCTGGTCTATAGAAAAAAATCTAAATCTTTACATCAGCAAAAATAAAGAGAAACGACGCAGATCGGAATGTTCAGGTTCAGCTGAGTGAAATTCCAGCTATGTTTTTTTTTTTTACACACAATCCCCAGTTCCAAAGCCAAACTGATGGGTGCACAGGATTGGCATGTGTAGAGCCAGTATAGTTCCTCTGCTTCCTCAAACTCACACTGTCAAACCTCGACCCTTGCCACACAGCCCACTCCTCATTAGTGAAGTCGGATTAGCAAGGGATTTCTCCACCACACACACACACACACACACACACACACACACACACAAATATACTCTCTCTTTCTCTCTCTCTCTGTCTCTATCTCTGTCTTTCACACATACACACACACACACACACACACACACAAATATATTCTCACACACAGACCGAGCCCTCTTAAGTCATGTACAGTCATTAATCAAGGGAAAGATGGCAGATAGCAGCAGCATCAAATCAGAGGAAGAGAAGAGGCACTACGCGGCAGATGCTCCCTTTCAATCAGAGGGCACACACACACACACACACGGACACATACACACATAGTCTCACATACACACTATTACACACGCGCGCACACACACACATGGGAATTGATGATGGAGGTGTGGGAGAGGGGTGTCATCCCATGTGTTTCTGGATCAATCAATTCCCATCTCTGATCTCTGTGAGTGAGTGAGTGAGTGAGTGAGTGAGTGAGTGAGTGAGTTTGTGTGTGTGTGTGCGTGCGTGTGTGTGTGTGTGTGTGTGTGTGTGTGTGTGTGTGTGTGTGAGTGAGCGAGCGAGTGAGGTGTGTGTGTGTGTGTGTGTGTGTGTGTGTGTGTGTGTGTGTGTGTGTGTGTGTGTGTGTGTGTGTGTGTGTGCACCCACACCTGATGTGTGTGTGTGTGTGAGAGAGTCGATGTGTGGGTGTGTGTTTGATCCATACTCATATAAAGTGGTGGGCTTTGCATAATCTAGCTGCCATCCCACACACACACTCATACAAAGAAACACATGCGCACACACGCACAAACATAGACATTCACAGTCAGTACTCAAGGCTGTCTTTATAAAGATTTAGCTTTGTCTGTTACACCTTAAGACCTAAATCCCCCCCATCCCCCCCCCACACACACACCTTTCCACTGAGGCAGTGCCCTTGTCAAAGTCCTTTTCTTCCCTTCGCGGGCAGAAGAACAGGTAAAGGTCCGTTCACGTCAACAACTATAACGATAACCACAACTATAACTACGAGGATATGCGCGTCCACACTGAAGAACGACATTTCAACGGCAACATTCTAGTCCTAATTTAGAATTATGCATGCATAACGTCCTGTAAATTCTTATGAATTCTGATTGGCTGATGGTGCTTTTATAGTTCATAAAATCACCCTGAAAGTGATCCCAACGATATCGTTCAGCCTGTCGTTGTCGTCATAGTTGATATGTGAACGGCGCCATTCACTAAAGTTAAAACGATTTTTACAAAGTTAGAATTATAATTATCTTTATAGTTATCGTTGTAGGTGTGGGCGGCCTTTAAGGCTGATAATTGATGAGGCTGTGTGGATGGAGAGAGAGATGCAGGAGACAGGACAGTGGAACGCTGTGGCTAAATTAAAAAACGGAAGGAAATACCAAACAAATTGAGCAAGAGCAAAGAAGAGCAGAGATGGGAAATGATAGCGTGACAGAGAGTAAAGTAGGCGAACGGAAGGGGGGAGAAAAGGAGGAGAGACAGAGTCTTTGTGAAGAGAAATAATGAAAGGAGTGTAGCCAGAGGAAAGGAGGGAGTGGGTGGAAGGACGTGTTTGGGTGGAGATGGTATGAGAACTAAGGAAAGAGAGAGAGAAAAAGAAAGGGATGAAGGGAGGGGTGGAAAGACTTGTTTGGATGGAGAGATGGCATGAGAACTATAGAGAGAGAAAGAGAGAGAGGGATGAAGGGAGGGGTGGAAAGACTTGTTTGGATGGAGAGATGGCATGAGAACTATAGAGAGAGAAAGAGAGAGAGGGATGAAGGGAGGGGTGGAAAGACTTGTTTGGATGGAGAGATGGCATGAGAACTAGAGCTAGAGAGAGAGACAGAGAGAAAGAGAGAGGGATAGAGGGAGGGGTGGAAAGACGTGTTTGGGTGGAGAAATGGCATGAGAGAGAGAGAGAAAGAGAGAGGGATGGAGGGGTAGAGGTAAAGTGCTGAAGGAGGGCAAAAGGGGCGTTGTGCAGAGAGGGACAGGTCGACTGGTGCTTACACAGCAAACGGCTCTCCTGCCAACTGGAGACTACAGAGGAGACTCCCTCAGCCAGCTGGTCCGCACTGCCCACGCAACAGCAGGGCCAAACACATGGACACACACACAACACACATATATACACACAAACACAACAACAACAACAACAACGACAACACACACTAGATAGCACAATCAGAAACACACACAGACACACAACACACATATATACACACAAACACAACAACAACAACGACAACACACACACCAGATAGCACAATCAGAAACACACACAGACACACAACAGCACACAGACATACAGACACACACACACAACAACAGCACCACCACACACACCAGATAGCACAATCAGAAACACACACACACAGCAGCATACAGACACACACACACAACAACAACACCACCACCACACACACCAGATAGCACAATCAGAAGCACACACACAACACACGGACACACACACAACAACACACAGACACCAGATAGCACAATCAAAAAACACACACAGACCCTAAACATGCACACACACCCATGCACATGCTTACAACTGACCCAACATAAAAAGCATTCATAAGCACTGACTCATCCAAACAGAGGGAAACGAGTCGCATGCACACAAACACAGGCACATACGCGTACACAAGCACACTTGCACACACACACACACAAGAACACACAAAATGGGCAAGCCCAGTCAAACAAAAATGCTCATGAACTCTAATCTAGCCCACATTTTAAGAAGTATGTGTGCGCACACATATAATCACGCAACAACGGGTGCAGAAACACTGCAACCAAATAAGAAAATAAAACATGTATGACAAACGGTTTATTCACATACACACATGCACTCTATTTCTCTTTTTCTACAAAAGGCCTGTACAGTCTCACATACATTATACATAAATACATACATATACATATACATACACACACACACACACACACACACACACACACGCAAGCACGAATTTGCAATAATGACCAAGCAGCCACCTCACCCATCACAGCTACACACACAAATGTGCAAACATACACACACACACACACACACACACACACACACAAATGTTAGACAGACATACACTCAGTCAAGTACAGAAAACACATAGATGTACCCTGGCAAACACAAATATGCAATAATGACCAACCAGCCACCTTTTCACCCACGCTGCTACACACATGTATGCAAACACACACACACACACACACACACACACACACACACACACACACACACACACACACACACACATACACACACACACACACACCATGTACTTAAGAAAATATGTGTTCAACAGTGTAATGAGCAAACAAAAGCCAGGCAAAGACAGGTCCTGTCATGTCACGAAGGCCGCGCGTTGAACTCTGTAAAGCGGAGCCCAGTGTACAGTAGGTGCCGTCCTCTTCTGTAACATGACCCCTGGAAGGGACTCTTCATTTTGTAAGGTGATTCTGTGCGAGAGTGGCCCCTGACCCCCCCCTGTGTTGTAGGAGCAGAGGCGATGACATGACACGCAGTAACTGAATAGTGCAGGTAGGGAGTGTGTTTGTGTGTTTGCCCCGTGACCTGCCATGGCCCTCATGTCCTGACACAGGAGTTGTCACAACACACCGGCCCCGGTCCAACCTGTGTGTGTTTACGTTTGCGTGTGTGTTTATGTATGTGTGTTTACGTGTGCATGCGTGAGTTTACATGCGCTATGATTAACTTCATCAAAATGTCTCTCGTTCTGTCTCTCAGAATGAGACACACACATGACTTGGGGTGTGTGATTGTGTCTATTTGAAGTGATAACCAAAAGGGATCACCAGTATGGCTGTCTTTATCTCTGTCTTTATCTCTGTCTTTATCTCTGTCTTTATCTCTGTCTTTATCTCTGTCTTTATCTGTCTTTATCTCTGTCTTTATCTGTCTTTATCTGTCTTTATCTGTCTTTATCTCTGTCTTTATCTGTCTTTATCTGTCTTTATCTGTCTTTATCTGTCTTTATCTCTGTCTTTATCTCTGTCTTTATCTCTGTCTTTATCTCTGTCTTTATCTCTGTCTTTATCTCTGTCTTTATCTGTCTTTATCTCTGTCTTTATCTCTGTCTTTATCTCTGTCTTTATCTCTGTCTTTTTCTGTCTTTATCTCTGTCTTTATCTCTGTCTTTATCTGTCTTTATCTCTGTCTTTCTCTGTCTTTATCTGTCTTTATCTCTGTCTTTATCTCTGTCTTTATCTCTGTCTTTATCTGTCTTTATCTCTGTCTTTATCTCTGTCTTTATCTGTCTTTATCTCTGTCTTTATCTTTGTCTTTATCTCTGTCTTTCTCTGTCTTTATCTCTGTCTTTATCTCTGTCTTTATCTCTGTCTTTATCTCTGTCTTTATCTCTGTCTTTATCTCTGTCTTTATCTCTGTCTTTATCTGTCTTTATCTCTGTCTTTATCTCTGTCTTTATCTCTGTCTTTATCTCTGTCTTTTTCTGTCTTTATCTCTGTCTTTATCTCTGTCTTTATCTGTCTTTATCTCTGTCTTTCTCTGTCTTTATCTGTCTTTATCTCTGTCTTTATCTCTGTCTTTATCTCTGTCTTTATCTGTCTTTATCTCTGTCTTTATCTCTGTCTTTATCTCTGTCTTTATCTCTGTCTTTATCTTTGTCTTTATCTCTGTCTTTCTCTGTCTTTATCTCTGTCTTTATCTGTCTTTATCTCTGTCTTTATCTCTGTCTTTATCTGTCTTTATCTCTGTCTTTATCTCTGTCTTTATCTCTGTCTTTATCTCTGTCTTTATCTCTGTCTTTATCTCTGTCTTTATCTGTCTTTATCTCTGTCTTTATCTCTGTCTTTATCTCTGTCTTTATCTCTGTCTTTATCTCTGTCTTTTTCTGTCTTTATCTCTGTCTTTATCTCTGTCTTTATCTCTGTCTTTATCTCTGTCTTTCTCTGTCTTTATCTCTGTCTTTATCTCTGTCTTTATCTCTGTCTTTATCTCTGTCTTTATCTGTCTTTATCTCTGTCTTTATCTCTGTCTTTATCTCTGTCTTTATCTGTCTTTATCTCTGTCTTTATCTCTGTCTTTATCTCTGTCTTTATCTCTGTCTATTTCTCTTGCTCTTTCCATCTCACACACAAACCCACCATTTCCTCTTTCAAAGCCTCTTTTCACCTGTCACACCTCTCTGTCTACCTCTTTTTCTCTCTCACTTCCTCTCTCCATCTGTCTGTCTCTCTCACAAACACACACTCTCACTGTCTCTCTCTCTCTTTACGAGGTTGTTTATGTAGGCCCTCCCCTGTCTCATCCTCTCCTCCTCCCCTTCTCTCTTTCTCCCTTATTCTTTCACTCTCTTCCCCCTCTTTTTGTCTCTCTCTCCCTCTCTCTCTCCCTCCTTCTTTCTCTTTCTCTCTCTCTCTCTCTCTCCGTCTCTCTGTCTTTCTCTCTCTTCCTCCCTCTTTCTTTCTTTCTCTCTCTCTGTCCCTCTCTCTCTGAGGTTGGTTACGTAAGTGTTCACCTGTCTCATCCTCTCCCCCTCCTCTCTCTCCCCCTCCCTGCCTGTGTGTGTGTGTGTGTGTGTGTGTGTGTGTGTGTGTGTGTGTGTGTGTGTGTGTGTGTGTGTGTGTGTGTGTGTGTGTGCGCTGTAGCGGAGGTGTATGTTGGCATGGGGAAGCCGGCGGAGGCCACGGCCTGCACGCAGGAGGCAGCCAACCTGTTCCCCACCTCCCACCACGTGCTCTTCATGAAGGGCCAGGTGGCCGAGCTGCGGGGGGCCATGGAGGAGGCCAAGCGCTGGTACGAGGAGGCCCTCTCCATCAGCCCCACCCACGTCAAGACCATGCAGAGGCTGGTGAGGACTGCATACCCACACACGCACGCACACACACACACACACACACACACACACACACCACACACACACACTCTCTCCATCAGCCCCACCCACGTCAAGACCATGCAGAGGCTGGTGAGGACTGCAAACACACACACACACACACCCACACACACCACACACGTATACTGTCCATCAGCCCCACCCATGTCAAGACCATGCAGAGGCTGGTAAGGACTGCACACACAGACAAACACACACACACCACACGTACACACACACACACACAACATTGGCCTCAACTGCATCAAGGTGATGCAGAGTCACTCATATGCTTCGATGCTCTATCAAGCCCAACCCACACATATAGCCACACACACATATACACACACTTGCCATTGATCTGTCCCACATTAAGGACAGAGGCACTCAGTCATTGTTTGCACACACACACACACATACACACACACACACACACACACACACACACACACACACATTTCCTGTTGGCCATAACTTCATCAAGACCATGCATAAGCTGATGAGGAATATAATGACACGTGCAAGCACACACACACACACACACACACACACACACACTTGTCATCAGCTACAGTCGCACTAAGACCATGCAAAGGCTGGGTAGGAGCATAGTCAGA
>CM050205.1:20795000-20802500 GCA_027475355.1 Coilia nasus
CTCACAAACACACAGAGTCATCACAGCAGAGTTCAACAGCAGACCTCAGCAACCACCCCATGCAGATGCAGGGTTTGTCTTATGATGTCAGTAAAGAAAGATTGCAATGGGCGATTTTTTTTGTTTGTGTTGCTCCACTGAGTGATGAGTGATGACTGATGGTTGTACCTGTAAGTGATAATAAAGTTGCATCGTGATACATCTTTACAGCCTGGCGTTTCAGTTTGAATAAAAACTTGTGGGAGCTGATGTGTGTTACATTAAAGGTGTACTTCCACGAGAAACCGTTTAGTACTTTTGAAATATGATAGGTCACCCCGAGTTGCATATGCATGATGCATATCAAAATGTTTTTCTACCCCCATTTTCTATATCGGTCAAAAGAAGACAATAGGCGGGAAAAACGACCCAATGCGAAAAGGGCCTGCAGCGTGACGTAGATGTGTGCAAATGCATATAAGAGAAACTGACCAAATGGGCTTTAAATGATGTTAGCCTGTGACTGACTCGCATAAGATTAGCAGGCTAGTTGAATGACTGAACTGCATTTAGCCGGGCACTTGCACTGTTTTGCCATGCAAATATTACCATTCTGAAACGTTCATTGACAAACGGTCAGGAAGTGACTGTGCTTGTGCCATCTCTCCTTCCTCTTCGGATTCAGGATCAAACACATAAGGCTGTATCTCCGAAGACATCTGTGTGCAGTTTTAGCGCTGTCAAGTTGACTTTTCCCCTTTACCTTACTCTGCTATTAAGTTGACTGTGGGGCAAAGTAAGCTGCAGGGAGCATGTCACGCCTCTGGTGAAATCGTGTCGTTCTCCCAGCCCCACCCCCTCCACCAAACTAAAACAGCCTGAAACAGAAGCACTAGAAAAACATTTTCATCAAAACCAGCGCACAGGGCAATTATTAATACTAGAGAACACTGCAAAATTAATGAAAACACGATGGAAGTACACCTTTAATACAATCCTGACATGTGTGGACAAAAGAGTCTGGAAACACAACAATGCCCTGTCTTAAACTTGTGTCCCAAAGTCCTGAAGGAATTGCCTTGAGCAGTGGTCACCTAGTTATAAGGGATTTTATGAATGACAATAGAAAATAGCAAACCCTTTGCTGTACAACTTGGTGACCTTTTCCTGTAGTCTACAATGCTGCTGAGTCAGCCACACTGATTTCCTCTGTCTGAAACGGACACGTGCTGTGTCCAGTCACATTTTAGACATGCTGGGACAATAATGAAGTCTTTTGTTCAGGTGTGACAGACACTTAACATGATTATTTCCTCTAGACTAGTAGTTATAAAAAGCTATGGGTAGAAAATATTTCGTTTGTGCACTCTCTCTCTCTCTCTCTCTCTCTCTCTCTACCCCTGTGTGTGAGGATGAATTTACTGATATACCTGGTTTATGGGGCAATAAAAAGGGCTCAATTTACAACACACGCATCTAGGTAAGGGGATTCATTTTCAAACTTTCCCATTTTAATATCCCTCTCTCACCCTCTTTAATCAGGGCAGGAGCAAGGGTTGAGGATGGTAGTGTGATGGATGTGTCATATATGCAGAATGTAAGATGAGTTTACAGTTGGTTTCCCATACACTGTAAAATATGGGGGGAAATGTGAACAAATGTAAAAACAAACCTTAATACAGGTAATAAAGAAGCTTTAAAAACTAAAAAGACATAAGACAAACACTTTAATTCATTAGCAAAAAGACACTAACGAATATGGCCTTAAAAAGACGGACTAAGAGGTAGAGAGAGAGCCAATGTGGTGAAGACAGACAGGATGGGGTTTAATAGGTTGAAGCACTCCCTGTCTTAAACAAATAACTTCGCTCTGTCTGCGGTCCCACCTCCCACTCTCTGGGGGCTGCCAGCAATTGTGTTCAGTAATTGAAAATTTATAGAAGTGATTTAGCAAGGGGGCTATGAGCAGAACGTACCGAGTTCCGCAGTAACACACATAGGTGTGTGTGTGTGTGTGTGTGTGTGTGCTTCTTTCTCTTTCTCATCTCTCACTCTCTGTCTCTCTCTGTCTCTCTCTCTGTCTCTCTCTCTCTCTCTCTCTCTCTCTCTCTCTCTCTCTCTCTCTCTCTCTGTCTGTGTTTCTCTCTTCTTTCTCTCACTTTTTCTTCCTGTGTGTGTGTGTAAACTTGAAAGCCTCCGCTGGATCTCTGTTTCTAGCTTACCTGCGTAATTCTGCTATCAGCTTTCATTGCATTCGCCACTTCTGCCAAGCCCCACACAACACTAGTATCCACAAAGCAGGTTATCAGTGGGTTGTGTTTAGTAGCAGCTGGGTTTCATATACGTTACACACACGCACACACACACACGTTTGGAATTCTATCCTAATGGGGTACTCCCATTGACTCCCATTATATCACTAAAATGCTCTGTGAGTCTAGCCCTGCAAGTCCCCCCCCCCCCCCCCCCTCCTCTGTGTCATCAGTGCTGATTGGGAGTGGCATGCTGAAGTATCCCTAGACCCAGCCCTGACATCACTCTACACACACACACACACACACTCTCACACACAGAGTTTCTGCAAGCTCTCTGCTGCCAGTCAAAGGCCAGTCAGTTTCTGCCTCCTCATCTCACTAATTAGATACATCACTGACCACCACCATTACCCACACATTACACACACACACACACACACACACACACACACACACACACACACACACACACACACACACACACACACACACACACACACACATTGTGTCAGGGAGGCATTAAAAAACACAATCATTCATCCAACAGTATTAGCCATCGTCAGTGCTAAATTGTCATTACGCTAGTTGACTTGCATCACTGATTTTTTTTTGTTTACTTTCAAATGAATATCTGAGTACTTGCAATGCAATGCCACCCTCCACGTCCATAATACAATAGCATTTGAATTGGCTCGGGACAGCCAAATAGATTAGTGTGGCTTGCCACAAGCACAAAGCAAATGAACTTGATAGCGAAAACACCAGTTAGTTTATTGCTATCATTTACCTCAGCAGAAGTTGCTAGTGAATGCTAATGAGGATATTCAGTGGAGGACATGGACTGTGAAAGTACCAGGCACCGTACTTGGGGGATCAGCTCTAGCCTGGTAAACCAGCTCCTCATACTTCATTTCATTTTGTACAGAGGGTCTGGCAGTGCTGTATTAAGAAATGTTTTCTTCCTGGAGGTGTGGACTCTGCTGAAGTTTAAAACAAGTGGCTCTGCCTTTACCCAAACGTCTGCTAACGTCTGGTTGTGACATATGCAATTAGCTTGCCTACGTACTATAATTCAAATGTAGCACACAAAGTCAACGTCATCGCTCACACTCTCTGTGTTCGCCGATTGGCTAGGCAAAATTCTGCCTAATACAGCAATGTCAATGGAAGCACTGCCAGACCCTCTGTACAAAATGAAATGAAGTATGAGGGGCCGGTTTACCAGGCTAGATCAGCCCTGCCCTGTAAAGGAAAAGTGCAGTAACTACGTGAACACTGCAACTAAGAAAAAAGAGGTATTATAAAAAAGTCAATATACAGTCTAAACTCAGTTTTGACCAAATGTGTAGTTACTGCCATTTGGCTTTGTAGGGCAGAGCTGCTGCGAGCATTGAAGCAGATACTGGGCCGGCTGAGGAAAATGTCTTTCGTGTCCTCAGGTGTAGCCTGCTGCCGTGGCGACTGATGGCTGTCACCGTACCGCAGCATCCAGCTCAACTAATTCACAGAAAAAAAAATGTGGATAATCCCAGATAGTGTGTTTTCACTAAGGCAGGGTGTTCTGCATAAGCATAGTGTGTAAACTCCCACAGTTCTTGTACCTGTCTCTCTCTGTGTCTCTATGTCTTACTCTTTCTCTGTCTCTGTCTCTCACTCTCACTCTCTTTCTGTCTCCATTTCTCTCTGTAGCTGTCTCTCTCTGTTTCTCTCACTCTTTCTCTATCTACTTACTGTTTTGTGTGTGTGTGTGTGTGTGTGTGTGTGTGTGTGTGTGTGTGTGTGTATTCATCCCCATATGACCATCTAGTGCATAACTTGCCAAAACAGTATCATACTCTAGTCTGCAGTCGAAGCCCCTGGCACTTTTACATTCAGAGCTCAAGTGGTTGTTTACCGAAAACACGACTCAAATTCTTCTAGGAGCTGTCGAAACCCCTTTTTCTCATCCCTGCTTTAGCAGCGAGATATCCAGCAGGGTGCTGGAACGCGGCAGTGGACTTCCTCTCGCCCTCTCTCCCTGGCAGCCGCGAGGAGAGGCGAGGCGAGGAGAGGAGAGGCGGTGGGCAGAGTCAGCCCTGGCTGCAGTCCCAGTGTGCAGATCATGCCAGTCTGTTACGGTTCGGGGAGGGGGAACAAATGCAATCAGGACAACAACAACGACAATACTGGGAAGCACATCTCGAAATACACACATGAAACAACAAAACTGCTCTACAAAAACAAATTGCAGTAACTATGTGAACATGAAAACTGAGAAAAATGCCGTTAACTTTGTAATACTGCAAACAGTCAAACATGTTCTGTGTATAACAGTGGTGATGCTTTTATTTACTTTCTTAATAGCAAGAATCAAGATATATAGTCACAAGACATAGGAGGTATTATGAAGTCAATTTTCATTCTAACCCCAATTTCACAAAATAGGCAGTCACTATCTTTTAGCTTTGTAGGGCAGAAAAGTGCCCACACCTTATATTCATTACAGCAAACAATCATTTATTAATATATTTGTTTCATAAACAGACAGTTCTCCACATATTGTTTGAATCGTAGGTCATGTTCATGAGCTATCCCCCTCCTATGCCAAATGAATGCAAGATATCTGTTGCGTAGTTGCTTTCCTGATCGCTTTCCATGAAGCCTAACCTACACATTGTTTATGGAGAAGTAGTAATGACGGACTTACTTCATTCTCTCTCTCTCTTTCTCCCTCTCTCTATCTCTCTTTCTCTCTATATATAACATACTGGTGTAGAAGGCTTATGCCTCTATATGCATATATAGGCGATATCTCCTATTTTGTCATGTAATAGTAGTATGTAAAGGGTTTCTGCAACAGCTGGGTCACACTGGTAACCTAGCAACCAACCATTAAGTGAACATGGCCTGGTAAAAGAGTAGCCTAAGGTGTCTAAACAGTCCTCCAGGTTACTTGGGCTGCAGTTACGTGGGTAATTATATTCTAGGTAACCATACACCCCAGGGAGATTTATAAAGTTTCTCTGGAAGCAAATAGGGTCACAGAGTTCCTGTTTCTGTTTCAGAGTAAACATCAGCCTGAAACCTACCAATAGCAAAACAGGCAAAGGAGGAGCACATAGGCTGGCTGTGTGTGTTGGCCTACAGGGTGTGATGTGCGTCGTTTTCCAGGAATTGACCCGTGGGTGAAGGTAGCTCAGGGAAATACACACAGGTTTACTAAGCAGAGATAGAGAGAGAGAGTGCGCGTGTGTGTATGTACGTGTGTGTTTTAGCCAGTCCATCCTTTGGCCATGACCCCTGCTCAGTGGGCCAGAGTGTCAGGTGAGCTCTGAGGCGGCCAGCATCTGTCGTCAGGAAGATTAGTGGCTGGTGTGAAAGCCCGAAAAGGATCTATCTCCGCGGACCACCTTTGTGGCAGGAGTGACATGATAGCCTACCTCCAGCACGGAGGCCATTAGCTACGGTTACCAAGGCAGCTTGGGTCTCCCCCGTGCCTGTGCAGCTCTGAAGCCGGGTTGCTCTCCGTCCGATTCTGTCAAGTTCCATAAAACAACAGCGCTTAATCTGCTTTAGGGGTCCGAATTGCCTCCTCATAAGCAGTACACAGCAAAAATATAAACCCTGAAAAATGTTAAAATGAACTCTTTGGGAATCAATCCTACGCTGGTCCTTTTGCTGTGTATTTGAAAGTTTGAGGTTAGGCTATTTCTGTTCTGTGTCATGCCATAGGCCCTATTTTTTTGGCTACAGAAATTATAATGGATATTTTTGATTCCTAAACCCAATTTTGATCAGCTAAAGTACGCCAAATTGATATTAAACTACTGGAACGAACTCATACTTGCTGTATTCGGTGTTCTGAACAAACTGAACTGGTTGTATAACATTCAATTTAACAAATAGCAAGCACGCAGAAGAAAGCTTTGATCTACTATTATTATGATGATCCATTTTTCATTTGCATTTAATTTGATCTCCGTCACCACCTTTCCCCCTCTCCTGTTATTAAGCTTTGCCTGGTTAGCATGCCATAGCCTAATAGCCGATATTTCAGCATCGCAGGGCTTATATTCTTGCGTTTTCTCTGTGGGGAGTATTTATATGGCCACTCTCAGTGTGATTGATCTGTGACACCTCAATAGCTACCGCTGAAACCTGCTGGTGCAGCCGAACTACTCTTTATTTTCAACCAGGGGCGCGCACACCGCTGTGCTCTCTGAATCATTGCCCTGTGGCACTACAGAACACTCACCCTCCACAGCCAAGCAAACAGCAGCATTTGTGTCATCTTGTGTTGACTAAATGCAGTGGCCCTCGCGTTGTAGCCCACCACATTTTGGCCTTTTGCCATTTACTCTTGAGTGACTGCACAACCTTTAGAACAGGTCAAACACTTGGTCTCACAGGTGCTGATCAAGTAACCCCTGTTGCGTTAAGGATCTACAAAAAAAATCTCACTTGAAGCATTGCATATGCTCACTCCAGGGCCCTGTTGTCATGAGGCAAGTAAGCTATCATGAGGTGACCACGTGCCAGGCTGAAATGGTTGGAAAAGTTAAAGACGTTTTTAGATTCATGTTTTGGAGAAGCTGAGTGAATCATACCCTGTTTTTCCTGTGTACTTTGTGTTTTATTTTCTGTGTTGCTAGTGTACTTTTAACTTTGCATTGTATGTTTGTATCACATTTTTTGGTGTGGTACTTTTGTATGGCTCAGATGGTCAAGTTATATCCTACAGCTCATAAGCACTAACTAATGCCCGCGAATCCAAATAAATGTTACTTAAGAACACTTACTTAGGTACAAAACAGCTACTGAAGTCTGTCTGTCTGTCTGCCTGTCTGCCTGTCTGCCTGCCTGCCTGCCTGCCTGCCTGCCTGCCTGCCTGCCTGCCTGCCTGTCTATCTATCTATCTATCTATCTATCTATCTATCTATCTATCTATCTATCTATCTATCTATCTATCTATCTATCTATCTATCTATCTATCTATCCATCCATCCATCCATCCATCCATCCATCTATCTATCTATCTATCTATCTATCTATCTATCTATCTATCTATCTATCTATCTATCTATCTATCTATCTATCTATCTATCTATCTATCTATCTATCTATCTATCTATCTATCTATCTATCTATCTGTCTTTATCTCTGTCTCTGAGACACAGTCATCAGCAAATCATGGAGATGTAGAGTAGATTGTGCAACTGCAGTGTGTGCGTGTTGAGTAGGTGTATGTCTGACAACTGGGAGATGATGTGCTGCAACATGCTCTCCC
>CM050205.1:20807500-20877500 GCA_027475355.1 Coilia nasus
CCCCCTCATCCCTCGCTCCTTCTCCTCGCCGTTGCCCTGGCAACCAACCCCATCTCCAAAGACATTCTTTTAGAGGGGGGAAAAAACCTTGCACTCAAGTGTACGTGTGTGTATATGTGTGTGTGTGTGAGTGTGTATGTGTGCGCGCATACATACGTGCTTATGGAGATAGGGACCTCATGTAACACTACAATTTTGCTCTAATGAGAAAGCCAACAGTGCTGGCAGAGCTCATTCTCCCGTTAATGAACAAAGTACTACATCAAGGCATTGATACTCGTATATGGGACTTTGAGTATTTGAGTTTCCAATAGACATTTATACATCACATCACCCAGTGAATCTTTAGTGTGGTGTCTTCATCAGCAAAGCTTCTAACACTTGGACATGAATTAAGCCTCAAGCACAGACGAGGTATATGTGGGAGAAAAAACATCTTCAGCATGCATACAGTATATTTTTGTCTATGTTTCTCGCACATCTAGATACATTAGTAGATAAATGATTATTTGTACATTATTTGAGATCATACACAGGGTAGTAATGCATTTCTGAAACTCCAGCCCTGAGTAGGTCTCTATCAGTACGTTACACACAAAACTAAAACAATTGAAGACGCCACAGTTATTCTTGTTGAAGTTCATGTTTTTTTTTATTGGAAAAAACAATTAAAAGACTAGCATGTACAACTTGGAATGAACATAACCTGAACTCAAAAAGATGAGAAGACACAGAGATAGAAACCTCGGAAGACCTGCAGATCTGAGATCTTGTGAGGAAAAAAACAAAACAAAAAATGCAAGAACAAACAAACAAAAACAAAGATGCTCGTGGTACAACCGTGTCTCCCCTCTCCCAAAGACACATAAGGACACCATCACCTCCGTTATACTGGGGGGTGCAAGGTGCCGAACCTGAAGACTCAAGTCCCCTTTCCCAACTCCCCTAACTCCAGAACGGCTCGACACACATGAAAAACAAAACTCCAAATATTTCCTAACATGCCAAACATGTCATTTTTGTTTTTTTTTTAAACTTCTAGATTTTTTTTTTGTTTGTTTTTTTGATAAATGCTCCATTTTCTTAAAAATATCTCTTAAGTTTCTTTTTTTTAGAATTATTTAAGCAAACTGCACAGGTCCCATTCATACAATACAACATCCCCACACTCCCACACTCCCTCCCTCCCAGCCCCCCACCCCCAGGCTCACCGCAACTTCTTCATATCTTGGTGCGTTCACACACTATCGGACAAAATAAAAACAATGAGTTTCTTTCTGGGGACTTGCATGAACGCCAATCAACGTCAGATTTTAAAATCTTTTGTAGGCTAGCGGTTGGGATTCTCTGCAATATGCTACACAAGTTTTAAAAGGATAGGACCTTTCATGGTTTGCGGTCCGAGGAAGGTTTAAGTTCTGTAACAGTCAACAACAGGAAAAGAAGTCAACAGTCCACCTGTGATGACCATAATTTTATGAATAGTTCTTATTGCCTTCATTTATAAAAAAAAAAAAAAAAAAAAAAAAAGTGGAAATAAACATGGACATTTTTGGAATCTCAATGTCACCTCATCATGTATGATTTTGCTTCTCTCTCCAATCAAAAAGCGTAGGAATATGATGGGAGTGATTTTGGAGCTTTTCAACTTCCCAATGTCCGACCAGCACGTGAACACACCACACCTCTGCCTGAAAATTCTAAGACGTCTTCAGTCTAGCGGATATCACCCCACCCTTAAAGACCAACCCCCTACTCCACAAACAACTGACCAAACGCCAGCAGGACATGGACGACGCCAATCGACTGTGTCCAGACTACGGCTCCAGTCTTAAGCTGCATGCACCAACAACAGAAAGAACGACAGGGCAAAAAAAGAAAGAGGAAAGGAAAATGAGTTCATAGAGGAGAAGAAACAGGACAAAATTATAATAATAATATTAATAATAATATTAATAATAATAATAATAATTAACGGCCAGCCCAAACTCTGCCATGAGGAGCAAATGGAACCGGTTTCAGCAGTGGGAGCCATATGCTCTCATAGGGGCTCCTGCAGCTCGTGGGTTATTGGTATAGATTAAGAGATTATTCTGTAGTCTTTACGGATGATCTACGCTTGATCGTCTGGAACAGGACCACTAGTCAGTACATGCAGATTCGTTTTTGTTGTTTGTTTTTTTTTTCTTCTTTTCAACATTGTTTTTTTTGTCTTTTTTTATGGACGCTTTTACTTTTTAAAGGACATTTTCTCCATGTTTAACATTCAGATATATTTTCTATACAGAAACAGTATGAATAGATGAATATTTTTGCAAGAGGTAAGTAAAACATTTGACTGTTTTTTTTTTCCTTTTTTGTGTTAAATCTTCTAAGGAGGTCAGGAGAGGACTGGGGCACTTCACTTTGCCGTCATCATTTGTACAAATTCTGTGGGAGTGAAGGACAGAGAGAAAAGAAAGAAGAAAAAAAAACACCATTAGCAGGAAAGCTTTGCAATCAGTCATCGTATTACATGGCTATCCTTATCCTTATCATCTCTATCCTTACTTCCCGCACTGTACCATTCACTGTCCCCAAGCATTCATAGGAACAATCTTCAACCACCGTTGAAGACTTGTTCATGTCACACGAAGACAAAAAAAGTAATTTAAGCCAGATGTTCGTAGAGTTTTCCAATCAATAAGTAGTAATGTATCTGCCATAAATGACATAGAAAAGATGGGCAAATAAAAAAAAAGTTTTACTTCTTCACTTTATAGTACACTATGTACTGAATCAGCCAATGTACAGACACATTATGTAATAAAGTATATAGTGAACAGAATTAAATCCAGACCAAACATCTGTCTTTAAGAGTCCCACATCTAAGGCCATCTGTGGGAAGACTTCTAATCTCAGGCTGCTGTCCTGCCAGACCACGCATGCCCTCCACACAGCATACTGTGCACGGCAAGGAGGACAGAGGGGTACACCAGAACTGCGGTTGAACAGACGGGCGGCTTGTGCCAATACTGGGTCACATTTCTAGACATTTCTATCTGTAGGCTACTAATTACCATTCAAGGATGGACAACATTGTCTAAGCACACAAAGGGATTATCTCCCTAAGACAAATAAAGCCTGCACTGTGGTGCCTTCATAAGTTACTGATACACCCAAGTACTGAATATCCAACAAACATATTAATAAATGAGTGAATAAATAAACTTAAATACAGTGTTTACCTACAGCCCGGGGTGAATCCTCATCAAGGTAAGTATATATATAACTATAAGCGAATACTAGACTGAGAATGCTCACCTTCATAGTTGACCTGTCCGTCTCCGTCAATGTCTGCTTCTCTGATCATCTCGTCCACCTCTTCGTCTGTCAGCTTCTCCCCCAGATTGGTCATGACATGACGCAGCTCGGCTGCACTGATGTAGCCATTGCCATCCTGCGACAGAGAGTAGCATGTGTGTGAGAGGGATGCATCTGTGTGTGTGTGTGTGTGTGTGTGTGTGTGTGTGTGTGTGTGTGTGTGTGTCTGTGTACCACATGTAGTGAAGCAAAAGCTTGGGTCTCATCACTACCTTTGTAAAGAACACTAGCAGTCTCCATGTGTGTACATATGTTCTGATGTGAGCAGTTGCTGTGTGTTTGTTTGTGTCTCGCGCACGTTCATGTGTGTTTATGATATCGAATGGTACTTTTCAGTCTGGGATAGATCAGATGTTCCATAGGAAATGAGCTAAAACAATTGCCAAAAAAGATGGATGAGCCACTAAACACAACCAGTGATAAAGGACTGTGTACTTTCCTTCTTGAAATATGGCCTAATGGTGTCACTGGCACTGAAGCACATACGGCAAGCACAATACACGTGGGCCAATATTCCCATCTTTTAACAAGAACAATTCCACGGAATATGACGAGATAAGACAAACATGCATTGTCCAAATAGGTCAGGAATGCCGTTATCTCGCATGACTTTCATAGATGGGAATTATTATTCATTCTCCAGTGTCCATAATTCATCGTCCAAATAGGTCAGGAATGCTGTTATCTCGCATGACTTTCATAGATGGGAATTATTATTAATTCTCCATTGTCCATAATTCATCGTAGCAAAATGACATATCCATTTGCTCATTAACCTCACACACACACACAGTCCAAACTCTCACCTTGTCAAAAACTCTGAAGGCCTCACGGATCTCCTCCTCACTGTCTGTGTCCTTCATTTTCCTGGCCATCATGGTAAGAAACTCGGGGAAGTCGATGGTGCCGTTTCCTGGAAATACATAGACGGGTGGACAGAGAATAAGACAGGGCATTTGCATCACGCTGAAGCATGGCCAGGGACAAGGAGAAATTAAAGGGACTGACTGCTTCGTCTCGTCTGTGTGTGTGTGTGTGTGTGTGTGTGTGTGTGTGTGTGTGGATGCTTTCGAAGGCTGATTAATTATGGAAAATGTCATAATCATGATTATTTGGGTCATGATTATTGAAACAATTATTTTGTTTTCCTCAGAAACATGTCACATTTATTGAAAAAATCCTATAAAGTCTAATAAAATAAATAAAAAAATATATTTTAAGAACATCCGTGAACTTTTAATTTCCTCTAATATGTTTCTGTGTTGTGGGGACAGAAATACGCATGAGTATCTTTTTTAAAAAAAAACTGTGACAGTGTTTCTAAACAAACTTGCACGATGGTAAATGACAAAAACTTGCCTCGATTTTATTCCTTTTGAGACCCCCAAAATTGCAATCACTATTGAAATTCAATTAACTGAGCAGCCCTAATGCTTTCAGTGTATTATGCTGCCAGGGGCACCAAGGGGAATGGCATAATAACACCTCAAACACCAAAGACATCAAAAGATGAGGGTGCATGAACATCCCTGCAGCATGGCACACACGCACACACACGCACGCGCACAAGCGCACGCACACACGCACAGAAAGAGAATGGACTGAACAACCTTGCTTGTAAGGGCTGCAAATATATGAAGCTTCTCTTATTTTTTTGTCATTTTAGTCAAGTTTAGTCATGACTGCCAGTGTACCAGCAGAATCTGCCTGCGGTGCAACCAAACGAGAGCCAGTTTCCAGTTCCCCGTGCTTGAGCGGGGCAGAACAGTAAAGTAGTGTTTCTGACAGCCACAGCGGGGCCCTCGCTTGCTCCGTACTGATGCCTCCTTAGTGTGCGGCCCACATTTGACCCATTTTTCAAGCACACCGATACCCTGTAATAATGCCTAAGCGGTAGCATAAACCCCTGCCACTTGTGAAATGGAACGCGGTTGCAGCACAAGCGCTTTTGGAGTGCCTGTGTGTGGAGATGTGCGAGTGGTATCAAATGTTCTCTGTATTAGCATATACGCGTGTGGAAATGTGATGATTATGTACACCCAGCCTGCCCCTAGGGTTGGCGTCGCCCTCCGCGCAGAAAACACCCTCCTCGGCCTCATGGGGGACGAGCCGTGACTGCTGACTGCTCCCCTGAGTAAATTGTGTCTGTCTGAGCGACATAGAGAATGTGCGTGTGAGACAAAAAATGTGTGTGTGTGTGTGTGTCTGTGTCTGTGTCTATATGTGTGTGTCTGTGTCTATATGTGTGTGTCTGTGTCTATGTGTGTGTGTCTGTGTCTATGTGTGTGTGTCTGTGTCTATGTGTGTGTGTCTGTGTCTATGTGTGCGTGTGGTAAAGGGAGACACAGAGAATATGTGTGTGCGCTTGTATACGAGACGGAGAGAATGCGTGTGTGCGTGCGCGTATGTGTTTGTGTGTGATGGGGAGAGAGAGACAATGGGAAATTCGATAAGCTCACTTGCTTCCAAATGTCAATAAGAGAACAATGCCTCCATCACAAACCCATGCAGGAGTGTGTCTGGGTAAATAGTTATGCAATGGGCCATTTGACAGGGGTATGTGTGTGTCCCCGTGTGTGTGCGCGCGTGTGCGTGTTCCATTACTCCCCAAGGCTGTAAAGGTGATTGACCAACTTTGTGTCCCTTGTGTGAGTGCACCCAACTGCTCCTCTTTGTGTGCACAGTGAGTGAGTGAGTGTGTGTGTGTGTGTGTGTGTGTGTGTGTGTGTGTGTGTGAAAGTGGGGGTTAGGGAGAAGCACAGAGGCATGCTCTGATTATTCCCCCTGAGGTATGTGGCGGTGAGAGCGCGACATGGCTGCACCGGGAGGGTAGAGTGGATTACATAAGGGATTCAGGGGCCCGTTATTACCTGCACTTACTCAAGCCGCTTTGCTGCAGTCTGACCCACATAGAGCAGAGCAGAGCAGAGCAGTGCAGCGCAGCGCAGAGCAGAGAAGAGATGAGCCGTGTGCCATACCTATGCATCTCACTCACTCACACTCATTCACACAATCGGGATTATCTCACACACTCGCCAGTGTCACTCGGCTCTAGAGGTCGACCTGCCGTCTTTGGTACAGGATTAACAAAATGTTGGCCTGAAGTTGTTCTTAGCCTTTTCAGATAAAAGTGTCACGGTCCCTGAAGAAACCACCTTTGCCTCACGTGGTGCCGTCAGATGTACATTTTTATAAATCGGCCTAATATAACGCGCATATCGGCCGATGCCGATATGTTAAAAAAAACATCGGTCGACCTGATATATGGGTCTCTCTCTGGTCAGCTTGACATGTTCCTTTCTGACTCGCCTGCAGTGCGCTGCAGTGGACCACCCACAGAGGGTGACGAGGGGACAGAACAAGCAGAGAGACACACACCTCTTTACCTAGAGATACCTCTTTATGTCTACACCACACATCCACCCCCTCAGCTATGTCAGCACAATGCCACTAAATACCCCCCCTGCGTATAAGGGCTGTGTGTATGTGTGTGTATGTGTATGCATGTCTGCGTGTGTGTGTGTGTGTGTGTGTGAGAGAGAGAGAGAAAACAGACAGTGTGTAATGACTGCATGTGTGTGCATATGTACCAGAGACAAAGGGAAAAAAAAACAGAAACAGCATGCATCAGCTGTGCATGAGAGGGTTTAAAAGTGTGTGTGTGTGTGTGTGTGTGTGTGTGTGTGTGTGTTTACAGGTATAGAAGTGCTGTTTCTCCAGAGAGCTGGATCCTCCCACTCACCGTCTGCGTCCACCTCGTTGATCATGTCCTGAAGCTCGGCTTCAGTGGGGTTCTGGCCCAGCGAGCGCATCACGGTGCCCAGCTCTTTGGTCGTGATGGTGCCATCGCCATCCTTGTCGAATAAGGAGAAGGCCTCCTTAAACTCTGCACACAGAGAAAAGGAGAGTGCAGGGGATGATTAGTGGATGCAGTAAAACAGTTCAGGGAAACACAACCAAAAGAAGAAAAGCACCCATGTCCCCATGAGGAAAAGGAAGTTGGCAATTCATTCTTTACTTCAAACTCAAAACTGCCAGATGGAAAATACTAGAATCTAGTCTGACAAGAACCGCTACAATCTCCCACCCCTATCCAAAAAACATAGAGAGGGAAAAAAAAGCACACATCCTCCATGAAAACTCAGGGGAGTGGAAGGGAATGCTCGCTGCTCCAGACCCGACGCTGAACACTGCGGCGAGGAGCACTGGAGGAGCGGTGCGCTTTTTGATAAATATTTCATGGCTCTCGGATGGCTGGGCTGGCTGCACGTCCCATTTCTCTGCGTGGGGACAGGAGGACAAGAGGAAACAGCCGCAGCCAGCCAGCCTAAATGGGTCTGAACACAGACCCCTCTAATGGACTTGCTTAATCACTAGTATTAATCTCAGACAACCCTCATTAGCTGCTGAAAAAAGGGCTGCGTTAACCACTGATAGATGGGCTTAATCAGTGATGGGCTGCAGACAGACAGACACAGACACAGACACACAGGCAGGCAGCGTAGTTATTTAAATTATTCAGTTGCAGACAAAGACAAATAAATACTAATAAAAAAAGAAAAGTCGAGCACAGACATGATTTTCACAGATGTACTCACCAGCAATCTGCTCCTCTGTTAGCTGGTCAGCCTGTGAGGGATAGAGAAAGACAGAGAGACAGAGAGAAAGAGAGAGAGAGAGAGAGAGAGAGAAAGAGAGAGAGAGAGAGGACACAAGAAGACAGAAAGAGACATGGAGAAAGACAGAAATGTTACTCATTTTTTTGTCATCAAACTTCTGCATTGCTGAGAGGTGGTGCACAAGCACGTATAAGAGAGACATTTTCAACTACAATACAGACAAGTAATGTGCTAGTTGAAAGCAACAGAGAGAAGAATGTCAAACCACTGCGGTTGTCCTGCGGTTTTGACCACACTATTGTGCCTAGCCGCCGTCTTCCCTTTGACAGATGACCTTTCCGTGACACACCCTGCTGCTGCAGACTCAACCGATGCTAACTACTTAATGGTGGCCCCATCAGAGCCAATTCCCACTTCCCTATGAATCAGAGGACGCCAACAGGAAATTAAAGTGTAAATTATATTAGCGAGGCAGTCATGTATATTACGTTAGAGAAGCCAGAAATCATGCACACAACATTTCCTGTGTAAAAATGCTTAAAAAATACCACTTAACACTCTTCAAAGAATGCTCCATCATGCTTGACGTGCTTTAATCGCATCATAGCTTACAATCAGTAATGTCTATATACAAATACACAATGCCTGAAAGAACCTCAGTATTCTCTCACCCTCCATGGAGGACATGGTGACGTATAACACCAGTGCACAGTCTACCAGATCATCGCCTGCTTTAGTAGCAAAAGGCTTTCTGTAAGCAGTACCCAAGGTCTCCTCTCCCTCATTCAACCCAACAAACAGCTTCTATCTGCAGCAGAACTGATCGTCATAACCCTGTGCTAGCCCATATGCCCCAGTAATCCTTTAGCTAAGACTCTCAGGGCGCAAGGGTACACTTTCTCCTTTATCGATTAAGCCAGCAGGTGTGAACCTGAATGTTGTCCAGCTGAATAGCAGTCAGGTCGGCCACCAGCCTCTTAGCCTTGGGCTCGTACTGGTATCCTCTGGCGCTGGGGGGCTTGGGCTCTGGGGGTTTGACCCCTGCACCTCCGACCCCCATTCGACTTCCACCCACACCACTAGGGAGACCTGCAGGGGCAGTGCTTGTCGTCGCCCCACCACCACCACCAAGGCCCCCACCGACCACTCCCTTCTTGGACACCAGGCCGTCCAGCTGGGTGCGCACCATGACCAGCCCCTCGGCGAGGTACTCTGCCCGCTTGGCTGTCTGCCGCCCCTCGCGCCGAACCTCGGCCAGCTCCGCCCGGCTGGCCTGCAGGCCGTTGTCCAGGTCCCGCAGCTCCTTGACCACGGCGTCCACACGCCCGTTGGTGGACTCCACCAGCATCTGCAGGAAGGACTTGTAGTTCCGCTCCTGCAGCTCCACCAGCTCCTTGTAGAAGTACTGCTGCTGGTCCAGCAGCTCGTACACCATGGACAGCGTGACCAGCGAGTCCCCCTCCACGGCGTACATGCCCGCCGCCGTCTTGGGCTGCATCTTCCGCATCCTGGGGTGGGCCGTGATGACCGCTCAACTGTCACCGCCTGGAAATTGTTACTTCTCTGCTTATTATTTTCCACCTTCTAACCCTCTTTTGTTACTTTGAGCTCTTTCCTTCCTTCCTTCCTTCTCTTCTCCTCTCTCTCCAGAGTGACTGGTCTGAAACCCCCTGCTTGGGGAAGCGGCAGGTGGCCAAAGACCGAGAAAGAAACGAATGAGTGGGAGAGGAAGACCACGGCAGAGAGTGAAAGAGAGACGGAGAGAGAGAGAGAGAGAGAGGGGGGTGAAAGAGAGAGGGATCGAAACACAAAGTGAGAGACCTGCGGCTCGCCGGCACTGTGACACTTATCCACGCCAGGTCTGCATGGCCGCGACCACCTCCCGCTGGCGTGCAGTGAGGGCCGCATTGTATTGAGTGTCTGACTGTCAGTGGGGGGTCAGCTGAGGGCCTGACAGACGTCTGTCGGATTAGGTTTGGGCCTGGAGGTCCCCCGCCGGCAATACAGGCTGTCAACGCCTCGGCATCGGTTTCACCGGCACGGGAAGACTGTTTCCGCGACACAGGGGCTCAGATTTGTCCATCTCTGACCTCCCCTTTGCCACCTTGAAAGCAGGAGGAGTTGGTTGGGTGGGGTGGGCTGAGGGGGGGGGTCGGGGTGACACTCTAGTTCTCTGCCAATCAGGGCACAGATTGAAGGCACAGGGGAGGCAGGGCGTGCAGGGCCGACAGATTAAGTTCGGATGATTGACAGCCGAGTCACACTTGCGCTTCACCTGCCAGCCCCTCTGTCTCTTCTTCAACCCCCCCCCCCCCCCCAACTCTCCTACACCTTTGTGTGTCTGTCCCTGCCTCTAGTGTTACCTGTCCTTTACCCAAGGCCCACTAGCAGTGTCTGAGCACTCAGTTATTAAACCTGCAGTCTGCTGATCTCTAACCTCAGTTCATGTGGGCTTGTATCACACTTGGACTTATGCTTAATTAGCCTACTCTCTTACTTTTTTCCTGTGTAGAGTCTACAATTGGGACCTTATATTGTGCTCATTTGTCTATGCTTTGTTGAAATGTTTGGTACTGTGTGCTACAGATGTGTGCTACAAGGGAGTCACATAGTGTGACTGTGCCCACTTCACCCTCTCTCCTCTCCCCACAGCAAGGCCATGTCTTCCTCTGCACCACAGCTTTAGTGCTGGCCTCATGCCAGGTCAGGCGCTCTCCAGCGTGCACACAAACACACGCACACACACACACCATAACACACATACCACCCACCACTGCCACTGGCCTGGATACAGAATTGCTGCGCAAGATCGCCTGGAATCTGGCCTCAATTTGGAGATTCTCCGTAGGCATGAGCTGGTACTTGGATGGAACCATGCACACACACACACACACACACACACACACACGGCTGAACAGCAGGCTTAGTGAACTAGAGGCTTGTGAGCTGATAAACAGCGTGGTATTGCCACTTTCACACCATGTTTATGGGGCAACCCCTGAGGGGCTTTGCCACGGCACTGCCAAGGTGATGGAGGAGGTGGGAGAGTGATGGGGGAAGGGGGGTGTTGGGGGACCCACTAAACCATAATGACCTTCCTACACACTCACACCCTTGCCTCCCTACTGGCACTAGTGGATCCCATATTCCCAAATCCACTTAAGACAGATGCGAACACATCTACCTCACTCCATAAGATCTCAAGCATTTACGTCAGCACAATTTGGCACGCACACGAAGCCAGTGAGCATAGACACAACTCTACCAGCAGAGACTGTGGATATGTTTTTTTTGTGAGGGGAAAAGGGGAACTACTGTGTAAGATTTAGCAAGGCTTTCTACTGTGAGGGATAGTTTCTGCCCTGACAGCCATAGCAACACTGACATTATATATATATATATATAAACGCACATAGATGATATGCTATTCCTGCCTGTTGTTATACACGCATGATGCAACAGAGCATTATCTTGTCAGTGAGCCTGAAGGAGAAACGAGCAATATTACATCACAGGAATGCGAGGATGAGGGGCGAGCAAGTGAGCTTGTGTGTTGGTTGTTTGCGTGGGGCCACTGCAAACCAACACTTGGAGGAGGATGCGTTGCGGCCAAGCTTCTAGACCTTTCTGCATGGAAAAGCACATTAGTTCACTTCGCGCCGACGCACGCAATCCCATGGCGTGACTCCAGGAGGACTTGGGTCAGGGACCCCGCGGCCATCGCGGTGACCAGTGGGAACTACCCTGCATCTCTCAAACAGTGGCGCAAACTCAAAATGGTAACGCAGAATCTTCGACCTGATTAGACTCAAACGCCCGTCAATATCAGATCGCCATCTTTCTTGTAAAGCATGCAGCGCAGCGTATTAAGGCATATCCCAAATGACACCGATTGGACAGCACATCACATCAGTGTATTAAAACGTATGGCGGGACGGCAGCAATTCGTGCTTTACAGCACCATAAAAACGTTGATGCAATTTATGGTTTTGGTGCGTCATTTGGTTTGTTGCACAAGGCAAATAAGCTCAGCGCCCCAGAAGGAAAGAGACGTCGTATAGCATTGCAACAGCAGAGCTCGTTCTGTTGCATGGAACATGAAAAGGGCGCATCACACGTAAGGGCATCTATTCGAGCCAACAGTGCAAGACACATTTGGCTATTTCCCTATGACCAACTGGCCCACTAAATCACATTTAGCGCCTCGGCAACAGCGAAGGTTTTGAATACACCACAACAACCTGGATTCAATTTGTGTTTGTGCGTCATATGGTTAGTTAGGCTACCCCACGTATTTAACTCAACGTCCATGGATGGCGCAAGACTTACAGCTGTAGTGCAAGTGTAAGATCTGTCTATTGTGTGAGAAAGCGACGCAATACTACTCCAAAACTAACGCACAGGCAGATAAAGACATTTAAGGTTAAGATAAAGACATTTTCCCTTGCGGCGCATGACCAAGTGGACAGCAAATCACATCACTGTATTGAAAACGTGTGGCGCCACGGCAACAACGCGGGTTTTGAAAACAGCATAACAACTTGAATTCAATTTGTGCTTTTGGTGCGTCATTTGGTAAGTTACACAACGTAATTAGCCCAGCATCCATGGAGATGGAGTGTGATTTCCTACAGCATTTACTTACTGCATGAAGCAACAGCGGTGCATCAAACCTACATGATGGATTTTGACAGTGGTCGAGAAACAGGGTGGTTAGTTATGAAGCAACTGCTATCGATGGAAATGCTGTAAGGCTACGTTTTTAAAGAAGTTATCATTAATGACATGAATATCTAAAATTCCAACTAGGCTACTTATTTTCTCACACAAGCGTTAACTGCTGGTAGTAAGCTTTGGCGACCTAGGCTGTCAACAAGCAATCAAAAAATAACCTATTTCTATCAATGATAGGAATTTAGCAGGTCGTTGATATTAATACCAGGGTGCATTTTTCTTTTGACCCAGTGCATGCATATCGCCCATTAAAAGGCGATATCAATCGCTCGCTTGATATCAATGTTATGTTCATGGTAGGCGGACTGTCTTGCTCAACTTGAGTGACTTAAACAGTGCTGATTTGCACCGAAATATATGCGGCATTGGTTGGTGGCCGCGAGAAAGTGTTTCGACAAGACGCAGTTTGTATTAACTGTAACTGTAAACCACTGTCCGCATCGCACAGGGCAGTTTACTCTAATGAATCTAGAGTGGAACTCGCTGGAAATAGTTTTCCGTTTTGCTGTGTATTCTTACACTTCTTCATTTCATTCAGACATGCCCAACTCTTAGCGCTTCCTGAATATTTCAAACTCAGCTAAAACCGCTAGCGATAGCCTACTAGCAAAGTCTTCTGACTGATGCTTCGTCTCCGAGACGGATGGTAAGTGCAACAGCACAGAAGTATCTTCCTTGACCGCGAACACCTAACGAACGAGCTCAAAAAGACTAGGACTGCAACAGTCGACTGCCCCTAATACCACATGCGTAACATTTTAGATTTAAATAAATTATGCAAGAGAGAGAAAAACCAAGAATAGCCAAGTTAGTGGTGACTCAGAATCTTTCAAGGAAACACACAGCTAAAACGTTACGTTACGACAGAATGACAACTTGACATATGAAGCCTTTGACGGCTACATTGTTAAGTCCCATAACACAAATGAGTGTGCTAAATAATAATTAATATTAGTGACAAAAAGAGGTTACGTACCATTTCTGACGATATTTATGGATCGGTCTTCACAAGCTACTCTACAAGGGCGATGGGCTCACGTCTACGCCTCTACCACACAACTGAGGATGTGTGTCAGTAGTGGTCTGTGGGCTATATAACCGCTTGTATTCCTCCGCCGCACAGTCCCGCTTCACTCACTTCCGTATATCCCCACTGCAGAACACTCATACCCTCCCCCTTCTCATTTCAACCAGGCTAATGCAGTGTCCCAGTACTGTGTGAAAAATAATTTATATATACAGTATATGAAAAAACACCCACAAGAACATTTAGGTTCACAACCCATATTGTCAATACAAACTGCCCATAGGCCTACTCAGCGCTGAATTTTAATCTAACTTCATGGAGAGTTCACTTCAAGTGGCTGAATTTTTTTGATAATCATCATAACAGATGTCACAATGACTTGAGTTTCATGGAAGTGGGTTCTTATGAAACAGTAGCCTATCGGACCTTGAAAAGAAGAAGAAGAAGTAGAAAATGTGTGTTGTAGAGAAAAGCATTCTTTAAAGATCCTTTACACACTTGGTGCGGACAGTTTGGGCAGCAATAGTAATTTGTGAACAATTGTGTTAATGCCATAACTTTTTGTGAAAAGACAGAAATATGTCCAAGTGACCCAACAAAAAAGGCATGCTTCTGTAAATGGCCTGCTCTGCTAATTCAAGATTGGAAAATAATTTGAGACAATGCAGCAGCAAAGATTTATTGCTCATAAACACACATATATATATATTAATGTAGTGATGTGTATTGTACATTGTGTATTGCTATATCACAGTGTTCATCCACTTTCCAATTAATACCATGACCCCCACCCCCAACGCCCCCTGCAATGCTGTCAACGTCTTTGAATAGATTGTTCAATGCTTTGCTGAAGTGCAGGGGGGCTGGACACTACACACATTTTTATAACCTGGCACTAAGTTGTCATGGCGGAAGAATACCTTCCACGTTGTGGTCTACTCTCTTTTGTTGATGCTAGAAAAATTGCGGCTAATTCTGTGAGGGCGTACGCCATTGGTTACTCCAGACCTGCAATAGTATCTTGCATGTAAGGAGGGCGATGATTGGTTACGTTAGATCTGCAATGCGTCAAGCAATGGCGCTCTATTTAGCTTCTGTGGTGACTGTAAGAATACATCATAAGTAACTATAGTTGCTAATATTGTCTATCTTTCTGGTTATTAGCCTGTCGGTATTATTAGCAAATAACAACAACTGGAAATCGTTTGATCATGTCGTCTGCTTTCAGGCAGAGACAGGCCACACGGTTCTTCATGGTGATGTGTGGTGTAAAGCGATTGGCCACTGGAAATATCACGGAACTATTTGCAAAGCGTCGCGGAATTTAAAACGAGAGAGAAGACGCAGGTTCATATTTTTTGTGGAACTAGTTGAACGTTTTGGTGAATGAACGATGGTGTACGAAAACTCGCCTGCCACATGCCTGTCACACTGTGTGTATCCTATATCATAATTTTTCTTCTTATTCTTTTTTTGCGGTTTACGCCAGGGCAGGTTTTACTTTAGCTGGTGCAGCTACCAACCAGTTTTGTGATCAGGTTACCAACTTCGAGGTGCAGGCTTTATTATACAGAAATCCTAATTTTCTGGGGGGAAAACAAGTAGACCTACGCGGATTTGTTTTTGTTGCATTGTTGTAAACACGATAGATAAATGTGCATCGTCAAGTAGTGCTTTTAGTGTCTTATTTAACATTCGGAAAACTCCCGAATTACAATTACAGTGACAACACACCTATTCCTGAATTCCAGAGTTTAACAACAAATTTATAAATACATAAATAGGCTACACATTGAAAAACAGAATCTTTGGTAAGGTTAAGCAAAATAAAATACACACTTATGAAAACTAAAATAAAAAGCCAACAACAGTATACCCACACGGCTCCTAGTATTTATTTTACAATGGTGACATAACAATTATTAAAACACATAGCTGTCAGAATCAGATTAAAACCATAGACAGTGGAAGAGTAAACCTGTGAGTCTGTTTGGGGTGCGACGTGTGACGTAATATCACTGCGACAGCTTTCAAATTATTTACGAAGATCAGACGATATGGCCCTGTTTCCAGCATTTCATGGAACATCTACAGTAAAAAGAGACAGTTCTTCTAAAGGTAAGGCTCGAATAAGGTGAAATTTGACGTTTGATGTAAAGATCAAAATGTCTTTCACTGGGTTTCATTTATGAGTATGCGCTTGGTCGCTTGAGAGCTGGGAAGTTCAAAATACACTTTGCGAAGTTTGCTTTCATACACAGGAAACTTTCTTTCAGGTAGAGTGTACAGTGTAAATAAATGTTATTTATGCAGAATAAAAATGAACAACAGATGTTCTGGACTAATATGTGAAAGGAAGTTGATTGTATAATTGCCAGACGTGTAACTATGAGACACAGTCGTGTTTAAAATAAATGGGATAAAGGGTGGGCAGCTAGGCTACATACAGTCTATGGTGAGCAATGGGTTCAGGCTTCTGGTTAGTGTTCAGACGACGTTGATGTGTCCAGTTGTAAGGCGACAGATGTTTATTGACTATGTGGGTATAGCACCAAATATGTAGCCCCCGATTCAGAAGGAAGGTATAGTGAGAGATACAATTAATGTTGACAAAACTTGATTTAAACTTACATGCTCAACAACGAACTGTCCGCATAGTGTCAAAAACTATCATAAAAATCCCATTTTGAGCTTCAGATTTTTGATAATGATAATAGCAGAGTTGAGTGAGTTGACAGTTAGGTCAGCCTGAATCATCTCATGTCGACAGTAGAGTAGCCATCTTGGGAAAATGTTGGTGAACTTATTCTATAAAAGCCAAAGTATTTAATTGGGGAAAATAAACAAACATGACTGGCGCTTGTTGCCCTCTACCCCACTGTTTTTCAAGTTCTCTATTATCCAACAGTGTTGCAATAAAAGGTAACAGTCACTACGTCCAGACACACTATCCAGATGTTGAAAGGCTCACAAAATCCTCAAAATGGCCTACCAGTTGTCTATCTTTGCTTAGAATGATACACTGAAAGACAAAATCATCACCTTGGCTTGATTTGGGTATTGGATGAGGATATTCTAGAAACTGTGGGAAACTATACAGTCTAGCAATGGTGTGATTTTGTAGTCTTGTAGAATATTTTACCATAATTCTTGATTAATTACCACATTTTTATTCCAGGGCCTTATCTGCACTACGCTGACATACGTATTGTCAGCAAATCAGCTTGTTTTTGGAGTATTTGACTCTTAATTGAAATGAAAACCTCTATACATCATTCTGCAAACAATGCAAAATCAGTGTGACAACGTCTGGCATTCTCTAAGAGTAGCAAGATGCGGGTCACTGCAAAAGCAGCATTGTGACTGTTTGGCTGTGAGGCTCCAAACTCCCCCTGCATTATTTGCCTTGTTTCTCTCAAGTCAGCATATCTCCTTAAGTAATGTGCCAGTGCCAGAGCCCCCTTGGACCACTGCCTGCATTGCCATGGCTTGCTACAGACATCAGTAGATATTGACCGTATTGTTTTGTGTATATTGACCTTGAGTAATTGATGCAGCTGCCACGTCCTGTGCAGTTCCCTCAATCAGGACCGGGGGACCGCCCACATCCCAGCTGGCTATTTGCAGCTGTGATTAATCCTGTATGCTAAATCCCCCTGGCTAGATAATTACGATTGATTCTCTCTCTCTCTCTCTCTCTCTCTCTCTCTCTCTCTCTCTCTCTCTCTCTCTCTCTCTCTCTCTCACACACACACACACACAAACACCGTCTTTCCCTCTGTGTGTGTCTCTCTCCCCATTTCTCTTTTCTTCCTCTCTCTTCTTCCCTCCTGACCTGCAGAGTTGGACTGGCTGAGCAATCAGAGTTTCCGCTCGGGTGACGCCCTCGCTCTCCACGACATTGCCTTGGAGAAGGCTAAGGAGGCTGAGAAAGGGGAGAGGAAAGAGTCCAGGTGCAGACCCCCCCCCCCCCCCCCCCCCCCCCCCTCATATTTTTTCTGCTAGTGACTGCTGTTTGTGTGCTGTGACTTCAGCCTTGTAGAAAATGTTTTTTCACAACACCCATACAGTAGGCCATGCTGTTGCACTTCAAGCTGCTCAGGATCATTTTGTTCAAATGTAAAAAAAAAGTGATGATTACAAGCAAACAAGAACAAAACTGCATCTCTAATTCGTTCATTTTCTCGTGTGTGTGGCGATCAGTGACAAGAGCTGTGGCAGAATCTCCGGAGAGGAAAGTGAAGGTGAAAGCGGCAGCGGAAGACACAAGAAACGGAAGAAAAAAGAAAAGAAGAAGAAACACAAGAAGCACAAGAGGAAGGGAGGGGAGCGCTCAGATAGCCATGACTCAGACTCGGAGACGGTCTACCCAAGCGATCTGCTTAGGAAGGAACAGGAGGCCCAGAGGTGCCGTTGCCTCTCACAGCTCTGCGTGTTGGCTCTCTCTTCCTCACAGTCTTTCTCTTGCTGTCTTTTTCCCCGTTTCTGTCTCTCTCTTACTTTCTCTCTCATTCTCTGTCTCTTGCTTTCTTTCTCTCCGTTTGTTCTTTCTTTCTTACTTACTTTCTCTCTCTCACACACACACACACACACAAACACATGCACACGTATACACACACATACTCTCTGTCTCACTTTAACACACAACTTTATAACAAACACTATAGTAGAATAATTGGGTGGTAAATTGCTTGGCCACTAAAATTGATCTTTGTTTAATTGAGTGTTATTGGTTTGACATTCAGAGCCTGTCCTTCAGGCAGATTGACTGAGACTTTCAGCTGTCCAGTGTTTAAAAGGCTCAGCTCTGGAGCATGGCAGCAGGAAGCTGCACTATGCCGACTCACCATCCAGTGGCCTCCTTTTACCTCAGCGCCCTCCCTCTTGCTCCTAGTTTCTCTCCCTAGTTCTGCTCTCACCTCTGTGTGTACGTCTTCTCCTCTCCTGCCTTTCCATTCTCTCGCTTTCTCTCCTTCCATCTGTCTCTCTCCCTCTCTCTCTCTTTTCCTCCCCTACTTTCTCTCGCTAGCTATTTTGCTCCACTCCCTGTCTCCCACTGCGAGAGAACAGTTTTGGTCATGACGTTACTGTTTCCATCGCGTCGCATCTCTGGGGGGCTTCGCTGAAGGCTTCATTCACTGCTATTTCAGACCCACACCCTCACTTGTTACACACTTATTCTGTTTTGTAAGGGCCCTTGAGACGCCCAGGGGGAAAACCCTTTGCTTGTATGTTTTTTGCCTTTCCTGTCCTCTTTTTTCCCTAAATCTTTATTTTTAATTTTATTACCGGGTGGGTTGTATCTCTGCAGACCGAAGACTCCGGCGGAGGTGGAGGTGGACCGGCAGGGCAAGTTCCGCTGGCTGGATGACCTGGTGTCTGCCGCGGACGGCTTCTTCTGCCTCGACAGGAAAGCGGACCCGGCCAACTGGCAGTACAAGTCTCTGTACCGAGGGGACATCGCAAGGTGACCCAGCAGCTCTTTAGCGCAGGCCGCCTCCGCCGCAACAACTGAACCCAACCCCTCTGGCACACAAAGACCTTTTACATCTGCAACCTTTGCTAAGAGCTAAAGCGTTTGCCGCACTTCCTTTGATTGCCTCTGAGTCTGCAGCCTTGAGGACTGAGGACCTTCAAACGTTCTCTTTTTAAGGGTATACTGTCACATCAGTATGATGGGAGTATTGGGAGGATAAAAGTTCTAAGGAATGTTGGGCTCTGTAGAATATATTATGTGGAATTTTACAATCTTACATTGGCACAGAACACATCCTTATAACATGTTAAAACTCACTCCTTTAAAGGGTCAGTGGTAGATATCTTCTTATCTACTGCAATGTAAGAGGGAGACCCAGTAAAGAGTATTTAAAATGATAGGCCCTCTCATCACTTTAACAGTGATTGTGGCACATCATCGCTTTTGGGAAATGCACCCCTGAATTTCTTTACATTTAAATATGTGTGTTGGGCTATGACTCCTATGTGAAATTAAGTCTGGGTAAAAATTATTCTCAGAATGGGTGTAGGTCTGTTATTAGTCCAGAACTCTATTTTCTGACCCTCTGACGGGAGCAGGCTTTGCTCTGAGGAAATATCAGCAGGTCTAAAGGTTGTTATTTAAACGCACACCACAGGAATGTGAAAGATGGAAAGAAGGAGGATATGTTTTTAATACCTGTTTTGTTGATTTATGGGTGTCTAGGATTAAAAGTAAGAGTTTTTTTTTTGAGTGTGTGTGAGAGAGGGACCAACACTGAGTTTGCAGGTTTGGTACGACACATTCTTGCGCTGGTTTAACTGCTGTCCTCAGAGGTACTTAGCTGAAGGCCATTCATAGCGTGTGCCAGATTCTCCATTAGGCTTTGCAGTGCAGCACATTACAGAGCATCTCCACAAGTGTGAGTGCGTGCGTGTGTGTGTGTGTGTGTGTGTGTGTGTGTGTCAGAAAGAGAGAGAGAGAGTCGTGGTGAGTGCTACTGACTGTGTGTAGTCTTTTGTCATTTCAGGACACTTATAACTGTGTTTATTTTTCTTTCCTTTTCTGATGTCTGTGGATGTGTGTTTGGGCAAGTTGGAAGAAGACGACTTGGGCATTGCATGTGGCTTGTTGTTGTTTTGCCGTCGTTCCTGCTAGTGATTTTATTTACCATGCACGTTTTGCACCTCTTGTCCTCTCTGATCCGTGTTGCCACTCGGGTCAGGCCAGTCTGGCTGTGCCTCTGCAGGCCCTGGCGGCTGATCTGGGGCCAGGGCATCCTGCCATTTGGTACCTTTCCGCTCCCAGTCCCTCAGGTAAATTACCCCCACTTGCTGCATAGGCCCCAGGGAGCCATTGGGGGAAAATGTCCAGTTTAAAATATCAAGGTCGCTGGTTTGCTCTTTTGGAATTTAAGCTCCAAATCTTTCAAGCTGGTCAGAAGATAGTCACTAGAACTAAATCAGCCTTGCTTTTTTTTTTTGCATTTTATTTTTTTGTCAAATTTCACAATGACGAGGTCAACTCTATGTGATAATGTATCCCATTAAAAGCTGGCGCTGATTAAAACTTGGACACGAACGATTTGGTAAAAGCTCTGCTTCTGAAATGGTTACATGTGAACTAAGAAAAATAACAGGAAACACATAGCGCTTCTGTGTTTGCTGCAGTTCTTCACTGCCTCTGCTGAAAGGACACTGAGTTCCACGTGGTCCTTTAGTGTCAGCCACAGGAGCAGTTAAGTCCTCCATGAAGATGTGGTGACAGTCTATATGCTCAGCGCCCTGAAGAGCTGCCACTGTTCCCGCTCTTAGGCCACAGCCAAATTACTGAGGAGTCAAAAGCAGCCATCTGTAACCCGATAGACCACAATCAATACTCACTAACACTCCCCCCCTCAATCTCTTTCTTCCTCTCTACATCTCTCTCTCTCTCTCCACATCTTTCCCACTATGTCTGTCTCTCTTTCTCTGTACTCCATTCTCTAATGCCCAAATACACACACACACACACATATGCAGATGAGATCGATACTCGATGAGTACACTCTATTGATACGATAGCTGCAGCTCAGCTCAGCTTGCGGCAGTGGAGGGGCCTCTCCCTGCTCCTGAAGGTCAAAAAGTGAGGGCGTGTGTGTTTGTGCATGCGCAAAAGTCTGTATGTGCATGCTCGTGTGTGTGTGTGTGCATGTGTGTGTGCGCGCACGTGTCTGTATGTGCATGCATGTGCTTGTGTGTGTGTGTGTGGCGTCGGGCCGATGATCAGAAAAGCTGATATACAGCCGAGTTCTATCGGCGATCAGCTGCTCAACACAGTGGCACCAGCCGTTTGGACCACCCACTGGGCCCAATCGGGAGTCCAGTCACGGAGCACTGTGGGCCTCATCAGCACCGCTTCTTTCTCTTGTGGAAGCATAATCAGTTATCTGGTGCTCTGAGACCAGCCTCTTTCTTTTGCATATTTACGACAAACATTAATCATACACACTAATTTTACAGATTATGCAGATAAAAACAAATGCCACCTATTTGGTTAATCTGATATTATGTTGCACTCTTACCTCCCACGGTTTTGAAATAGTTTTGCACTTCTTTCTTGTGTATTTATGGTCTTTTTTAATAAATTATATTAAGAGGTGGTCACCACAGCTTCAAAAATAAAAAATGGCATGTATTGGTTCTACTTCTGTATTTAAAATGTGTACTTTCACTTTAGCCTATTTACCAGACAGATAAGTTGGTCTAATTGGATTCAACTGGTTTAGTGAATGGATAAAAGAAATGTTTGGTGGGACCTTTCCCTTTAAAGGTGGCGTGTCCAGTATTTGCCTCTGGGATTTCAGGGAAAAATAATGCAGCCCCTTTCAAAATCTAATTTTAAAATCTGACCCTTCTCCCTCTCGCTCCCTCCCTCTCTTGCTCTCTCTTACTCCCGCTTTCTCTCCCTCTCCCCCTCTACTTCTCTCGCACTTGCTCTTTCTCTCCCCTCTTCCTTCTTTCCCCTCTTTGTCTCAGGTACAAGCGGAAGGGCAAGTCATCCCTGGGCCTGGACCTGCGCAAGCAGGCGGTGAGCTGGGACGAACCGGGTCAGGAGAACAAGAAGCAGCGGGCCGAGCGACGTCCAGGGCGCTACTTCTCCTCCCAGGCCCGCCAGCTGCTCCGTGCCGACGCCCTGCCCTCCCGCCCGCCTCCTCCAGGGGGCGACGCTGCCCCCCAGGGCCCCAGTCCCAGCGCCAACTTCATCCAGCTGCCCTCTGAGGAGTCAGAGGGGCGGGCCGCAAAAGGGGCAGGCAGCTCGGGGGTCAACCCACTGGGCGTGTATGATGCAGGTACGGCACTCTGGCTGGAGGGCAAAGGTCATGCGCCAGCCCAGCCAGACCAGGGGCCGGAGAAGAAGAAGCAGGGGGTGGAGGGTGCGGAGGCGAGACTAACAGCGAGGGTGGAGGAGCTCAACAGGAGGGTGAGGGAGAACCCCACCGACACGCAGGGCTGGCTGGAGTTCATCCGCTTCCAGGTACGCCCCTAGCAAGCTGACACAGAATTACTCGTTCACTCAGTCTCACCACCTCTCTCTCTGTTTCTGTCTGTTTCCCTCTCTTTCTTTCTCTCGCTCTCTTTCTCTGTCTCTCTCTCTCTCACACACACACACACACACACACACACACACACACACACACACACACACACACACACACACACACTCTGATCTATCGAAAGTACTCTCTCATATTCATACATAATGTTTTTTTCTGTCTCATATTGTCATACTGTATACTTATTCACTGACATGGATGTGCACAAAGTCTATATACTTTTTCTCCCATTTTCACACACATGTATAACAAGCACATTCATTTTTAAACCAAGCAATCGATGGTTTCATTTTGGGGTGGCAACATTGAAAAATTTTAACAGCAATGAGTCTTAATCCTTTAATTCACCTACTATTAAAAAAAGAAATAAATTCCCCTCCCTCCATGTCCTCCCTTGTCTTGGCC
This sequence comes from Coilia nasus, assembly GCA_027475355.1. Lineage (NCBI taxonomy): Eukaryota > Metazoa > Chordata > Actinopteri > Clupeiformes > Engraulidae > Coilia > Coilia nasus. The sequence continues at coordinate 20,830,720 of CM050205.1, forward strand.
TGTGCTAGGATGAGCTTGCGTTGTGGTGTGCCATGCCTGGTGGTGGCGGTAGCGAGGCGGAGCGGCACCGCGTGTCGACCCGAGGCGCGCTGGAGAAGAAGCTGGCGGTGGCGGAGCGGGCGGTGCAGAGCAACCCGGGCTGCGTGGAGCTCCAGCTGGAGAGGCTGGCCGCGTGCGGCGAGCTGTGGGAGCCCGCTGCCCTGCTCAAGGAGTGGAAGAAGCTGGTCTTCCTGCACCCCAACAGCGCCCCGCTGTGGCGACGCTACCTGCGCTTCTGCCAGGGCCACTTCGGCACCTTCTCGGCGGCCAAGGCCGGCGCGGCGTACGGCAAGTGCCTGAGCACGCTAGCTGCCTGCGCCGACGGCACCATGCTGTCTCACCCGCCGCTGCCCGGGGTCGAGGAGGACATGCTGGGTACGTACTGCTACATCTCTCCCTACGCTCTGTGGTGTCTGGTGATCTGCTGCCCTACAAAGCCAAAAGGCAGTAACTACATATTTGATCCAAATTGAGTTTAGACGGTATAATTGACTTTGACATCTTATTTGTCTTGTGACTACATCTCTTGCTTCTTCCTATTAAGAAAGTGCATAAAAGCATCACCACTATTATACTTGCAACATGTTTGACTGGGCAGTGTGACAACTTTAAGGGCATTTTTCTCAGTTTTTATGTTCACATAGGCACTGCACTTTGCCTTTGTAGGCCAGCGATGCGACTGTGTATGGAAATGCTGGAGGAAGAGGTGGTATGGCTTTGGGTAGTTTAGGGCATTGAGTGAGAACCTCCAGTGTATTTCATTAGATGTTATGTTTGTACTGTATGTTGTAGTGTATGTTGTGCCTCTGTGAGTTATTTATGTTGCTGCAACTCTCCCTATCTCCAAGACAGAATTCTCCCTGGAGGGGACTAATAAAGAAACCTGACCTAACCTCACCTCACCTCACCTCACCTCACCTCACCTCTCTATTCTCCCTGTTTTCTGTTTTTATTACTTCTTGTCTTGTCTCTTTTGTTTTGTTGTTATATCTCTTATGTCTTTGTATCTCTTGTATTCTTTCTTTTGTATTCTATATCCTTCACTAGATGTGTTTTTAATGATTACAATCCTTTATCATGGTAATGTTTCATGGTAACTGTCATCATTAAACCTAAAACTTTATTTCTGGCAATAGACTTTTTCATAGAATTTCTTTTCTCTATCCTCTATCCTTTCACCTCTCCTCAGCCTTGTCTATCTGTACTCTGCTGTGCTTGTCTCTCCTGTGCCTCCTCTCTAGCTTTGTCCATTCCTCTTTTTCCTGTGTGCCTCCTTACCTCCTGTCATATTGGCCTCCCCTCTTCAGCCCTCTTTTGCGCCATTCTTTCCCCCTCTCACTGTGTGAATCACCGTCAGTCATCATCCACCTCTTCCTAACCTGCCTGAGACACGTGCTGGTGGATGACGCAAGCCAATGACTGAGAGTCTGTCTGTGTGCGTGCATTTTTTTGCCTGTGTGTGGATGTGTGCGTTTTGCCTGTGTGTGTGTGTCTGTGTTTGCATATGGTATAAAAAGACAAGGTGTGAGGAATAATTCCACTGGTTTTGCATAAAAAACAGTGTTTGTGAAATACATAACATTAACATACTGAAGTCTCTCCCAGGCCATCAAAGGTGCTAGATTGTGTCATGAATTCATCTCACTCACTCACTCACTCACTCTCTCTCTCTCTCTCTCTCTCTCTCTCTCTCTCTCTCTCTCTCTCTCTCTCTCTCTCTCTCTCTCTCTCTCTCTCTCTCTCTCTCTCTCAATTCAATTCAATTCAACAGAGCTTTATTGGCATGACAAAAATACACATTGCATTGCCAAAGCATTTCTACTTGTACAGAGTATAAGTAGTGTGTTCATAACAAGACAAACAAGGACAGAACAGTAATCATAGAATGCTGCTTGTGTGTGTGTGTGTGTGTGTGTGTGTGTGTGTGTGTGTGTGTGTGTGTGTGTGTGTGTGTGTGTGTGTGTGTGTGTGTGTGTGTGTGTGTGTGTGTGTGTGTGTGTGTGTGTGTGTGTGTGTGCCTGCATGTGTATGTGCACGTGTGTGCCTGCATGTGTATATGCGCGTGTGTGAGAAGCTGTGTATGTGTGTGTGCATATGTGTGCGTCTGTGGATGGGGCGCAGGTGTGTGTGTGTGTGTGTGTGTGTGTGTGTGTGGATGGGATGCATGTGCATGCAGGAGTGTGTGTGTGACAACGTGTCTTTGGAATTGTTTACTGTATGCGCTTCACTCATGAGGTGACTCTCTCTCTCTATGGCAGGCATCTACATAACTGGCAGCGACTCTTGCACTCTCTTGTTCCTCACCTAGTAAAATTCTCATCAGCTTGTTGTCTTCTAGGTTTGGAAATTCAGGATGTATATTTGTGAATTTGGGAAAGAATTGGTTACGTATTTCTTTCCATCGGCTGCATTCATTTAAGAAGTGGAGTTCTGTTTCTATAGTGCCTTGGTTACATTTTGTGCACAGCCTTTCTTCTCTAGGTAGCCAGGTCTGTCTATGTCTGCCCTTTTCTATAGCCAGACTATGGTTACTAAGTCTATATCTGGTCAGGGTTTTTCTGTGTTTGGTATTAGTAACTGTGGAAAGGTAGTCTGCTAAAGTGTACTTTCTGTTTAGGGCCAGATAGCATTGAAGTTTATTTTGATTTTTCGTTGTTTCAGTCCAATATGATAAGTAGTTTTGTTTTTCTGTGTTTATTACTTGGTTGGGTCGGATTGTTTCAGCAATGGTATTTAGGTCCTGAGGCTGGTGGTTAGTTGGGTTAGTCTGATTAGTTACATTAGTTTGTATGAGTCTCCAGACCATCTGAATGAGGGGGCTTGCTTTTGTACTCATCTCTTGGCTTTTAAGGGCTTGATAACAAAATGATTTGGGGTCACTTGTTTTTAAATGTTTAAAGAATTTGGTGGCTCTTTTTTCAATGTTAATTAGTAGAGGGTATTGTCCTAATTCAGCCCTGCATGCCTGCTCGCTTCTCTCTCTCTCTCTCTCTCTCTCTCTCTCTCTCTCTCTCTCTCTCTCTCTCTCTCTCTCTCTCTCTCTCTCTTTCTCTCTCTCTCTCGCTCTCTCTCACTATTTACTTCAATTAAGTTTGCTTTATTGGCATGTCAAATAATGCTGCATTGCCAAAGCATTACAAAAATAACAGAAGACAAACAGAAAAGAAAAAGCAAATATGTACACTTAAACATTAGCACACTGTTGAGTAAACAGAATACAGTGAATCTTTCATTAGGTAGCTATGTGTGTGTCTGTCATTTAATCTAGTCTCCGTCACGCCTAGTCTCATGGGATTTCTTCTACACGTTGTCTTTCGCCAGTCTGTCTCCCCTGTGTGCACCATCTCTGTATTTGTCCAGTGAGCTTTCACCGTATGCCATTTTAATACCAAGGCTGTCTCAGATACTCAGCCATAACATTAGCCTAGTAAACCAGACATTGAAAATGAGGGGCTGGTTTACCAGGCTACAACATACCACTTCTTTCTTTTTTTCCCCCAAGATTCTGGATTGGTTTGGATTTCTCTCTCTCTCTCTCTCTCTCTCTCTCTCTCTCTCTCTCTCTCTCTCTCTCTCTCTCTCTCTCTCTCTCTGTCTGTCTGTCTGTCTGTCTGTCTGTCTGTCTCTCTCTCTCTCTCTCTCTCTCTCTCTCTCTCTCTCTCTCTCTCTCTCTCTCTCTGATTACTCATTCACTTACTCTCACCATCTCTCTGTGTAGTTGCTCATGCTGACTTGTAAGGAAGCGGGAGTGCAGCGTTAGCATGCTGGCGTGCATTAGCCAAATGAATGTGTCAAGAGGGGGGCAACCTGTTGATGCTGTCCTCTCAGATGTGACTATCAATTTGCGAAGGTCCTTCCTTTTAGTGGAGTTGTCAGCAAATCCAGAAAGACTGTGGAGGTTCAGTTGTGCTGCGTGTTTCAGATGTGCCCCCGTTCTGCGGCCGGAAAACTTCAATTTCGTTGATTTACTTACTGCTTATTGCCGTCATTTCTTTTCAAGTGTCCATAGCACAGTGTTGCATGGTCACAGGCGCCCTCTGGTGGCCATAGTAATACAATGCAGTGTACTATGAGGGCTTCCTCAGCGGCACACAGAACAGTTTCATTTTTTTGTCGCCAAACCTATGCATGTGCTTTCATAGTCCTGTAGTTAATCCACAGAAATTATGGTCCTTCTTCTTGTTCATGTATTTAACTCTTTTTCTGATAGACATTTGCTCCTCATATGGGGACACGTTATCATTACTGCTGGAAAGAATATTGGTTCTGACAATGAAAACTATATATTGACCTGTAACAACATACTTGGTTGGGGTTTAGCAGATGATGTGTTTTGATGATATCTAAATTGCCTCTTTCCTGTGCAGACATCTTCCTGCAGCAGTGTCATTTTCTGCGGCAGACGGGCCACTCTGAAAAGGCTGTGTGTCTCTTCCAAGGCCTGCTGGACTTTACCTTTTTCAAGCCTGACACCGTCAAAGAGCTACCCACCAGACAGCAGGTAACACACTCTCACACAGAAAGACAGACAGACAGACACACACACACACACACATACACACACACACATATACACATAATACACATGCACACACACAGGAAGGTACACTAGTAACTTATTGATGATGTTTATGTGTCTAAATATTGTCCAGCCACTCACACACACACACACACACACACACACATCCACCCGGCCACGTATTGTACCAACATTATGTGCTCTATGCACTTGTGTTATTCATTCATTCCAAACAGTTTTTCTCATTCACATTCCTCCTTCATACTTATGCCATTTTTCCAGCGATATCAAACACAGCGGCCTGACAAATGGCAACAATAACAGAAATGCAATTAACAATCCTACAGCTGTAGCAACACCACAATCGCCCCCAAAACCCCCCACCCCTCAACTCCTCTTCTGGAGTCTAGAGATTACAGTCCCATTTCCTCCACTCTGAAATCGAGCCTGAAGAGCAGGCGGAAGTCATTTACACGCGTGGGCCGCTGTGATGAGCTCGGGATGTTGTGTGGCCACGCACGGACGCTTCTTTTTTCGTCAGCGTGCACCCGAGAATGACGAGTGCCTTTCCACACAGATAACGAGCCAAGTAGGAATGGATGAACATTAATGCCAAGCCTGCTCGCTTCTCTCTCTCTCTCTCTCTCTCTCAAACTCTCTCTGACACACTCTCTCTCTCTTTCTCAAACTCTCTCTCCCTTTCTCTCTCTCTCTGTCTCTCTCATTCTCTCTCTCTCACACACACACACACTCTGTCTCTTTCTCTTCTTCTCTATCTTTCTCTATCTTTATCTCTCTTCCTAATCTTCTCTCTCCATTACTCTTTCTCTATTTCCCTCTCTCTTTTACTTACTCTCTCTCTCTCTCTCTCTCTCTCTCTCTCTCCCCCTCTCCCTCCCTCTCTCTGCTGTTGTGCCTAATGAGAAGTGTGGCTGTGCATATTTTGTGAGTCTGAGGCGGCCGGCACATTAGCCTTTACCAGATGAGCACACTTCACATTCTGATTAGCTCCTGCAGCACCGCACCCCTTGTTGTTTCCATACTGCAGTTAACATTATTTATATATATATATATATATATATATATATATATATATATATATATATATATATATATATATATATATATATGTATGTATGTGTGGGTATACAGGTACTACTCAGAAAATTAGAATATCCTGAAAAAGTGTGTGCATTTCAGTTGTAACTCAACTTTAAAGATGAAATGTTTAAAGGCTCAGGCCCCTTTTGCAAGTGTTTTGCATTACTTACCTGATTCGTGTGACACTTTGAGCCTACAATACTGAAGATTTTCACAGCATTCTCATTTTCTGAATTTTTGGGTTTGAGGTTTTAATAAGCTGTAAATCATAAGCAGCAAAATTACAACAACAAAAAGCTTGAGATATCTCACTTATATAAAGCGTATATTATTATATTTGTATATTATTAAGTATACTTAATAAGTATATTATTAAGTGTACTTAATAATATATAAATATATATTATAAATATATATATTTTTAATTATTATTATTTATTTATTTAGTTATTGTTTTCTATTTGTGCTTGGCTTGAGGGAATAACCAAGAAGCAATAAAGGTAGACAAAAAAATCTGTCATTTCTAAATCACTTTTTGTATTCTTGTAGGCTGAAAACTTGTGTGGTCAGCTTTGTTCATTGTATTATAAAAAACTGCTTGTACTGTTAAAACTAAGAGCTAAACGTTTTTCTGTACCACCTTCAGAGCCAAATGATTTGGCCTTTTTCAGAAGTGTACCTTTATTTTACAGTGTGCCTTGCAGTACTGTGTGAATACCTCGCAACCTTTTTTTATTGCTGACCTAAATAGTCCCACATATTTAGGGCACAACTGATGTGACACAGCAGAGGACCATACGGAATGCTTCAGCTCAGCACGGGCTTTCATGCTAGTATTTAAGCAAGCCTTCCCCCCTTATCCCAGCACACAAGACGAGAGCCCTCCTGTGATTGGCTAGCTCACATGCGCATCCCCATTCTGATTGGTTGGCCACGATTCTCTCTTGCCCCAGTGATTTTTTTTTTTTTCCCTCCTTCTCTCGTCTTTCCCCTCTTTTTCTCCCACTCTGCTGTGTTAGTCCTGCAGTATGAGAGCAGTGCTGGCCTTGGTTTGGGGAGCTGAAATGCTGACTGTGGGAGATTAGCGGCTATTAAAGATGGCAGGGTGCGGCCCTGGCTGACGCAGGGCTTCGGCACGACCCGCTAAGTGATTGGAAGTCTTGCTCCCTCCCAGCTCTGAGAACGAATGTCGTTGTCCTATTTGTTATTGACTTTCATTCATTTCAGTCATATTCATCTCCACTCCAGCATCTGTTGAAAATAGCTGGAGCAGTTATTTTTATTACTGTATTATTATTTCGCTGTTGCTCTTGTTCTGCATTGTCATCTGGGCTGCTGGATTGAATGCGTTTCTTCTGTGTGAAACTCGCAAGAGCTCTGTCCCGCCTGCTAATCAAACAGCCCACAGTACATGGTCTAATTAGAGCACCTTTGAATACAGATATTAAGCATGCTGACACATCTGGGAGCAAGTTTGTGTGTGTGTGTGTGTGTGTGTGTGTGTGTGTGTGTGTGTGTGTGTGTGTGTGTGTGTGTGTCTCCATGTATGTCAATTGTTTCATACTTGTAGCTCTTTGTACAATTGCCAGTTTATTCATCTCAGTTGTAAAGGCTTTTTTGTTGAATAGTTATAGTGTTTGTATGTGTAATTATATGATCCCATAGTGTCCATCTTCTGTGTCTAACGTGTGACTACTGTAAGGATCTGGCCATAGATCCCCACAGTTTCCCCAGAAAGCTGGATATAACTCAGCCAGACACGATGCTAAAGTGCTGTTCTTTGTTTATTACACTGAAGGATACTATGCAACCACTGGACTTAATAATATAAATACAATCCTTGTATGTAGCGCCAGCATACATACACACACACACTGTCATGCTGCAAGGTGTATCAGAAGGGCGAGGGGGCAGCCAAAAGTGACATCATCATCACAGGGTGGTCATTACACTACGCTGCTCTTGGTCTCTCCAGGTGGACTTCTTCGAGCCGTTCTGGGACAGCGGCGAGCCGCGAGTGGGGGAGAAGGGGGCGCGGGGCTGGAAGTCCTGGATGACACAGCAGGAGAGGGGGGGCTGGCTGGTCCCCAGTGAGACAGGTAGTTCCCCAGACTACCACACACTTTATCATACCTGCTTTGTGAACTAATATTTAGCATAGAACCCCAGTGTTACCCACAGGGAATTTGTTAGTTAAGGTGATGGTTGTTTAGCGAGGTGCAGGGTTATGGTTGAGAAATATTCATATTAATCGTTTGCATTGTATTTGTGCTACACTTTTCAACTGGTATAAATGAAAGGCAATTTATAAACCATCTATTGTCATACATACTCCTATGATGTCATTTAAGCTTAAGTCTGTAGTGTTCTATTGTGACAACTTAGTTAAAGTAGGTGTAGTAAGATGTGTTGTTAACGTGGCCATCAGGGGAAACACTGAATCCTTAGAAATAAGCCATTTTAACTGTTGAGTTTATGAGCACTGACATGATTTTCTTGCACGTTTCTATTGATTTTACTGTCAGATGAGGATGAGGATGAAGAGGGAGATGATGAGGAGGTGAAGGATAAGACCTTACCCAAGTGGAGGATCTGGCTGGATGTGGAATCATCACGCGAAGCCAACCACTGGTTGCCATGGAGACCTGACAAAAGCAAAGGTCAATCCGAGGAAGACTGTGAGGATCCCGAGAGACAGGTGCTGCTTGGTCATACATACCAATTTTTATTCTCTCTCTCTCTCTGTCTGTCTGTCTGTCTGTCTGTCTCTCTCTTCCTCTCTCTTTCTCTCATCCTTTATCTCTCTAGCTTTCTGTTTCTCTTTCTCTCTCTCTTGAATTTTCTCTTGGTTTCTTGCATTCTATGTCTCAATCCTTCACCAATGCACACACATTATTGCCCAGCCTCACACTCCACAGCCTTTGCAGCATTAGAAAAAAAGAAGTGTTCCACATACTCACTCACCTGCACATGTCCTCTTCTGGTATGTGTGATCTCGGCCCCTGACTGTTACCGTCTGACGTACCCCCGCAGGTGCTCTTTGATGACATCGGGCCCTCCATGATCCGCCTGACTCGCCCCGACCTCCAGCTGCGGCTGCTCTGCGGCTTCCTGCAGTTCCTGGGGCTGCCCGTCAGCGCCCCCACCTACTCCAGCCGCCACCTGGAGAGCCTGCTCCTGGATGATCTCGCCCTGCTGCAGGAGCGGCCCGACCCCGAGCGACCCTTGACCTCCTTCCACCCGCCGTCGGCGGGAGTGGCCCCCGTGGGCTGCGCGGGCGTGCTGGTCGAGCCCTGCAAACAGGCGGGGCTGTGCAAGGCCGGAGAGGAGTTTGTGCACAACGTGCTGCAGCAGATCTCCCCGCTGCTCGCGCTCCAGGACCGGGCCCTGCTCCACCTCAGCTGGCTGCAGTACGAGAAGCTAAAGGTGAGAGAGCACTGCGCTGTTTCTCTCTCTCTCTCTCTCTTTTGCTCTCTCTCTTTCTCTCCATCTCCTTACAAGAACTACAAGAAGCTGAAGATGAGAGAGCAGTGCGCTGCGCTAGCTGTGACCGCCCCTCGTTATCTTCACCGCCACTACTGCAACCTGTTTGGCCTGACTTCAGGCTCCTGCATTGATGTGGCTTATACTACATTGCCCTACAAAGCCAAAAGGCAGTAACTACACATTTTGTCCAAATTGAGTTTAGACTGTAAATTGACTTTATAACACCTCTTTTGTCCTGTGGCTAATTATCTGGCTTTTTCACCACTATTATACCTACAACATGTTATACAACAGGACTGGGCAGTATGACAACTTTGAAGGCATTTTTCTTAGTTTCAGTGTTTGCATAGTTACTGCACTTTGCCTTTGCCGCTGTGACCCCACTACTGCAACCCCTTTAGCCTGACTTCAGGCTCCTGCACTGATGGGGCTGTGACCCCACTACTGCAACCTCTTTAGCCTGACTTCAGGCTCCTGCACTGATGGGGCTGTGACCCCACTACTGCAACCCCTTTAGCCTGACTTCAGGCTCCTGCACTGATGGGGCTGTGACCCCACTACTGCAACCTCTTTAGCCTGACTTCAGGCTCCTGCACTGATGGGGCTGTGACCCCACTACTGCAACCCCTTTAGCCTGACTTCAGGCTCCTGCACTGATGGGGCTGTGACCCCACTACTGCAACCTCTTTAGCCTGACTTCAGGCTCCTGCACTGATGGGGCTGTGACCCCACTACTGCAACCTCTTTAGCCTGACTTCAGGCTCCTGCACTGATGGGGCTGTGACCAACATCCTTATCTTTAGTAGATAGCAGTAACTACATATTTAGTCAAAATTAAATTTTAGAATGTAAATTGACTTCATAACGCCTCCTTTGTCTTGTGTCAAGTACATAAAAGCATCACCACTATTATACCTACGACGTGTTGGACTGGGCAGCATGGCAACTTTGAAGGCATTTTTCTCAGTTTCAATGTTTGTGTAGTTACTGCACTTTGGTTTTGTAGGGCAGAGTAGTGTGCTGTGACTGACGCCCTTATCTTTACCCCCACCACTGGCCTGACCATTTCAGGCTCCTGCAGTGATGTGGCTTATACTACACTTGGAGATGTTCAAAGATGGGAATCTGCCAACCAGTCTATACAATGCATTTTTTTAAATATCGCACCCTAAGTATGTGAGAACATCTAGGCTATTATATGAAATTAATCATTTTGCACCATCATCTCCAGACATACACTAACAACTCTTAGCACTTAAATGTGCTTTAATACATACAACAAAGATTCAAAAAAGTCAGTTAGCTCACCGTGCATATGAACAAAAACAAGCCAACTCAAACACATGCATATGTAGACATTCAGAATAACAATCTCAGTGGAGCTGACGGAGAGTACTGTGGCTAGTTTATGATGTATGTTTCTTCTCTACTCCTGTCTACTCCTCTTACTCCTCTGTAGGTGTTGAGGTGTGTGCACAGCCGCAACAAGAAGCGCCTGCGCGCCCAGGGGAAGCGCAGCAAGCGCCTGGCCAAGTGTCTGCTGAAGGAGCCTGACAACCGCGGCCGTCTGGACCTGTGGCGCGAGTACGCCCACCTGGAGTGGCTGCTGGGAAACCTGGAGGAGGCCCGTAAAGTGTTTGACACGGCGCTGGGGCTGGGCGTGGCGCGTGGGCTCAAAGACCCCGCCCTCTGCCACCTCTGTCTGCTCTACGCCCAATTGGAGACGGAGGAGGCGTGGCGAGCTGGGGAGGGAAGAAGCAGCGGTGCGGGAACGGCTGCCGCGGCCTCCCCTGCTGTGCACGTCTTGACCAAACTGGCCGAGGAGGCGACCTACGCACCCTTTTCAGGCCAGGTGGCCCCGGTAGCCGTCCTCAAGGCCAGGAAATCCTACGAGCAGGCCGTGGAAGTCTGCCTCGCTGGGCTAGAGGCAGGGCGTGCTAAGAAGGGCCAGCATTTAGCAGGGCTTGTTGGCTGCTATGCTCTCTTCCAGTATCTGACTATGGGTATGGACGCTGCTAACACTGTGTACAGACAGGCTAGAGAGAGACTGCAGGTGCAGGCTAGCATCACTCAGCAGAAAACTGTGGTGAATAGCAGTAGCACTAATGCTAATAACGTTAGCATTGCCATGGCTGCGGATTGTGAGGCCCTTGCTGTTCAGCACGCAGCTTTGTTGCGCCACCACACCAGTACCTCTGTGTTTCCCCTGGTCCACCTCAGGGAGGCACTCACCGCGGCCCTCACTTGCTCGCCCACCAGCGCCCCCTTGTGGCACCTCTACGTGCAGACGGAGGCACGGTATCACAGCGCAGGACGGGCGCGGAGGTTTTTCCACAGCGTCATGAAGGGTGGCCATAGCGTGGTGCCGTACCTCTTTGCCGTGTGGGCAGAGCAGGGAAGGAAGGAGCTGCTGGACTCTGTCCAGAGGTGAGACTGGTGGATCTACAGGTCTTCTAAAAGCAAGAGCTCAGGACCCATTACTGCCCTACAAAGCCAAAAGGCAGTAACTACATTTTTTTTGTCAAAACTGAGATTAGACTGGAAATTGACTTTGTAACACCTCCATTGTCTTGACTGAATCTCTTGCTTCTTCCTATTAAGAAAGCACATAAAAGCATCACCACCATTATACGTACAACATGTTTAACTGGGCAGAATAACAGCTTTGAAGGCATTTTTGTCAGTTTCAGTGTTCATGTAGTTACTGCACTTTGCCTTTGTAGGACAGATTAGGCACCTGTTATTTCTTATCTAGTCATGATAAACAGTTCTTAGTATCTCAGCGCATCTTGCTCAGCTCAGACTTGTAAGGTGTTTATAGTAGCCAGTAATGTGTTTTCAGTAGTCTTTGTAGTAAGGTTGCAACTAAAATATTTTGCTTCGTCACCATTGCCTGTAGGTCTGGTGGCCAAGGAGAGACACTCCCTACCTTACCAGAAAACGGACTGAGTAACCGCATTCGGTCGCTGTTTGAGGTTGCCACGGGAACAGAGGTGGGGGCCCAGTGTCCGCTGCTGTGGAGGATGTACCTGAAGTTCATGGTAAGAAGTCACATTAGGAAAGACGACCAAAACTCGCAGTGGCAGTAAAGTGTAAAATAAGTAAAAACATGCAAAATAAAGTCATCCCAAACAGATGAAAAAATGTAACAGAAGTCTTACTATTTTATTATTGAGGAGAGGCAGTAAAAACTAAAGAATGTTCACACTTAAAAATGGTACCCGTGTTTTCTTTGAAGAGGTAAATCATTACTGAAATGTTCGATGTACATTTTCAAGTGTGACTGTTATTTCTCATAGGCTTCAGAGGGCAACATGGAGAGGGCCAAAGGGATCTTCTACAAAGCTCTTCAGAACGTCCCTTGGGCTAAGGTACACATGTCCATTGCTCTGTCTCAAATCAGACACTGCTGACAATACACTTCATTAGTTATAGTGAAAAGTGAGGGTTTAGTTCGGTCTTATGTTGCACACACAGGTTGTGTACCGAGTGATGACAAACGGAACATTTTACCACACGGAAATGACCACCGCAACAACCGAACCACAGTTCAACATCCAACAATATAATAGCTCCTCTTGGAGACATAGAAACACTGCATGTTGACATCTAATACTGTAACTTACATTTCCTAGGTGTTTTGCAGTGAGTTGCAGGTGTTTTTGCGAGTTCTCCTTCCTGTTACATAGTCAAGATGGCTGCCATTGAGCGCAAAAAGTGTCCAGCATTTCACATTCAACTTTTCTAGCATTATAAGTGCACCATCCTTACTTGCAGAACACTTAATGTTCTTGCAAACATCACTGTCACACCCTTACATCCTGTAAGTGTAAGTGCGCAACTACTCGATTTGAGACAGACTGCATTTAACATGCAAATTACTTTTGAGCTGAAACCCTTCTGAATTTTAATAAGCTTTATGCTACTCCACAGTCTTGACACTCAAGTGTGTGTGTGTATGTGTGTGTGTCACTGCAGGGGTTGTACATGGACGCCGTGCTGCTGTTTCCAGATTCTGTGACTGAATTCCTGGACCTGATGACGGAGAAGGAGCTGCGTCTCAGAGCGCCCATGGAGGAAGTGGAGATACTCATGGAGGACTAACACTCGTTAACCCTTCCCATGATGCAGTGTTGAGAGAAAGCATAGAAATCCTGCTGGAGGATTTGGACCTCTCAGCACCATGATCCTGTGAAGCTAGCTGCCACTGCATTGAAATGGAGAAGACTGTTTTATCACTGGGATAGCCAAAGCCTCAAGCATAGCCCAAATCTCAGCAGAGTTGGTAGTGCATTGCTTTGAGTTAGAACACCATGAACTACAAAGACTACAACTTCTGAATAAACTAAAATGTCTAAATTTGTAATAAATAAATGTAAAGAAATAAAAGTATTTTTTTAGATGAATGTGTATATATTTTTTAAGTATATTTTACATTATAATGATAACGTCTCTGTAAAAATAAAACATAAAAGGTACCTTGGTCCAGCTTGCTACAAATCTTCACAATTGTGTTAAAATATACCCCCAAGACATTTGGTCTGTACAGGTGGAATTAATATGCAGTTGTAAGTGCTTGTCTACTATCTAAATTCAGGTCATGCAACATTCATTACACTACCTTATTGGACTAGCATTTTGCTCATTTAAACAGCTAAATTTGGTTAAACAAAAATAAGGTACTGTGGTTGAAGTAAACATCCTCCATGTTACTGTCAGGAAGAACTGACGTTTATTACAGATTGTTCTGCTAATTAAGTGAATCCTGACATTTTCAATAGCAAATGATTTATCAGTATTATAATAAGACATGTTTTACTGTTGTGCAGTTTTGTTCTCTGGGGGACCTGCTGTTCATGAAATGTGGCAGTTGATAGCTTTATAAAATGCACAAATCTGTTATCTTCAGTAGAGTGCATTAAATTACAGACGTCCTTTATCTTTGGTGATATGAAAGACAAGGAGATTTTAACGTGTTGCATTAATATGCATAACTAGGCAATGCCAGTGATGTTTCTGTGGTTCAAACCGCAAAGGGCAGAGAAAGTTAGACTGGACAAATCAGTCTCTCTAACATCATCATTTTGTTCGAAACCTTAAACCTGTTACAGTAACACTGATAGGATCACAAAACTAAACTGCAGCTATCAAAGCCTTAAACACAAGCGCAACAGATTGGTTTTATGAGAACAATAATTTTCAACCTAATTTTGATGTTTGAAGGATGTATGACAATACAATCCTCCAAATGAGATCCATAAACAACTGTGAATATTTCTCAAACAAATTTAAATACAAAATGTTTTAATTCCCCCACAGGTAACTGGTTATGTTGTGTACAGTTTCACCCCAAAGACAGAATGTAAGGTTTCAGAATTTAAGTCTTTATTTGCAGTTTGGTGAAATGACTGGCAGACAGCTGGAGGGGTCTCATGGCTAACACCAACACGTACAAAAAAAAAGTTACATTGACAAGAGAAATCATAGGTAGAGTCCCTCTGGTGTGCCCTCCTGCTTCTTGTACAGCACGTTCTCTTTCGACTTCTTAAAGTCCTCGTTCGTCACCTTCATCCTCCTTTCCCTCAGTGCCATCAGCCCTGCCTCCGTGCAAATAGCCTGCAACAGACATTAAAGGAAGGAGACGGCATAAGTTGTGCTGGGAGGATAAGGGGAGAGAGAGAGACAGGGACATATCAAAACAAATTTGCCACGTAATTGAAGCATCTGTCAGATATGGTGCCAGACTTTCTCTCTGAGGAAATGAAGACGTCTGAAGTGTGAAAGGCTTTAAATAGACCTGCACTGGATGTGATGAGCTGACGTTTGAAAGAGTTTGAAAAATGGACAGATGTGCCAGCATCATAGCTGATTCATCATGCATTCCAAATTCACTTGTGCATATAGTTACTGAGTGATTTTCTAATGATCAGAGACCTGTCAGTCTGCTTAGCTTAAAAAAATAAAGCCCTCAACAAGCCTTCTGGAAATAATGGGCAGTCTGCTGACCTTTATGTCTGCTCCGGAAAGGTCATCCTTGGCCAGAATGAGGTCATCTAAGGTCACATCATCAGCGACTGTCATGCGGCTGGTGTGGATCTGGAAGATCCGGCGCTTGGTTTTCTCATCCGGAAGTGGAAACTCAATTTTACGATCAATTCGACCTTTGCAACAAAGAGAGGGGAAAAACACACAACAGTCAGTCATCATTAACTGAGACAGGCATCAAGACTAAGGATTTTATAGCTTGACCTTGCCCTAACATTACAAGTGCATAGTTTATAGTGCAAGTATGTAATAAATAACTAGTGCTGAAATACTGTTTTGCTTTTGAAACAGTGCTTATTTCATAATAACTTATCATACAAATATGACAAGACACTTCCACTTCATAAAAAGGTTAATCCAAGGATTTCATTGACAAACCTTAACCCTAGTTTTCTTCTACAACTATGCCATAACTGACTTACAAATGATTTATAGATACGTTATAAATGCCTTATAACATGTGATGTCATGATCATTACCGGGCCGAATCAGTGCAGGGTCCAGAGTCTCAATTCTGTTGGTGGCCATAATGACCTTAACGTCACCTCGAGAGTCAAAGCCATCTAACTGGTTAAGAAGCTCCAGCATAGTCCTCTGAATCTCTCTCTCACCACCCGAGTTTGAGTCGTACCTGCAGAGTCATACACAGCATATTAGCAATCACATATATGAATCAATACATTCCTATAACTTCTATGATATATACACCCATTCAACAGCAACAACAAATGCAATGCCTGAATATTCCATTTAATTCCAAAACCACTTTTGCTAAATTTCACATCACTGAGAATGTCAAAACAGAAACCCTGTGGGAACAGTTAATAATCAAACTCTCTCAAATGTTGGCTCCATCCATCAGTGCACAAGCTACTGAGTCTCGTGGAATCAATGTCTTTTCCATTATTGGCTGAAAGTCAAAAGTCTTTTGACGCACAGGTGACATGATCATGTCACTGTGATCAAAGGCAGAGATTTTCACCCTTTGTGCTCGTCAAGAATAAAATACACTTTGGCAGAAATCAACAATCTCAAAAGACTGCCCATTTGAATCAGAGTCTGTTTTAAGAATGTGAAAAGACACAATAAAAGCAATCATAAGCTCTCTGTAGTACTCTCTGAAGGTAGTGGCTCCTCACCTCTTTGTTCCAATGGCATCGATCTCATCAATGAAGACGATGGAGGGAGCATGCTCCTCTGCCACTCGGAAGAGCTCTCGGACCAGCTTGGGCCCGTCGCCAAGGTACTTCTGGATCAGCTCCGACCCGACAACTCGCAGGAATGTCGCAGAGGTCTGGTTGGCCACAGCTTTAGCAAGTAGTGTCTTGCCTTAAAAGTAAAAGCGACAAAAAGTCTTAGATTATACAGTTATATGGGCGGACAGACATACACAGACAGACAGGGTCATTGCAATCGCTCCGGGGACCAGGTAAGAAATTACTTCATACCTTTGAAGAGTACAGAAGGTACTGAATGAGGTGTGTGCCGTTTTGAAAGACTCAGTTATGTAGGATAGTAAATACCTGGTTGAAAACAGTGACACTGTGTCTTACCTGTGCCTGGTGCCCCGTACAGGATGACTCCTTTGGGTGGCTTGATGCCCATCTCCTCATAATATTCTGGGTGTGTGAGAGGGAGCTCGACAGATTCCTGTGGGAGCACACACAAGTCCCGGCTTAGTGGTGGAGTAACATTTAAAAATCTAGCCTTAGCAAATAGCCACCACTCAAACACTACATATACATTCCATACTTTATGTAAAGCTAAAACACTATTATCTGAACACTACAATAATTTTGAATCAATATGATATCAAAAGTCAACACAAAAAACACTGTACCTTTATCTCCTGGATCTGACCGTCCAGACCTCCAATGTCTGCATACGTTTCCTGCGGAGCCTTCTCCACTTTCATTACAGTCACTAGGGGGTCTGTGTCGTCCATCAGGACACCAATGACTGCATGCACCTTCACAGGAGGAAATGACAAGAAAATGACAAAGGCGATACCAGTTCTTAAAGCAATACTAAGTAGTTTTCGTCTTTGGTTGCTCGGAATTGTCTCTCAGAGAACTACAGAGAGACAGTCTGCTCCTCCAAGCTTACTTAGTGTGGTTATAGCCCATGAAGGGCGGTAAAGCGAATTCAGAAGTGCCTTTCACTGTGTTACAATTTGATGAACCACTGAAACGATTTTGGAAACATTACTTTAAGGTTGAAAAATCTTTAAGACAATTTAAATGATATATGGTCCTGTTAACCACTCAAGTCAAGCAAACTTGCAGACTTGAGAGCCATGCAAACACAAAAAAGGAAAACTTAAACCTGACCATCAAGAGCAATTAAATCGTACTTTCTCTTCTACACTTTGAGCTCTGCATTCAGTGATGCTTGTTCTCATACTACATGTGACCTGGCCAGCCTGCTGCACATATGTAATCATATCAACTGTCTCATTAATACCATGGTAAAACATGTCCTTATCATGGGGAGGAATTGTTCCTGTATACCAAAAACAACATAATAAGGCACATCGCTAGCATCCCCTTTGACCATCACCTCCCTGAATGACCAGTGATCTCCACCATGTTTGATGTTACCATACCTTATGATTGAGAAGTACAGAGCAGCCAGGCTCCAGTAGGTCTTTATCCACAAATGACAGAATGCTGACATAATGTTCTGAGCCTACAGACGTAGACACAATGGCATGGTTGTCATCAATGATTTCCTCCAGGGTTCCCACTGACATAGGTGTCCCTCTCAGGTCATCAACTTTTGACCTCTCCTCCTGTAACCACAATGAATTCAAGACAGAAAGCTGCTTAACTTGGCAGAAGTTTAGTTCGTTTCTTTGTCTGTAAGATTACAACACTGTATTTGTCAATATATGATAGAAATACAGGTTGATATATTTGGTAATATATGCGACACTATATTCAGGACAAAATGGCTGATTATATGCAAACCTCCTGTTTCTCCTCTAGTGGCTTCATCTGCTCCTGGTTCCTGATGAACTCCTCCTCCATTAACAGGTAGTCTTTTATCCTGTCTAGTTTCAGGAGCTTTAGTCGGCACTGTGTGTGAGGGGTCACTAGAGGGACACAGAGTCATTCTTAGTATGTACTTAATATGACTGAGCGATGGTTACAGTTAGAGTTGGGCGATATGGACCAAAACTGATATCACGATATTTCTGGGCTGACTGGCGATATACGATATATATATCGATATTTCAAAAACAGAATGAGCAAAGTGTTTAATGCTAAGACTGCTGTAAAAGAGCTGTGAAAATGAAAAAGTAAACAGTAACACATGCAGGGGCACAGCTGAGCAATCCGAGAGAGCTCACGCTGTCTGAACAGTGTGAACACATTAGAATAAGTGGTTTTGATAAAGTGGTATTGCAGCATCGTAAATATATCAATATGGCAAAATATACTGTGAAATACATATCTTCTTCAAAAATATATCGATATTACGATAATATTGATGTATCGCCCAGCCCTAGTTACAGTACATGGACTGTTAGTTACAAAAGAGACCAAACCCAACCCACTAAGAGTCAGTGGACCACATAACCATACAGGTTCCTCAACCTGCCACCCACATGATTCAGTTATGTGATTGTGCATCACAATACTGTCCTACAAAGGCAAAGTGCAGTGCAGTAACTACGTGAATATAGAAACTGAAAAAAAAAAATGCCTTCAAAGTTGTTACACTGCCCAGTCAAACATGTAATGTTATAAAATGTATAAGAGTGGTGATGCTTTTATTTACTTTCTTAATAACAAAAGGCAAGAGATTTAGTCACAAGACAAAGAAGGTGTTATAAAGGCAATTTCCAGTCTAAACTCTGTCTTTTGGCTTTGTAGGGCAGAATAATCAACCAACTTTTCACTCCTATATTCTGACAGTGTCATTGCTATGTCTTACCTAAAGGCAGTTTGCTTGCGGCATCTGGTCCCTTTGTTTTCTTCTTCTTCTTCCCAACTCTTGTGGGAATTGGTGGCTCATATTTCTTCTTTTTCTCCTAACGTAAAAGGAGACCGTAAGTTAGTGCATTTAATTAATCTCGCCTTTACTAATTTCAGTACTTTGCTGCATTTAAAAACGACATATGACAACAAACGGTATCTGCCGCACTGATAAAGGGAATCTAGACAGTTCCAACTTACCTTGTCATCTTTCTTTCCCCCGCCGGGTCCGTGGCCGCCACTTTGGTTTTGACCCTTGCATAACAGATCACATTCACAGCACAAGATAAATTACTTGTATCTTTCTACATATCATGCTAGTAAGATGACTACATGAAGCCCTGGTTCGACCACACAATCTTCAGGTTTCCCATATTGTGTTTCTGAAACCCAAAAGTGTAACACCGGGCACCACATAGTCTGTGAAAAGGATAATTTCTTGCAGGAATATTAACTGCTAAATTTGCAAAGTCACAACGCTGGAGGTAGCTCGTTCATATATGACACATCAACTGCTAACGTAAACTAGTTAATGAGCAACACTAGCCTATGTCACCTGTATCACAAGCTGTATCTCATTCTGAATACACTAGTTGCTACCAACACCGTGCAATACCATGCTGAATAAATTAGAACGTTTTACTGTTTACTAAAGGTACTTGCCGAGTCTCTATCTGCAGTTAACAGTAGATGTTAGCAGACCATTCGCTTGCTACCAAGCTACTTAATTCTGTTGATAAAATAGCAATAATCTGCGCCAGGATAAACTACACATACCCCTATGGAATGTCATTATGAGTAAAATGATCATCAAAAGTCTTGACCCATTCAATATACGCAGGGGTAGTACTAAAATAATATCTTTAAACAGTTGTATGAAAAATGCTTGCTCACTTACCATTGTCGCTTGCTTATGTTTGTCCCTTAAAAAATACGTCACGCTGACAGACGAAACGTCATCATTTTGAGACCATGCTAAACAGGAGGAACGACTACTTGCAGCCGAAGTCTACTGTCATGTGCTGTTTGTGGTGTTGATAATTATGTTCGACGTATTGCCCAAATCAACACATAATGTATAGTGGACTTCTTCCAAAAGGTCTGTCAGAAGCAGAGCTCAGTTCTGACGATAGTGTGAGTGATGCAGGTGAGCCTGGCGCTTGTGAAGCATCGAAAGATGCTAGCGCCCTCTTATCCAGTGAAGCTTCAGCCCCGCAGGGTGAGACTCTTCAGTTTGTAGACAATTCTGGGCAAGGTAATTCTTCAGATGAATGTTTACCTGGGGTCTCTGAGGAGATATGGAAAAAGTTCAAAGACCTCCAGAAGCAAAAGGACAAACAGAGGCAAGAGGACTCCTCAATAAAACGAAAAAGAAAGCGAAGAGCGAAGAAAAGAAAACGTTCTGACCCTGAAACACAAAACAAGGACTCTAACGAGGCTGACAAAGTGACTGTACCAGAGAAACATGTGGAAGGACTGAAACAGTATTTTGGGATTAATGACAGATTTGAGCCCCCAGCCTGTAGCAAGCCCCCTCCTAAATCTGGACTAGAAAAGACCATCGACAGTGCTATCGCTGCAGGGGACTATGAAAAGGCAGAGGAGCTGAGTGACAAGTTGGCTACTCGAGATTTGGCTGTAAAAATAAAAAATGCGGTTGATTGCCGTGACTACGTGGAGACCAAACAGAAAATGGAAGCTTCCAAGGCAGCGGAGAAACGAAAAAGAAATCTTGCTTGGGGCTTCGAAGCAAAGAAAAGATGGGAAACAAAAAGCAACATGGGCTACATGTGAGAATGATATTTCGATAGTAAAAGGTTTTGACAGACAACTATTTTGTATTTTGTGACATTAAAACTCCTATTTGTCCCTCGAGTGTCCTTTCTGTTTGCAGGGCCAAACGGTACAAACAATATTTGTATGAGAATATACAGTAATGTGCAAAAGTTTTAGGCAGGTGTGAAAAAAATTGCTGTCAACTATAATGCCTTCAAAAATAGAAGTGTTAATCATACACCTGACTAAAATCCTGCAAAATTCCTGACTTTGTGTGTACCCCTGTGTATGTGCACCTGCTTAAAACTTGTCAAAAAACACAACTTATGCCCATCAAGTCCTTTCAGCCTCATGGATGTTTTAACATTAAACATGTGGATGGCTAAAAAGATACAGTACTGTACAAAGATTTAGGCAGGGGCCTTCAAACCAGCATGAATTCACACAAAGGGGTACACACAAAGTCAGGGATTTTGCAGGATTTTAGTCAGGTGTATGATCAACCAATTACACCAAATTGGTTGTATATGTCAGGAAGCCTACATCCACAGAAGATCTGTGGTTAGTTCAAGATGTTTGGTGCAAGCTACCAGCCAAGTTCCTTCAAAAACTCTATGAAAGTACACCTAAAAGAATTGATGCTCTTTCGAAGGCAAAGGGTGGTCACACCAAATAATGATTTGATTTAAGTTTCTCTTTTGTTCAGTCACTGCATTTTGTTCATTGATGAACATAAATGATTAACACTTCCATTTTTGAAGGCATTAGATGACAGCATTTTTTTCACACCTGCCTAAAACATTTGCTCATTACTGTATATTTGAAGTGTCTTGCATGCCAGAAGTTGCATTGCTCTTAGCAAATAAAGTACTGAGTAACCTATGTCCATTCTATGTCCAGTATACCATTCTAAAGTATTTGCTGTCCACCAAAACAATGGCATGATACAGAGATTTGTATCACAAGACTGAAGATGGAATGATAACTGAAAATGAAACTAGAAATTGTTATTTAATACAAGTCATTGGCATTCCTTAACACACACACACAGACTGACAAACATATCCAACTGTCAGAAAACAAGTTGACAGAGTAATAGCTTGAAGCTCATGCAACTTTAAGAAAAATATTGACTTTATTTGGCAACAATGTAAATATTGTGTTCCAAAAGAAAGTCGCAGGTAGGTGCCTCTGACAGTTGGTTGTATGCTTTGCACCAGCCACTTGTACAACAAGTGTAAGTTTCCCATGTCTCCCACATGTCTGTCACATAGAGCCCTGCAAGGCTATTCAGTTGTAGGCATAGTAGGTAGAGATTCATTAACATAGTTTTGTCTGATGGGTAATTCCATATGTTATTTCCTATAATTTAGCAATTTTGTCACCCGTGTCTCAAATGTTTTCAGATTTTTATATCATGTACTTGTATCCTTGAGAAGTGAATTCTCACAAAATTTCAGGTTCCCAACTTCAACCGTTATAGCGATATCCGCTTTTGAAAATCACCCAAAATTAGGGTTTGGCCAAGCAGATTTTTGTCTTCTTTTTATCGGCGACATTGAAATGCCTGAAAAATTTGAAGTATTGTGACTGACACTGAAAATTTGTACTCTACACAATTCAACCATGTAGAATTAAAAAATATTACTGGAAAGACCAAATAGTCACTGGAACATTGTGAGTATATATAGAGGCTAAAACAAAAATCCAATTTTCAAGGAACATTTTCACACTTTTCTAAGGGAAATATTTCCTGTCTATCACAGATGCAATCATCATACTATATGTTTTTGGAAAGCTCAAACCAAGTGCTTTCAGAATAACAAACCTAATTTTTCATAACTGGTGACAGACTTTTCACCTTGAAAAAATGCAGTCCAAAATCCTTGGATTGGACCTTGGGAGATAGAGCTGCATATTTCACAATGTTCCAGAGACTATTTGGTCTTTCCAGTAATATTGTTGAATTCTACATGGTTGAATTGTGTAGAGTGAAAATTTTCACACTGTCAATCACAATACTTACAATTTTACAGGCATTTTGTATGGAATTACCCTGATATGATTCCATTCCCCTTTATGTTGGGCTGTATTCACAGTGGGTGAGATGGTCTCGGAGAATCATGAACACATTTTTGTTCATTGTGGTAAATAATCCAGGTGAATCGCCTGGGTCTACCACCTGCAGAGCAATTAGGGATTAGGTATCTTACACCAGGTCACTCATTCAGTAGAGGAGGGTGAGGGAGAGCATTGGCCATCCACTGCCCCAACCCAAGAATTTGTGTGTCATGTTGAAATCCAGTTATGCACTGTAAGTAGCCTGGACCATATTTTATGGCTTGCATCATAAAGAAAAAGAGTCATTTCACACTGAGCCCAAGCATAGATACTTGACTTTTCTAGTATTTCATCCTTTTAAATGTATTTGAATATGCTGCATCTTTGTTGTCAGTAGATGGATATTAAACCTCTTCAATTCACCCATCTGCCACTCCTACTCATCCTCTGGGATCAGCTCACATTTGACTGCCCGCATTAGCATTTACTCATTATGAAACCGTGGCAGCAGCATCACGGCGTCACTTTTTTTTCCTCTTCAAAAGGCACAGACATAAAAGGTAATAATGCGAGCCGACACGGTGAGTACACCTCCTACTGATGAAATATGGAAATGCTGCTTGTTTGTTGAGCGAGGGCAGCATTTGCCTTTGACATTTCCCCTGCATAAAAGCCAGAGCCAACTACCATTTATCAGAATGGCATTCCATATGCAAAACTGTCGATAAGGGAGCCACAATAGCTGTAAGCTGTTTCAGTAATGCTTCACGTTCAAGCTTCATAAAGAGTGATATTCATTTTTAAAGTTGAAGCCTTTTGTCCCAAAAGAGAGTATAAAGGAGAAAATGATGAGAGAAAATTTGAACTGGAAAATTATTCTGTTTCTCATGGTTGTTTCCCCTGAACATTTTCTGCATTCGCGTAAAACCACTCGACTTGAATAGTCCAGGGGACCATTACACCGCCCCTGAAGTGTCTCTCTTCCCGCTCTTACAGAGGCCTACAGAGCACAATCTTGTAAATATAGGATTCACATGTATTGCTTCTGCAAGGAAATTGGTCAAAATCAGTCCTCTTTTACTCTCTCGTCGGGGGAAATGCTTTTAACGCAGTCAAACAACCCACACACAAACTGTTTTAGACTCAAATTGTTGCACTTTATGTCTTTATCACCACCCATGGCATGTTAGGTCTTTCACCAGCAGAGGGCGTCATGTGCATACTAAAGAATGTGTACACGTTGCGTCTGCCCACATCAGTGCAGGTGCAGTGAAACCGGGAACTGCTCCATGGCTATAACCCTTTTCCAAAGGCCACTGCAGATGGACAGTAATATCTCCAGTCCATGCCTGTGGGATCCATTTATTCTGCATTTATGTATTTGGGACATTTTAAAAACATGCTGTCTACCACTTATCCTGAAGGTAATTGCACAGTTAAAAAGTATTTTATGTGTTTTTTATTACATAGAAGCCATGGGAGGCACCAAATCCTCACTAAACAGGTAGCTAAAGAACACTTTGATCCAGGGTAGCTTTTGCTCTCCCGATGGCTTGGCTATTCACTATGCCGTCTGTGAGCCACACGGACCCAAGCTACTCCGCTACTCAAGAGACGGATATGTAAACAGCTTCGATTATGAGGCTGGCTTCTCTCTCTATCAATCAGCTTGCCAGAATCACCTCCAGAGAACCATGTTTGCACTGATGGCTCTTGTAGACTATCAAAGATCTCTTGTTCCCGGTCCTCCCATCTGCTTTGTAGCAGGTAATCCTGGAGAGTGGATGCCACAGCCTGAGGATATGCTTTAGAAAGCATCCCTACTCCGCTCCACAACCACCCCCATATTTCTGACATGGCACTTACTGCACAACAGATGCTGTGCTGCTTCCACCTGTCTTTTTTTTTAATTTTATTTCTTTCCCAGCCAACAGAAGACTTTACCTATGGTTTATGTCTCCCTTATATTGTATGTGTGCAGGGGGAAAATAATTATGCCAATTTTTAAAGTTTCCCAAGGACCCCATGAAAAATTCAAACCTTTGGGTCTTGGGTCCCTCAGCTCTCAGCAGTACTTCAGTTTTGTGGTGTTATACTCACATACTCACACACATGCGTGCGCGCCCGCACACACACACACACACATGCACATACACACACGCACGCACACACACACACATGCACACACACACACGTACGCACGCACACACACATGCACATACACACACGCACGCACACACACACACATGCACACACACACGCACGCACGCACATACACATGCACATGCACATACACATACACATACACACACGCACGCACGCACGCACGCACGCACGCACGCACGCACGCACGCACACACACACACGCACGCACGCACGCACGCACATACACATGCACATGCACATGCACACACACGAACGCACGCACGCACGCACACATCCATACGCCTATGCACATGCACACATACACACATGCACAAACACAGCTCCACAGATTCAGTGCACACCTACAGCTGTAAGCAGGCGGGCTACTCTCCCAATCCAAACAGGCTGCTGATCCACTCTGAAGACCAGACAGCATCTGTGTGCAGCATTAGCAGGAAGCACACGGCAAGGGTAGCTCACGCTCTTACGCTTTGTGGTGCACCGCTAACAAGCTGCTGTTGCCTCAGGTTCGGGATTCACCCCAAATCCACATCCACATCCATGTTTGCATTATAGGGTATTTCAAAGCAGGATAATGGAACACCACATATGGTATTGCTGGCCACAGCTCTGGCTCAGTGACACAGTGTGCAGGCAAGATGCATGAGGACTGAGCTTTCTGTGTAGTGAAGGCATAACCGGTGGAAGTATAGTTCCAACTGACCTCTGTTAACCCTTGGTGTCACAGGTTGACTTATTCTAAGCTTTTTGAAAAATAAAAATGGCAGAAATTGTGATGGCCCCATTCAACGGCTTTAAATTGAACCTGCATGTATTGTAATAGGAGTGCGAATTATCCCTTCATAATTGGATGGTAGGGGTACTACCATTTACATTTAGCATTAAGTACATTAATATGTTGGTACTCCCAATGCCTGTTATTTTGGTCTCTTTTGGGGGGTACGGGGTGTTGATCAGGTGAAACTGCTCCTCCCCCCTCCCATACCCCCTGTAATTCAAACTTATATATGTGCTTATAGGGTATTTGTAGTGTTTAGTTTTATGTTCTGTATGCACAGCCCTTTTGCGTATCTCATCCATCTATCCTTCACCTTAGAGAATGTGACCGCAGTGGTGTTAACAGCATAACAGCAACATTCTTGCCTGTTCAACCTTCAACATCAAGGACAGTTGGTAATCAGAGGCCCTATTGTGTACTGCAAATACGTATTTAGAGCTTAACACAGTTTTAAGTCAGAAACAATGCTTCCCCCCAACACTAATTTCCCTCTTTTAACATTTTCAGGATTATTCCCACCTTGTGTTTGAAAACATATTTAAAAATATATCTTGTGGTATATGATGTTTTCAGATACTATCTATCAGCCTATTTTGTGCCATGAGGAATTAGTGTTTTAAAACTTTAACTCTTTCATGACCATACCCTTGTGGGGATTGATATGACAATGTGATTAAACTACAGAGGGCTGATCTAAGCAAGTATAGTAGCAAATGACGCATGAATCTCTATTTCTGCAGCGCTGTAATCATTGCCGGGATCATGTGCAAACACAGAGCTCTATCATTAAACACAAGCCGTGGAAATGTGGGGCCCTAATTTCTCATTTGTAATGTGGTGTTGTGTTCTCCGCCAGCCCAGCTAAATGACTCACAAGACTGGCACGCATAGATCTCCTCTTAATGGCGAGAGTGAAAGAAAATCATCACTTTAGCAATATCGCAGTTTATCTATTGTTGTGGTCGTCATTACTGGCACTGTGATAATTTGCCGGTTTAATTTACCCCCATGAAGTCGCAGGACTTTATCTTCATTAAATGCCCTAGAAAGGGTAAAAAGGACAATGAGGGGAAGCCAAATGAAAAACCTGTCAACCTTGTCATTTTTTTTTTTTTTTTTTGCAAATGTCAATCCAATTTACACTAAACCCAAATATGACCTTCCACTTGTCTGAGGGTGAAAAAGTGTTCACCATGGACAGTATGTCACAATATGGACATTTAGAGAGGGTTAGAAATCTATCCTCTTTGACACAATGTTTAATGTACAAATGATATATTAAGGTGTTTTCATATTATTCTATTTTTGTTATTTTTAAAAATTATTTATACCAATTTGTGTCTTGACTCATTGGGATTTATGATGCTTGACTGGAATGTGTACTGTAGATTGCATAGGTAGGCAGCTCATTTGTCTTAGCCAGGATTACAGCACTTAACTCTGGACCCTTGTAAGAAATTATAGTTGTCTTGCCTGACATTCATGATGTAACAGCCACTTTGATTACTAATAAGGTGGTCTCTCAAAGGGTAATCCCATTATGATGAGAAGAACAGGGTGCTTTCACATCCACATTTACCTAGGGTGTGAAAGCACCAAAAACTTGTAGTATGGGTTGTGGGGGTAGACCAGTAAGAACCATCACAAGCAATGTTTCAAAGTCATGTAATTATCATACAAAGGGACAAACGGGTCTCCAGACCTGTTTGCATGATCAACCTATTCCATTTTCATCAAGGACATAGGGGAAGTAACATAACAGTATAAATGGCTAGAGTTTCAGATGCTTGTGGTTCAGATATGCACTGAATCTGGAGCATGTTTCCTCACTACTGGAACAAAATGTGATTGCTGCATCAACCAAGAGAAACACGCATCTTGCTTCTTTCACCCTGTACACAAGCAGCCCCTTCCTTTCGGTTCTCATCATGCATCATGCATTTGCATCATTGCAAGGGTCCCTTTTGCTATGAGGACCCTGGGCAATCAGTTGCCCTTTTCGTCTCATTTCAACACCCCTCGTCTGAGGCAGCCTTGCTTGTTTTTTCTCCTTTGCATCTGAAGAAGAGCATATTTAGGCATTTCATGGCTCTCCACCAGGCTGCAGTGTCCTTTCTTTTTATGTTGTCCACATTTCTACATGGCCACAAAGGGACTGGGACAGAAACATCTCACAGAAAGCAGAAAATGAATGTTATTTTTTTTCTTCTTGTCTCAAAAGCCTTATTCCCCAACACCACTACCGCCGCCAGTGTCAGAGCTAACGCACTATGATAGAATGCACCCAGGCAATTTTAAATCATATCGGAATTTATTCCTCACCTCCTCCTCTCCCAATTCAAACAAAAGCCATTTTCTCTGAGCATAGTCTTTTTTCCTTTTGGTAAACACTATGACAGGCATGCTTTTTAACTAGGGAGGTATTGTGGGTTTTGTCTGTTGGGTATACTTCTCCAAAGCACCTTGCCCTGCATTTATCCCAGCAAGCTCGCCATAGTCGACATCCATTTTAAAATATTCTCCTTCTCCTCCTCCTCCTCCTCACTCCTGCAGTCCACCAGCAGTGGGAAAGAGCTCTGTCGAACTGAGTCGAGGCATTTTCACTGATGGGATCGGGTCAGCGCGGGTCACCTAAGTCGCCCTCTCCCCCCCACTCCTCACTCCTCGTCACCTTCCTTTCCCCATAACGTGGGTTTCAGCGAGACTGACATTATCTGACTTTTATGTCGGCAATTTCTAATTTTACTCACCCTGAGTAGCGGCGTGAGTGCTGCCGTGGTAATGGCTTTCTTCTCTCGTATGCATAAAAAAGTGGCGGAGTCATAAGAGGGCCTCCTGCTGAGAAGAGACTGTGTGTGGGTGTGTGTGTGAGAGAGAGAGAGAGAGAGAGAGTGTGTGAGTGTGTGTGTACGTGTGTGTGTATGCATCAGTGAGGCAAGCCAAGAGAGCATAGAATATGTAATAGGTGTATAGTAGGAATATGTAATAGCAGAAAGCCTTTCAACTTAGCCTCTTCCAAAAATCAGAGATGCACTCAAATTAAATAAGAGACACTTTAAAAAAATATATATATTTTTTTATGTTTCACAGAGTTCTCTGTGAACATTTGTGAGCTCAGAAATGGTCTGAGGAGGTTGCTCTTCACTAACATACACAAAAGGTATCCATTTGAATATATCACTTTTAGAACATTTTACACACAAAAATGTTTTAATTTAGAACTTCACAAAAATGTGCTTACATGGAATATGTCAAATTTGAATGTAACCATCTTTTAAAATCAATTCCTCCCCCTTTTCACTCTCCTCTGTCGGCCTGTCTGCCTGTCTGCCTGTCTGTCTGTCTGTCTCTCTCTCTGTCTATCAGTCTCTCTCTTGATCTCTGCCTCTGATGTTCACTGGTAGTGGGGCCAACTCCATGCATGCTCATAAGAGCCGTGCTGGAGTGCTGGGCTTAATTAAAGTGTTCATTACAGTTCAGACATTAGCGTGGGGGAACACAGAAGCCACTAATTTCACCCTAAACACGCAAAGCTCTGGATGCACGCGTGAGCTGGTTGTGAACACAGGAAACACAGCATGATGGCTGAAAATTGCCAAGATGCAAGAACAATGCCCCTGAGCTATACACTGAGGATAAAGAGGAAGATAAGAAAGAAAAAAAATACCCCATCTTGGTTGTGATTGGTGTTTGAAACCATGTGGAGTATCATGATAAACATTAGAAAAATCACTAACAGCACCCCATAAAAGGTCTCTCAAGGAATTGTTTTTTTCTTCCTAACATAATATGGCTTCAAGCAGGGTTTGAAAAGCTGACTTGTGTGCTTGTTGATTCCAGACAAAAAGCACACAGGTTGCCTGTTAGGATGCTGAAGCAAAATGCACAGCCTAAGAGTGGATTTTTTAGTTAGTAGTCTAGTCAAATTACTTATTCTTCACAAAATTGTTACTGAAAAGATATTGATGCTGGCGTTTCCACTGCCATGTTGGTAAATTCCACAGTATTTTATTTAGGTATGTTTTATCCAATCTTTCCATCCTTTTTCAGACAGACAGACAGACAGACAGACAGACAGGCAGGCAGATATATCGACAGGCAGGCAGGCAGACAGACAGACAGACAGACAGACAGATAGTGTCTACAGCAGCTCTACTTGTGGAAAATAAGGGCTGTAGAACTGGTTGAGTTGTTTACAGATGGAACATAACAAGCTCATGTGATTGATAGCATCTCTTGGATCCATGTGTGGAGAGTGAGTATTCATAGGTTGTACACTCTTTTCCTCGCTCCTTTGATGCTTGCTGTAGTCATCATTGTTTTGATTCTGATGCTTTGATCAGTGTTGAGGGAAGCGCTACTAATTCCGCCAGTGGTCAGACAAACTTTATTCCACATGCACAGCAGGTGTATGTGTGTGTGTGAGAGAGAGAGAGAGAGAGAGAGAGAGAGAGAGAGAGAGAGAGAGAGAGAGAGAGAGAGAGAGAGAGAGAGAGAGAGAGAGAGAGAGAGAGAAAGAAAGAAAGAAAGAAAGAAAGAAAGAAAGAAAGAAAGAAAGAAAGAAAGAAAGAAAGAAATAGATAAGATTTGGTCCTTGAGATATGTTCTGCGAGGAGAAAAAATCGACTCTTCAAACAGCAAACCTATTTTTTTCCTCCTGAGATAATATATGGTAA
This sequence comes from Coilia nasus, assembly GCA_027475355.1. Classification (NCBI taxonomy): domain Eukaryota; kingdom Metazoa; phylum Chordata; class Actinopteri; order Clupeiformes; family Engraulidae; genus Coilia; species Coilia nasus. Next base: position 20,861,347 of record CM050205.1, read on the forward strand.
CTTCATTCCTGCATGGCTCTTTCTAGACACCTTTTTGTGTCCAGAGTCAACACAGATGATAAAGACATTCATTTCATCAAATGCTCTCCCGCTCATCTGAATTTTTTCCACTAAATCAGCATCCGCTCATAAGACCTTTCAGTGTCACCTCTTGAGTGAGTCAAATGTAGTGTATCGCCCAACTCCAATCTCACTCAAATCGGCTGGAAAATCTGAGGTGAAATAGTTTAACCCCTATATAACATGCAGTGTTATACGTATCCAAACCACTATCTTTGATAGGTGCAGGATCCAAACCAAAGTGTAAAAATCACGTTGACAGGAGAAAAATATCCACACGTCTCCCATTCCGATTTTTCAATACCTTATTGTAACATTTCAAACCGAGCAGCTATTCCTCAGACTAAGCCCAACCCCACCCCCAAAAACATTCTCCAAGCATTTTTGTGTGCACCAATCAAAAATAAAATAAAAAAAATTGCAGGCAGCAAACAATGGTGAGCAATCTGTCGGGGGAAGATCTCTTGGTGAGCGAGAGAGTGAGCGAGCGAGTGAGCGAGTGCTTGCAAGCGTTCGTGAGCAGAGCACCACGGGACATGGCAGGGATATCAAGCAGCCTGCCACAGCGCCCAGGTGCAGCCTCGGCAGAGGGAATGCCTGCAGGGAGAGCGGAATGGTTGGGTCTCTAATATCGAGCCGAGTCGAAGAAGGTGTGTGCGATTCCTTTGAGAGAATACCTGACAGCTTCACACTGTGTGTGTGTGCGTGTGTTTGTGTGCGTGCGCGTGTGTGTGTGTGTCTACGTGGTGTTGGAGATTGCTATCCTGCGCAGATAGGTACAGTAATTACCTGTCAGTTGTCCTAACCAGTAGTAAATCTGCTTTAGCACCTAATCTCTTAGCTTAGAATAAATGATGACAGATTGAATGACATAGAGGCGCACTGATAGCCATATTAACCAATTAAATTAGCCCATCATGTGTGAGTGGTATAGCTTACACAAGTCTAAATGCACTGCAGTGAGCAATCACTGATGTTCCTGTATAAGCACACGTCAACAAGTTCCTTTGTTAGCCTCTTCCTTAGCCAATGAAAAGCTATATACTGTAGTTTAGTAAATAAAAATAGAAGTACTTGTTCTTTTTTCCACTCAAGGTCTATTGATATTTCTCTGTGTGTAATTGTGTGTGTGTATGTGAAAAAAATTGAGCTATTTTATAAAACTATTTCATAAAGCTGTTTCATAAAACTATTTAACTATTTCATAAAGATATTTCATTTCATTGAGCTATTTCATAGAACTATTTCATAGAACACTAATAAGTGGCTCTGCTGAGGTGACCTTGCTTCCTGTATGTGTAGGCTGGCAGAGGCTTTATACACCAGGTCTTAAAGGGGGACCTTTTATGCCCATTTTCACTGTCAATAATTTCAGCAGTGTGTATTAGAGTTCATTTCCAATGACCAAGTGTTTCCAAATACATTATTTTTTCGCATTGTGTACAGTTGTAATACACTCGTATGCTGCAGGGAGATCAAAAAGGTAGTTCTGTGGCTAACAGTTAGCCTGACATAAAATGTACTGTTCATCGTAGCCTTTAAGAAACTCAGTGACTAAGCGATTTCCTTTGACTTTATGGTTTTGAAATGTTTAGAAATACTGGCAAAATACCCTGGCTGACTTGGATCACATGTTAATGGCTTTCAGAAAATACACTCTGGTAGTTTCGCCATTGTAAAGACTGGATAAATACCAGTGTAACATTACCTTCTTTTCAGCTGTCACAATGTATCACCATGTGTCACTGTAACTGTAACATTGTAATGAATTTGCCAATGATCTGTGATAATTCCAACAAATTTTCAAATAAAGGTCTGACTGTACATACCAACACTCCTTCCTAAATTTCAATTTTTCATGTACAGTTATGCACTCCACAGAGCAATTATGTCATGGTTGTCAGTATGAAGCAGCAGTTCTTGTATCTTTCTTTTATTAGGTGCTCAGACGAATGAACCCAGTGCCTGTACTTGTGCCAGTCCTAGAGGCTGTGTGTCGAAACCCATACAGCCTTCAACATGCCACTCAGGCTATTTCGGTGGTAATGTTGTTTGTCTCAGTGATGTCACAGGGGTGTTTGTTCGAGTGGCAAGCAGAAGAGTTGTTGGCACCAGACTATTCTCGCACTGCACTCCCGAAAGGGGCCTGTGCATATTTGCCATCATTTTCCCTGGCTCTCATCTCTGTGAAGCCTCCAGCTCATCGTGAACAATACTCCCCCCTTTCCATCTTATCCAACCACACACACACCACCCCCGCCGCCCCTATCTTAAATCCCACAATGCATTGCCAGAAGCTGCTCGGCTTGGGCATCTGGGGATCGCATGCAAAATATGCCTCTAAAGATGCCCCCCTGTGATGTTCCACTTTAGAGATGTTATTTTGATCCCCTGACCCCCCCCACCCCCCAACCAACCTCCCCCACTCTCGCCTCCCTATTCCATTTAAATGGCTTGGGCTCCTGCTGTTTGCCGGTGGAGAGGTGGTGTTATTTCAGAGCGCCTTTTTCTTTCCCCCGCTTCCTGGGCGTGCCTGCTTCGCTTCTCTCTCCTGCAGGTTAGCTGCAGCCAGCTGAGGAGAGGCTGGATTCCGTGTAGCCTGTGGAGTTACGGGTAGCATCTGGGCTAAGCAGTGAGCCAGGTAGGGGGACAGGGAGGCAGGGAGGGAGGGTAGGGTAGGAGGTAGGGCTGCACAATATTGGAAAAATGTGCAATATGCGGTAACATTGCTGAATACTGCGATGACAATATGTTTTGCGATAAATAAATGTTTACATTTTTAAATATAGTTTAAACATTTAAATATAGTCTTAACATCTTTCAGCTTAATCTTCACTCCTAGGCTGTAGCCAGTGCACAGCCTGTGGGGGTGGATTTCAAAGGCAGTAGGACTCCATTTGATTTCCCAAATATTTTCATATGTGGAGCGTGAAACATCTTACAGTAATGTCCTATTTATGGCAGTTAAGCCATGTTTTGCAATATGTATATCACAATATTGTATATTGCGATATCATGACATTTTCGATATATTGTTCAGCCCTAGTAGGAGGGAGAGAGGGAAGTAGAGAGGTAGAGGAAAGGAGAGGGGAGGGAGATTTTTTGACACACGGCAAATTGAGTGGCTGGCTTAAGCACGTGTAATGGGGTTAAGTGCGATCTTTAGTCCTTAATAAAGATGTGCAGACAGTCAGATCAATTACTGGGGCGTGTGTATGGGTGGGGAATGGATTTGTGGATTGAGTGGGCCCTTTCAGCTTTGAGGAGGACTTTCCACACTGCTGTATTGTCACTGACATGTTTTTGCACAGAGGATCTGCTGAGCATTAATAGTTTAATTACATTCTTGAATATAAAGGCAGATATATCTCTCTTTCTTTCTTTGTGTATGTGTTTGTGTGCACAGGGTGTGATGTGTATCAGAGTAAGCTATGCAATAGCGCCACACATCTACACTGAATGTTTCTCAACGTCACCAAACACAACATTAAACATTGCAACATTTTAATGTGGGAACTTGGCTGAGCCAGAGCGGTAGACAAAACAGGACCGAGTTCAATATGAAATGCATTCAGAGCAGCATATCGTCCTATTTTCACAGGGCCTGCACACGAAACAACTAGATAAACACCTGAGAATGATAGCACAAGAAATTATAATGTTGCAATAGCGGTTAGTGCTCATGTACAGGGGTAGCGTCCTTCCCTGTGCACAAATTTGCAGAGACAGATAAAAGAGGGCCGGAATCCAGATAATGCCCTGACTTGAAAATGGAAAGCATCGCCACAAATTCATCACCAAAGCAGACGGTCTAGTTGTCTGTCTAGTGTTCCTGAGTGTTGACAGCACGTTGTGATATTTAGCAAAATGTTTTTGAGCATTACATTGAAGTTCAGCTAAAACTTGAGTAGGCCTACCTACTTCTGTTATTTTTTTTTGGCGTATAGCATCACAACAACACTGCACAATGGTGAAACTATTGTATTGATTGGTTGCAAATGCTAAAAGTAAAACGTTGCTGGGAAAACAATAGCCTGAGCAACATGGAAGGCCTAGTTAGGCAAGTTAAAAATACAATGGTCATTTCCATGAATAAAAACAACATCCCCACTTCCTTTTTTTTTTTTTTGAGAAATCGATACAGTATATATCTTATCTGACACACACATTCCCTTTCTCTCTTTCTCTTTCTCTCTCTTTCTCTGTCAGTAGTAGTAAAAAAAGAATCAAGCTGGCTTATCCGATATAAAGTCTACTATGTTTCAATGTACGGTACAGGGATATATGACCAAGTAAGTGAGTGCTACATGCTCAGCGCTCAGTGATGGCTGTTCACTGGCTTTGGGAGTTTTGTGTGCTGTGTGTGTGTGTGTGTGTGTGTGTGTGTGTGTGTGTGTGTGTGTGTGTGTGTGTGTGTGTGTGTGTGTGTGTGTGTGTGTGTGTGTGTGTGTCTAGGAACAGGCTCGTGTTTGTGTATGTGTGTGTGTGTAGGAACAGGCTCATGTTGTTGTGCGTGTAGGCTTTGGCAGCGGCGTCCGTCTTTCTTGTCTTCCTATTAGGACAGCATCCAGCATCCTCCCCTGTGTGTGTAGCTTTGTTCTACGAATGGCACAGCATTTTTATAGGCAGGAGAAAGCACACAAGCAACAACAAGCCCACTCCACCTCTCTCCCAGCTGACCTCTCACCTCTCCCCCAGTCCCTGAGGCCACGCATATCAAAACGACTCCATTCCAGCCACGGGCTACGCTTTCTGGCGTCACCATCAGAAGCCTCCGGAATGAGAAAGAGACTGCCGTAACGCTGCACACAAAGCCAGAGTAAATAGGACCTCGGATGGGCAGAATCAGAGACACGACTCACAGCCATAGTGAGCGCTGGGAGACACTGTTGTGTGACGAGAGATGCAGGCTGGAACCAAAGATGTTGGCAGCTCGTAATGTGTTGAGTGTGTGTTGAGAGCGCGTGTCTGATTCATGCCTGGCTAATGTGTTGTTCAGGAAATGACAGGAGTGGTAAATAAAAGAAAAGGTTGTGGGCCACTAATAATGTTCGCATGTAATGCTGAAGTAATGTCTTGATATTTAAAATAGTATCTAAATATAGACATGTGATTTCTAAATGCATAAGCGTAATGTAAGTGGTGTTGTCATTCTTTCCACAGAGGGAAGTTAATCACAGTGTCACAGAAGGAAAAGCATTATTTCAGTGTGGTGCATTTACTGTATGTCTTTGGAAAGTATTTTCTTTAGCTTTTCAGGTAATGTTTTTGTTCAGCCCCTTGATCTTCCCAGATCTACTGAAAGCCCATAGCTTTGGTCAATGAAAAGAGAAATCCTTCACCTAATTCCCCTGGTAACACTTTATATAACAAATACTCATAACTACACTCATAAGACATTACAATCCTTTGTTATAGGCATTTACAACTGAAGGTGACACAGTGTATTACAAAGATTCTTTGTCCTCATGAGACCAGCAGTGTTGAGGTCTGTATTATAAGGCTTTATAGCAGAATCCATGAATATACCAAATGCTACTTATGTGTACTTGTGTCAGAATTCATTGTCTTAGTCACATTTTCTGCAATGGTTATTTTTATTTCTATGAAATTTTATGAGTAATTATGAGTTAATCTCACTTTACCTAGCCTATGCAATGGGCACTTGTATCTCTTAATTAGTGCTTATGAGCAGTAAAATAACCATTGCAGAAAATATAACTGAGACGTGGAGTTCTGACACAAGTACACATAAGCAGCAATTGGAATATTCATGGATTCTGCTATAATACTGACCTCAACACTGCTGGTCTCATGAGGACAAAGAAGCTTTGTAATACACTGTGTCATTTTTAGTTGTAAATGCCTATAACAAAGTATTATAATGCCTTATGAGTGTAGTTATGAGTATGTATACATAATTATGTCAACTTATGTCAATGATTATAAAGCCTTATTAATGCATTATAATGTTTTATGAATGTGTTTATAGCGTCTTATGAACAGCGAGTTCACAGAAAGTGTTACCATTCCCCTCTGTGTTCGGTCATCAAAACCCACTTGCCTGGCCAAACCTGAAAGTCTGGAGTCTGATGTAAAGATTAACATTTCTTACTGCCGTGTTCCTGCAGAGATATTTTTTCAAACAAGACTTATAAAGCCATTCTGAATGTGCTGGAATCCATATAGCATATAAGCATAAAGCCACGTTCAAGGATTTCTCCTGTAAGTTGCATTATCGTCAGGTCTTACCTCCTAATGTATGAAAAAGAAGGCACAGATGTCTCTGTAAGAATAACTAGCACTGGTACAGCATCTCAGTTAGACTATTCAACTTGACTCCATCATGTGAACCATTACTTGCACACACAGCCTACCTCCATTTTAGTCACATAAATCTTGAAAATCACTGTCAGTGACATTGTAGCTCTATTAGGACCACAGTCATATTGATTACCTTGTTCAGTTAGCATGAATTATTCTCATTTTATCTTTTTTTTTTTTTTCAAATATACTATGCTCCTAGCTCGTGCAGCATTAGTGAACTCATATGTCAGGTAAAGTGTTAAAAATTTCATCTGGTGGCTTAGCTTGAATATGTGAATAATATAACTTATTACAGGGCACCAGCAGGGCACTCATCATTTCACCTGACTGGGCATAATTCATGTCTCCTTAGCAAAGCCTTGATGTATATCTCAAGACCTTTCTGCGTAACTTAAACTAATATCGACACTTCTTAACCTCAGAGTACATCAATGTGTAATATGTTCTTATCATCTTCTGCCATTCTCTCAGTGCTAGGAGCCATCGTAAGGCTTTCATGCAATATGAGCCAGAAGCCAAGCCATGGGACTACACTGGAGACCTGTCCCACCGCTTTGGGACTTCATGGGTGCGCTCATGTGTGTTGTAAGATGATCATATTGACTGCAAGCCTACACGAGCATTAATCCCTCCAGGTCACTGAGATCAATGGCCCTCCGCTTGGTGCCAGTGAATGGCTGCTTAATGGAGCTGTGTTAACTCTGCATCCTTTAAGACATGGACCTGTGACTTCACCACCCATCAACCCCCCTGCCTCCCCGCAAATACCCCTCCATCATTCTCCCCCCTGCTTCCCTCTGCAGTTGTTTTTGTGTTGTTTCTATTTATTTTTTCCCCTCCATCTCCTTTACTAGTCTGTGTTTCTTTCTTCTGTCACCCCCATGTAGGCCCTGGCTGTGGTTGTGGTGCGGTCATGCCCTCATACACACACACACACACACACACACACACACACACACACACACACACACACACACACACACAAACACACACACACACAAACACACACACACAAACAATGCACATGTGTGCTTGCGCCTGTGTATGAGAAATAATGTTCACACACATGCCCACACGCATACACACACACACGCACACACAACCAAACACGCATTCAGTCATGTCGTAGTTATGATAAAACGGTTAGCTAGGTAGAAAAGCCTTTGCTTTGCTTTGATAATCTCTTAACATTTGTCAGATGTCTCTCTGCATTTAACGTTACGGTGAACAGATTGGGTGAGAAAAACTTGAACAATGTTTGAATTTTTCATTTTATTAATTTCCTGCACTTTTGTATTATTGATGTTGAATTACAATAGGCAAAATTGCAGCAGGAAGAGAAAAAAGCTGTGTGGTTATTTCAAGCGTCAGGTTTGAGCAGGAGGCATTGAAAATATATGTCAAGAAATGGCTGGAACATTTTGGAAATTGCCCTATTTTAGCTAACAGTGTGAAATTGTCTCCATCTAGGAGGAGGAGATCATCCTGTGCAGTAAACCTTCAGCACCCACATTCAGCTATATTGTGAAAAAAACGAGTTTGCCACATCAAAGTGAGATTCTAAGTATCTCGTTAGCTGGTGGGGTCACTGGTTGGTGTTTTTGGGTTTGACACCCACCTGGGGAGCCCTTATCCAAAAGTCCTCAGGTCAGGTTAAAGTATGCCAGAGAAAAGTATGAAGATTTCTCTCTCTCTTTCGTTGTACTTTCAGCACAATTGCCCCCAAGCAGGCAGGAGATGGCTGGTGGAAGATGGCCAAAAAAGTTGACAAGGACAAAAGCTAATGAAGCATAAGGCTAACAACAAGACAAAAAAAAAAAAAAAAGGTTTAATCCTCTGCACTCTGGCTACTGAGCACTAACTGCGACAGACCAACGCTCTACGTCTTAAGTGCCCTCCTCAATTAACTCCTCCTGAAGGTGAAATGGTTTCACTCTGATTGCTCAGAGCAACAACAGACAAATAGTGTTTACACAGAAGTGCCCGAGGGCTCGCTGCCTGTGCTTATAACACAACTTCAGAGGTTTATAAAGTAAGTGCACATGCTCTGTTTGATGAAATAACCTTGGGGAAGTTTCTAAAAAGGATAAAAAAAGCATGTTTGCTCCTTCACAATGTGAGTTGTGAAAGACTGTGCATTCCCCTTTGTTGTTGGCAGCAAATAACAGCATTCAGCTTCTCAAGGAGCTCTGTTGTGTGGCTCTTCGAGTAAACCAAAATGGGTGACAGATGTAGGGCTCTTATAAACCCTACGCACAAGACACAAGGAGGTAAAAGTTAAAAGTGGGGCTTTTTTGTGGTACCCTGGTTGTTCAATTTAGCTGGTACTTCCCCACTGTGAAAAGCAGAATTTGATTACCCGCCCTTACTCACTCCTCATCCTTAGTCCTCAAAGGTCAAACCCACCCCCACCAGGTCTGTGCAAAATTCTTGAATTTCAACTAAATTTTGAAGCAAGGTGGCAAACAGGATACAGAATTACAATTTGAATTTTGCACTGCTCTGACCAACCCCAACCCCCATCCTCCACATAGACACTCTCAGTGCACACCACCTCCCATCGACCCGCTCTCACACACACATACGTACACACACACATACACACACACACACACACACACGCACACACACACACCGACACACACACATCCACACACACACACATGGACACACACACACACACACACACACACACACACACACACACACACACACACACACACACACACACACACACACACACACCACCCATCTCCAGAGCAGCCAGATGCCACGCAGCCATGACAAGTCAGACAGCTCCCGCATGCGGCACCCTGAGCGCAGAGAGGGAACGTGAGGGAAATGGAGAAAGCGGGAGGGCAGAGAGGCAGAGAGAGATGGAGAGAGGGAGAGAGGGAGAGACGGAGAGAGGGATGGGGAGGAATGGCAATGGGAAGAGTGGAGCAAAGAGAAGGAGATTGGATAAGTAGTAAATTGAGTGGAGAGAAGAGATGCTGTCAGAGAGTATGCATGAGGAGGACACAGAGAGAGAGAAAGAGGGAGAGAGAGAGTAAAAGAGAGAGAGAGAGAGAGAGAGCGATAGTAGAAGAAATGAGAGAGGGTAACAGAGAGCGACAGAATATGTGAAGGCGGGGGGAGAGACTGGGGAGGAGAGGGACAGAGAGAAAGAAAACACACCCTTGATGACATGCAGTTCAGTTCCTCTGCCAGGCCTGCAGGGGTGGGGTGAGGGGGGGGGGGGGGTATCATATTTCTGCTGCTGTTACTCTGTCATCTGTTTGTGTGCTTTGATATGCATGGGGAAATGTGATTGTGTCTCCCCCTTTCATATACTTGCGTGTGTGTATGTTTGTGTGTACATGTGTGTGTGTGTGTGAGTGTATGTGTGTGCGTGTGTTCATGTGTGTGCCTGTGTGTATTTTGTGGATGTGCATGTATACTGTTTATGGCGGTGCTGGTGTTTGTGTTTGTGTTGTGTGTGTGTGTGTGTGTGTGTGTGTGTGTGTGTGTGTGTGTGTGTGAGTGTGTGTGTATGCGTGCATGCATTTTGTGTGCGTGCATTTTGTGTGCGTGCATTTTGTGTGCGCGCATTTTGTGTGTGTGCATTTTGTGTGTATGCCTGTGTGTGTATGTGTGCATGTGTACTGTACATGTGTGTGTGTGTGTGTGTGTGTGTGTGTGTGTGTGTGTGTGTGTGTGTGTGTTTGTGAAAAGAGCTCCAGCAGCAGGCACAGACAGCAGTGTTGTGACCAGGATGCGGTGAACCCTGGCAGGAAGGATGGTCGTGCGGGAGCCCCCGGGGAGAAGCTTTCAAGCGGAGGGCTGCGACGGTGAGCAGATGTGGGTGTGAGGGTCAGGCGACCCCCACGGGTGGGGAGCAGAGAGCCGAAGGGGACTTTGTGTTGTGGTGTCAAGGGGCTCTCACAGAGCTGACCCCCAGCCTCAGAACCACTGCTCCTCTCATGCACATATGGACTCCACCACACCGCCTCTGCTCCTAGACTCATCATCAATTACCTCTCTCTCTGTCTCTCTCTTTCTTTCTCTTTCTCTCAGTTTAAGTGAGCTTTATTGGCACGACAAATAGTTCGTTGCATTGCAAAAGCATAACGTTCAAACAATACAGTATGATGAACATTCATGTGTATGAAGTGTGTGTGTGTGAATGACGATGTGTTACACCCAAAATACATGCAAGCGAAATGTACCGCTTTCTCTCCGTTTGCTCCGCTTTGAGTGGGCGTGTACCGAACATCAGTTGAAGAGATATGAAGTTTAAAAGGGTAAAGAATTCTGACTGGTAATGATTTTTTTTGCTTCTGGCATGTCAATATAATGTTAACCAACGGCACAGTTAAAAATTTTATGTACGTCTAATTTAAAATGTTTATCTCTCTACTTGCCGCCTTCCATCTGAAAAGTAATTTGAAACGATGTCATTGGTTAGTGCTCGGCAAACACCGCTCCTCATTTGCATAAAGTTCAGCAGAGCTCAACTTTTCCGCCCGCCTCGCTGATCTACGTCACCACCTGCCGCCTCCCAACTGAAAAGAATGGAACGTTCCGCTTCGCCCGCTTGCATGTATTTTGAGCGTTAGTGTGTGGCTGTGGTGTGTTCTGAAATGGTGTGGATTGGTGTACATAATGTGTTTGTGTTGGTGGTTTCAATCCACTGTCCTTTACTTCATGGCATTCAGTGACATATCTGGCAGCAATATCTCTCTATCTCTCTGTCTCTCTCTCTCGCTCTTCCTTTTTTTCCTTTCATCGTGTCATTCGATAGTCTGTGAAATTGGAGGTGGAAAGTGGAAAAGTCTAATTTCAGAGAGGAAAGCCCTGCCATCTATTTCCTCCATATTGTCACTAACCTAGTGGATTTTCATTAGCACAACTCTTTAGCCAGGTAGATCAGCCAATAAGTAAAGTCACTTATAATAATAATAATACATCTTATTTGTTACACGGCGCCTTTCAAAGCACTGAAGGTCACCTTACAGAAAATAAAATTAAAAAAATAAATAAATAAAGGAATCAACCTTAAAAAACAATATCAGGAGCATAAAAACAGTGAATCAAGATGGCTTAGAGCTCATATGCTAATTTAAAAAGGTGCGTTTTCAGTGCACTTTTAAATTGCGACACAGAGTCCTGTGTGCGGATGAATGAGGGAAGCGAGTTCCATAATTTCGGAGCAGCATATGAGAAGGCACTTGCACCCATTGTGTTGGGTAGGATGTCTGGCTGGACCAGTAATCCTGCATTAGATGACCGCAGTGAACGTGAGGGTGAATAGATCTGCAACAGGTCCTTAACATATGATGGAGCAAGATTGTGGATGGCTTTAAATGTAATTAATAGGATTTTAAAGGTAGTCCTCTGGGGTATCGGAAGCCAATGTAGCTGGAGCAGCAGGGGTGTAACATGGTCATATGACTTTGAGCAGGTTATAATGCATGCCGCAGAGTTCTGGACAAGTTGAAGAAGGGGAGTAAGTTTCTTAGTTTCTTTTTACTGTAATTGCCCAGGCAGATCCAGTACACAATAGGACTTTTACTTTCCAGAGCTGGAGGCACACAGGGGGATGTTTGTGCGTGTGTGTGTGTGTGTGTGTGTGTGTGTGCGCGCGCGCGCGTCTGTGTGTGTGCGCGCGTGTGTGTACATGTGTGTGTGTGTGTGTGTGCGCGTGTCTGTGTGTGTGTGCGCGTGTGTGTACATGTGTGTGTGTGTGTACGTGTGTGTGTGTTTGCGTGTCTTTATAAGTGCCTATGTGTGTGTGTGTGTGTCTGTGTGTGTGTCTATATAAGTGTCTACTCAATGCTTTTAGACAGAGGGTAACAGGTGCAATCACAGACAGCTTTTAGAACAGCATAGCTGCTATTGGCAGAACAATGGTAAAGAAAGCTGAATGTTGAAAGAACTGTACATGGCTTTCACTGCACCACAAAACAAATCAACCAGGCTTCCACTAGCTAATGGGAAGAGTGCTTTTAATGTCATGTCAGCACCGGTACAACAAATGTCAAGGACTGTACACCTGTGGAAATGATAAAAGAAATAACACTACAAGTTATTCTTGACTTAAATTCTTGCATTCCATGACTGCTTGTCAAAAAAACCTACATCCAATAACATTTCAGGACATTTCTATCGCAGCTGCTGTGAAAACTGAAAATTGCAGCAGAAGGTATGAAAGCCTTTTTGTTACCATTTTCAGGCTCAAGCTTTTGTGTGTTTGTTGTTCTCCCCAACCTTCCCAACCCCCCACGTATCATTTCACTGGTTACGCCACTCAACTGTCGTTGTATTTATTTTGTTTGCATATTTAAATATTTGCTGATGAACTGGTGTGAGGAGAATCTGTGTAGAAGTTAGCATGACTAAGCCATTGTGATGAATCTGGCATGAGGGATGTGGCGGATGGCCGGGTGTGAGTGTGTGTGTCTGTGGAGAGGGGGTGAGGTGGTCTTTGGTAGTGCACTCATCAGTCTCAGAAAAACACATGGATTTAATGAGGATTGCTGGGGCATAATCATCCTGCCTGTCTCCCATCTGTGGCTCACAGTAGGTATCTTGCTAAGTGTGTTGTGATTGAATGGCCCTTTTGAAGTGCTTCAGAGTTGTAGATAACTCCTTTTCAGCCTTTCATTTTTCGTTTTTTCGGTCATTATGTACAAAAAGAGACCTTTTCAGAGATTTTGAATGATTTCTCAAAATTTGCACCCCACAATAAGAATCTTGGCAGAGCATTATAGCTATCTAATTTTCCCATCGGGAAATGTCACCTTAGTTCATCTGTAATTCTGCAAGAGCATAACTATAATTACCTAACGGTGACTCTAAAAGCAATGCTTTATCAATACAATGGACAAAAAAGAAGGAGGCAGACATGGTGGGATATTCAATATTCAGAATTATCTGGGGTGCTTTGAATGAAATATGGCATTTATCTTTTCTCACTTTCAGAACTTTAAAGTTACTCTATTGTTGAGACACATTGGTATGTGTTTCGCAAGTACTACCATTGCAAAGTAATACTGTCTATACGTGTAGGCTGAAAATGAATGCAATCATCACTAAAATGACAACAATGTTGTCATATGATGAGAGTGATTGTGTTCCCCATATATTTGGATTTGGAAGCTGAAATGATGTCACTCCCATCTTGATCCTGCTTCGACAAATGAAATACATATAGGCAGTCATTTTTGATTTTTGAAGCTGAGGTCAATGGAGCTTTGGGTTTTAGACTTCCGAGCTCAAATGGAACAAACCTCAGGGGCAGGTGGGGGGATAGCGTGCTATTTCCTAATTACTCATTTAAGGTCTGTAACATAGAGGCAACCCTACACTACAGACATGCTGTTTCCTGTCTGCTGAGATTGTGATTGTGTCTGTTTTAAATAGCAAATACTAGCCATCAAGAATAAATCAGGAGACCAAGGATGATTTATGTGGTTGCAGTGGTGCAACTTGAAAGCTTCACGTTCCTGCACATCAGAGGAATCCAATCTGTGCAGCACATTGAGTCCCCCTCTGGAAGCAGCTAAGAGGACCATGTCAAAATGTATTCTATTTCTATTTGTGCGATCTGAGCACTGATGATAGCACCATAATTAATAAATCTCACCCACCGAATCCCCATCCAGGCAGAACGTCACCGCCCCTTTCCGAAAATGTCCTCCACGAACAGAGAGCGGAACTAATGACTTTGGAGTGGGTGCTAATTGCCTGCCCTGACTGTGTCTCATTTGCCCTGTGCGCCCTGAGTCTCTCTCTTCCTCGCTGCACGGCGACGAAACGACGTGTTCGCCAAAGCCCCGTGGGATGCCGTGGAGGTTGCAGGTATAGGCCTGAAGCAGCAGGCGGAAGCTGTGTGAAGGCTGGGACTCTTTGCGGCTCAAACTCAAGGCCACAGTCTGTGTGTGACTTGAAAGGAAGGCTGTTCTATGTGCTGCTGAATATGCCATAAAGCAGGAGAGATGTGTCTTTGAGGTCAAACAAGGCACCTCTTGCATCATCCTACTACCCTACTGTGCTGTGGAATTTAAATTGCAGCAATATTCGCCATGTTAAAGAGAGAAGCTTGGATTTGGCTTCATAATTACACTCGTGTTTCTGCTGGAGTGCCACGTGTAACACTTTCACAGTGAGGCCCACAGCTGCGCTTAGTAAAAAAAAAAAAAAAACAGCTATTTTGCTGTCAGGGTAGTAGCAAACAATGTGTTGGCATGCGCCTGACTCACAGTCAAATTGTGTTGAAGAACTGCTAAAGTTGCTGTGTGAGCCGTTGTAATGTGCTGTTGTTGGAAACGCACTGAACTTTTGACTGGGTTTGGCTGACAACAGAAGCTATGCTGAAGCAGCAGGGTGCTGTCATGCTGTAGCACTGGGGCTTTGCTGCTGAAGCTAGACATGAACTTTGCTATGGGGCCATTTCTACTTCTCTGCAAACTTCACGCTAAAGTTATAATGGAAACGTGAACAATGGTTGGCAATGGCCAGAGTAACATTTGGGTCCTTGGATCTCCCAATTTCATGCTGCTTACTTTTTTCTACCACAGCTGGCTTTATTTTCTGGTCAATAGTTTCCTGTCAGTAATCGTCACGGGCCAGTTGTGCCAAATATGCAATTATTCTCCATAGTAATTAGAGGAATGGTCTGGAGTCGATGCCTTTAATCGATCACAGAACTATTGATCCTGTTCACCTGGCATTTAATTCCTGCTGGAATCATATGTATTGCAAACACACACACACACACACACACACACACACACACACATACACACACACACACACACACACACACACACACACAGGAAAGAAAAGGTAAAGAGAAAAAAAGTATAGTTGCAGAAATGAGGGGGTCAGCTACTCATTACAATTCAGGGGGCATCACCCAACCCGAAGTTTACTGTAACCTTAATTAGGCTGACATTTTATCAGGCCAAATGTTGTGGTCTTGGTCATAGTGCATTATGTTTTTTCCTCTTTTTTTCCGAGGGTACTGCCTTGTAATTGTGGCACATCAGGAACAGCCCACTCAGCAGTTTTTGCTTCTTTATGGATTTAATGACCTCTACGTCGGTGGCATTTAAAGAGTTCAGTGACTTATCAGGGTAGGCACATAATGGCGTGCGTGCATGTGCATGTGTGTGTGGTTGTGTGTGTGTGGTTGTGTGTATGTGTGTGTGTGTGTGTGCGCTTATGTGTTGCCGTTACTTCTTGAGAAGCCAGGGGGTTTAAATGATGAGACATTTTTTGGACTTTACCCCCCCCCCCCCCCTCTTTTCCACTTTGGCCATGACTGCTTACATGATGAACACACTCAGGGTTCAACATGACACGCCAATTTTATGAACTTTAATGAGCTCGCTTAAAAAGACCTTTAAACAATATGGCTTTATCACATTGACATCTTGCCAAAAAGTCTGTATGTGTGTGAGTATGTGAGTGTGTGCATGTGTGTGTATTTCTGTGTTAATGTGTGCGTGTATGTGTGTGCCTGTGCGTGTGTGTGGGTGTGGGTGTGTGCCTGTGCGTGTGTGTGTGTGTATGTGTGTGTGACTCAGCCATTTTTCCCGGTCATGCCTTGTAACCAGATTTCATGGCTGTAATGAGGTCATTACAATCTAGTGCTTCCGGGAGAGATGAACTCTGCATCACTCTCCTCTCTCAAGGGTTCTAGGCCTCACTCACACACACACACACACACACACACACACACACACACACTCGCACACATGCAGCTCTGCAACCATGGGGAT
>CM050205.1:20882500-21080000 GCA_027475355.1 Coilia nasus
ACTAGTAGAAATAATAGCCGAAACATCAAACTGTTAACACCAGCAGCATTTCGAATTCAGCCTGGACACACATTCATTTTCGGCACAAAAAAATGGTCTTTCAACATGCTAATGCGTGCATGTGTCTTATTTACACCCTCCGCTGATCAGGAGCACAGTGAAGATGAGGATGAGGGAGGGGGGAGGGAGGGAGAGAACAGTGGAGGAGAGGAGAGGAGAGGAGAGGAGAGGAGAGGAGAGGAAGAGAAGGCTGGAATGGTGATAATTCTCTTTTGGCCTAGAGTTAGATTAACAGCACAGTGGAGATGAGAACAGAGGATGAGGGAGGGAGAGAGGGAATAGGAGAGAGAAGAAGATGAGAGGAGTAGAGAGGAGTGGAGGACAGGATAGGAGAGTCAGAAGTCAGATGAGGATAGAATGAGAGAAACAGAGGAAATAGAAGAGTGGGAAAGGAGAGGAGAGCAAAAGAAGAAGGAGGTGATAGTTCTTTTTTGGCCTGGAGCTATTAGAAGTGCAGTGAGAATGGGAGGATAGGGAGGAAGGGAACAGAAGAGTAGGAGGAGGAGAGAGGAGGAGAGAGGAGAGGAAAAGAAGACAGACGGGGGTATTAGTTCTCTTTTGGCCTAGGGTTAGATCAGGAGTGCAGTGGAGATGAGAACAGAAGGAGAGCGAGGAAGAGAGAGAATAGAAGAGAGAAGAGGAGAGAAGAGTGGAGGACTGGAGAGGAGATGGAGGCGGATGATGATAGGAGGAGAGGGAGGGAGGGAATAGAAGACTAGAAGAGGAGGGAAGGAGAGGAGAGCAAAAGAAGACAGGAGGGGGTGAACATACTATTTTGGCCTAGGGTTACATTAAGAGCACAGGGGAGATGAGGATGGAAGGGCAGGGATTAGAGATGCTATAGAAGAGAGAAGAGTAGCTAAAAGAGGAGAGAAGCTTTGGCCACTCTCCACGGTCATATGTTTATTTCCTGGTAGATGGCTACTTTATGTGTGTTTTAAAACCACTGAGCCAGCACTCCACCAATCACAGCGGATTGGAAACCAAAAAAAAAAAAGTGGTTGAGGCAAGCCAGAGCCTTGGGAGAGTTGCCTGGCGTACGGGAGCCAAATACGAAATTGAGTGGAGATACTACTGCGCTGGTAGTCTGGCTAGCACAGAAGAGGCGGGAAGAGTTGAAGAGAGGAAGACAGGAGGGAGAAAAGACGACAGGAAGGAAGGGAGTAGAGAGGGAGTAGAGAGATGAGTAGAAGAGATGGGAGAAGAGTAGAAGTGAGGAGTGGAAGAGAGGAGGATAGGAGGAAAAAAGACCACAGGAATATAGAGGAGGGAGGGAGAGAGGGAATAGCGAGTAGAAGAGGAGAGGAGAGGAGAGTAGAAGTGAAGAGTTGAAGAGAGGAGGGCAGGGGGATTAAAAAAAAAACAGAAAAATAAGATGACAGGAGAGGTGACAATTCTCTGCTGGCCTTTTCCCGCCGCTCTGGCTGGGTGCACACAGGTTTTTCTTTGGTGAGTCATCCAGGCGACGCGAAACCACTCGCCGACTCCTCCTCCACACTTTAATGGGCAGCATGAGTCCGATTACCAAATCAGGCCCCTGGTTGGAGAGGTGATCTCTGCGCCGACTGCAGTGGCGGCAGGAGCGGTTCCACATCATTTGAGGTGTCAGTATTTGCCACATCAACCCCAGAAGCACTATCCACCTGCAGACACACAGAGGGAGGTTTGTGTGTGTACGTGTGTACGTGTGTGTTTGTGTGTGTGTGTGTGTGTGTGTGTGTACATGTGTGTCTGTGTGTGTGTGTTCGGGTGTGTGTGTGATTTTGTGTGTGTTTGCGTGTGCATCGTGTGTGTGTGTGTGTATCGTGTGTGTGTGTGTTTTTGTGTGTGAGTGTGTGTGTGTGTGCGCATGTATCTGTGTGTTTGTGTGTATGTGTGTGTGTGTGTGTCTGTGTGTTTGTGTGTGTGTGGGTAGGGCTACTGGAGTCTGTTGGGTAATGGCTATGTTGAGCTTCTTTCACACCTCACTTCCCCTGGAAGTGTTTGCCACATGGCTGGTTGGTCACACTGCAACATGGACACACATGCATGCGCGCGCACACACACACACACACACACACACACACACACATACACACCACACACACATACACACCACACACACACGCACCACACACACACACATACACACACACACACACACACACACACACACACACACACACACACACACACACACACACATATACACACAAATTTAGTACACAAGCCCACAGTCACACTTGTAAACACTCACCTAGTCACCCATCCACACACACACACACACACACACACACACACACACGCACACTGATTTATACACAAATACACAAGCCCACAGTCACACTTGTGAACACTAACCCATCCACCCCCACCCCCACGCACACAAACACACACACAGACACACACACACACACACACACACGCACACACACACACAAACACACACACACACACACACACACACACACACACATACCCAAAACACAAACACACACACACACACACACGCACACACACTCTCAAAGAAACATGACACAAGTTTAGAACAGACCACACTTTCCCCATCTCTCTTCTATATGTATTTTTCTTCTCTTTGTGTTTTTCTGTCCCTACTTTATACTCCTCTCCCCCTGTTCCCCACTTCTCTCCTTTCTTATCTCATTCCCAGTCTCCAGTTTCCAGTCTCCCGCTTCTCTGCTCTTCCTGTGTTACTCTGCTCACGGCTGGCTCCATAGCAATGCCAATCTCTTAATTGAGCAGATTGTTAGCCAGTGTTCCCCCTGGGGCAACATGTCATCTACAGCAGGGCCGCCAATTGGGCAGGAGGAGGAAGCGGGAAAAACAGGGGGACGACATACGGAATGTTCTAGCGTCTCTCCCCAGGGTCTTCATTTTTTAGTGCCTTTCTGATGCACAGTCATGTTCAATTTATGCTCACAACTTGTGTGTGTTTGTGTGTGTGTGTACGTGTGTGAACGTATGTACAGTATGTATGTATGTATGTATGTATGAATGTATGTATGTGTGTGTGTGTGTGTGTGCGTGTGTGTGTAATTGTGTGTGTGTGTGTGTGTGTGTGTGTGTGTGTTTATGCAGTATGTACTATAGGGGTGTATGTTTGTATGTTTGTGTGTATAAGGCTGACTGGTGAGGCACTGGGTTTTCTCTAGGTGTCTCTGGAAGGTTCTGGAAATGATGTGCTGTCAATGTCAATCCCCATCATCCTCCTGCCAGTGCCTCTTGTCTCTTGTCTCCTGCCACTGCAGCATAAGACAAAGTGGGCCGACTCAGAACAAAATAGGGTTTACGCTGGAGCCAGGAACCGGTAGGAGGGAATTGCCGAGGGCTGAGTCCTCTCCACTGAACACTAATTCTGCCAGAAAAGAAGTAGAAAAAGAGAAAAAGAGAGACAGAGAGAGAGAGAGAGAGAGAGAGAGAGAGAGAGAGAGAGAGAGAGAGAGAGAGAGAGAGACAGAGAGAGAGAGACTGGAAGAGCAAAAAAAAGAAAGATAACATTAAATTTATTTTAGCCTCTTAAGGTGTCACCTTACATCAGTCAGCTCTTTAGCATACTGCTGAACGAAACATAGAGGGCATCATAAAGAATTGAAGGAGGAAGTGAGCCTTTGCGTTCTCGGGAAAGTGTGTGCTGTGCTTTTTTATCTTTCCTCTCCTTTTTCAGACCATCTCTCCCTTTTTGTCTTCTTCCTCCACAGCAGCCTGTCAGTTTTTAGCAACTTGTCCTCCATCTCTGTCTAATTCACTCTTTCCCTTTACTGCTCATCCTTCTTTGCAGGTAGGTTTTTATTTTTAGAGCAAGTGTTCAGCTACAGGACAGAGTTTATCTGTGAGTGTGTGTGTGTGTGTGTGTGTGTGTGTGTGTGTGTGTGTGTGTGTGTGTGTGTGTGTGTGTGTGAGAGAGAGAGAGAGAGAGAGGGCGTGTGTATGTGTGGATGGGTGTGTATGAGTGAGTGTGTATGTGTGTGTATGAGTGAGTATGTATGCGTATGTATAAGTCAGTGCGTATGTGTGTGCATGAGTGAGTATGTACATGTGTCTGTGTATGAGTGTGTGTGAGTGAGTGTGTGCGCATGAGTGAATGTGTGTATGTGCATGAGTGTGAGTGTGTGTGTGTGTGTGTGTGTGTGTGTGTGTTTTTGTATGTATGAGTGTGTGTGTGTGTGTGTGTGTGTGTGTGTGTGTGTGTGTGTGTGTGTGTGTGTGTTTTTGTATGTATGAGTGTGTGTGTGTGTGTGTGTGTGTGTGTGTGTGTGTGTGTGTGTGTGTCTGTGCGTGTGTGCTAATACAGCCACTCTCCTGCCCTATGCCACCATCATGCACTGCTTCCAAAATGATGGCGTCTGCTTGCGGCTGATTCCATTAGGGGCCCCGGCATGCCCAGTAAAAGCGTCAGTCTGCATGTGCTTTATTGTCCCAGAAATACGGCACCGGCAGTCCAGCCCCTAACGGCCTGATGAGCCTGTAATCAGCAGCCCGTTTGTTTCTCGCCGCCATGGACGTCTGCCGAGGCAATGGGCTTTTAGGGCACGATGAAGCCCCCCTTTTTTGCCTCCCACACACACACACACACACACACACACGGAAACATAAACATGAATACACACACACATAAATTCTATATACACACACACACATACCTCCGCCCCCTTTGGGTTTCTTTGTCAGATCATAAAGCAAGGGATAGTGCTGTCACCCTCTCCCTGCCTGGCGCCACAGTCCTCTGCCAGTGCCACAGTCGTGCCACTGGTGTCGTATGTCTGCTGAGATGCCAACGTCACCAACCCAAGCCAGTGACCCAGTCACCAGGAGCTTTTAGAGAGGAGAGGCCAGCAGTCAGTGTGGCTTTTCTGTGCCCACAAAACCTCAATTACAGTAGACATTTATATTAATATTTGTGTTCACTGAACACTTTGGCCTGAACCTATTTACCACAGACACAGTTGTATATTTTAACAGTGTATGTGAGTGCTTTCTCAGTCAGATTAATTTAATCAAACACATGAAGTTAGTGTTTGTGTCTGCAGAATAATAATAAGTTCATTGCTCTGTATAATCCCAGCTGTAGCTAAAAACTGTATTTGGAATTAGTTTTTTTGCTCAGAAATGCACATGAACCTGGATACAGATGCAGTCTTGAGTCCATAACATCTCCACCACCTTAGTTATGAGCCAAGCCAGGCCTGTCTGTACGTGCAGACCTGTTTCAGAAAAGTCAGTGGGGGGGTGCACTTGCGAACAACACTGTGCGTGCGCACCAAAATTTAACTGTATTGTAACAACACTAGTCACATCAAATCAGGACAAATTCAGTACAAATTCATATATTTAAGGCCGTATTTAATCAACAAAGCAAGACAATATAACTAAAGCCAGTGTCAGGTCACCGGATCCAGTATAAATAGCTGCCGGAGCCAACGTCAGAGGTTCTGGAGCTCGCTCCGGCTTGCTCCCCCTCAAATTAAGCCCTGGGTATAGCCTTCCCTTCCCCTGTGCTTTTGCGTCAGCCTCTGTGAAAGTGACTTCACCCATGCACTCTGATGTGCAGCACCAAGTCGTGCTGTGGTGTTTCACTGTGCTCAGGGCTGTGCTGTGTTCAGGTGTACCCACTGAACTTCCCGGATGTGTGTGTGTGTGTGTGTGTGTGTTTTTTTTTGGGGAGCGAGGGGGGTGGTCTGTTTGCACCTCTTCAGTCTCCCTGTGTCAGTCTGCTTCGATTACAGGGGCCTTGGCCCCACCCCAGGCCTTTTCCCTAATCTGAGACCAATTGCTCAGCATGAAGCTCCCAGCAGTCTCCTCCCGCTGTTACGGTCAGGCTCGGGTGACATTTGAGTGTCTGACGGGGAAAACGACAGGAGCTTTCAGGACACAATGCGGAGTTACCAGGCTACTGGTTAAGGGGGAAAAAAAGATGTAAATCAAGTGAGAGAATGTGAGAAGGAGGTGAGAGGAAAGGGATGGAGGAGGAGGGAGATAAAGAGAGAGAAAGAAAAATAGAGAGGATGAGAGGGTGTGAAAGACAGACAGAAATAAATAAACATGGATGAAGAGAGGGAGAGAGAGAAGTGAGAGAAAAAGAAAAGCATGTGTACTGAACATGTTCTCTCTGTTGTGTCCATGGCAACCGGAAAGGTTGTTTTTTAGAGGACGATAAAAGGATAAACACATACACTATAAACCTATATTGTCTATCTATATCTATAGCATATGACATACTGCATTGATATACATATACTGTATATGCAGAAGTGCTAATAAAAAGAAAACATGAGCAGTAACATTCTCTTGTAATATTCTCTATTCACCCGATTAAATATTGTCGCCACACAGTCCTTGCAATAACAACCGACAAATCACAGTTCTCAATCCAGCTTAATGATGTTGTTCCAAGCAGGGATGTAGTGGAGGATAAACGCAGATAAACTGAATTTACCCACCTCTCAAATTTCAGAAAAAGAGTTTATCCACCTCTCAACAGAGTTTATCCACCTATCAATACAGTTTATTTACCCTAAAGTACAATTTATGCACCAAACACAATTTCTAACATTCCAACATCACACTATGTAGTATATGTGCACTAGAGACCATTAAAACACCCTGGGACTGTTCAAACATGCTTGCATGTCTTTTTGAAAAACATTTTGTGTCGCACTGTGCATCCACCTCACCACGATCACCAGATTCATAGTTTACCCACCTCTGATTTTACCACTACACCCCTGGGTCCATGTTATTGCTGCTCAGAACCATCAAACAAACTTGTGTTCCCAAAGTCATCAAACCTGTGAGAATCATTTCAAATTATAACCAGTCAATGTAAAGCAATGGCTGTGAGGTTCCTGTTTGTTTTTTTTGTTTGTTTGTTTGTTTTTAATGGAGGCTAATTGCTCTGCCTGTCTGGGAAGTTGAGCCGCTGATCACTGCGGTAGCACAGCACAGCAGTAGCGGTGGTGGTGATGGTGGGGGGACGTGGGGGTGGTGGTAATGGTGGTGGTGGTGGTGGCTCTGTGGCCACTGGTGCCTCTGCTGTGCCGAGGTGCTTCTGCTGCGCTCCATAACTTATTCCATTAAGCGTATTCCGGAGTGGCGCACTCGGTCCCCTCACATCTTCGCTGGTACGCATGCAAAAAAGCGACCAGTAGCAGCAAAAGCCCTCTTGTGGTGCTTGTGGGGGTAAACAACGTCTAAGCACACGCACGTGTGGAAAAAAAAAGGCCCGCGTGTCGAACGGAATACCCTCCAGGGGCTGTAATGGCGACAAAATATTTGCATGTGTGAGAAATATGCAGCTGCAAACTTGCCAGACATTCACCTTGATGTCACAGTCACAGATGCACAAACACACCTGCAGCAATGTAGTGGAGGATAAACACACATACGCACACACGCTTTTTACCTCTGCTTTTTAACAGTGTTAACGTTAAGGATATTATTAGCTCACCAACTGTTTTTACTGTTGTGCATATACCGGTAGTTTACCCACCTTTTCTGTTACCATTATACGACTGTACACGTGCACGTATACACACACACACACACACACACACACACACACACACTCAAACACATACTCCCACACACTCAGTGATACGCACAGACACATTCTTAAAAAAGAAATCGACACCTGCAAACCCAAAGCCCTTTGCTCCACAACTGGGTGACTGGATGTCTGGACTGAGACAGGAGAAGTGAAGAGACTACAGGCCTGTGGGTGAGAGCCTGCTTTGGGCTGGGTGTGAGTTGCAGGCTGTGAGCTGTGTGCTGTGGGCAGGGGCGTTGTTAGGCCTGGCCATTCAAGACTGTAGCCCCGGATCTTCTGGGAATATGTCCAGACCTCTGTGCCGTAAAATAATAATAACAGAGATATTCACTTCCTTACAGACTATCCTATCTTTAATGTTAACATCAAAGTACTCGACATGCCCTGATGTGAGTCATGACGACTGACCTTTCCTTTCATTCTCAAACTACGTTAAAATTGCATGTTCATCAGCCCGATTTTCACAATTTCTCAAGGGAGAAACACCCGAACCCCTGCATAAAAAGGACTGTAATTTTTGGGCTATAGCCCCGAATAAAAAGGACTCTAACTTTTGGGCTATAGCCCCGAATAAAAAGGACTCTGACTTTTGGGCTATAGCCCCGAATGATTTAAGTACCTAGCGACGCCCATGGGTGTGGGTGTGCGTTGCACTGCAGTGGCAAGATACCGCGTGCAGACTCAAGGCTGGTGGTGGGGGCGGGTGGGGTTGGGGGTGGGGTTGGTGGTGGCTCGGTGAAGTCCCCATTAATCACCAGGAGAGGCGCGCTCACGCTCGTAAGCAGCCTCACTTGAACGGCGGCGCTCGGCGGAGAGCAGAAACACCTTATGGCGGAGCAGATGGGATGAATGGACAGAGGTGTGAAAAATACAAAACCAGCGCTCGCTCAAAGCTCAAAGCGCCGTCAGGGGGAACTGACTGTCTGACTGTGTAGGTGAAGAGCGTAGTGGGAAAAAATAAAAACCACCGGTGAAATATGACTAGATCGTTGACGCAAAATAAATCTTGATTTAAGAGAAATCTTAAAACATGAATCTTAAACAGCAGTATACTGGTATTATGTCTATACAATTGTATCCCAAGACTTCCAACCCTACACAAAGTTATGTTGTTGTTTTTTTTACCTTGCTTGATTTATTCAGGCTTGGAGAATACTGGACGGTTCACTGTATGCATAAGAAACCCCCTTCAATCTTCAGGAAAAAAACTGAAAGCATGAAAGACTGTGTCTATACAACAGACAAAGGGAAGAAATATTTTTCTTGTGTCCTATCCCTGCTCTGGGGGCTTTTGTGTTCATACCCCCAGCTGCTGCTTGACACACAGTTAGATGAGCGCACTCCACAACTCCAGTGTGTGTGTGTGTGTGTGTGTGTGTGTGTGTGTGTGTGTGTGTGTGTATGTGTGTATGAGTTTGTGAGAGTGTGTGTGTGCGCGCGCTCATTCAGGTACATATGCATGTGCATGTGTGAGTGTGCGGCAAGAAACATAACAGCTTGCAGGATCAAATAGATGCAATAGATGATTTTCAACATCACATGAATTCCTTACGTGCTCTGAAGTGCACAGCATAAAAGAAGAAGGGAGTGAGTCGAGTAAAAAAGAAAGGAGAAGAAACAGATGAAGGAAAGAAGAAGGAAGAATAACCGACTGTCGCCACAACATCACCCACACCTGACTTGAATGTGAAGGCGGCGGTGTGAGTTATGAGTTCCTGGCTGTTGATGAAGTGCAGATGCTGGAAAGAGGGGTGTGGTGGTGTGTGTGTGTGTGAGTGTGTGAGTGTGTGTGTGTGAGTGTGTGTGTGTGTGTGTGTGTGTGTGTGTGTGTGTTGGGGGAGGGGGGTTGGTTGTTGTTGGTGGTGGAGGGGTGCATAATCTCACTGAAAACAGTTCAGATTGTATTTGAAAGAGCCCATTGCCTACGGGACGTATTATAAACGCCAGCTATACATTTGTCATGTCGGAGGGGCTGGCAGTTCTCTGGGCTGTTTCCCCCCTACCTTATGCCTTTTATGACCATCTGTCGCCGAGTGGAAATTTTTAATTAAGAATCACATTTCTGTTATAACTCAAGTACCAGCCAAGGGTTGTTTTTTAGAACTTTTTTTGCAAACACTCAGCAGCATAAGGAACAAAAAAACATGCACATTATGACGCCAGAAAAAAACTCTCAAGAGGATAAAATGCACTTGGGTCTGACTACTTTTTTAGAGTTTTTAACCACTTAATGAGCAGAACTCTATGTTCATTTATATACTCTAAAGTCTAGAGTCTAAATGTTATGTTACCTCTAAGAGCACATGGTTGTCATATGAGATGTTACTTTTTGTATGTGTACAATTATGTACACATGTAATGTGTAATGTAATGCTCCACTGAACCATTAAACTCTTGTCATGATTAGCTGTGGTAAAATTATCATCTAACCCTGACTTTAGGTCTGGTAGGCATTCTACTCCATTTCCAATGACAAAGTGTCACTTCCTCAGTGATGGCATGCAGATGACATTTCCCGCCATATTAGAAATAAATAGTTTTGCACCATTGCAGGAATTCAATTCATCTGGGTGTAGGGATTTGTCTACAGGCTGTAGGGATTTGTCATATGTGAGTCTGTGATTTGTGAGAATGTCTGTGCTTTACCATGTTTGTGCTTTGCAGGAAGTCAAGAACATGAACCTTTTCCCACAGAGGAGAGAAACAGGATTTCCCTTAGGATCTCCAATTGCTGTATTCCAAACCCACTTACACAGGCTCACCACAACCTACGTCATTCCTCCATTCCTCCACACCTGCTTACCATAGCGTGCTTGGACAAATATGAATCACATTTCAAGCATCAACTGTGAAACACCTTGTCATTTCTTCCACCTGTCCAATGGCCTGCACGCATGTAACAGCATGAATACACCTTCACAAGCCCTCCCAATGTCAGTGGGAAGAGAGGAGTGAAGGAGAATTGCTCCACAGCTAAGTGCCTGAATAGGCCAGGTGGTGTAGACCTGGGTGTGGCGATGATCATTTTTCTTGTGATCATAAACACAGGAGTTCTGAGCTGGAGTACATGCAATGACATACGGGAACAGGAACAGTAATGAAATGAGAACCGCAGCATTTGAGATCAGATTTCATGTTTAAGTTGACAATGCCGAATAGTTAAAACAATGGAATAGTATTAGTCACATTAAACAAAACCCTAATAGTGCAAATCAATTGGAGGCAGTAGATACCTGCTTTTGAACTACTTCATAAACTATTAAAAATTGAAATAATTTGCACCAGTGTGATATCCACGTAAGGGCAGTACATCAGTTTGCATCGACTGTCAGATGTAGCGTTGGCCAGAGGTTAAACCTAGGCCAGTGCTTGGAGACTGCTGTTGGAGTAGCAAGAAACTCGTCTATTTGTCTCCTGCTGGAGATTAGGTGATGGAAAAAGCGAGAAGCGGAGTACTGACCACCTCCGGCAGTGAAGCCACTTTCGATAGCTCTCCTTCAGTCTTTTGCCAATTATGTATTCCACCAACTCTCCTCCAAATGAATAGAGTTAAGACAGTTCAGCTGAGGTAACCAGGTGCAAACAGAGCAACAAAATGGAAAGTAAAAGTTTGTGTGGAATAACAGGACATGATACAAAAACTAAGCAACACTTAAAAGTTTTGTGATGACATCTACTGTAACTACCTAAATTGAAAAAAAAAAAAACAAGCCTTGATGAACATGAACACCTGTGTTTACCGCTGGGCACCATGTCTTTGCAGTTTGATTGACAGCCATTAGTGCTTCTTGATGACCACCTTGACTGGTCTATTTTTAGTCACTGGACAGAAGGCAGGCTTTCAGACAAGCTCACCACATGACATTTATGTCAGCCAGGTCGGTGCCTTTTGATGCGACACCTGGAGTGGAAACTGCAGGACAGCAACTCTTAAGTGGCTTAAGTGCAGGGTGGGTACAAAAGAACACATCCATGTGCTCTTATTTCTAAAAAAAATGAAAAGTCAAAATGACCAGAATCTCACACCACATGTCTGAGCTTACTGTAAGTTCAAACATGCTCAGTCAAAATGAAGGCTGTGCAGTGAAATGCAATGCAACAGGAAAACAAAACATTTGGTTGTCTCATGTTACTTTCGCGCTGTAAGACACGTATGCATGTGATGGCTATTATGCGGTATGATCCTTTTTTTGACCCTCTCTTCATTCACATGAGAAAACAAAAGTTGCTGACTACGGTAAAGTGTAAACATGAAAGGTATATGGAAATGTAACAATAATAAACACATACATTTTCACATTTTATTGACCATAAATGCTTCCTATATTGACTGGAGGGGCCTCAGCTATAATGAGATTTTCTTCTGAAATACAAATCAATAAATCTGTAATGGGTATCTCAAGTATCATATTTATGGTTTAGTAGATAGGTGTCCAAAATAGGTAGATGTAAGTGAATTCACCTATAAGTAAACTCAAAGCTGTTACCTTTTTTAATGTCACAGTGGTCTCTCTTTACTTAATCTGCCCACTCTGATGGAGATTAGCATACAATAAATAAAAAATAAAATAAAAATAATAATTAATTAAATTAAAAAGGCCTAAAATTTTCCATGTAATTCTATACGAGTAATAGTCATGCTATGTAGTACACTTTCCTATCATGTTATGTAAATGTAAAGAAATTAAATAATGTTAAACTGTTTATGTAGAACATGTAGAACTTTACATACAAAGAGTATTATGTGTAACATTTATTTTTAAATTTTAAGAAATTGACATAAACTGTTTATTTAACTTATCCACATTTACTTCACATGGTAGAAAAGTGTATTATAAAGCATGACCATTTACTTACATTTTTTTTATTTAATATAACTACATGGAAAAAGTCTAGCTTTCAGGGTTAATGCATTTTTTGAGTGTATGCAAAGACACACACACACACACACACACACACACACACACACACACACACACACACACACACACACACACACACACACACACACACACACACACACACACACACACGCAGAGCCTCTGAGCTAAGCCTCAGAGAGGATTGCTGACACAGAAAATAGTACTGACGTGAAACTCCTCTGATAAAGATAATTAAATGTTGCTGGAGAGGATCATACCTTCTCTCTCTCTCTCTCTCTCTCTCTCTCTCTCTCTCTCTCTCTCTCTCTCTCTCTCTCTCTCTCTCTCTCCCTTGCTCGCTCTCTCTTTCACACACACACCGGCTAATACAGTGACATGCAGAGGGGAAGATGGGGTATGCAAATATTTGTGGTCATTTGAATAATCTCTGACAGTGTCCTTCGATTACAAAAAAATAAGGACATTCTTTTCGATAGGCAAAGAGTGGGGTCTTAAAATATATATATATGAATGGCCAGAAGGAATTGCAAATCCAAGGACATGAAGACTTTGCTGTGTAACATGGTGTGTGTGTGTGTGTGTGTGTCTGTGTGTGTCTGTGTGTGTGTTTAAGGCAAGTAGGTTTCTACAAAGAGCCATATAAAAACATTTCTATGCATGGTGCATCACTATCTTTATTAGTTTAATTACCTAATGATGGATATCCATACTGCAATTTGTGAGCAAAAAATTGTCCTAATTTGTCAGTTGATTTGATGAGCACTGACATTATGATGATTTGTTAATAACCAAATTTGAAAGAATTTGCCTCTTTATTGATAGTTCATGCACTGATTCATTCCTTGTTAAGAGTCTCTGTTATATCACCCTTATGTTTAAATTGGCAGTTAAGTACAGTAGTGCAGCGTGTACCCATATACATAATAGTGTGAGCGAAGCCTTGGTTTAAGGTCTTTGTGAATCAACACCAGAACTACTGGCTACCTGGCATAGATTATGCTACATCCAAACTGTTTATGGTGGACGACAGACTTTCAGTTCTCCTAGAAAGACTTAGAGAAGATTAGAAGTTCAAAATCTTTAATGTAAATGTGTAGGTAAATGAGGTATGCAAAATGAAGAGAATAAAGCCTTGACATAAATGACCAAGTTTATACAGGAAACTCTTGAGTGACACTCTTAATTGGTTGTGACATAAACCAGTCAGCTCTTGCCCTCTGTCACCACGCTAGTTTAAATCTATGTATCTGCTGAGCTGAATCTGACAGCTCTGGCAATATGGCAGTGTTTTCTTGCTCCCTCCTCCTGCCCAACTCTGTTTAGATCTGCTCAGGATAAGGGGGGATTTTGTTATTCTTTGATTGTATGTTTATTTTCTCTGGCAGCAATTTCGGTGTAACATGTATTTTTTATGCAGCTTTAATTTTGCAGCTTCACATCTTTCGCAGCAGCAGCTTTTGCAACAGCAGCTTAAGCAGATCTAGGCCGCCATGACCAAGCATACTACCTTGTACTTACACTAATAAAATCTTGATTATTAATCCTGAGAGTTTCCTGTCTACAATATTTCCAGGAATTTGAAAGCCTTGATCCAGCAGGGACAGATTTCAGGTTGCTGGCATCTAAAGTTGCAAAACAGGCATGTTAGACAATTATGATGATGGGAAGGCTACGTCAGTCATTCTATAGCTACATCAGTGGTAAACAGAACATCCTGCTTGGTATGAAGAACAAGTATGCAGTGTAAAACATTTAGTAAACCAAGTTTATGAATACAAGCAGGTGCTTTTTTATTAGTAATGTAGTTTCTCCCAAGCACATTGTCCTATATGAAATCAAAGCTTTAGGTCAGAATATCATATTTGGTTGTTTCAAAAAAGATGTGACAGAGAATATCTATAGGTTCTCCCTAGGTCCTGGTGTGTTGTCGTTTTGGTTTGAAGCTCACGTGGGTCGCCTGGTTAAGGAGACAACACTGTCTTACCTTATCATCATTTAATATTCATTCACACTGCCTCATACTACCTCAGCCTGCGTTAAACTGTATTTTGACACTACCAAATGTTCTCAGTGCTTACCACTCATGCAAGCAATGGTTTTACTTGCTATGGCTTTGAAGGCATTGTTGCATACATTCATTGTCCACATCTACCAAAGCTATCAGTACATTGATAATTCAACAATGTCAAAACCCAAAGAAAGCAACCAGAACAAAGAAAGAGACAAGTCAAAACACTGAATAATGTTCAGACAGAATAGTAGATCTGTTTCTTTGGCACACCAATGACTGAAGAGAAGGCATAAGTCTCCTCCACCTCTTGTTGTTGGTGTGTGTGTGTGTGAAGCTTATCGACCACACACACACACACATGCACACACACACACACACACACACACACACACACACACAAACACCCTCGCCCTCACCCAGAAGGATCTTAATCTTCACGGCTCTCGGTTATGCAAACACCAGCAGTAAGTTTGTAGGTGGTTTGTAGGCGAGTCTTAAATCTTTCCCTTTGACTGTGCCACCTGCCCACCTAAGCCCCCTCCGGACCCCGCCGATGTTCAAACAACCCTGGTCGGGGCCCTGGACGGCTGCACCTGATTTGCGAACCTCCTCGACTGAACGGCTCAGCTCAGCAGCTGCCATGGTGATGAATGGCATCGCTAATCCATAACCGCTTTTCTCTCTCAATGCCCCAGTCCTCATTCGCCGAACCTGCACGGTTTTCACATAAAGCCGTAGCGCATAGATCAGTGACACCTACACTCATTGTCTCTGTAAAAAGAGATGATCCAGTGGATAGTACCTGGCAAACACTGACAGGCGCGCTCTCTTTATCACTCTTTAAGGCCACGTGTATTCACATGAGCACCTTATTTAAGCGCTAGGACTGCGGGTAATGGGGGTTACCATAATGTCCTTCAGACATCAATTTCCAAAGAGCGTAACCATGAAATGAAAATGTAATTCCAACTCCATATCATCCATCTCGTGTTCTGCTCGATTTCACAGGGCCCCTGGTGAGATCCAATCCAATCCATTCCTCCCCTCACTCACACACACATGCACACACACCTACACACCCAAACACACACCTACACACACACAAACACACACACACATACACATACACCCACACACTCTCTGTCTCACACATACCATTCGGGGCTCCCCCATCTTCAATACTGTCGCTTCCCTTTTTTCCACCGCCCAGCCAAGTCCAGCCAGCCAATTCCAGCCCCGACTCTGTCTTGCTTGAGATTCACACAGCGGTGAATCCCTCCCGCGTGGTGAGTGCTTGATAATGTGAGCCGAATCTGTGCTAATGGCCTGCCATTCATTTCATTTCCATCTTCACTCTCGCACTTTTACTTTTTCTTTTTTCAGTGGGAGGATAAGAAGGGGTAATGTGTGTGTGTGTGTGTCTGTGTGTATGCGTATTTGTGTGTGTGTGTGTGTGTGTGTTTGTTCACATGTTTATGTGTGTGTATGTGTATTAGTGAGAAAATTTTGAAAAGAAGGGGCATTGTGCACCCACCCACCCCCCACCCCCCCACCCCCCTCTTAAAACCACCGCTACCAGCAGCACTGCCCCTCCCAGGGGGTCGATTGTTAAGTGCTCCTTCGCACAGCGAGCGATCTGAGAGTAATTACACCAGCCCAGAAAAAGAGAAAAATTACTTCGCACCGCAAGCCGACCCGGCGCCCTGGGAGCCCCTAGACAAGAGATCGGCTCGTTCCTGACAATCGCTCACCAAATTGGTCCCTCTCCTTTTAACACACATTCAAGTGTTTTGTCTGGGTGTGTGTATATATTATATGTATGTGTATATGTGTGTGTGTGTGTGTGTGTGTAAGAGTGTATGGGAGTTTATGTTGATGTTTAAGTCTAAAAATGAGTTCATGCACAATGGAGTGTGTGTGTGTGTGTGTGTGTGTGTGTGTATGTGTGTGAGCGTGTGTGTGTGCGGGCGTATGACGTATAAGTATAAATGACGGCATTAAGGTTTGTGTTTGTAAGCATTTGTGTGTGGGTGTGTGTGTGTGTGTGTGTGAGAGAGAGAGAGTGTGTGTGTGTGTGTGTGTAAGTGTGTGTGTGTGTGTGTGTGTGTGTGTGTGTGTGAGTGCAAGTGATTCAGATTAATAATACTTACTACAAGCAACAAAGCCCTGGCCATTTATCCCAACAAGCGCCGTTAAAGGACCCAACTCCCTGAGTAACACAGGGTCCATTCATCTCCCCCTCCCTGTTCCAAACAGTCCTGCACACACACACACACACACACACACACACACACACACACACACACACACACACACACACACACAGCCCTGACGGCCACCATTGTGCTTCATCTGGCTAACACCCTGCCCCCTGTACACCACCGTAAAAAGATGGCCCCTTGTCAGACATTCCTCAATAGTGTGTGTGTGTGAGTGTGTGTTTGGGTTTGTGTGTCTTGGTATGTACATGTATGTGGTGTGTTTGTGAGTGTGTGTGTGTGAGTGTGTGTGTGTGCGTGTGTGTGTGTGTGTGTGTGTGTGTGTGCGTGTGTGTGTGTGTGTGTGTGTGTGTGTGTGTGTGTGCGTGTGTGTGTGCGTGTGGGCCCATGTTCATGTCTGACAGGGTTAAACTGCCCCTGTGATCTGCAGACGAAGCGACTTGTCAGAGTGGAGGAACATTAGTCCTGTGAATTCTCTCACCGGGCAGAAGTAAAAAAGACAAATGTCCGTGTGTGTCTGACTGGGTGCTGAATCAGAGCAAAAGCCTTTGTGACACTCGGGATTCCTACTCCCACAACATTTTCCTCTGTGATTCCCCCTCAGGTTACACAAAGAACTAGTGCAGTTACCGTAGAATTGGTGTCAGTGTAAAGAGCACATTGAAGCACTCACACAGTATACTCACTTGCTCCTGCCTTGACAGAGACTACATGTGGAAACTGCCTGTCAGTTTTGGCTGGGTTCAGCTGTGGGTTTGAGGGACTCCTGGTGTGGAATTGATTGCAATGTGTTGTTCTCTTTTCTTAACACTCTTGGAATGCTGGCGGGACTACAGGTCAATTTTTGTCTATCACGGCTTCTTCAGGCCCCCACAATAGCCCAGGTGCACCTAAGACTGTTTTCTCAAAGGAAAAGGCAGCTGTTGTTAAATGAGTGATTTTATTTAATTGCTTTGTATTTTTTCTTTGTCCATTGGTTTGATTTGGCCTTTTTGGTGCATCATCTGAACCTAAACACCCTACTATACAGTAATATGGAGTAAAAGGAAAAATATAAACGAAAGCAGTGTATTCATAACAACACCATTAATGACTGTCGACTAGACATGCATTCCAAGACTGATTATTTGCGCTTAAAATACAATAAAGGCTTGATAAATTGCAACACATTTGAAGGAACGTTCTAGAAACAGTGCATAAAGCGACTTCAGTGCTACACTAAATGGCCACCGCAGTATACCCTGCCACCAAAGGCACGGTGCCCAGCTGTACCAAATTAGATACGAGTGGTGGAAGTGAATAGTCGACTCATCATATAATGGCTTTCTATTCCCTGCATATCCATGGGCAGTGCAGTGGTGGCGGGGTGGGGAAAAAAAAAAAAAGCTGGTCAATTGAGTCTGGGGTGAAGAGACCATCAGTCTGCCACTGACACTCCGACTGCCCGCAAAAGTGCTGGTGTGTGCGGTGGACAATGAAGAGGAGGAGAGGGTGGGAGGTAAAAAAAAAAAAAAGAAAAGGAAAAAGAAGAAGTGGAGAATGAGGACGAGACTGTGATGGCTGGAGCTTTAATAACCCTTAATCCAAATGAGTCGGCGAGCGGCAGAGATAAATGTGTGTGCTACCGGCATCGGCTGCTTTGGTCTGGTCGGGTCGGGCCTGTCTCACTGTCTGTCTGCCTGCCTGCCTGTCTGTCTGTCTGTATGTCTGTCTGTCTGGAGCGAGTAGCACGCCGGCTGGCGGGGAACCGTAATGAAGACAGGCAGCCTAAGATGAAGCACTGGGAGACTTTCGGCTCATTTAAATACCTCATCTTAGTACTCTAAAGAAGAAATGATTTCAGGATGGGGTGGATGGGTGGGTGTGTAGAGGGCAAGCAGTTATGTACAAGAGAAAGAGTGAGTAAGAGAGAGAGAGAAAGATAGAGAGAGAGACAGACAGACAGAGAAAAAAAATCAATTTACACTCCCAAAGGTCTCACACACCGTAACCCCCTCTGGTAAATATGCTCATAATATATATTTTTTTCTTTCCATCTCCTTTTAAATGTTGATCTGCATTGCTGGAGGAGAGAAAGTAGACTTCTGGGGGAGTCTACATCCCAAGAGGGGTTCTGTAGCTCACGTTTGAGGTTTAACTGTGCAGCAGTAGGCTACAGTCCTTTAGCCATAGTCTCTATGGAGTTCACTGTAGCATATGCAAGATGTCATGTGCTATGCTATATACTGCCCTACAAAGGCAAAGTACAGTAACTACGTGAACACAGAAACTGAGATAAAGGCCTTTAACATTGTCATACTGCCCAATCAAACATGCTATATGTATAATAGCGGTGATGCTTTTATGTACTTTCTTAATAGCAAGAAGCAAGAGATTTAGTTACAGGACAAATGAGGTCTTATGACGTCGATTTCCAGTCTAAACTCAATTTGAAAAAAATATGTAGTTACTGCCTTCTGGCTTTGTAGGGCAGTATATTTGTATGATGTATACTGCTGCATGTTTTCAATGAAACCTTGTGCTTGTGTGCAAAACTGGAACCAACAAAGATGTTGATAAGGATGACGAGGACAAGGACAAGATCTAAACCACCTTTGGAGCTACTTTCTTCTTCTCTAGTTTACTGAGTTGTGTTGTTGCTGCACCTCCGCCACAGTAAAACATGCCTGTCTACTTTGTGTGTGTGTGTGTGTGTGTGTGTGTGTGTGTGTGTGTCTGTGTGTGTGAATGTTTACATTCCTCCCTTTGGCCATGCATTATTGACGAGCCCAAACTGATGTGAAGCAAAAGAGGGTAGCCGTGACGTTGCTGAGGTCAGAGCAGGAAATAAGGTGCTGCTGCGATGCATGAGGTTGGGCAGACCAGTGTGACCTTCAGCTCTGACGCAGGAACGCACCATCCAGCTGACGCACGCCCGGAATGAAAACAAAGGGAGAGAGAGAGAGAGAGAGAGAGAGAGAGAGAGAGAGAGAAAGAGAGAGAGAGAGAGAGAGAGAGAGAGAGAGAGAGAGAGAGAGAGAGAAAGGGAGAAAGAGAGAAAGCCAGAGAGAGAGAGAGAGCTGGAGAGAGACAGAGAGTAAGGGAGAGAAAAGAGCCAACAATGAAGTGAGGGAGAGAGAGAAAGAAAGAGAGATAGAGAGACAGCGAGAGAGAGAGAGAGAGAGAGAGAGAGAGAAAGAAAGATCGAGAACTGGATTTATAAGAGCTGAGGGTGTAAAGGTGCAGAAAGGAAGGTGTAATATTTCAGCCCTTTGCTCCTGTTTGCCAATAGACATCAACGACAGACAGCAACAGAAAACCATTTAGCAGCATCATATTTCATGACTCGCTGACTTCAGCTGGCCAGTGCACTCCTCCACTTCTTCCTGTTCCCATCCTCCACACTAACAGATGACCCCAGCAATAACTATCTGCATATGATTGAGAAGGATGTTGACGCATGATCAGATACCAACATCGATTCTAATCATTACACTAATTGTTACAAATTCTTTTATGGCCCTTTTCCTGTTTTGATAATACAGTAGGTGGACTTATGAAGATGAATGAAGTTTCAATAATGGCTCCTAATTCTTGTTGATAGCCTCGTTCCTGCGCTGAATTTTAAAACCGAAAATACCCTTTGTCATGATGATTATTGATGGAGTTCCCAGTAGGATAACTTTATGGATGGCACCTACTGTGCATTATGAACAGCTGAAATATGTATTCTTCCATTTCCTCCCTGAGATAAGACCTTCTCATTCAGGGCCATAATGTGTAATGCATGCAGGCACTGGGATGAATGCACAGCTATGGTGGTGCAGTTCTGCTCCTCCAGCTAAAATATTAACACAACCGAGAAACAGACAGATAGCTATGGGAGCTCTGACTGCTCATTATGTAGGCTAGGTCAGGAGTGCTGGAAGTTGGAAAGAAATTTTGTACGATTCCAAGGATTTTACATTGGCAGTGGGCCCTTTAGAGAACATAATAAACATTCTTCTTCTCCTTATTCTTCTACTTGTTGTTGTTGTTGTTGTGTTTGTTGTTATTATTATTGGGGACCCAAAATGTCAAACATTGGCCCTGGGGCTTCTGTCATAGTCATGAGGCTAAACTAGGGCCAGGCCACAGTTAGTCTGTAGCTTAGGAATGACGGATCTTTGCTCACTCGGCCTAAACAGGACAAAAAAGGACCCATTTCTCTGGGTATTTTCTTCAACCATTTTGTGTGTGCCGCTGCTGTGTTTGGGCAAAGCTCATCAGCGCCA
Organism: Coilia nasus; assembly: GCA_027475355.1. Lineage (NCBI taxonomy): Eukaryota > Metazoa > Chordata > Actinopteri > Clupeiformes > Engraulidae > Coilia > Coilia nasus. The sequence continues at coordinate 20,903,470 of CM050205.1, forward strand.
GAGCAGCCGGGACTAGAATGGATCCAGCCTCTTCAGCAGGATGCAGTCTCTCACAGTATCCATCCCCAGCACCAGTCAATCCACATCCCCTTGCTGTGAAAGAAAAGTAATGACTGAGAGTCTGAAAATACTACAATTTGAAAGGGGATGCTGTTTGTGTGTGTGTGTGTGTGTGTGTGTGTGTGTGTGTGTGTGTGTGTGTGTGTTTCTGTGTGCATGCGCATGTGTGTGTGTGTGTGTTTGTTTGTGTGTGCATGCGTAGGCGTGTGTGTGTGTGTGTGTGTGTGTGTGTGTGTGTGTGTGTGTGTGTGTTTGGATGTGTGTGTGAATGTGTGAATATCTGTCTGTTTTTTTTTTATGTGGGAGCTAAATCCTACGAGGGCTTATGTCATACATGCTTATCCCCATAACCCACATGGAAATTAACTCTCCCCTCAGGGAAGCATTCAAAGAATCTATGTTGGCTAAGATCATTGAGCCTGGGTAATGCTTTTCTCTAATTTCTCTTTAACTGTCACATATCATTGAGCTCTTCAAAATGACTGCAAAAGTCGATATAAACATCTGGATATCAGTAACAGAAGTACCATGAGAGGGTCCATTTATATCTGTGAACACCAGGAGACAGAAATGTTTGCATTTGTGATATTCTAATTGGTATCTGTCGTCAGAGTGTGAATTACCCCCTTATAATTGGGGGGTACTACATTTTACTCTAGTTACATGAATATGTCAGTACCCCCCAACCCTGCCTCATTTTTGGAGGGTACTGAGTCTTGATCAGGGGTACTGTACCGCCTAGTACCCCCTGTACTTTGAACTATGACTATTGTAATTTTACTCTGCCTTGCACTGTTGACAGTATGACAACTGCAGAATGACTGACTGACAGGTCAGAAGTGTACATAACAGCTCCTACAGTACAGATCTGCATAATAATAGTAATAATAATAACAACAACAACAACAACAACAACAACAATAATAATAATAATAATAATAATAATAATAACAATAATATTAATAAAATAATAATAATAATAATAATAATAATAATAATAATAATAATAATAATAATAATAATAATAATAATAATAATAACAATAATAATAATAATAATAATAATAATCTTTATTTGTATAGCACAATTCATGCAAGATGCAGCTGAAAGTGCTTTAACATTTTGGCAAGGAAAACACAAAACAACATTTCTTGCAGTCCAGTGGCGCCACAAAGAGAAAGTCCATTGGGGCGCTGTCAAGGGCAGTTGCTACTGTCCCCAGGGAGCAACAGGGGTGCGGAAAAGCTCCCTGTTTGTGTTGATTTGTCTAATTTTAGTGAGGGTGATACAGTACAGTAGATCTGCAGAATAGTGAGGGTGATTTATTCCTGGCTAATTGACACCCATGTTATTGGTTTCGACAGACTCAATCTTCTATGTGGTAGAATCTAATAACCACACAGGATTTAATAAAATCGACAATACAAGCTTGTGATGCAACATTCTACACACCTACGTTACAATACATCACATTAATAATCTACACATAATGCAATAAAACTCATTCCCTGTGTGGCATAATTAACTTTTGAAGAATCTCATGGCATTTTCCAGTGTTATTGCAGTGTAAACCAATGAATATGCATGATGTAATACACAATTCCTTACCATAGCAATACTGATAAAGCAAATGTGATTGAAATGCTTGATGGCAGCAAACTGAATGTATTCTGCAATGCAGTGCAGTACACACACACACTGATAGAGAAAGACAGAGACAGAGAGAGAGAGAGAGAGAGAGAGAGAGACAGAGAGAGAGAGAGTAAGGGACATTTCATAAACACCACCAACACATAAACACATATGTACACTAATCCACACCATATTAAAACCACACCTCACCCACACACCAACCCATCATTCACACACACACACACACACACACACACACACACACACACACACACACACACACACACACACACACACACACACACACACACGCACACACACACACACACACACACAAATATTAGACACATTTCATACACACTTTGCTAATGGGTGCGATGTGTCTGTGTGCTCCGTGTCTTGGTTGAGGAGTGAGCAGTGGTGCTAATTCATCCTAGCTCTGGGCTAGGCCTCCGGGCAAATCAGAGTTCACTGCACCAAGTCACACTCGCTCAATCAGCATTTGACAGTCCACAAAACACCCCCTCTGTGCCTATCTGTGTGTGTGTGTGTGTGTGTTATGTCCTTGCTGAGGAGAATTCCCTCCCGTTCTTAAAAGTGTCATTTCTTCGTTTTTTCATTAATTTTGCAGTGGTTTCTAGTATTAATGAATGCCCTGTGAGCCAGTTTTGGTGGAAAAAAATGCTTTAGTGACAAAACCACACACACACTTAAAAAAAAAAAAACTAGACCTTCTGTATAGTTGTTTTCTTAACCTCTGGGTTTTAGCCTCATGCTTTAAAGTAAGTCGCATCAAGTGTTTTTGAGTAGTAGAGAAGTAATAACAATTACACATTTTATTTGTTTGCGCCTTTCAGAACTTTCAAGGTCACTTTTAGCGTGGCACATCACTTTAGATGTACAATACCATAACCATAACTATCTTATTAATTGTCTCCAGGTCCACTTCATTGTAGGCTACCACTGTATTAGAATTGTGGCAAATGCTTGTGACATAGAATGTTAATATGTCATAAATGGGTTCTATGGACATGTTTCCAAGGTGATGTGCTTCTGTGGCCCATCTGAACATGAAGTGCCTCATTTCATAGCAGGCCACTAAAGAGGTAAGGTGGACTCCTGTTGGCTCCTGCATGTCCAGACACAGGTTATGGTGTGAGCCTCAGACAGAAGACAAAATTGATTACAACTGATGAGATGCTCGATATGACCTTCAGAGACACTGTAAGTGGATGAAATGTGAGTGTATTTATGAGCACGACATTTTGATCTAGGGCTTTATCCCAATGCTAAGTTTAGCACAGGGCACATAACTGAGTGTTTAAAATGCCTGTCATACAATACGAGTAGTGACCATGCAAAACCATGTTTGCTCAAATCATTTATTGTGTCTTTATAAAGACACAACAAGCTTTCAAACGAACCTTTTATCAGTGAGATTGAGCAACACGGCACGGAGATAAAAAAAAAAAAAAAAAAAAAAAAACATTTAAAGTCGACAGATTTCTCCTGATTTGCCAAATGATAAATTGAGAAATTTGCCTTTTAAAGTTGGCCTACTGCTGATGTTGCGCTTACAGACCCGAATTATGGCTGCAGCTGTGTTTGAATTTAGCCTACTGTACACATTCGACCTATAGGGTAGTCAAGGAGTAGCTGCTAACGCTACTGTAAAGTAGAAAATCACAATGCTACTGGACAAAAGGAGAAAATCACGTTGCTGAAATGCCTTACCCAGTCGCTTCTTTAGAAGAAGTTGGCTATTCCAGTGAAATTCGCTGAGAATATTTTAAATATAGCCCCAATACTGTTCAAAAACATCAAAACTCTATAATTTTATCACATACATAATAAACGTAGCCTACTTTTTTCCCCTCAGAAGCGTTGCTACAAACGACCGAAGCTAAATCATTAAAGTTATACTAAGTTGTATGTAAAGATAACATTTGTAAGGAGATAAACTGTATAGGTTCTAAAATGTAAGTTGTTATGCCACACAGATTGTTAAGCATTTAAAGTAGATAACTTTAGAGAGTAGAGTTTTATTACGTTATTAGGGCAGTTGGGAGAAATAGACAACTGGTGTAATGTCCGTGACAGTTAATAATAGAACGTTGATGGTTTTGAACATTCCAGTGAGGTCATCTGAGTGTCATTTCTATGACCATTTTAACCAATTAGGAGCAAGGAAACCGTTGCTGTCAGAAATGTATTCTATTCAGGTAACTAAGGTAACCAACTGAATGTGCATATAATTTTCATATGAACAATACATTTCAATACAACAATACAGCTCGTTTCCTGACGTGACAGAGAAAGGAAATGACTTACAAAAATGTCCATATGATAGGTTTACAAACAAAAGTTAAGGTAAGTTGTTTTGCCACATATACCCTTCAGGTGATAAGTAGTTCCGCGTAATAAAAGGATACAATTTGTTTTTGCTCCAGCTCCTCAAAGCTGTGGACACCCAGTGAATTTAAACATTTCTAGTGTACTTGTAGTCAAGGACATACGTTTGCAATGATAGAAGAATTCAATCACTCTATATTATTTTAGCTGGATTAGTGAGGCAATGGGTGCACTTTTGGATAACCTTCCTTAGCTCCCCATGAATATGTCTACCTCAGTGGATCTTTTTTTCTGCCAAAAAAAATCACATGTAGATAATTTACAAATAAATGTATTATTTTGCCAGGATGTGGATGTATTTCCAACTGCCTGTAATTAAACTGGTGCACTATAGGACAAAATAGCCTCTGCAAGGGGAGCTGGGCAGTTAACCCAAACCCTACAAAACCATAGGCCCCTCTTGGACTTTGTTTTATTCAGGATGCACTTCCAAAGAAGTTTAACTTGAAAGATAAAAAGCTATGTCTCATTAGTACAATGCAGAATGATGCCTGCACTAAACCGTGACAGTTGGGTAGTCCACTCTATCTCCCTAAAAGACAAGTGCATAAAATGCACAGTTTATATGGAAATACTTCCTTTTGTAAATTTTAAAAAATATATGTTTTGTGTTTCAGACTGTCAGAGAGGGATATTTACCTTCCGGACTGGATCTTCCAGGGTCTTCACTAATCCTTGGCAGTCAGAATCTCCATGCTGTGGTGGATGTGGACCTTAAACCAGACGTGCCAGAGCCATGCTGCTTCAGGGTGGAGACACTGGAGCAGGTGCATTGCTGTCTGGATAGGCCTCAGATTTTAGCACTGGCTATATTTATTAAGCCACAGGTGCATTTGTGGCAGAATAATCCCCGCACCTTGGCAGGGGGCTGGGTAGTCCACCCCAGCTCCCTAAAGCAATGGGTGCACTACAGGGCAGAATAACCCCTGCACCATTGCAGGGGGGTTGGGTAGTCCACCCCAGCTCCCCAATATTATGGATACCTCCACATCAATGGATTACACTGGATTGTACAAATATTCGGTGTCTCTTAAGGATGTTCTTCCAAGGAGGAAAACATTTAAGGATAATGGGAAAATGTTTTATTTATTTATTTAGTTAGTATTTGTCAAGCAACAGGTGTGCAACAGAGCAGAATAACCCCCCCACCCCAGCTCCCCAATATCATGGATACATAGGATCATTATACAGGATTATACTGAGGTGCCCTACAGTGCATATGAATATGTGCACCATCACAGGGGGTTGGCTAGTTCACACAAGCCCCTCAATTTCATTGATACCTTTAAACCACTGGATTACACTGCATTATACAGTTTTTACTGTCTTTGACAACACCTTTTGAGGATATGTTTAATAATAATAATAATAATAATAAAACTTTACTTGTATAGCACAGTTCATACATGCAATATGCAACTCAAAGTGCTTTACAGTTTGGCAGGGTTGTTGCAAGACAACATTTCTTGCGGTTCAGTGATGTCAGAGCACATAAATACAGAAGCAGACTGACTCTTGCATGAACACAGGTAGGCAGTCCTTGTAGGCCCTAGTCAGCAATCTTTGTAGTCCAGTGGCGTTAGAGCTATGCAACGCTCTGTTAATGTGGGCTCTTATGTGAACATAGGTCGGCAGTCTTTGCGGGCCAGGGGCACTACACGAGGAAAGTTCATTTAGGCGCAGTCGGTTGTTAGTGTCCCCAGGGAGCAACAGGGGTGAGGAAAAACTCCCTGTTTGTTTGATTTGCGTGATTTCAGGAAGAAACCTCAGGAATCAGTGAGTAAAACTCCCTGTTTTTCTAGGAAGAAACCTCAGGCAGAACCACGTCTCCCAGGGTAGCCCATCTGCCGGGGCTGGTAACGGGAAGTCGGTGACTGAGTAGTTAGGTGTAGGCTTGGTTGAATAGGTAGGTCTTTAGTTGTCGCTTGAAGATGTCGATGGATTCTGCTTTTCTGATGTGCTGTGGTAGGGCATTCCATCTCTTTGGGGCGTAGTATGAAAAGGCCGATTCCCCGATCCTTTTGGGTGGTGCGTCTGGAATCCTCAGGAGACCGGCATCAGCGGATCTAAGGGCTCGTGCAGGGGTATAAGAGGATAATGCGTCAGCAATATAGCATGGGGCAAGGCCATTTACAGCTTTAAATACCAGTAGTAGTACTTTGAAGTCAATTCTATAGGATACAGGTAGCCAGTGTAGTTCAGCCAGTACAGGAGTAATATGTTCCCTCTTTCTTGTTTTTGTTAGTAATCTTGCAGCCGAGTTTTGAATAAGCTGTAGTTTTTCAATTGATTTTTTTGGGAGGCCTGTGAACAAGGCATTGCAGTAGTCTAATCTACTTGTAATAAATGCGTGAACAAGTTTTTCAGCGTCTGGCTTGGTCAAGAAGGGGCGAACTTTTGCTATATTTCTTAGATGGAAGTATGCTGTTTTAGTCACTTTGTTGATGTGTGGTTTAAGGCTTAGGTCAGAGTCAAGGATGACACCTAGGCTAGTTACCTGTTCTCTGACATATTGGTTTAGGTTGCCTAGACTGGGGAGGAGAGCTTCCCGTTTGTCTTTAGGGCCGATAAGTAGCAGTTCAGTTTTGTTTTCGTTTAACTTTAGTAAACTCTAGTTTACGACGGAGGCACAATTATAATGATCATTTATAGTGTTTATTTATTTATTTATTGCTGTGGTTGTAGAGCAACAGGTGCACTAGAGGGCAGAATAACCCCTGCACCATTGCATGGGGGGTTGGTAGTCCACCCCAGCTCCCCATTAATGAATCTGCAATATTGTGGTTTTTAAACATGGATGTACTGATGTCTATATAATTATGTATAGCCATTTATGATATCAAACAGTATGGATCAAGTCCACATGTGAGGCAAGAGGTGCTTTTCTGGGCGGAATACTTTCTGCACCTTTGCGTGTAGGCTTGCATGTCCACTCCAGATCCTAACCAAAGAGTCCCTCAGAGATGTACATCAGGAGAGAGGACCTCGCTGTTGACCTCAAGAAATCCACAGACAGTCAGGAGTCAGGAGCTGCCGCTTAGGGACATGGACTGCATCACTGGAGCAATGAGGTGTTTACTGTAATGATTTACAATCTACTGAACATAAACTTGTCCACCATTGGATGTCTGCTTATTTAATTTCCTATATTTAAAAAATAGCCTAAAATACTATAATTTGCTACATTTGCTTTGTTTCTCAGATTGTCAGAAGGGAGGGCAGGCAGACCATCCTGTGAAGTCCTACCTGAATAATTGTTCCTGGTTGTTCCTGAATTGCGCCTCTATTTAAAATCTCCATGATGAGGTGGATATAGGCCCGTTGGATATAGTCATGCCAGAGCCATGCTGCTTTGGTGTGGAGACACTGGTGCAGGTCCATCACTGGATGGATGGTCATCAGCTTGGAAACCATGGATACCACAGAACCACTGGATTGCACTGGATTATACATGCTGGATGTTATGCACATTTTGTGTATTTCTGAGGAAAATAGGATACTGATTATTTTGGCTGTATGTATTTTGGCAGTGGGTGCACTACAGGGCAGAATAACCCCTGCACCATTGCAGGGGGGTTGGGTAGTCCACCCCAGCTCCCCAATATCATTGATACCTCCGGAACACTGGATTACACTGGATTATACTCTCTTTTTGGCCTTTGGACAAAAACATTTATGTTTATGTTCCAATAGGTGGCATGTTTGTAAGGATAATATGATAGCCTACTGATTATTTTTTTCCTGTAGGCACCTCATCTTATACTGGATCATGCTCTTTTTTTGACAACACGTTTTTGGGTGTGTGTATAAGGGATAATTGTACACCGTTTCATTTTGCGTTGTGTTTGTGAAGCAACAGGTGCACTACAGGGCAGAATAACCCCTGCACCGTTACAGGGGGGTTGGGTAGTCCACCCCAGCTCCCCAATGCTATGGATACATCTGAACCACTGGATTATGCTGGATCAAACACTTTTTTTATGCATTTAAAAAAAATAAAAATAAATATATATATATATATATATATTTGTTTATGCTTCCATAGGCGCCATGCTTTTAAGGGTAACTGGATATTGAAAATGTTTTTCTATATTTGTAAAGCAGTGGGTGCACTACAGGGCAGAATAACCCCTGCACCATTGCTGGGGGGTTGGGTAGTCCACCCCAGCTCCCCATTGATACACCTTCACTACTAGATATTTTCTATTCGTCTTGGAGTCCATTATATACGAATGTAATGACCTCGACCAGTATGGATGAAGTTCATGTGTGGGTCAAGTTGTGCTTGCATGTGTGGGGCAAGTTGTGCTTGTCAGGGAAAAAAATGCTCCCAGCACTTTTGCAAGTAGGGTTGCATGTCTACGCTAGATCCAAGACACAGAATCCTTCAGAGATGTGCATCAGGAGAGAGGACATTGGTGTTGGCCTCAAGGAATCCACAGACACAGAGTCAGGTGCTGCAGCCCAGGGACATCAGAGAGCCCAGGGAGTGCATAAGAGGAGCAATAAGGTGTTTACAGTCAAGACTTATAATCAACTCTAAATAATCTTGTCAGCCATTAGATTTCTTCTGATTTAATATGTCATATTTAAAAATATATATTTGTATAAAACAAAACATTTGCTTTGTTTTGTTTTTTTGTTCAGGTTATCATGAGGGCAGACAGACCATCTCACAAAGTTCTACTACTGATTGATTTTCCTGGCCATCTTACACTGCTTAGAACCTCCATGCTGAGGTGGATATGGGCCCTACACCAGACAGGCCAGAGCCATGCTGCTGTAGTGTGGAGACACTGGTACAGCTCCATCACTGGCTGGACAGGCCTCCGATTCTTCAATCCAGGAACTTTTCCAGTACGGAAGGACATTACACTGGTAACTCCACAGAGCCAAAGGTGCATTTAGGGGCAGAATAATCCCCGCACCTTGGCAGGGGGCTGGGTAGTCCACCCCAGCTCCCCAACATCATGGATGCCTATATTGGATTACAGTGGATTTTATGTATTTTTGGTCATCTTTGACAACATTTTTATGTTTATTTTTTTTGAAGAAGATCCATTTCTGAGGATAATAGGATACTGATTTTTGTCTGTATTTGTAAAGCAATGGGGGCACATCAGGGCAGAATAACCCCTGCTAGTCCACCCCAGCTCCCCAATTTGATAGATACCACTGAATGGTTGGATTATACTGGATCATACACTGTTTGTCTCATTTGAAAACACTTTTTATGTTTATTATTTTACAGCATAATGTATTTCACAAGCAATGGGTGCACTACAGGGCAGAATAACCCCTGCACCACTACAGGGGGGTTGGGTAGTCCACCCCAGCTCCCCAATATCATGGATACACAGAATCATTACACAGGATCATAGATTTTTTTTGCTGTGTTTGACAACAACTTTTAAAGATTTGCTTCCAAAAAGGCACATTTTAAGGATAAGTGGATAGTGTTTATTTTTTGCTGTACTTGCCAAACAACAGGTGCACTACAGTGCATATTAATGCTTGCACCATCGAAGGGGTTTGACTAGTTCATACCAGCTCCTCAATTTTATGGATACCTTCAAACCATTGGATTGTACTGCATTATACAGTTTTTGCTGTCAACAACTTTGACAACAACTTTTAAGGATATGCTTACAACGGAGATTACATAAGGAGAGAGGACGTTGCTGTTGGCCTCAAGAAATCCACAGACACAGAGTCAGGAGTCAGGAGCTGCTGCTTAGGGACATGGACTGCATCACTGGAGAAATGAGGTGTTTACAGTCATGATTTATAATCTACTGAACATAAACTTGTTAACCATTGGATGTCTGCTTATTTAATATGCTATATTTAAAAAAAATAGACTAAAACACTATAATACATTTGCTTTGTTTCTCAGATTGTCAGGAGGAAGGCCAGACAGACCATCCTGTGAAGTCCTTCTATCTGAATAATTGTTCCTGGTCATTCCTGAATGATTGATCCTCTGCTTAAAATCTCCATGGTGAGGTGGATATAGGCCCATTGAATATAGTCATGCCAGAGCCATGCTGCTTTGGTGTGGAGACACTGGTGCAGGTCCATCACTGGATGGATGGTCATCAGCTTGGAAACCATGGATACCACAGAACCACTGGATTGCACTGGATTATACATGCTGGATGTTATGCACATTTTATGTATTTCTGAGGAAAATAGGATACTGATTATTTTGGCTGTATGTATTTTGGCAGTGGGTGCACTACAGGGCAGAATAACCCCTGCACCATTGCAGGGGGGTTGGGTAGTCCACCCCAGCTCCCCAGTATCATGGTTACCTCCGGAACACTGGATTACACTGGATTATACCCTCTTTTTTTGGCCTTTGGACAAAAACATTTATGTTTATGTTCCAATAGGTGGCATGTTTGTAAGGATAATATGATAGCCTACTGATTAATTTTTTTCCTGTAGGCACCTCATCTTATACTGGATCATGCTCTTTTTTTGACAACACCTTTTATGTTAATGCCTCCACTGGGTGCGTGTATAAGGGATAATTGTACACCGTTTCATTTTGTGTTGTGTTTGTGAAGCAACAGGTGCACTACAGGGCAGAATAACCCCTGCACCATTACAGGGGGGTTGGGTAGTCCACCCCAGCTCCCCAATGCTATGGATACATCTGAACCACTGGATTATGGTGGATCAAACACTTTTTTATGCATTTTTAAAATATATATATATTTGTTTATGCTTTCATAGGCGCCATGCTTTTAAGGATAACTGGATATTGAAAATGTTTTTCTATATTTGTAAAGCAGTGGGTGCACTACAGGGCAGAATAACCCCTGCACCATTGCTGGGGGGTTGGGTAGTCCACCCCAGCTCCCCATTGATATACCTTCACTGCTGGATATTTTCTGTTCGTCTTGGAGTCTATTATGTATGGATGTAATGAGCTCGACCAGGATGAAGTGCATGTGTGGGGCAGGTTGTGCTTGTCAGGGAAAAAAATGCTTCCAGCACTTTTGCAAGTAGGGTTGCATTTCTACTGTAAATCCAAAACACAGAATCCTTCAGAGATGTGCATCAGGAGAGAGGACATTGCTGTTGGCCTCAAGGAATCCACAGACACAGAGTCAGGTGCTGCAGCCCAGGGACATCAGAGAGCCTAGGGAGTGCATAAGAGGAGCAATAAGGTGTTTACAGTCAAGACTTATAATCAACTCTAAATAATCTTGTCAGCCATTAGATTTCTTCTTATGTAATATCTCATATTTAAAAAATATATTTGCATAAAACAAAACATTCACTTCTTTTTTTTCCAGGTTATCATGAGGGCAGACAGACCATCTCACAAAAATCTACTACTGATCGATTTTCCTGGCCATCTTACACTGCTTAGAATCTCCATGCTGAGGTGGATATGGGCCCTATACCAGACAGGCCAGAGCCATGCTGCTTTAGTGTGGAGACACTGCTGTAGCTCCATCACTGGCTGGACAGGCCTCCGATTCTTCAATCCAGGAACTTTTCCAGTACGGAAGGACAACATTACACTGGTACCTCCGCAGAGCCAAAGGTGCATTTAGGGGCAGAATAAATCCCCGCACCTTGGCAGGGGGCTGGGTAGTCCACCCCAGCTCCCTAACACCATGGATGCCTATATTGGATTACAGTGGATTTTATGTATTTTTGGTCATCTTTGACAACATTTTTACATTTATTATTTTTAAAGGAGATCCATTTCTGAGGATAATAGTATACTGATTTTTTGTCTGTATTTGTAAAGCAATTGGTGCACATCAGGGCAGAATAACCCCTGCACCATTGCAGGGGGGTTGGGTAGTCCACCCCAGCTCCCCAATTTGATAGATACCACTGAATGGTTGGATTATACTGGATCATACATTGTTTGTCACATTTGAAAACACTGTTTATGTTTATGATTTTACAGCATAATGTATTTCACAAGCAATGGGTGCACTACAGGGCAGAATAACCCCTGCACCATTGCAGGGGCGTTGGGTATATATATATATATATATATATATATTTGTTTATGCTTCCATAGGCGCCATGCTTTTAAGGGTAACTGGATATTGAAAATGTTTTTCTATATTTGTAAAGCAGTGGGTGCACTACAGCTGATACACCTTCACTACTAGATATTTTCTATTCGTCTTGGAGTCCATTATATACGAATGTAATGACCTCGACCAGTATGGATGAAGTTCATGTGTGGGTCAAGTTGTGCTTGCATGTGTGGGGCAAGTTGTGCTTGTCAGGGAAAAAAATGCTCCCAGCACTTTTGCAAGTAGGGTTGCATGTCTACGCTAGATCCAAGACACAGAATCCTTCAGAGATGTGCATCAGGAGAGAGGACATTGGTGTTGGCCTCAAGGAATCCACAGACACAGAGTCAGGTGCTGCAGCCCAGGGACATCAGAGAGCCCAGGGAGTGCATAAGAGGAGCAATAAGGTGTTTACAGTCAAGACTTATAATCAACTCTAAATAATCTTGTCAGCCATTAGATTTCTTCTGATTTAATATGTCATATTTAAAAATATATATTTGTATAAAACAAAACATTTGCTTTGTTTTGTTTTTTTGTTCAGGTTATCATGAGGGCAGACAGACCATCTCACAAAGTTCTACTACTGATTGATTTTCCTGGCCATCTTTCACTGCTTAGAACCTCCATGCTGAGGTGGATATAGGCCCTACACCAGACAGGCCAGAGCCATGCTGCTGTAGTGTGGAGACACTGGTACAGCTCCATCACTGGCTGGACAGGCCTCCGATTCTTCAATCCAGGAACTTTTCCAGTACGGAAGGACATTACACTGGTAACTCCACAGAGCCAAAGGTGCATTTAGGGGCAGAATAATCCCCGCACCTTGGCAGGGGGCTGGGTAGTCCACCCCAGCTCCCCAACATCATGGATGCCTATATTGGATTACAGTGGATTTTATGTATTTTTGGTCATCTTTGACAACATTTTTATGTTTATTTTTTTTGAAGAAGATCCATTTCTGAGGATAATAGGATACTGATTTTTGTCTGTATTTGTAAAGCAATGGGGGCACATCAGGGCAGAATAACCCCTGCACCATTGCAGGGGGGTTGGGTAGTCCACCCCAGCTCCCCAATTTGATAGATACCACTGAATGGTTGGATTATACTGGATCATACACTGTTTGTCTCATTTGAAAACACTTTTTATGTTTATTATTTTACAGCATAATGTATTTCACAAGCAATGGGTGCACTACACGGCAGAATAACCCCTGCACCACTACAGGGGGGTTGGGTAGTCCACCCCAGCTCCCCAATATCATGGATACACAGAATCATTACACAGGATCATAGATTTTTTTTGCTGTGTTTGACAACAACTTTTAAAGATTTGCTTCCAAAAAGGCACATTTTAAGGATAAGTGGATAGTGTTTATTTTTTGCTGTACTTGCCAAACAACAGGTGCACTACAGTGCATATTAATGCTTGCACCATCGAAGGGGTTTGACTAGTTCATACCAGCTCCTCAATTTTATGGATACCTTCAAACCATTGGATTGTACTGCATTATACAGTTTTTGCTGTCAACAACTTTGACAACAACTTTTAAGGATATGCTTACAACGGAGATTACATAAGGAGAGAGGACGTTGCTGTTGTCCTCAAGAAATCCACAGACACAGAGTCAGGAGTCAGGAGCTGCTGCTTAGGGACATGGACTGCATCACTGGAGAAATGAGGTGTTTACAGTCATGATTTATAATCTACTGAACATAAACTTGTTAACCATTGGATGTCTGCTTATTTAATATGCTATATTTAAAAAAAATAGACTAAAATACTATAATACATTTGCTTTGTTTCTCAGATTGTCAGGAGGAAGGCCAGACAGACCATCCTGTGAAGTCCTTCTATCTGAATAATTGTTCCTGGTCATTCCTGAATGATTGATCCTCTGCTTAAAATCTCCATGGTGAGGTGGATATAGGCCCATTGAATATAGTCATGCCAGAGCCATGCTGCTTTGGTGTGGAGACACTGGTGCAGGTCCATCACTGGATGGATGGTCATCAGCTTGGAAACCATGGATACCACAGAACCACTGGATTGCACTGGATTATACATGCTGGATGTTATGCACATTTAATGTATTTCTGAGGAAAATAGGATACTGATTATTTTGGCTGTATGTATTTTGGCAGTGGGTGCACTACAGGGCAGAATAACCCCTGCACCATTGCAGGGGGGTTGGGTAGTCCACCCCAGCTCCCCAGTATCATGGTTACCTCCGGAACACTGGATTACACTGGATTATACCCGCTTTTTTTGGCCTTTGGACAAAAACATTTATGTTTATGTTCCAATAGGTGGCATGTTTGTAAGGATAATATGATAGCCTACTGATTAATTTTTTTCCTGTAGGCACCTCATCTTATACTGGATCATGCTCTTTTTTTGACAACACCTTTTATGTTAATGCCTCCACTGGGTGCGTGTATAAGGGATAATTGTACACCGTTTCATTTTGCGTTGTGTTTGTGAAGCAACAGGTGCACTACAGGGCAGAATAACCCCTGCACCATTACAGGGGGGTTGGGTAGTCCACCCCAGCTCCCCAATGCTATGGATACATGTGAACCACTGGATTATGCTGGATCAAACACTTTTTTATGCATTTTTAAAATATATATATATTTGTTTATGCTTTCATAGGCGCCATGCTTTTAAGGATAACTGGATATTGAAAATGTTTTTCTATATTTGTAAAGCAGTGGGTGCACTACAAGGCAGAATAACCCCTGCACCATTGCTGGGGGGTTGGGTAGTCCACCCCAGCTCCCCATTGATATACCTTCACTGCTGGATATTTTCTGTTCGTCTTGGAGTCTATTATGTATGGATGTAATGAGCTCGACCAGGATGAAGTGCATGTGTGGGGCAGGTTGTGCTTGTCAGGGAAAACAATGCTTCCAGCACTTTTGCAAGTAGGGTTGCATGTCTACTGTAAATCCAAAACACAGAATCCTTCAGAGATACATCAGGAGAGAGGACATTGCTGTTGGCCTCAAGGAATCCACAGACACAGAGTCAGGTGCTGCAGCCCAGGGACATCAGAGAGCCCAGGGAGTGCATAAGAGGAGCAATAAGGTGTTTACAGTCAAGACTTATAATCAACTCTAAATAATCTTGTCAGCCATTAGATTTCTTCTGATTTAATATCTCATATTTAAAAATATATATTTGTATAAAACAAAACATTTGCTTTGTTTTTTTTTGGTTCAGGTTATCATGAGGGCAGAAAGACCATCTCACAAAGTTCTACTACTGATCAATTTTCCTGGCCATCCTACACTGCTTAGAACCTCCATGCTGAGATGGATATGGGCCCTACACCAGACAGGCCAGAGCCATGCTGCTTTAGTGTGGAGACACTGATACAGCTCCATCACTGGCTGGACAGGCCTCCGATTCTTCAATCTAGGAACTTTTCCAGTACGGAAGGACAACATTACACTGGTAACTCCGCAGAGCCAAAGGTGCATTTAGGGGCAGAATAATCCCCGCACCTTGGCAGGGGGCTGGGTAGTCCACCCCAGCTCCCTAACACCATGGATGCCTATATTGGATTACAGTGGATTTTATGTATTTTTGGTCATCTTTGACAACATTTTTATGTTTATTGTTTTGAAGGAGATCCATTTCTGAGGATAATAGGATACTGGTTTTTTGTCTGTATTTGTAAAGCAATGGGTGCACATCAGGGCAGAATAACCCCTGCACCATTGCTGGGGGGTTGGGTAGTCCACCCCAGCTCCCCAATTTAAAAGATATCACTGAATGGTTGGATTATACTGGATCATACACTGTTTGCCCCATTTGAAAACACTGTTTATGTTTATGATTTTACAGCATAATGTATTTCACAAGCAATGGGTGCACTACAGGGCAGAATAACCCCTGCACCATTGCAGGGGGGTTGGGTAGTCCACCCCAGCTCCCCAGTAACACGGATACGTCCTCTGGATTAGATACTGTCTACAATTTAAGAGCTCTTACAAAGCATGCATGTTTATAAAGATAATTTCATAGTGTTATTTTTTTTGCTGTGTTCGTCAAGCAATGGGTGCACTACAGGGCAGAATAACCCCTGCACCACTTCAGAGGGGTTGGGTAGTCCACCCCAGCTCCCCAATATCATGGATACACAGAATCATTACACAGGATCACAGATTTTTTTTTGCTGTGTTTGACAACAACTTTTAAAGATTTGCTTCCAAAAAGGCACATTTTAAGGATAAGTGGATAGTGTTTATTTTTTGCTGTACTTGCCAAACAACAGGTGCACTACAGTGCATATTAATGCTTGCACCATCGAAGGGGTTTGGCTAGTTCATACCAGCTCCTCAATTTTATGGATACCTTCAAACCATTGGATTGTACTGCATTATACAGTTTTTGCTGTCAACAACTTTGACAACAACTTTTAAGGATATGCTTACAACGGAGATTACATAAGGAGAGAGGACGTTGCTCTTGGCCTCAAGAAATCCACAGACGGAGTCAAGAGTCAGGAGCTGCTGCTTAGGGACATGGACTGCATCACTGGAGGTGTTTACAGTCATGATTTATAAACTACTGAACATAAAGCTGTCAACCATTGGATGTCTGCTTATTTAATATCCTATATTTAAAAAATAGCCTAAAATACTATAATACATTTGCTTTGTTTCTCAGATTGCCAGGAGGGAGGGCAGGCAGACCATCCTGTGAAGTCCTTCTACCTGAATAATTGTTCCTGGTCATTCCTGAATGATTGATCCTCTGCTTAAAATCTCCATGGTGAGGTGGATATACAAGGCCCATTGAATATAGACATTCCAGAGCCATGCTGCTTTGGTGTGGAGACACTGGTGCAGGTCCATCACTGGATGGATGGTCATCAGCTTGGAAACCATGGATACCACAGAACCACTGGATTGCACTGGATTATACATGCTGGATGTTATGCACATTTTGTGTATTTCTGAGGAAAATAGGATACTGATTATTTTGGCTGTATCTATTTTGGCAGTGGGTGCACTACAGGGCAGAATAACCCCTGCACCATTGCAGGGGGGTTGGGTCGTCCACCCCAGCTCCCCAGTATCATGGATACCTCCGAAACACTGGATTACACTGGATTATACTCTCTTTTTGGCCTTTCGACAAAAACATTTATGTTTATGTTCCAATAGATGGCATGTTTGTAAGGATAATATGATAGCCTACTGATTAATTTTTTTCCTGTAGGCACCTCATCTTATACTGGATCATGCTCTTTTTTTGACAACACCTTTTATGTTAATGCCTCCACTGGGTGCGTGTATAAGGGATAATTGTACACCGTTTCATTTTGCGTTGTGTTTGTGAAGCAACAGGTGCACTACAGGGCAGAATAACCCCTGCACCATTACAGGGGGGTTGGGTAGTCCACCCCAGCTCCCCAATGCTATGGATACATCTGAACCACTGGATTATGCTGGATCAAACACTTTTTTATGCATTTTTAAAATATATATATATTTGTTTATGCTTTCATAGGCGCCATGCTTTTAAGGATAACTGGATATTGAAAATGTTTTTCTATATTTGTAAAGCAGTGGGTGCACTACAGGGCAGAATAACCCCTGCACCATTGCTGGGGGGTTGGGTAGTCCACCCCAGCTCCCCATTGATATACCTTCACTGCTGGATATTTTCTGTTCGTCTTGGAGTCTATTATGTATGGATGTAATGAGCTCGACCAGGATGAAGTGCATGTGCGGGGCAGGTTGTGCTTGTCAGGGAAAACAATGCTTCCAGCACTTTTGCAAGTAGGGTTGCATGTCTACTGTAAATCCAAAACACAGAATCCTTCAGAGATACATCAGGAGAGAGGACATTGCTGTTGGCCTCAAGGAATCCACAGACACAGAGTCAGGTGCTGCAGCCCAGGGACACCAGAGATCCCAGGGAGTGCATAAGAGGAGAAATAAGGTGTTTACAGTCAAGACTTATAATCAACTCTAAATAATCTTGTCAGCCATTAGATTTCTTCTGATTTAATATCTCATATTTAAAAATATATATTTGTATAAAACAAAACATTTGCTTTGTTTTTTTTTGGTTCAGGTTATCATGAGGGCAGAAAGACCATCTCACAAAGTTCTACTACTGATCAATTTTCCTGGCCATCCTACACTGCTTAGAACCTCCATGCTGAGATGGATATGGGCCCTACACCAGACAGGCCAGAGCCATGCTGCTTTAGTGTGGAGACACTGATACAGCTCCATCACTGGCTGGACAGGCCTCCGATTCTTCAATCCAGGAACTTTTCCAGTACGGAAGGACAACATTACATTGGTAACTCCGCAGAGCAAAAGGTGCATTTAGGGGCAGAATAATCCCCCCACCTTGGCAGGGGGCTGGGTAGTCCACCACAGCTCCCTAACACCATGGATGCCTATATTGGATTACAGTGGATTTTATGTATTTTTGGTCATCTTTGACAACATTTTTATGTTTATTGTTTTGAAGGAGATCCATTTCTGAGGATAATAGGATACTGTTTTTTGTCTGTATTTGTAAAGCAATGGGTGCACATCAGGGCAGAATAACCCCTGCACCATTGCTGGGGGGTTGGGTAGTCCACCCCAGCTCCCCAATTTAAAAGATATCACTGAATGGTTGGATTATACTGGATCATACACTGTTTGCCCCATTTGAAAACACTGTTTATGTTTATGATTTTACAGCATAATGTATTTCACAAGCAATGGGTGCACTACAGGGCAGAATAACCCCTGCACCATTGCAGGGGGGTTGGGTAGTCCACCCCAGCTCCCCAGTAACACGGATACGTCCTCTGGATTAGATACTGTCTACAATTTAAGAGCTCTTACAAAGCATGCATGTTTATAAAGATAATTTCATAGTGTTATTTTTTTTGCTGTGTTCGTCAAGCAATGGGTGCACTACAGGGCAGAATAACCCCTGCACCACTACAGAGGGGTTGGGTAGTCCACCCCAGCTCCCCAATATCATGGATACACAGAATCATTACACAGGATCATAGATTTTTTTTTGCTGTGTTTGACAACAACTTTTAAAGATTTGCTTCCAAAAAGGCACAGTTTAAGGATAAGTGGATAGTGTTTATTTTTTGCTGTACTTGCCAAACAACAGGTGCGCTACAGTGCATATTAATGCTTGCACCATCGAAGGGGTTTGGCTAGTTCATACCAGCTCCTCAATTTTATGGATACCTTCAAACCATTGGATTGTACTGCATTATACAGTTTTTGCTGTCAACAACTTTGACAACAACTTTTAAGGATATGCTTACAACGGAGATTACATAAGGAGAGAGGACGTTGCTCTTGGCCTCAAGAAATCCACAGACGGAGTCAAGAGTCAGGAGCTGCTGCTTAGGGACATGGACTGCATCACTGGAGGTGTTTACAGTCATGATTTATAAACTACTGAACATAAAGCTGTCAACCATTGGATGTCTGCTTATTTAATATCCTATATTTAAAAAATAGCCTAAAATACTATAATACATTTGCTTTGTTTCTCAGATTGTCAGGAGGGAGGGCAGGCAGACCATCCTGTGAAGTCCTTCTACCTGAATAATTGTTCCTGGTCATTCCTGAATGATTGATCCTCTGCTTAAAATCTCCATGGTGAGGTGGATATAGGCCCATTGGATATATACATGCCAGGGCCATGCTGCTTTGGCGTGGAGACACTGGTGCACTGGATTATACATGCTGGACGTTATGCACATTTTGTGTATTTCTGAGGAAAATAGGATACTGATTATTTTGGCTGTATCTATTTTGGCAGTGGGTGCACTACAGGGCAGAATAACCCCTGCACCATTGCAGGGGGGTTGGGTAGTCCACCCCAGCTCCCCAATATCATTGATACCTCCGAAACACTGGATTACACTGGATTATACTCTCTTTTTGGCCTGTGGACAAAAACACTTATGTTTATGTTCCAATAGGTGGCATGTTTGTAAGGATAATATGATAGCCTACTGATTATTTTTTTCCTGTAGGCACCTCATCTTATACTGGATCATGCTCTTTTTTTGGCAACACCTTTTATGTTAATGCCTCCACTGGGTGCGTGTATAAGGGGTAATTGTACACTGTTTTATTTTGCGTTGTGTTTGTGAAGCAACAGGTGCACTACAGGGCAGAATAACCCCTGCACCATTACAGGGGGGTTGGGTAGTCCACCCCAGCTCCCCAATGCTATGGATACATCTGAACCACTGGATTATGCTGGATCAAACACTTTTTTTATGCATTTTTAAAAAATATATATATGTTCATGCTTCCACAGGCGCCATGCTTTTAAGGATAACTGGATATTGAAAATGTTTTTTTCTATATTTGTAAAGCAGTGGGTGCACTGCAGGGCAGAATAACCCCTGCACCATTGCTGGGGGGTTGGGTAGTCCACCCCAGCTCCCCATTGATACACCTTCACTACTGGATATTTTCTATTCGTCTTGGAGTCCATTATGTATGGATGTAATGACCTCGACCAGTATGGATGAAGTTCATGTGTGGGTCAAGTTGTGCTTGTCAGGAAAAAAATGCTTCCAGCACTTTTGCAAGTAGGGTTGCATGTCTACTCTAGATCCCAAACACAGAATCCTTCAGAGATACATCAGGAGAGAGGACATTGCTGTTGGCCTCAAGGAATCCACAGACACAGAGTCAGGTGCTGCAGCCCAGAGACACCAGAGAGCCTAGGGAGTGCATAAGAGGAGAAATAAGGTGTTTACCATCAAGACTTATAATCAACTCTAAATAATCTTTTCAGCCATTAGATTTCTTCTTATTAATTATCTCATATTAAAAAATATATATTTGCATAAAAGAAAACATTTGCTTTGTTTTTTTTTCAGGTTATCATGAGGGCAGACAGACCATCTCACAAAGTTCTACTACTGATCGATTTTCCTGGCCATCTTACACTGCTTAGAACCTCCATGCTGAGGTGGATATGGGCCCTACACCAGACAGCCCAGAGCCATGCTGCTTTAGTGTGGAGACACTGGTACAGCTCCATCACTGGCTGATTATTTATCCGTATTTGTAAAGCAATGGGTGCACTACAGGGCAGAATAACCCCTGCACCATTGCAGGGGGGTTGGGTAGTCCACCCCAGCTCCCCAGTAACACGCATACCTCCATATCATACTGGATTAGACACTTTTTACACTTTAAGAGATCTTCATGACATGCATCTTTGACAACATTTTTATATATATTTTTTTTAAGATACTTATTATATTTGTTTGTATTTTTGAAACAACAGGTGCACTACAGGGCAGAATAACCCCTGCACCATTGCAGGGGGGTTGGGTAGTCCACCCCAGCTCCCCAATTTGATAGATA
The DNA here is from genome assembly GCA_027475355.1 of Coilia nasus. Taxonomy (NCBI): domain Eukaryota; kingdom Metazoa; phylum Chordata; class Actinopteri; order Clupeiformes; family Engraulidae; genus Coilia; species Coilia nasus. The sequence goes on from CM050205.1 coordinate 20,925,014, forward strand.
CCACTCAATGCTTGGATTATCCTGAATCATACACTGTTTGCCTCATTTGAAAACGATGTTTATGTTCATGCTTTTACAGCACAATGTATTTCACAAGCAGTGGGTGCACTACAGGGCAGAATAACCCCTGCACCATTGCAGGGGGGTTGGGTAGTCCACCCCAGCTCCCCAGTATCGTAGATGCCTGCGAACCACCGGATTATATTGGATTACACTGGATTTTATGTATTTCTGATCATCCTTTTTACAACATTTTTATGCTTACCACCCAGCTCCCCATCCTTCCAATATCCCAATAATGTTTGATGCTTCATACACACAGTATACTCTATACTATGCAAGTGTTCCGCTTTTGGTGCTCTGCTTTTTACAAATAAATTCATTCATTGATCCATTTGTTTTGCCTTTTTGTCTACGTTCATCCCCTCTCCACACTGATATCAAAAGGTCTACATTATATTTATAGTACCTATAATACTATCTTTGGCTATTGGATTACAATTCAAATTAAGCCTTGTTTTATCATATCAATATCAAGGCAATGCTGAAGATAAAAGGGTTTGCTGTGGATCACTGTGGATAAGAATACACCTTAGGAGCGTCCCCTAATGTAGCCTATAGCTGATTTACACTTTGAGTTTCCTGTTCAACATGGTAGCCTGTCACATAGAGTTAGGACCTGAGCAAAGGCAAAGTGACACTGTTAATACCTATACATAGCTCTCTCCTTACACGTGAAAGTGGATCAAGGTGTAGTTTGAGGGGATGTCATGTATCTCGAAATAACTATTGGCAGAGGTTCCATTGCTCTGAGGCCTGAAGCTAATGTGGGTACTGTATGAGTGACGTTTTTTTTTCCTCCTTTGTTCAGTCATGGCACAACACCACACATCTAACACAGCATATCCACAGGGTGCTGTTATTTATGTGATACACCATGTAACATTTTTTCCTGAGGCACACATATTGTATGGAGGTGTGTTATACACAAAACAGTTGAAGTAAATGAATTAAATACACAACAGCCTCAAGGTAACACATATATTTGTAAAGCATACAGTAGTACGGGTTCATTTGCAGATTATTTTACATGCATTTGTTTAACAACATGCCATGTTAGTGAATTCGCACACAGACTTACACAAAATTGAAATGTATACACAATTAACTAAGGAGAGAATATATTGAAAATTAATACAAATTTAAAATAATTACAGAAAATGTTTTTGATTGTTACATTCGGCTTGGCAAAAACACTAAGCAATTATTTTATATTCTGCAAATCTGAGAGAAAGATACAGAGAGAGAGAGAGAGAGAGAGAGAGAGAGAGAGAGAGAGAGAGAGAGAGAGAGAGAGAGAGAGAGAGAGATTCTCTTTTTAAATGTCAGTGTAAATGTCAGCTGATATATACAGCTCTGGAAAATTAGGAAACCACTGTAATATTATCTCTGATTTTACTATTTATCGGTATATGTGTGAATAAAGTGAGCATTTTTGTTTCTCCCAAATTCCAAATTCAACCGACACTGGAAAGGAATGGTTGTCATACATGTTACATACAGAGATGCTGATTTTAGGAAAAGTTGCAATGGTCTGTTAATTTTTTCCAGAGCTGTATGCATGCCAGACAGCTCTTCAGTAAAAAGAATCCGCCATTCCCAGGAAAACTGATGCTAACATATTCCAACCCATTGTAGATTCTACCATAGTGTACCATATTGGAGTTGCTGCAAAATTTTTCCCTTTTTTTTTTTTTTTTCCACCGATTTTTCGTCAACGATTCCCGGGACACTGAAACTCGGGGAGACATGAATGTTTGTAGGCATGTAGTCCAATAAGTTTCTGAACGAATAACGCCTTTTGGTCCCCCAGGGCCACCCCCCCGCAGTGCCAGTGTCTGTTAAAGAGGGGGAGACTGGCAAAAGTTTTTGCTGAATAACTCAATGAACGTTTCACCCAACGACATGAAATTTTTGTGATATGTCGGTGTTACAGAGACGTATCGACCCAGCCCATAAAATCTCACTTGAAGCATAGCGCCACCTAGTGATATGGGTAAATGCAAAAATTGGGATTTTTAGTTGCCAATATCTTGGACCGAGAAGGTGGGAACTGCGCAAAATACGTCATGCACGATCACCACAAAGACCTGTAACACCACAGAACATGCCATAAAATTTGGTCCATAGGGGGCGCTGTAATTGTAGAAAATGTCATTTTGCCTATTATCTACACAATGCTTACGTTTACAACATTTATTTTTTTATCGTGAAATCTATTGAACCTCACACATTGAAAACACTGGTTGACGCCCACTTCCAACGAAAAAAAAATCTGTGAAATTTTAATATTGCGAAAACGAATCTGAACGAACTCGTCATAGGCCGTTCATGTGAATCTCACCAATTTGGTATATGTCATCTACAGACAATGCTGACAAAAAGTTATCAAAGGATTTATCTTGAGATAAACCGTTCCGAAGTTACACGTCAATGAACAATTAACACGTAGCTTAAAATTCTTCAAAAATCCATATCTTGGCTTTTAATTGCTCAAATTTGGTCAAAGTTGACATGCCATCTCTAAACAGCTTTCTTTTTATGTGTACTCAATTTTGTGACATTTCGTCTTAGGGGGCGATGTTTATTGGCGAAGCTAGGTGTCAAAAAACAGTGTTTGTTAAATAATTCGTCAACAATTTTGCCCAAGACAACGATTTTGTGTTAGTATGTCGATGTTACAGAGGCGTATCGGCCCAGCCCATAAACACTCACTAGAAGCATAGCGCCACCTAGTGATAAGGGTAAATGCAAAAATTGGTATTTTGAGTAGCAAATATCTTGGACCGAGAAGGTGGGAACTGCGCAAAATGTGTCATGCACGATCACCACAAAGACCTCTAACACCACAGAACATGCCATAAAATTTGTGCCATAGGGGGCGCTGTAATTGTAGAAAATGTCATTTTGCCTATTATCTAGACAATGCTTACGTTTACAACAAAATTTTTTTTATCATGAAATCTATTGACCCTCACGCATTGAAAACACTGGTTGACGCCCACTTCCAATGAAAAAAAATTCTGTGAAATTTTAATATTGCGAAAACGAATCTGAACAAACTCGTCATAGGCCGTTCATGTGAATCTCACCAAATTTGGTATATGTCATCTACAGACAATGCTGACAAAAAGTTATCAAAGGATTTATCTTGAGATAAACCGTTCCGAAGTTACACGTCAATGAACAATTAACACGTAGCTTAAAATTCTTCAAAAATCCATATCTTGGCTTTTATGTGCTCAAATTTGGTCAAAGTTGACATGCCATCTCTAAACAGCTTTCTTTTTATGTGTACTCAATTTTGTGACATTTCGTCTTAGGGGGCGATGTTTATTGGCGAAGCTAGGTGTCAAAAAACAGTGTTTGTTAAATAATTCATCAACAATTTTGCCCAAGACAACGATTTTGTGTTAGTATGTCGATGTTACAGAGGCGTATCGGCCCAGCCCATAAACACTCACTAGAAGCATAGCGCCACCTAGTGATAAGGGTAAATGCAAAAATTGGTATTTTGAGTTGCTAATATCTTGGACCGAGAAGGGGGGAACTGCACAAAATATGTCATGCATGATCACCACAAAGACGTCTAACATCACAGCACATGCCATACAATTTGGTCCATAGGGGGCGCTGTAATTGTAGAAAATGTCATTTTGCCTATTATCTAGAGAATGCTAATGTTTACAACAACTTTTTTTTATCATGAAATCTATTGACCCTCACGCATTGAAAGCACTGGTCAATGCCCACTTCCAACGAAAACAATTTCCGTGAAATTTTATCATCGCGAAAACAAATTTGAACAAACTCGTCATAGGCCGTTCATGTGAATCTCACCAAATTTGGTATATGTCATCTACAGACAATGCTTACAAAAAGTTATCAAAGGATTTATCTTGAGACAAACCGTTTCGAAGTTACATGTCAATGAACATTTTACACGTAGCTTAAAATTCTTCAAAAGTCAATATATTGGCTTTTAATTGCTCAAATTTGGTTAAAGTTGACATGCCATCTCTAAACAGCTTTCTTTTTATGTGTACTAAATTTTGTGACATTTCGTCATAGGGGGCGATGTTTATTGGCGAAGCTATCTGTCAAAAAACAGTTTTTGTTAAATAATTCGTCAACAATTTTGCCCAAGACAACGATTTTGTGTTAGTATGTCGGTGTTACAGAGTCGTATCGGCCCAGCCCATAAACACTCACTTGAAGCATAGCGCCACCTAGTGATAAGGGTAAATGCAAAAATTGGTATTTTGAATTGCCAATATTTTGGACTAAGAAGGTAGGAACTGCATAAAATATCTCATACACAATCAACACAAAGACCTCTAAAAGCACAACACGTGCCATAAACTTGGCTCTATGCGGGCCGCTGTAATTGTACAAAATCTCATTTTGCCTATTCCTTTCACAAATCCCTCCTACACACTATTCAAACACACACAATGTAATTCATTCAAAACCCAAATTCATGCCCACTTCCAGGAAATCATTTCCATACAAATTCTCACCTCACAACACACACTCATCATACCAACAGTTCCCACATTTCAATACACTGCGGCGGTCATACCATGTACCGCTATGCGGTACAACTAGTTTTTACCACACTTACTTCTGGCTTCCCCCTAGCCAGGCAACAGCTGTTTTTGTCTGATTTGCCAACACATTCTGCAGCACATTTTGATAGTGAAGCTCTCTGGCTGTCTCAGTACATTAGCTCTGAGAGAAGTTGAAAATCATCCCCATTCAGCAGCGGCAGCAGCAGTGCTAATATCTAGTCTGCCATGGACACACAATCAAATGTGAAATATTCCACATAACTGTGATCTGAGTGAATGAATTGGCTGTTCGCTGCTGGATGCCAGAACAATTGCTTGAGCTCTTGAAGGAATGGGTTGATGTCCTGAGGATCAACAAACAAACATCATTATCACTCAGACACAGGACTTCAAAATATGCTGAACTGCCTTTTCCTCTAGTTAAAGGGGAAAAGGCAGTTAAGCAATTACAGCCCTTGGGAAACATGCAAACATCAGCAGTACTGAATGAGAAGAAGGATAAAAAAATGGAGGGAAAAAAGAAAAACTAGCAGACGAGGGTACTGGTGCCTGAAATGCAAGGATGAGCAGAAATGTCCCAGCCGTATCTGTGCATTTCAGGAGGGAGGGTCTTATTTACTGTCACACTCGCGCTCGCACTCGCAGGTGCACGCATCAAGGGCACGTCACGCGGGGCTATAACGAATTGTCCCTCGGGGAGTCATCTCAAATAGTTTGTTTTCAAAACTGTGTTCAAAGGCGAGTTCAAGTACACATTTGCCTGCACAGATGGGCGGGAAAGTTCTTGCAGGCAGTAAGGGGTGGTGGGGGGGATGTAAACTTTGGAGCTTTGAGATGATGGCAAGGAGTGGGCACCTCCCTTTCTCTCTCTCTCTCTCTCTCTCTCTCTCTCTCTCTCTCTCTATCTAGCTCTGTTTTCTCTCTTTCACTCAGTCACCCGGAGGTGGCTCCTCAGCAGAGTTGAAAGTGCTGAGTTGGACAGTGCTGTTCTATTTGTCTTCTCAATTGGGGCTTCTGACTGGGGCCATTATAATGTCTGCCAGTAGGGTTTGATCACCTCCCTCACGAAGAAATAAAACATTAGAGGTATAAGGGGTCAATTTCATCTTCGCCTGAAGGATGGAAGACACTGCGGCTCACAGTAGGGAGAAAGAAATACTTCTCTTGGTTGAAAAGAATTCTCTCCTTTGCTGTACCTCTCCCATCCGTCCCTGTCACGTAGACTTAGCGTTTTGGTTGCTGGATTGAGCAATTTGTGAGAAAAATGGGGATGCGTTTTAAATTGGCTTTTCCAATTGAGCTTAAAGGCCTTAAAATTAGAAAACAATATATAAAGTCAGTGCACTCAAATATATCTGATACAATATATCTGCACTCAAAATGTGTGTATTTACAGTGACATTGAACCAAATGTGTCCACTATAATGGGGACCAAAAAGAAATGGGGAAAAAAGAAGTGTGACTCATCTGGCTTCCTGAGGGTATAAATGCTTCTGGTGTTCAATTGAATCTGGGCACTGGGACTTCTTTGATTTTTTCCTCTTTTTCCTTTAGCTTTTCCAATTTGATAACATTATGATAGACAATTGTTAACATGGGCCAGGACACCCCAATCAGGCAGCGGAAATGGAGAGTTGTCTAGGACTCTTTGCAATGGGGGCTGTGGCAAAGTGGCTCCGTCAGCTGTAATGTGTAAAACAGAGACTCTGCAGACTGTTGTTTAGGAGACACTAAATCACATCGGGGACTCTTAGACCGGACGGCACACAAGTGCTGCCAAACAACCTGCCTTCAAAGAAAATAGATGAAACCGTGAACTGAAAAGAGCACAGATAATATATATCCTGTGAGTATATATTTTCTGAAAAATAACTCACAAGATAACTCACAGTAAACATCATGGAAAGCAGAGGCATAATGGTTAAATTGGTATTTTAGGAGATAAAAAGACATGTTGCACCCTGTAAATCATAAATGGACCTGATTTACATTCCATTCGCAGTGTTCTGATCTTAACTGCTATTAAGTGCAGTGCAACATACTGAATTAAGCAAATAACAGCACATTATTGCTCTCTGTTGACATAAATTAAAAGTTAGTTATTGGTTCAGTTTTGTGAGTCGGGAGCTTGCTTTTACAGTGCTTTAACAAACTTCTAATTAGTGTATCACACTCTTCCTTTACCATCATTAAATCTACTAACATATTTATAATCTGCCATTAAAAGTACATAAACATCCGTAATACCCTTTTCTAGATAAAGTCCATTGTAACAATGTAATAGCATATGAAAATGCATTATAACAGTATGCCATTACCAGATGATCCCAGTCAGTGTGAAGTCATTTGTCATCAAGGTTAGCCCTTTATAGAATATAAAACATATCTCTTTAAAGACCATTGATCAGACTGCTTAAGAAAATCCATTTCACTCTCTCTTCCTTTAGAGGAGAGCAAGAAATGGAAGTTATATTAGCTTTTTGTGATATATATAAAAAAAACATATACTGTACAAGAGGGAATGAGGGCTCATAAGATAAGAAACAAACTCAAAATCAAATAAAAAACAGACACTTGCAGTTTTTCAGAGAGGTCTTCTAGAACAATGTTTCAAGCAGTAATGGCATGGGTTTTAGCTTCATTTCTTCTGGTTGTGGAGTGTTCTAACAGTACAATACTCAAATGTATTATAACAGTATGCCAGTGTTTCAATGAGCGCACACATAGCTGTGTAGCATAGCTTGTGCATTAGCAAATAAGAAAAAAAGTACTTATGAAGATAACTTTAACTTCATGAAAACTATCACAACTTCATTTATTCGTTCTTGACATAATGAAATAGCTGTGTAGGCAGTCCAACCACCATGCCTGATATGATAAATAAAAATTTCTTTTCAATGCATTTACAGGCATCATCAGTGATAAAAAACGTTCTAGCATTTCTAAAGCAACATCAAGATTGACTGTAAAGGCCAAAGATACAGAACTGCAGCAGTCCTGCAGCTTTCACATGGGTGGCTGGAGCAGTTTAAAACCTGGGAAGAAATCCTGACTTGGGGGTAAAAAGGCCCTTAAACCTGTCAGTAGATTAGTGCTTACGGGGCCCAACGTTGGTGAATGAGTCACAACAACTGTCAGAGGAGGCGTGAAGAAAAACATGCTGGCCTTTCTCGTCTGACACGGCCAGCTGCCTTTAAATGCTCCACTGGGCGTCTGCTCGCAGAATCACAGCCAAGGACACTTTCTTCGGATGTGATGAAAGAAAGGGGCTGCAAAAATAACAATGGAAACAAGGATCCTTGGTCAATAAGGAGAAAACTCCACTGCAGACATAGAGAAAGCAAGTTAGAGAGGGAGGCAGAGGGAGAGAAAGAGGGAGCAGCCAGCATGAGCGGGTCCATCTTATGGTGTGAGGTGATGATAAGATTGAGGCATTCAGAGAGACCAGGGCAGAAAGACCCCCTCAGAGGGAGATCAGATTTGGATTGTGGTGTGTGTGTGTGTGTGTGTGTGTGTGTGTGTGTGTGTGTGTGTGTGTGTGTGTGTGTTTGTCTTTGTGCGTAGATGTATGTGAGTGTGTGTATGTGTGTGTGTATGTATGTATGTGTTTAGGTGTCCGTGTGTAGGTGTGTAGGTCCGTGTGTGTGTGTGTACGTGTGTAAGTCAATGCGCTTGTTAGTAGGTCCATGTGTAGTTGTGTACTGTAAGTCTGTGTGTCGGTTTGTGTATGTGTGTATGTTACATTTGTGTGTGTGTGTGTGTGTGTGTGTGTGTGTGTGTGTGTGTGTGTGTGGAAGAGGGTGGTGGTGGGTGTTACAATTTCAGATTACAGATACACAAAGGGATAAAATTGAACTGATGGAATAATCTAGAAGCCAGATGGCTGAGCCAAAGGGGACAAAGGACTGCCGTGATGGGGTGACACCGCACTTGGAGTGTCAGTGATGATGAGTGATGATGACAGGAATGAGATGGGACCGAGAGATGGCAACCGAATAGGAAAAAAAAACTTCCGTGGGGGGGGGGGATCGGGGCTGACCAGGGTGATATGATTAACTAGATCATAGTATGATTAACTAGAACATCTACCAGGAAGGCTACATCTGTAAACATGACTTTGCCGAACACGGGGGTGAATTGACCTGCCGTATCCTGAGTAGCTCTAATGCCTTAAGGCTGCTGGAAGCTTGCTGGTGTGGCAGATTACACAACTATTTCTGTGTTGCCCAGCATGAGTGAGTCCCTTCAAATATATCTGACCTGCTCCTACATGCTCTCAAGGGATCAAGGTGTTATGACCTACCCCGAGTCAATTTTGTGGATGCTAAATTGCTAAATGGACAGTGACCAGGAAACACTACGCAGTGCTTTTTTCCCCAGTGAAATGTAAAGATACGAGGATTTGGTTTGTCAATAGACCTGCTCTTTTTATTATTATTTTTTATTATTTTATCTTTTTAAGGGTAATATAATCTAGACCATGAATGTTGTGCATGCCCATAGGAACAAATGATCCCAGTCAGTGTGAAGATATTTGTCATCAAGGTTAGCCCTTTATAGAATATAAAACATATCTCTTTAAAGACCATTGATCAGACTGCTTAAGGAAATCCATGTAACTCTCTCTTCCTTTAGAGGAGAGCAAGAAATGGAAGTTATATTAGCTTTTTTGTGATATAAAAAAAATCAAAAGAAAAACTATATACAACAGGGAATGAGGGCTCATAAGATAAGAAACAAACTCAAAATCAAATAAAAAACAGACACTTGCAGTTTTTCAGAGAGGTCTTCTAGAACAATGTTTCAAGCAGTAATGGCATGGGTTTTAGCTTCATTTCTTCTCGTTGTGGAGTGTTCTAACAGTACAATACTCTTAAAGTCAGAGAGCTTTTATATACAGTAGTGCAGAGAAACAAGTGCCTCTCCCTGTTTGCATGGTCTATGATGGTAATACATGGTGTGAAGACCTGAACTTTACTGGGACACACTTTGAGGATTTGTTCAACCCAGCAAGCAAGCTGCTACACAGAAATTTGAGATATTGAGATTTGAGATAAATTTGAGACTGGGAAAAGCACAGACCAATGAACACCTTGGGAAGGCCCAACAAAGCTGAGCAGGACCACCACAACATAAATACTTGCCAATTCCCTAGTGCCCTATAGTACACACACCCACACACACACACACGTACACCCATCCATGCATCTCCACACACACACACACACAGACAACACACAGACACACACACACATACATACAGACACGCATCCATGCATCCTCATACACACACACAGACAACACACAAACACACATACACACACACAGAAATTTGAGATAAAAGCCCACAAAACATGCTAATGTTGTCATATATGAATGTTTTAACTACAACTCCCAACATATTCCTCAGTTCATACTCTCCCAAAACTCTCTCTCACACACATTCTAACAGGATTGAATTTGAAACATGAAGAGCTGTGACTTATCAGCGCTGTTGGTTCTCCTCCGGGCTCCGAGCACACAGACACATCGCACCCATTAGCAAAGTGTGTATGAAAAGTGTCTAATATTTGTGTGTGTGTGTGTGTGTGTGTGTGTGTGTGTGTGTGTGTGTGTGTCTGTAAGTGTGTGTCTGTGCGAGTGTGTGTCTCCTCATACCCCCAACCTTCGTCTCCCTCATCAGTAAACAGGCGCTCTGGCCCCCACCACCACCACAACTCCTCGCCTCTCAATGCAGCTCCTTCCAGGCATGACTCACAGTGCGTCAGGCTTATTTGGAGCACATTTTCCAGATGGTAGGCAACATCCATAGGTCCAGCACTGATTAAAAAAAAAAAAAAAAAGGCAACCCCACCATACCCATAATCCCCCCACATGCATACAAGCCTACCCATTTTAATCTTCTGCACCACCCCCCCACCCCCCACCCCCACCCCATGCCCTCGCCCCTCCAACTGACTCTCTTTTTGGCTGATGGTCTGGGGCAGGGAGGCATTTATTTTTAATACTGCCACACGAATTAATAAATAAACCGTTTACCACTTTGATCTCAGCGGAGGGCCCTGCTTAACCAAACAAATAGGAAACATCCTCAAAGGACAGCATCCCTGCAACCCAAGAAAAGTGCCCCCTGCAATCTAGGAAAAAAACACTTTATATTCCATATATATTAATGTGCACCACTCGTTGAACACACTACAGTAATAAAGCCAATACGGACCTATGGATTTTAAGCTATTTAACCTTTTCTTCAAAGTGTTTATTTTGTCTAGTCAGTGTTCCTTTTTTCACTGGACAGAAGTTAACTTTTTAGTGACTTGTTCACTTGCACACTTTTGTCAATGCCAAGGAGAAGCCGAACTCAAGTAATTTTACAGCAATGTGCAATAGCTTCCTACTCTGAGCGCACTGAGATTTCAGCCTCCAATTAGGTTGATCAAAATATAAATAACATTTAATTGAGCAGAAAATGCCTTTTCCATATCGCTGGACATCTGTCTCAATTGAGACAATTACCTTTGATTTTTTGTCTTGCTTCAAACTTTGAGATTCATGTAGCCACTAATAAATAGCACAGCTCTTTCTCCCACAATCTTCTGCGTGACTGGGAGAAACAAGTCTCTGTAATTACTGCCATTCAGCTTCAGTCGTAGCGACATCTATGATGCCATATTTACTAAATGGCTGTATCGGTTTTATGATGCAGGAAGAAATTAAACAAAATGATTGGTTACAAATGTGCGTGTCAACTCTCAAAGATCTCATGTTGATTTATGGCGCCCATGTTGTTCGATGTCATCTGCACAGTCTTGTAGAACATATGGATCATACGCCAATCATTACTGCTTTTTGTCAACACATTACTCAGTCCAATCAATGTCATATGATCACATGAAACTTGTTATGAAGCGTGAAAAAAACGTTTTACCCCTGAGTAAAAACATATTATTCAGAATATGTTTAGCAAACACGTTTGTCTCCATTGGTGTTAGAGAGGTTGTAGGGTTTACCTCGCAGGCTAGACATCTTGCTTGCTAGATATTACCTCCCTCCCCCCACACCCCTCTGCTAATCTTTGAAGTACAAAGTCTGACACACTGGGTTTGAAGACATGTCAGAGCAATTATCCCTATCATACAAACTGTCAGACTTCAATAAATGCAGGTGTAAGACTCCGAGGACGTTTATGGCAGTCCGACACTGCATCTTGCCGGCAGAAAATAAACCGTGCTTATCACCGAGCCGCAAAGTCAGGAATACGCCAAAAGAACCGGCCTGTTGACATCTGATGGCCAATTTTGTGGGGAGTGTGGATGTCACTGGATCCCGGTGGAAATAAGCCCACTTCTATACTGTTCTCTGGTTCAGCTGTAGCTTGTCTCTGACAGCTTTCAATTAAGAACATATCCACTGTCGGTTATTACAAATAAACAACTAAAAAAAATATTTAAAAGGCCTTTTTAGTGATGCTGTCTAATTATTCTCTCTCTCTCTCCCTCTCTCTCTCTCTCTCACACACACACACACACACACATTTTATTTGAAATAAAAATGGCATTTTATATGTAAAAAGATGGTACTAATCATCTTTCTAATCATCAGGTCCTTATCAATCAATCACACACATAGACAGAAAAAGCAGTGAGCTAGACGGAGTGCCATATTGATTTCCAAATGGATATTGTAGTGTTGCAGCAGCAAATCACTTTGTTAAGACCTTAAGGCCGCTGGCTGTTGATAGAGCAAGATAAATGTGAAGCCCACAAAATGGTATTTTCAACTAAATGAACTCACCAAAGAAGTTTACAACACTTAGCTGACATTCTTATCCAGAGCAACTTACAGTTATTTTAGGTACAGGGTACACTGGGGTTAGATGACTTGCTCAAGGGCACTTCAGCCATGGATGAGGGTGCAGGAAAGCACTAGCTATTTACTCCCCCACCCACATTCTTCCTACTGGTATGGGATTTGAACATGCGACCCTCTGTTCTCAAGACCAACAGCCTAACCATTAGGCCACAGCTGTCCCAAAATCAAGCTGCCAAAAAACGCCAAGTGCGAGGCAAATCAAAGATGCAGCGCACAGCAGCTTGTAAACGTGTGTGACAAAAAGAAAAAAGGACAATCCAAAAGGGGACAGGGGCAGGAAGAGGGCAGTGGATGTGAGAGAGGGGAGAGAAACTGTAATCCTCCTTTTAGACTCCTTCCTATTAGCCTTGAGAAACACCTCAGTGGTCAACACCTGAGCGTAACCACCTTATCCCCATCTACAGGCCACTGGAGGGAGAGACAACTGGCAAAAGCACAGACCAATGAACACCTTGGGAAGGCCCAACAAAGCTGAGCAGGACCACCACAACATAAATACTTGCCAATTCCCTAGTGCCCTATAGTACACACACCCACACACACACATACACGTACACCCATCCATGCATCCCCACACACACACAGACAACACACACACACACACACATACATACAGACACACATCCATGCATCCTCATACACACACACAGACAACACACAGACACACAGATACACACACACACACACACACAGTGTGTACTTCACTTACAGTATACCCAATACACATTTTCTCTTGTGACCAACATCTTCAGCTAGGAGTCACATAAGAGCAGGGACACAACACAGTGATGTGACTGACGGGCCAAGCCAGGCGGACATGTATGTGGGAAACACTGCAGTTGAGTGGTCTAGGCATCCCTGCTGTGGCTCACTGTCAGTCATACTCTCTGCTCTCATGCCAAGCCATCTCACAGCTTCCCCATGCTCACTGATGCTTTGATACATGACGCTCTAGTTTGTATTTGTTTCTTTTCCCTCCTACCCCCTTGAACATGGTTGTTCACTTTTCAGTAGGAACAGCAAGAGAGGTTTGTCAATCTGACTCTGACTGAGAGTTCAGCTCTTGTGTGTGTGTGTGTGTGTGGGGAGGGGTGTGTATGGGTGTGTGTGTGTGCGTGTGTGGTGAGACCATGTAAAACCATGCAGACGAGGTTTCTGAAAAAGCTAGTTGCTAGATTAGGAGGTTAATTTATCTCTGGTGAGTTAGAGGTAAATTTATCTACGGTACGTTCAAAATCAAAGAAGGCTCTTTTCTAGAAGTCTGGTGCAATTCTCAAGAGCTACAGCCATTGGGTGGGTTTGGTCTCTTTTTGTGTTGTCAGAGTCCTTGGCCCACACTATTCACCAAATCTGTTTTTAATATATTTAGCCAATATTTAATGGCTTCTTACAGTGTTTCTGTTGATACTCTGGGCAGTCTGTTATCGATGATCAGATGAAAGAAGCTTGGTAATATTGGAGTCCTTGAGCTGAAATATTTTAGCAGGAGAAGTTGGCAAGAGAAGTCAAATCTTCCAACCCTTCCCCCACCCAGCAACACACACACACACACACACACACACACACACACACACACACACACACACACACACACACACACACACACACACACACACACACACACACACTTTTCATCTCACAGATTCATTTTCAGCCGAAGAGGATAAGTCAGACACGGTGTATGGGACACGTCACTATTATGGATGTGTAACCGCACATTCTGTGCTGTGTCAGGGCCACATTTGTAATGGTCCAGTGGTCCGTCAAAGTATACAGTTTGGCCTTGAGGGACGTGAGGGAAAATTAACAGCTCCCCGTCTGACATGTTGGGTCTGGCTTACCACACCTCTGGCCAATGAAGGCAGAAGGCAGTACATTTCTTCAATATGAAATCAAAAGGTAATAGAATCGCATTTGATCTCAAAGTTTATAGCTAGTATGCAATGAAATTCTAATATGTAGCTCATGTTACTAAAGACCTGAGAAGGGGATATTTTGAGATATACTGCAAACTGAAGCTTTTTGAGGCTCAATCTTTTGCCCTAATCTCCCTGAATGTGTCTGTGTTATGTTTTGAATGTGCTCCTCCACAGCAATAACACTGCTTTTTGACTCACCTCACAGTGCCTGAGTGCAAATGCTTCTGTTTTGGTTGTTTGGTTTGAAGTCCCCTTCAATTGTCCAAATTACCCTCCCTGATGAATAAAATATGTTACCGCTGTATGTGTTTCCTGTGATTTTGTTTCCCGGTGCTGTTTGTCCCTTTGCTTTTGTCCTCCTATCTACCTGCTTTAAGAGCACTTCTTCCTTGCTTCCTTCTGCCAAAGAGGCTTTTGGTGTGGGACTGCTGGCTGTTGCTGCCTCTCAGCCTGGGATTTTGTGTGTGTCATTATGATTTGGACTTAATAGATTGGTGTTGATGTATTTGTCCTTATGTAATAAATCCCACTGGTTGGGTCGGTTTTTAACTTGGGTCAGTGGGATTTGTTGTTCGCCCCAGTAGGGCCACCCAAGGTAGGTAAAAATCAAATACTTCCTTTACAAATCCAATACAACACTTCTGTGACATGGATTGCTTAGAACTTGAAGAATGCCATCTTTTTGGATTGTGGAGAGGATGTTTGGGCACCTTGAAATGCACATGTTACTTGGAATGAGGGAGAAAATAGCCCTCATGACATTGTTTTGCATCGCACAGCACTGTGGTGGACCTGTGCCATGTGGCACTGCCATGTGCAAGAAGGATTGCTCTTCACTGTGTTACATGAACACAAGTGAGCTACAATGAAAAGCACATTCATCATTCAACAAGAAATTAGATTAGACACAATTGATGAAATGAATGATGAAATCACACCGTACCCACTTCAAAATGGAGCAGCCATCTTGGCTTCTCTCCTAATGCTCTATTGGCTCATTTACCTTTTGGAAAAGTACATGCTGAAATTGTGCCAGCAGGAAAATCTAGTCGCAGTCCAAACATGGTATCAATGGTGAATAGGGAATGTGAAAGAGGTCACCTAGCGTGTACCTGTGAAAGAAATAAACTCAGTTATCACCTGACTAGTAGAGTATTAATAATCTACATGCTTACACAACTTCACCCTCATTATTCCAAAACACTGTTATTATAATAATTGTCCAAGTCAAACTGGGTGTGTGTGGCTCATAGGACACCAAACAACTTGAAAAGCCACACACTCAAGGGTTAGTGAGTGAATGAGTGAGTGTATGACAATGATAAATGAATGAGCTCAATACCTCCACCAGTGAAGGTTATGTAATCATTGGCGTTTGTTTGTTTGTCGTTTGTTAGTTAGCAACATAACTCAAACAGTTATAGATGGATTTTGATTCGATTTTGGTGGTGATCAGAGCTGTCCTGGCGGATGTCTGCACTCTATGCGTGCTTTTCTAGTTAGTAAATGTGAGGAAGTGAGTGAGTGGGTGACATGAAGTGTCATTCTTATGATATATTCATTTTCACATGTATTGGATTGTGTACAACAAATGCTGCAAAACTACAGATTCTTTCATTAAGCCATGGAACTGACTAAACAGATAAACATGGAACACTCAACTCCTCAAAGGTCTGACTGAACTGACATCTATTGGTGCCTTAAAGGAGAGCTTCGGTGTAAAATGAAAATTGGCATGTTAAAACATCATACAGAGTTGGTATGTGTACTGAGGAGCAAAATTGATTTAACCTGTTGCATTCAGAGTTTAACTATTTTTTTATAGTTTGACCCAGAAGGCTAACAATGGAAGTGGTAGGTGCCCTTAGATGAAGCATGACGACTACGCTATTTTTAAACCATTAAAACAGCTCGAAGAAACTCCACATTCCATTGGTAGTACAATAAAGGCTCTGGCATTCAAAACGAACCACTGAGAATATTGCAAATGTACACAACGTTTATTAAAAAGCTGTTCTTACATGCAGTCGTTTGCAGTTGTTTCTCGTTGCCGCCATCATGAAAGTCCAAACAAGTTGATTGTACTACCTCTCCTCCTATTCTTCCTGCTGGTTCGTGTTCGTCAATCGACCTGTGCAGACTTTTATCATGGCGGCGACGAGAAACTACAGCAAGGTACTGCTTGTCAAAACTGTTTTATTAATAAATGTTGTGTACACTTACGAAGTTCTCAGTGCCTCGTTTTTAATGTCAGGGCCTTTGTTGTACTACCGATGGAGTGTGGAGTTTCTTCGAGCTGTTTTAATGGTTTAAAAATAGCGTAGCTGTCATGCTTCGTCTAAGGGCACCTACCACTTCCATTGTTAGCCTTCTGGGACAAACGATAAAAAATAGTTAAACTCTGAATGCAACAGGCCAAATCAATTTTGCTCCTCCGTACACATACCAACTCGGTATGATGTTTTAACATGCCAATTTTCATTTTACACCGAAGTTCTCCTTTAAACACCTGACAGATGGTGACTCATATGTTATACAGGCATCACTATTTGTATTTGTACACTTCAACATCATCACATTTTGACCGTCATTGTGACTTGACATTATGTTGCGATAGAGAAAAAATGCCACGGAAAGACAGAGGACATTTTTCTTAAATACCACATTAAAGCAGACAGGAATGAAAAGAAAAGCTGAGGTCACTGCTGGATCCACTGCAGGCAATAGCAAAACTCTGAAGTTGTATAAGGTGGTAAGTAGTTTTTGTGTAACAGTTACACTTTCCAAAATATGGCACAGACTGCCGATGTGGAAGACATCTGTGAGAAGACAGCACTTTAATTTCCTCGCCATTGAAAAAGAGATGATCCTGTTTCCAAGAGATAGTCTAATTTAAGTTCCCTTTTCCCCGAGATTTGATTTTTAATAGCGGCTATGATTAATCACTTGAGTTTCACTGATGCTGGCAGTATTATCTGGGAAGGACATGAGAGGGAAGCAGGCATTCAAAGCCCACCCCCACACCCATGGACAGCATACAGCACCTTACTTCGGATGGAGTGAATAATCCTTCATTTATGAGGGCCAATTTAGCCCAATAAGCTATCAGCCTGATGCAGGACTTGGCATCTGTCCTTTATATCACAGGCTAATGACAGTGCTACACTATGATACAGGGAAGTGCTTAATGGATTCTCCACCAAGACCACCAAAGGAGAAGAGGGAATTAAAGTAAGTTAAGCATGCACTTAATTCCTTGCTGCCTGCGCAGCTGCTTCTCTCCTTACTTGTTCCAGTCCAGGAGAACACGAAGCTAATATACTACAGTGACACTGACATGTTGTTTCATGTCGATTTGAAGTTCAAAGGGTCCAGTGTCATGTTCTCTCTCTCTCTCTCTCTTTCTCTCTCTCTCTCATCTGGCTCTGTCTCAAATGCTGTGCCTGCCTTGTTGCTAGATGTCAGGAACATCAGAACAGCTATCAAATGAGTTTTATTCGCTTCCTGTGAGAGTGCTTAGATGTGAGAGTATGTGTGTACATGAGGCAAAGTGTGTTGCCACTGGAAGCCATCAAGAGAGAGGCGTGAGACTTTTGGGTGTGATGAATGTGTGATTTATTCCCATCTTGATGAGAACTCACAGCATGCCAAGCAATGAAGGGAGAATAATACCACAACAATCTGCCATTTTAGAGGAGGATAAAAAAACACATGTGGACCACCACTTTCCCATTTCATGACGTTTTTCTGATAAGCGGCCATGCACAGGCACCCTGTCTCTGATTACATGCAAAATTACTTATGATACATTCATCACGCAGCAACACAGAAATTGGATTGCAGGGTAATTATACAATTGTGATGAAGACTAATTTCCATGCATGACTCCCCCTCTTTACCAAGGGAGGGATTGCTTTTATCCCTCTTTATGAATCCAGAGCCAATAGTTATGTGCCAACAGCTACAGAGGAGGAAAGCTACGGACACCGTGTGTAATGTCCTTATTGACGGCTCTGATAGGGAAATGTACGAAACAGCCATTCAGTGCAGTAAGGCAAAATGTACACAGTATTTATTGTAAAATAAATAAATCTACATAGTATTTATTGTGTTTTTGTGTATTGTGTCGTAGGGATGCTACAGACTAAAAGTATTTTAGTATTCAACTAAGAAATGTAACTTGGACAGTCAGATATGAGGCGCATAAAAACTGGAAATCATGCAGACCATGCGTGACTGGTTCAGTGTATACAGCTACGAAATACTCTTTAGTGCTTCAGCATTTCAGAGAATGTCTGCTGTTCACAGCAGTGGTCGGCCTTCATAAAGCCGGCCATTCAATTGACTTTATCTGTTTAACAGCAAACAATTTTCACAGATGTTGGGTCTGTACCCAGTGCTTCATGAATCAGTCAGGTGAAAGGATGCTGCTGACCCAAGCCAACTGGACGTGTATCATTCGTAGTAGTTGTCTCCTACATCATAACTAATTGCTGGCCGCGTCGGGAAACGCAAGGAGCCTCGTGCCACCGCCCAATCATTCAGACTGGGCAGATGCGGCGTATGAATGCGAATCACAAATTAGCTGTGGTGACAGCAGCTCTGACATATCGCGCAGCTCTATGTCATTTACAGGGGAAAGCGCCTTGTCAGCACCCTCCAGCCCCCACCAGCCTCCGCCTAGTGTAACCACAGGCTCGTGCCGGAACGTGCCGAAGCCGTTAAGATTTAAATCCATGTGACAAGAGGCTCTATTCTGGGCGAGGACATATTTCAGAGTTCACAGCAAAGAGGAGAGAAAAGAAGAGGGGGGGGGGGGGGGGGGGGAGGCTACAAAGTGGTTTGCTCAGAATTTACAGAATTTTTTATCTCAGCTTCAGATGTCAAAACCATCTGTCAACTCAGGCAGTTCAAAAAGCAGACACATTCATCTCGTCTGAAAATTTCCTTGTTGTTGATTACCTTTACTTCTGAGCATTTTATGACATTATATTTACTGAGGTTATTTTCACTTTTTAAAGGGTGTATCTTTCATGTGTGCTGAAAACAGGAACCATTGGTGTTTAGAGTAAGAAGAAAGACTCCTGTCTATGCACTCCATGAGATTTAGACTTAATTAAACCTAGCTAGATTTTTTTCCTGACAGTATGAATTTGTACCCTTACAACAAGGTGTGTTTTCCATAGTTGCTTTATACAATATGTAGGGCATTTTTAATTATTTTAAACTTTGGCAAAACACAATTGCTAATTGTCTGGCTTTCTATGGAACACTGTACAATTAAAACCACGGTTCCCGCATACATTTGTTTCCAAGTGGCAACGTTCCAGGCTAAACAATGAAGCCAAAACTGAATGTTCTAAGGTTGCAATACCTCACACTTCCATTGGGGGGCTAGCTGAGGAAGCAAGCAACTGTCCATAGACTCCCATGTTAAGTAAAGTAAAGTAAAATTTTACAGCAAAAATAAACATATTTACAGCCTGGTTTAAAAACTGTTTTGGTGTGTTTCAGGAGTTTTAGGGTCCATGATAACTCTGAGGGGGTGATTTTGTTTAGAATCCATTAGTTTAATTCCCAAATAATTTGCATTGACATTCATGGAAAAAATCGGCAAAGATGGCAGCACCTGGAACGTTCCATTTAGGCTTCATCCAATATGTAAGGAAGTCTATGTGTGACGTCACAGAGGGTTTGTCTAATTCTTATATACAGTCTATGTTTATTTCCAATAAACATAGGGATAGATTTCCAAGATTTGATAACCAAATGCAGGATGCAATTTGTCCTGTGATTTTGAACATATGGTTTCATACATATAGTAGATCCTCAGAATCCAAAGAAAAATAATTCATAAACAAACAATCATAGTAGTTTAAAGTGGTGGATACGTTTTATGTCAGCGGTGAGCTGGAGACCGACAAGCTCTGCGCATTTTGTGACGTCAGTCATCCTTTCCAGCGCTTTGTTGGAAACCCATAATGAGGAAGCTCTGCTCTCGCTCAACTTTGCTATGCCCTGGGCTGCCACTCAATCATTCAGAAGGACAAATTCTTCCTTAATGCACCAAGGAGCGACAGCAGGAGGACCAAGGACAAAACAGGAGAGATTATTGGCACCACACAGAGAGTGACTGACTGAACCGATGCGACAGAAAAAAAGCCACTTGTTTATTTTGTTGACCCCCATGAGGTCTACAATCAACAGTAGTGTGACAAAACAGAATTTTTAGAATGTTTAGGAACTGTGTTGAAAAGGAAAATCTGAAAATATCCTGTTGACATTAGTGGCCTTATCAGACCTTTTGCTCTGCCGTGACACTTGGAATGTAGCTCAGGCTCCTAGACTGCCTACAGGAACAACACTCGGACTTGGGGAACACTCTACTGGAAAACCTAAAGTCTGCTTCACTAAAGAGCACTGTGGCCTCTATGTAAGGGATAATGGCCGACAAGGTGACCAGTTCGACAAGGTGGAAATAATGGCAAGGTGGAGGCAAAGAACTAGTCACCTCAAATCTCGAATTATCTCCCATTTGTATTTATGATCTAATTTTATATGCATAAACTACTGAAATAAATGGTTGATTTGCAGCTTTATTTAAATAGTTATTTAATGGTTAATTTGGCTACGAGAGTTGTCATGGCTACCATTCATAAGCGCATTGATATGGAATTTTTTTGAGATCTACTTCAAAGGTAGGCAGTTATACAAAGTTAATTCCCACCTCATCAGCCAATCAGAAAAGAGAATTCCATTGTTAAGGGAGATAAAATTCTTCAGAAGAGGTTTGAAACAACCAGAACTCTTCTTTTTGCACCTGAAAGGCCCTGGAGCTAAATTGAGCCACTAGGGGGAAGGGGGCCTTAGCAATGGAGGTTACCAAGAACCAGTGCTCCAAAGATATGATGTGGATATGGGAAGAGAAATTGAAAGAACATTTGAACTGAAAAAATCGATACTGAACTCTGCTGAAATGATCCAGAAAAGTTTGTCATGAGTTGTAAGGTTTGTGTCCAGAGGACACCAGGCACTATTCATTATTAGCCTAGTATTATTGTAGCAACTAAATGTGATGGTGGCAGCATTGTGGACAGGGTTTCATTCATGAGGGACTGGATGGTCAGTCAGGGTTGAAGGAAAGCTGAATGGAGGGAGGTACAAATACAAATACAAGAAAAAATCTGTACCAGAATACTCAGGACATCACACTGGCCTTAACGTCCATTCACACCAAGAACTATAATGACAACGACAACTATACGATATAGACGTCCACACTGAAGAACGAAATTTTAACAGCGACATTCTAGTCGTGGTTTCAACATCTAATAGAAGATGGTGTCCTGTGTGTCTGATTGGCTAATAGTGCTTTCATAGTTCATAAAATTGCTCTGAAAGCGATCCCAACGATATTGTTCAGCCTCTCATTGTTGGTATACCGTAAAATACCAAATAGTAGCCGGGGCTATTATTTGTTTCAATCACTTCATAGACCAGGCATTTATTTGAGACAAGGCGGCTATTTGGGACAGGCGATTAATTCCTTCCTCATAAAAATCTTGCTCAGCAAAGCTGGGAAAATATGGTACTCAAATTCTTTTAATCAATATGACTATAACTTTCAGTCTTTTTTAATTAACTTAATCAACATTGTGATCACAAAATTATAATCAAAAGAAACAAATACAAAACACACAATAATTCAAAATTATTTCTATTAACCAAAAAGACTTATGTGCATAATAAAATACTGTTTCCCATTCAACATTAAAACATCCCTGTCGTAATAGTTTATCCCATGAAACACCTGCGAAACTCCCCCATATCCAACCTGAGGTACAGTTCCTCCGTTTTGCACGGAAATCAGGACGTTCGGAGAGTTTGCATAACAGAACTATGTTTGCACCTTGAAAATACTATGTGCTGTTTTAAATGACCAGTGTGTATAATGGTTTTTCTTTGCTGGTAGATGTGCTTTAAACAGATGAGAGATGATAATGATTACGACTATAAAATGTGCATTGTACACGTGAGTTTGACAAATGCCGGTAGCCCTTTCCCTGCACCTCTGTTAAAGGTGTACTTCCACGAGAAACCGTTTAGTACTTGCTCTTTTGAAATATGATAGGTCACCCCGAGTTGCATATGCATGCTGCATATCAAAATGTTTTTCTATCCCCGTTTTCTATATCAGTCAAAAGAAGACAATAGGCGGAAAAACGACCCAATGCGAAAACGGCCTTCGGCTTGACGTAGACGTGGAAATACATATAAGAGAAACTGACCAAATGATGTTAGCCTGTGACTGACTCGCATAAGATTAGCAGGCTAGTTGAATGACTGAACTGCATTTAGCCGGGCACTTGCACTGTTTTGTCATGCAAATATTACCATTCTGAAACGTTCATTGACAAACGGTCAGGAAGCGACTGTGCTTGTGCCATCTCTCCTTCCTCTTCGGATTCAGGATCAAACACATAAGGCTGTATCTCCGTAGACATTCTGTGTGCAGTTTTAGCGCTGTCAAGTTGACTTTTCCCCTTTACCTTACTCTGCTATCAAGTTGACTGTGGAGCAAAGGAAGCTGCAGGGAGCGTGTCACGCCTCTGGTGAAATCGTGCCGTTCTCCCGGCCCCACCCCCTCCACCAAACTAAAACAGCCTGAAACAGAAGCACTACAACATTTTTTTCATTAAAACCAGCGCACAGGGCAATTATTAATACTAGAGAACACCGCAAAATTAATGAAAACACGATGGAAGTACACCTTTAATGAAAGGTTATTACAAATGATGGCTTACAACTGAACTCTTTTGATAACATGACCTGGATGAATGATCATCTTCAGACATATCTCCCCTGACTGTGTAGTGATCAAAGATTTACTGAAAGAAAGCACAATATGGCTATGTGAAAACTGTACACAACAGGCGGAGAAGAAAAATGTGTAGGGTCAGTGGTCACGTCTTTTTTCTTCATTTTTTTTTTTTTTTTTTTTTTTTAAATATAAATTAGAGCCGGCATTTATTTGGAACCGGCCTTTATTTATTAAAATATACACCTGCATCCGGCATTTAAAGGGAACCCGGCAGTTAATTGGAACTCGGCTATTATTTCGTATTTTACAGTAGTTGATATGTGAATGGCACCGTCCACTAAAGTTAAAACTATTTTCATAGTTATAGTTATCTTTCTAGGTATGAACGGCCCTTTAAGGTCTACTTTCCAACAGCACAGTGACTCTGACTGCACAGGCAAGGCCACACAGATGTAGCTCAGGGATGACTGTAAGTGATCTGGCGAGAGTCAGCAAGAGCCCTGACCTGCACCCAGCAGAACATCTCTGAGGAGTTCTGAAAGTTACTGGCCAACGGAGTCCCAACGAACCTGACAGAGCTTGGGGGGATTTGGAGGAAAATCCCCAAATGCAGGTGAGTTAAGCCTGATGTGCCATTCCGAAGGAGACTTAATGCTGTAATAGCAGCCATAGGTCAGCTAAGCACTTAGTAAAGGGCTTAAAGAAGCATGTGTGTTATTAACTTCTGTGTGTGAGTGTGTGTGAGTGAAGTTTTGTTTGTCTTGCCAACAGTGTGTGCTTAAGTCATTGTTTTTCAGTCTGACACAGAGCCACCATAACAGTACAAATGCTAATTAATATTATCATAAATATTTGTCTGACAATAACTGTTTGACAATATTTGTCTCATTTATAATTACTGTTTTAACTCTATTATAAGGGACCCAGCAACAATAATTATAAATTACTAATATATTAATTATGCTTAATCAACTTTTTTCATACTGAAATAAAGAGATACACTGTTTCATAATAATTTCCTAATAATAACATGTCATTAACTGTGGTGTTTGCTACTGTATAACATTAACATAGGTTTTATGCAAACAACTAATATTTAATTAATGGTTAAAAACTATTAACGTATGCCAAATAGGCATATTGGTAATAATTACCAATGGATTAGGTAATGGCTAATTTGCTATTTATTGTGGCACCTTATTATAATATGTTACCCACAATGGTTACACACCTTCAGTTTACAGTACAGTTTTTTTTTAATTCATTACACTGAAATAATACAATTTCACTTACACTTAACACTTTCACTACTAATACACTTTCACTTACAATTTAACTCAGTCACAATTTAAATTAGAAGACCATGAAGACTTGGATAATTTGCTTTCCAATAAGACAGTTTTCAATTCTGCAGTTGAGTATGTGTAACTTTTAACTTTTAAAGTGTTTTTATGGCTCTACACCGTGTGTGGACTGTGTAATCGACTGTGCAAATGCTAAGCCCTCAAGCACTAACCAAGGGACTACTGCACCAGTGCACCCCTATGCCATCATAGATGCTGCCTTTTGAACTGACCACTAAAACAAGGATGATTCATTCTTGGCCTAGTTAAATTCACCGTCGGCACAGTCAAGTTCACCAGCTCTCATGGCTGAAGTGTCAAGTGAAGTGTAAAGCTGAATGATATATATATATATATATATATATATATATATATATATATAGGTTTTGAACAGCACAAGATGCCACTCAGACATTGAGGATAGACCTTACGTATCACCAGATAATGAGGGAAAACTGCATTCTAAAATGCCTGATGTGCTGTCCAGATCCAGTAGCGGATTTAGGCACGGGCGAGCAGGGCAGCTGCCCGGGGCGGCATTTCATGGGGAGCAGCAGCAGCGGCCGCTTCAAAAGAAAATATTACCCATCATGTCACTGCTTGGGAAATTGGCAAATTAGCGCCCCCTCTGGGTGCAGGATGGGAAATATTTTGACTGTAGAGTGACAAAAAGACAGAGATGGACAGAAAAAGGTTGGTGTTAGGTCAACAAACATGAGATCTCATTTCACCATGAGATTTGGCTTTGCAATAAAACTGTTACAAGTTCAGTTATTATTTATTTCCATAATTTGGGTTAACGTTGGGCCCTGTCATTCGCCAAAAGAATTTTCATATGGTAGTTTCAATATTTGCCATTTGCTGCAACCATAGACAGTAGAAGAGAATGGACGAAGTGATGGCGTCGTTTTCAACAAGAGCCGATGAAACCAGATTTTGAATTCTGAAATTGGTAACCAGGCTACTGTGCAAGCTCGTGGTGACGTCGGCCAAAGAACCCAAGTACAATAATTTGAAGATATCCAAGTAGCAAGATATATTGTTCGGCAGGGGGCAGCACATACATGACACGGTCATACAGTAAGCGCTGATTTATCAACATCCAACAATTTCCACCTCCTCAGTGCAGCCTCATATTTTGGCCACTTTACCCACATATCCCCTGCCATGAAAGGGTATTTATGAAGCTTCTTTGCTTTGTCACCATGGGAGGTACATTCCTCTGCATCGCACTGATAACTGGCATCTGTTTGTTTTCAATGAGCACGCTATCTTCCTAGAAGTCACTAAATCAGCAATCCAACCAGAATGCACCACATTGTCGACTGAGCTGCCTTCTGCCAGACAACACATCTTCATACTTGGATATCGTGGAGTGGTAGACACTAGGGATGTGTTGTTCATGAACGAATTGGTTCTTTTGAACGGTTCCTGGGGAGGAATGTCGTAAACTACTTCTCTGCTTTAATGGGTTTGGCCATTCACCCATTGATCGTTGGCCTTATACAGACTCTGCCTCCTCTCTTGTTCGCCCTGTCGTTCTTGTGTTACCACGTAGCCTAACCAAACATCATTGAATTCTGGCATAACTGGAAAGATATTAATCTGATATACATTATGCTGTTTCAATGCACTTCACTTTAAGATTGACTGACAACGGGCTTTGGTTTCATAGCTTGGAGTCATGCAGGACGCGTGATATGACGTCATCCAAAGGAACGAACTGGTGAACGAATCCGAACGAGTTCTTTAGAGGAACTGTACGACGAGAACTAGTTCTCAGGGAGGAACGGCAATGTAACATCTCTAGGAGGCACCCAATCACAAATCAGACAGCGCACAATAATTTTCGTAATAAATATTTTTCTACTGTTATAGCTGCATTTACACTTACTGTAGTGGGAGGCTAATACTGTACGTGGGGACTTGATTCTTCTTCTACTAACTTTGGTTCCAGACAGTCTTGCAAGCCAGCATATCAAGGGAGTTAGAATGTAGCTAGTAAGCATGTAGCTTAGCTTAGCCATCTTTCTTTGGGCTTCACTTGCACTGAATAGTAAAATCCATAAAGAAATTTCGAAAGTAGGAAATGCTTCTCATTTAAAGTTATTTGATTTCAAAGTGATGCTAAAATGAATGGAAGTCAATGGAATGCTAAAGGCTACTGGGCCCTTTTCGGGTTGGCCTTTCCCTATAGTGGTTTCAAGTTCCGCATATGTTCCTGACCCCTTGGCTGCAACTCATAGTTCGCATAGTTTATCTATAGTTTAGCACAGTTAACCAGTCATAACTAAAAGTGTGCCAAGCACAGAATTTGAGGAAGTAACCAAGGAGCTAATTGTTGCTCCTTGAAAAATAGATTATTATAGTGTCTAATGACAGACATTTAGCATGTAAGGACATGTTTATTTGAAATAGCAATTTATGGATGTTTTGTACAATATTTATATTGTAGCCTGCAGTATTTTTTGATGTTAATTTCAATTGCAATTCAATTTCAGGTGCTCTTCTAAAATATTTTGGAGCGTCCTCTGCCACGGCCACTGGTCAGGGCGAGCCACCTACCTCCCCCACTCAGGATGAGGAGCTGCCATCTACCTCATCAGCTACACAGGCCTTAATGGTCTCAACCCTTCAGGATGAGCTATGATCTATGTCCTCAGATGATATTGAGGTTGAGGACCCCTTTGCCTGTGCTTCTACCCAGCGTGAGCCTTCAGGTGGGTTTTGTGTGTGTGTGTGTGTGTGTTTATGTGTGTGTGTATTTGTGTAGAGCTGGGGTGCGTTTCCCAAACAACGACGGAGGTTAGCATTAAACCACCGTTGTACAACGTAGGTTCAAACTACTCAGCACGCCACAACCGACTGTTTCCCGAAAATCTCCAACCACCAAAGTACGATGGAAGTCTGAACTGTTGTTAGTTTGGACTTAGGTGGTTCAAACTGCAAAGTACCCAGATGTTTCGGAAGTGCTCGGAGAGTATTCGGATGCATTCGTTGCGGATAACGACAGAAACGATTGATCTACATAATATAAACGTAGTCTCATTTCATTTAAGCCGGTATGACAGCTGTAGAAACTCTGGGGTATCTCCGTAAACACAACCATGTGCCCTACTCATTAAAAGTAACAACCGACTGTCAGTTTGTATCATATGTCTATATATTTAATTTATACTGCATAGAGCAACAGCTATAAATATAACCACTCCCTCCCTGTAGGTAGCCGAAGTGGTGAGGTGGATGAGTGGTTAGCTCGTCGGTCTGTCAAAGGAAGTGTTGTCTTTTTCGGTGAGATATGGGTTCGAATCCTGCCGAAGAGTAATCAATTTGTAACAGGTGTAAATGATCTACGGGGCAATGGAATAACCGTGCTTGTGGGTCAGTAATCAGTGCACATACATCACAATTTTACAAAAGTGCTCATTAACATCACTGACGCACATTAACTTTTATCCAACCACATTTTGCACCAGCTTTTTGTGTGCTATCGGGTGTGTTTTCTACCTTCTTTTTACATGATCTGGCAATGCAATACCGATAATTAAGTGAATTGGGAGTAACATAATTTATGCAGATGGTGGCAGCAACGCACAGACAGACGCGTAATCCGCCACAAAAGGGCCAAAGGTGACGAGCAAGACGTCACGTGAACAAACACGACGGTCTCACGACAGGTCCATGCTAATCGTTCCAACTGCACAGCTTCACGATGGAACTTCCGATGGTTCGTCCAGACTTTGTTGTTGGGAAACACTTGCGTCGTTGAACGATCCATCGGACTACTGTAGTTGTAAACATCGTTGGTTGCTAAGTCTGGACGATGGTGTTGGGAAACAGCAGTGTGGTAAGACCATCGTTCAAACCTACGAAGTTGCTAAGGAAGTTAGCAACGACGCTTTTGGGAAACGCACCCCTGGTGAGCTGAGGCTATAAGACAACTGGACAGCTGGAATTTAATGTATTTGTATGTATTTTTTTAAACACTTCTGATATTTTCTGAGTAGGCCTATGTGTTGTGTACCACTGCGCTCGGAGGGGGTCTTGCCCAGGGAGAAATGTATTGAGTAATTCAATTCTTTAGTCTTACTCAACTTTTCCTGCTTTTTATTGACCATCCCAACTTTTTTTAAACATGTTGCTGGCCTCAAATTTGAAATGACCACAAACATCCTATGCAACAATTAAAAAATACACTTTCAATAACTGATATGCTGTCCTTGGACTATTCTCAAATGAATATATTGCTTGTATGATTTGAGAATTTATAGCATTTATTTTTTATTTACATTTAACACAATGTCCCAACTCTTATGGAATTGGAGTTGTACAATAACCTCTGCCCCATTTCTAACCTACCCTTAATTTCCAAAATTCTTCAAAAAATAGTTGCCACTCAACTCCACTCCCATCTAGCTCACAATTCCCTTTATGAACATTTCCAGTCTGGATTCTGCACCGCCATAGCACAGAAACTGCTCTTATAAAAATCACCAGCGAACTCCCCATGGTAGCTGATTCACTATTCTCATCCTGCTTCATTTGAGAGCAGCCTTTGATACCATTTTTCACAAAATCCTCCTCAACAGATTATCCTTCATTGGCATCAGTCATACCCCCTTAGACTGGTTTCACTTGCATCTCACAGGCCGCACTCAGTTCATCCAAGTCCTTCAGATCCCAGCCCTCCCCCGTCACTTCAGGTGTGCCCCAGGGCTTTGTCCTGGGACCCCTCCTGTTCATCACTTACCTCCCTCCCCTTGGTAATATCTTCTGCAAATGTAATATTCATTTCCACTGCTTTGTGGATGATGCCCAGCCCTACCTATCCTGCAAACCTGCAAGCTGAGTAAATGAAGGAGTGGAGTTAATATGGTCTAATAACAACAGGCATAGCCAAGACATCTTTAAGTGGTGAGTTTCATTACTTTGTGATACTATCTATGTGGCCATCCACCCCCCCGAAAAAGGGGGTCAGAGGGGTATTTTCTGAGCTGTTACCATTTTCAGTACCCTCTAAAACCATAATTTAACGTTTTATATCACTATATTGTGTTTCTACTTAATGATTAATTTCTAAATAGCGCTAATTAAGTGAATAATTGGGTCTTGGTCAATCAGGGGTCTCACAGCTGATGGTCAAAAAAGTGAAAAATATATATATGTACAGGGAAACTGATTCTTTGCACAAGCTGAATAAAATATGAGGGAGTGGAGTTGAGATGTTCTAATTTACATTAGCCATAGACAATACATTTATCTTTCAGTGGTGAAAGTTTCATTACAGTACTCTAGGGTACTATGTTGTCATTTACCCCGCTGAAAAAGGGGGTCCAACGTGCATTTTCTGAGCTGTGACCATTTTCAGTATCCTCTAAAACCATAACTTAATTCTTTATATCAAAATATTCTGTTTCTATACAGATTCATTCCTAAATAGCGCTAATCAAGTGAATACTTAGGTCTTGGTCAATTAGGGGTCTCATAGCTGATGGTTTGGCCGCAGGCACAAAGCTGAGCTGATTATTAACTGTGAAGAGTCACCCATGGTATACTTAAGCAATATAACATCAGTGAGAGTGAGGGTGTTTGTGGATATCCTCATGGGTGTGGTTCGGCCGCAGGCACAAAGCCGAAACAATTCTATTGGCAACACAATTATTTTACAGACACAATTTTAAAATTCATTGTTAAGGTTTTGTTTAATTGTCTCCAGTCTCCGCTCCACAAAATAGTCCCAGTTCGAGTTAACAGTGTGTGTGGTTGCTATGCAACAAGTGTCTATTTATACCTACACATTGATTTGGACATTCCACTGTAATATGCAGCTTCTGAGATATGGTTGTTGTTGTTGTTTACAGTCCAAACCTGGGGTGCGTTTCCCAAAAGCGTCGTTGCTAACTTCCTTAGCAACTTCGTAGGTTTGAACGATGGTCTTACCACACTGCTGTTTCCCAACACCATCGTCCAGACTTAGCAACCAACGATGTTTACAACTACAGTAGTCCGATGGATCGTTCAACGACGCAAGTGTTTCCCAACAACAAAGTCTGGACGAACCATCGGAAGTTCCATCGTGAAGCTGTGCAGTTGGAACGATTAGCATGGACCTGTCGTGAGACCGTCGTGTTTGTTCACGTGACGTCTTGCTCGTCACCTTTGGCCTTTTTGTGGCGGATTAGGCGGCTGTCTGTGCATTACTGCCACCAGCTGCATAAATGATGTTACTCCCAATTCACTTAATTATCGGTATTGCATTGCCAGATCATGTAAAAAGAAGGTAGAAAACACACCCGATAACACACAAAAAGCTGTTGCAAAATGTGGTTGGATAAAAGTTAATGTGCGTCAGTGATGTTAATGAGCACTTTTGTAAAATTGTGATGTATGTGCACTGATTAATGACCCACAAGCACGGTTATTCCATTGCCCCGTAGATTATTTACACCTGTTACAAATTGATTACTCTTCGGCAGGATTCGAACTCATATCTCACCGGAAAAAGACAACACTTCCTTTGACAGACCGACGAGCTAACCACTCATCCACCTCACCACTTACCTACATGGAGGGAGTGGTTATATTTATAGCTGTTGCTCCATGCAGTATAAATTAAATATACAGACATATGATACAAACAGTCAGTCGGTTGTTATTTTTAATGAGTAGGGCACATGATTGTGTTTACGGAGATATCCCTGTTTCTACAGCTGTCATACCGGCTTAAATTAAATGAGACTACGTTTATGTCCTTATGTAGATCAATCGTTTCTGTCGTTATCCGAAACGAATGCATCCGAATACTCTCTGAGCACTTCCGAAACATCTGGGTACTTTGCAGTTTGAACCACCTAAGTCCAAACTAACAACAGTTCAGACTTCCATCGTACTTTGGTGGTTGGAGATTTTCGGGAAACAGTCGGTTGTGGGGTGCTGAGTAGTTTGAACCTACGTTGTACAACGGTGGTTTAATGCTAACCTCCGTCGTTGTTTGGGAAACACACCCCAGGCCTAATGCACAGATGCTGTTCTGGGGTGCGTTTCCCAAAAGCGTCGTTGCTAACTTCCTTAGCAACTTTGTAGGTTTGAACGATGGTCTTACCACACTGCTGTTTCCCAACACCATCGTCCAGACTTAGCAACCAACGATGTTTACAACTACAGTAGTCCGATGGATCGTTCAACGACGCAAGTGTTTCCCAACAACAAAGTCTGGACGAACCATCGGAAGTTCCATCGTGAAGCTGTGCAGTTGGAACGATTAGCATGGACCTGTCGTGAGACCATCGTGTTTGTTCACGTGACGTCTTGCTCGTCACCTTTGGCCTTTTTGTGGCGGATTAGGCGGCTGTCTGTGCGTTACTGCCACCAGCTGCATAAATGATGTTACTCCCAATTCACTTAATTATCGGTATTGCATTGCCAGATCATGTAAAAAGAAGGTAGAAAACACACCCGATAACACACAAAAAGCTGTTGCAAAATGTGGTTGGATTAAAGTTAATGTGCGTCAGTGATGTTAATGAGCACTTTTGTAAAATTGTGATGTATGTGCACTGATTACTGACCCACAAGCACGGTTATTCCATTGCCCCGTAGATCATTTACACCTGTTACAAATTGATTACTCTTCGGCAGGATTCGAACCCATATCTCACCGAAAAAGACAACACTTCCTTTGACAGACGAACAAGCTAACCACTCATCCACCTCACCACTTACATACATGGAGGGAGTAGTTATATTTATAGCTGTTGCTCCATGCAGTATAAATTAAATATACAGACATATGATACAAACAGTCAGTCGGTTGTTACTTTTAATGGGTAGGGCACATGGTTGTGTTTACAGAGATATCCCAGAGTTTCTACAGTTGTCATACCGGCTTAAATTAAATGAGACTACGTTTATGTCCTTATGTAGATCAATCGTTTCTGTCGTTATCCGCAACGAATGCATCCGAATACTCTCCGAGCACTTCCGAAACATCTGGGTACTTTGCAGTTTGAACCACCTAAGTCCAAACTGACAACAGTTCAGACTTCCATCGTACTTTGGTGGTTGGAGATTTTCGGGAAACAGTCGGTTGTGGGGTGCTGAGTAGTTTGAACCTACATTGTACAACGGTGGTTTAATGCTAACCTCTGTCGTTGTTTGGGAAACGCACCCCTGCACTCTTGGGTGTTGTTAAAGTCTGCAATTCTTTATAAATGTACCCGATTTCGTTTTTTTTACTCTTCTCTCTCATTTGTTTATGAACTATATGGAACGGAATGTTGGTGTGAAGTTTTAACGCTTACGTTGTATCTTCAGTGGAGTGATTATTAACTGTGAAGTCTCTCCTAGTAACGCTTAGAATGCGTCTCGTCCAAAAAGAAGTTGCTAAATTGCTCAACTAAACCTAACTGTTGCATAATGTGGTATATCCTTACTCCTAGTGATGCTTAGAATGCCTTTGTCCAATCACTAATTGCTAAATAGTTTGACTGTACCTAGCAGCTAACTGCTGTATAATTAATAATAATTAAGAAGAATTAATAATGAAGACTTAAGAAAAACAATACGTTTGCGAAATTGGTGGAAAATGCCATAGCAACAGAATGTAGTTATGTCAGAGACAAGGACGTCAATATTATGGGGAATTTTTGATTCGTTTTTAATTAATATCTCAAAAGGTATAGCAGTAGAAGATCTTTTCAACACAGTTTGAACCAAGTTCCTACATTAAGCTATTTGAACCACATTAATTTTACAAAATTGGTTAGAAGAATAAGAAAGAAAGAAGAACAGTACATTGCATTTTTATGCACTGTATTAAACAGATTTAAGAAGATCAATAGTATGTTTGCCTATGGCAACAAGCACAGTAAAAAATGAGGATAAACGTTTATTTGTCAATAAATTTATTTGTCATTGGCCATGCATATACCTTTTTGTCTGGTTCTAGTCAATAAAGATAATGAAAGTGGATTTTTTTTTTTTTTTGGCAAGTCAGCTGTCAGACTATGCTACCTTCGACACAGATCCATGGACATTTGCCCATACACAGCCTATTAGGAAGGCACATTACATTTCCTTGGGGAAGTGTCACTCCAAAGTAATCTCCACTTCTGTATATGGTGACCTGTGCAGTAAAGATTAAAGGTTGCAGACATTAAACATTAATGATGTCCAGCTTAGAGGGGCAAGACACATTTGCTATATATTATACATTATGTAATAATAATAATATATATCATCCATTTTATTTCCTCTTAATGATATGTGTATGCACTGATTTCTGTCTGACTTGCCTCGAATTGTCCTCCACTTCTAAAGGGGTTACAACCAATGACTTCACAGTCCCAGCATCCATTACGTCTGGTATTCAGCACAATGGTGCCGGCATCAAAGCGCACTGACATGTGCATTGCAATATTGCACGGATCCGTCCCCAGGTCAATGGTTATCCTTCAGACCACAAACAACCACATAACAATGTGTTTAAAATCTAATACAATACTTTCAAGACCATTTGAGAAGTCATGCTCAATCATAATGTCTATGAGAACATAATATCATGGTTTGAAATCTGAAAATAGTAATTTCATGACATTTTAGTTCCGTTTGAGTGTTGAACAGCACAGGTGAACGACCCAACAAATGAGGACATCGAGAAAGTAAAACATTTTCTTGACACTTCAGGTGTGTATCCATAAAAAAATCATTTTGTCACATAAATAAGCATGTGTTTTGCACACACACACAAACACACACACACACACACACACACACACACACACACACACACACACACACACACACACAGTAAGCAGAACAGGAGATGCTTAAATGATTACCTGTGGGGGTTTTCTTGAACAATCCCTTTTACTGTCAGCGTTTCATTGTAATCTCCTTTGTGTTCGAGAATCTAGATAGAAAAGGATGTGAATGTGAAAAGTAATGTATGTTGTTTTGTAGGTAATTAATGCAATGTTTATGTAACCTATGCATACGTTGTATAATATATGTTGTATGTGTAAACATAAAACATTACATAGAGTTCTCCCACTTACCATGTTGAAGGTGTGGTGTGGATTGGTATGATTGGTAATCTTCAGAGGTGGTGTGTATGTCTAGGCTGAACAGCCATTGCTTTTTAAAGCAGAGTGGAGGGTGGGGATATGTGTGTGTGGTTCTTTGAAATGGGTGGAGCATTATCTATTACTCTTATCATAGACTGTGACGAAAGTTCTTTTTGCTCAACTATAATGGGTTTAGCAATCACTTCCACACTAACACGAGTTACAGTTCTTATGCACTGTGTAATTCTCTGGAATTATGTTCTCTGGTTAGGACTGACAATAAAAAAATAAGTCAAATACAGTCAAAAATTAAAATAAGTTCTGATGGTGGTGTAGACAGACACAGTTCAGGTGTGTGTTACTACTGAAAGTTTTAAAGGTGTGTGTTGCTGTGGTTCTATGGCATGGCTGTGGCTGACAATAGGTAATAGGCTCATTGTGCACTAACTTTCTGATGTATGAACACTGCAAAGTCCATTATCTCGCTTACACCAAAGTTACCACAGTTGTCTGATGTTAATTTCAGGTAATAATTTCCACGTTTTAATTGCTAAAACAAGATGGAGTGACGTGGCTAGCCAGCGTTCCCGTACCCTCGGAACTAACAATGCACTATGAAAGCAAAAGAGCATCTTTGGCAACACACTGCTTGTACTCCGATGTGGTGAAGAAGGAGCTGCCAGGTACCATAAAAATAACTTTTTTTTTAACCAACACAATTTAACAACCATGTTGCTATATGCAAAATGGCATACTGGAGAGATGAAGTTCTGCTAAATGTAGTTTTTCTTAGCAATATTTTTAATCATTTTGCATCCAAGCAATTTTTCAGTTAACTATGCTGACAAGATGCCTGACAAGTGTGAGGTTGATTGGCTGAAGGGTTTCTGAGCTGCCCAAAAAACAGACAGGCAGACAGGCATACAGTAGACTGAATGGTCCATTCATCCTTATTAATCTGTATAAATACTTCCCTTTAGTTGTGGTCCAACACACCATATCTATTTCTAATAATGATACACAGAAAAGTGTAATTGCAGTAAAGTTTTGACAACAAACATCTGTCAAAAGAAAGGACAATGAACAACAACCGTTAATACAGTCAGCAGGTTGCAGAGTGTTGGTTGTAGAGTGACTTCTGCTCTCAAGAGAAAAGGCTGCTTTTATGTTGCAGACTCTTCTTCATACAAGAGTTAGCCTGTCCTGTCACAACACTTTTTTAGTTTTTATCTTGGGCAATTCACAGTTTTTACTGGATTTAGTATTTGTTTTTGTTCTTGACTGTAATAACTGTGATGAACATTCATCAAATTATTTATAATCTATTAGGCATTTATGTTAGCCTGGGTGTGCCCATACTTCCTATGACGCTGCATTTTCATTTTGTGAGCAAGTCAGTCTGGCCAAGCTGCCTGTCTACACCGTTTCTGCTCCGGCAAGAATATGGGGCCAATGAAAATCGAGCATTTCAAAATGGCAATGATGTGGTAGTTTGGCGACTGGAAATCTATCTCAGTCACTGTCAACATGGCGAACGTGGAGCAAACGCAAGATTTCAATGCAGCTGTAGCTGCTGTTTTGGACGAATTCAAAGGGAAGTTCTCTCTGAAAATACAGCAAAGGGTAGCCCTTGAAGCATTTGTTGCGGAAAAGGACGTTTTCGCAATGCTACCGACCGGCTTCGGTAAAAGTTTAATTTATCAGTTAGCCCCGCTGGTAGCCAAGTCGATTGGGCTTTGTGAGAACGCTGTTGTTGTGGTCATTTCGCCTTTGATTGCACTGATTCGTTTTTCGAATATCAATAGTAGATGACCAATACCAGCCACTCTCATGTTCACCTCACAAGTCCGACAAAAATCATTTAACGCCATTTCTATGACTACAGGCTACTACTACTTTTTGTTTGGATCAAGCAGTTTCTTTCGCTGGGTATACGTCAGAGGGCAGAGGGGTGTGATTGGTTAAAGCTTTGTCCAGTAGCAAACAGAGGCATTTGAAAGAGGTGGGTTAAACCTGCCTTCTGAGAAATGGGTTTACAACACAGCTTGGCCAGACCAATGCTTGCAGAGCATTGACAAGTCGCGATAGCCAGGCTAGTGTTTACAACTTTTTTGTGACACTGCACAGAAACCCATGGTTTGAAGGGTGCTTCCCTAAGTTGATGTGCTGAGGTTGTTTGGGTGTGCTGTTGTTATCTGTGTAAAAATATGTAATGATATGTGTAAATATGTACATATTATATGTAAATATAAACCAGTAATACTGAATTGTAATGTAAATGTAAATCCATTACGTCTGTCAGCAGTTGGTTTTAATTAAGTAAACCTTAAGTTCAGATAACACTCATCTTTTTCTCTGCAAGGGCATGTAGGAAAAATACAAATGTTGAAATAAAAGGTCATTGTGCTGTGACCAACTGCTCAGATAGCAATCTCAATGACTAGCACATTCTTGGTTGTGTATGTGTTACCAAATACACTGTGGCAGGACAAGGCAAACATACAAGAGGAAATATATATTTTTTTTTGTAATGGCAGTCATTCATCGGGATATTACAGTAAATGGCTGGGTTTCCCAGTTAGGAACCTTCTTAACGAGTTAAGAAGGCTCTTAAGAAGAGGTCGGCTAAGAGAAAGTAAGATAAGAGTGTTTCCCAGACGCCTTCTTAACACCCTTCTTACCAATCTCTTAAGAACCTTCTTATCTGCCTTCTTAACTGGAGCGCAATGAGCACTACTCTAGAATCTTTGGTAAAATGCTGCCAACTGAAGTTGTGGTATAACACGTACATGTAGCAGCCGACCGAACTCATCAATAAAATAACGGCTAACGTTTGTCGTCACGTGCGCACAAAAACAAATTGACACAAATAATAATTACCGAAACACACAAAAACCAGGGGAATAAAAATGGAAACACAAAATGAAATCAGTATGACATTTAATTTCATGTGTATATTCTTAATTGTCTGATATAAATCTGCAATATGATGAGTAAATATGTGAAAAACTGAGAAATTGGTGTCCCCTTGTCATGAACGACAGGGAAAAGGGGAAAAACACAATCAGGAGAAATGGACGTACTGCATTAATATCTCCTTGCTTAGTGTCACATTGCTTTAACTGCCTGAGGAGGTGCTAAGAAGGGTGTTAAGAACGCTCCAGACCCTTCTTAGAGATCCTTCTTAACGGCAGGTCTTCTTAGGCTACAGCATTTTGCTAAACGCAGTTGCTTCTTACGGCAGCCTTAAGAAGGGTGTAAGTAGTTCTTAATGCTAAGAACTTCTTAACTGCCTCTGGGAAACCCGTCCAATGTCTCTAGGATGCACAATTGTCAAAATGTGTCCAGTCTATCGTAGGAACCTGAGGCCACAGTACCAAGTAAGGACAACTACACACAGGAGCAGCTAATTCCCCACTGCTATCACTCTAATAAATAGCTGACCAGTATCCATGTACCCACTCCGATTATTTCTATTTCTTAATTGACTCGATTTCTCCCAGTCCCTAGTGCTGTCTATATATTACTTATATGAAAGTATTTTCTGTATTTTTAGCTTCCATTTTTATTTACTCCAAAGTAATCTCCACTTACATACTGATTGCTTGTATATTTGGACTTTATATGTGCAACGTCTGTATCTAATATGCATCACTGTGATGTCTGTATAATGTGGAAATTGTTTGTTTACTTGTTTTTGTCTGTTTGCAGTGTGCATAAAGTCAGAGTTCAACAACTGAAAGTAAGCGTAAACATTACAGTATAACAACCCCAACAGGACCCCCACCCCCCATTTTAAAATGTAAAAGAAATCACATTGTCATGTTGTGCAGTATTTTCTTTAAGCTATAGAAATATTGTGGTGCAAGTTGATAGACTACTATGGCAGTATTAATCCAACACTTTGTCTTCAAATATAATACATAACTTCCTAATAAATTATATATTAAAAAATAATTTGATAAATGGCAATCATAGTTATTACAGTCCAGAACAAAAACAAACACTGAATCCAGTAAAAACTAGGAATTTCCCAAGATAAAAGCTTAAAAAGCAGGTGCAAAGGGACAGGCTAACCCATGTATGAAGAACAGTCTGCAACATAAAAGCAGCCTTTTCTCTTGAGAGCAGAAGTCACTCTGCAACCTGCTGACTGTATTAACGGTTGTTGTTCATTGCCCTTTCTCTTGCTACAGATGTTTGTTGTCAAAACTTTACTGCAATTACACTTTTCTGTGTATCATTATTACAAGTAGATATGGTGTGTTGCACCACAACTAAAGGGAAGTATTTATACAGATTAATAAGGATGAATGGACCATTCACTCTACTGTGTGCCTGTCTGCCTGTCTGTTTTTTGGGCAGCTCAGGAACCTTTCAGCCAATTAACCTCACACTAGTCAGGCATCTGGCTGAGGGCCAGATTTAACTGAAAAACTGCTTGGATGCAAAATGATTAAAAATATTGCTAAGAAAAACTACATTTAGCAGAACTGCATATCTCCAGTATGCCATTTTGCATATGGCAACATGGTTGTTAAATTGTGTTGGTTAAAAAAAAAGCTATTTTGATGGTACCTGGCAGCCCCTTCTTCACCACATCGGAGTAGAAGGAGTGTGTTGCCAAAGAGGGTCTTTTGCTTTCATAGTGCATTGTTAGTTCCGAGGTTACGGGAACGCTGGCTAGCCACGTCGCTCCATCTTGTTTTAGCAAATAAAACGTGGAAATTATTACCTGAAATTAACATCAGACAACTGTGGTGACCGTGGTGTAAGCGAGATAATGGACTTTGCAGTGTTCATACATCAGAAAGTTAATGCACAATGAGCCTATTACCTATTGTCAGCCACAGCCATGCCATAGAACCACAGCCACACAGACCTTCACAACTTTCAGTAGTAACACACACCTGAACTGGGTCTGTCTACACCACCATCAGAACTTATTTTAATTTTTGACTGTATTTGACTTATTTTTTATTGTCAGTCCTAACTAGAGAACATATTTCCAGAGAATTACACAGTGCATGAGAACTGTAACTCGTGGAAGTGATTGCTAAACCCATTTCAGTAAAGGTGGAAATAGTTGAGCAAGAAGAACTGACTCTGCAACCTGCTAACTCACTGACCTTACTATCTCTCGGAAACACAACTTGGGCCTATTACTGTACATATCTTGTGAGGCTGGAGACCAAAAGGCATGACTGTAAAACAAAAAAATGACCATGGAACACCATGTCTGTGTAGATTGAGTATTAACGGTTGTTGTTCATTGCCCTTTCTCCATAGCCAACTCTTGCTACAGATGTTTGTTGTCAAAACTTTACTGCAATTACACTTTCCTGTGTATCATTATTAGAAATAGACATGGTGTGTTGGACTATACGGCAACATTGTTTGTTAAATTGTGTTGAAAAATAAGTTATTTTGATGGTACCTGGCAGCTCCTTCTTCACCACATTGGAGTAAAGGTGTGTGTTGCCAAAGATGCTCTTTTGCTTTCATAGTGCATTTGCTCCTGAGAGTAGAAGTCACTCTGTAACCTGCTGTATCAATATATACAAACAGTTGTTGTTGCAGCCGACAACTCTCCTGTGTAACATTATCAGAATGGAAATCACCAATTTCGGCACCTTTGTACTGTATGCCATACAGGTGTACTATGCATCCGTAGTTTGTATCTCTTAGGTGGTGCGCTCAATTTGTTCGTCTTCAGTGGGTTTATTTTGGTAACTAGATGTACTGCATAGCGGTACATGGTATGACCGCCGCAGTGTATTGAAATGTGGGAACTGTTGGTATGATGAGTGTGTGGTAGAGCAGTGTTGTGAGGTGAGAATTTGTGTGGAAATGATTTCCTGGAAGTGGGCATGAATGTGGGTTTTGAATGAATTACATTGTGTGTGTTTGAATAGTGTGTAGGAGTGATTTGTGAAAGGAATAGGCAAAATGAGATTTTGTACAATTACAGCGGCCCGCATAGGGCCAATTTTATGGCACGTGTTGTGCTTTTAGAGGTCTTTGTGTTGATCGTGCATGAGATAGGGCCAATTCTATGGCATGTGCTGTGCTTTTAGAGGTCTTTGTGTTGATTGTGTATGAGATATTTTATGAAGTTCCTACCTTCTTAGTCCAAAATATTGGCAATTCAAAATACCATTTTTTGCATTTACCCTTATCACTAGGTGGCGCTATGCTTCAAGTGAGTGTTTATGGGCTGGGCCGATACGCCTCTGTAACACCGACATACTAACACAAAATCGTTGTCTTGGGCAAAATTGTTGACGAATTATTTAACAAAAACATTTTTGTGACACCTAGCTTCGCCAATAAACATCGCCCCCTATGACGAAATGTCACAAAATTTAGTACACATGAAAAGAAAGCTGTTTAGAGATGGCATATCAACTTTGACCAAATTTGAGCAATTAAATGCCAAGATATTGACTTTTGAAGAATTTTAAGCTACGTGTAAAATGTTCATTGACATGTAACTTCGAAACGGTTTATCTCAAGATAAATCCTTTGATAACTTTTTGTAAGCATTGTCTGTAGATGACATATACCAAATGTGGTGAGATTCACATGAACGGCCTATGATGAGTTTGTTCAAATTCGTTTTCGCGATGATAAAATTTCACGGAAATTGTTTTTGTTGGAAGTGGGCATTGACAAGTGCTTTCAATGTGTGACGGTCAATAGATTTCATGATAAAAAAAAGTTGTTGTAAACATTAGCATTCTCTAGATAATAGGCGAAATTACATTTTCTACAATTACAGTGCCCCCTATGGACCAAATTGTATGGCATGTGCTGTGATGTTAGATGTCTTTGTGGTGATCATGCATGATGTATTTTGTGCAGTTCCCACCTTCTCGGTCCAAGATATTAGCAACTCAAAATACCAATTTTTGCATTTACCCTTATCACTAGGTGGCGCTATGCTTCAAGTGAGTGTTTATGGGCTGGGCCGATACGCCTCTGTAACACTGACATACTAACACAAAATCGTTGTCTTGGGCAAAATTGTTGATGAATTATTTAACAAAAACTGTTTTTTGACACCTAGCTTCGCCAATAAACATCGCCCCCTATGACGAAATGTCACAAAATTTAGTACACATAAAAAGAAAGCTGTTTAGAGATAGCATGTCAACTTTGACCAAATTTGAGCAATTAAAAGCCAAGATATGGATTTTTGAAGAATTTTAAGCTACGTGTTAATTGTTCATTGACGTGTAACTTCGAAACGGTTTATCTCAAGATAAATCCTTTGATAACATTTTGTCAGCATTGTCTGTAGATGACATATACCAAATTTGGTGAGATTCACATGAACGGCCTATGACGAGTTCGTTCAAATCCGTTTTCGCAATGTTAAAATTTCACGGAAATTGTTTTCGTTGGAAGTGGGCATTGACCAGTGCTTTCAATGTGTGACGGTCAATAGATTTCATGATAAAAAAAAAGTTGTTGTAAACATTAGCATTCTCTAGATAATAGGCAAAATTACATTTTCTACAATTACAGTGCCCCCTATGGACCAAATTGTATGGCATGTGCTGTGATGTTAGATGTCTTTGTGGTGATCATGCATGATGTATTTTGTGCAGTTCCCACCTTCTCGGTCCAAGATATTAGCAACTCAAAATACCAATTTTTGCATTTACCCTTATCACTAGGTGGCGCTAGGCTTCTAGTGAGTGTTTATGGGCTGGGCCGATACGCCTCTGTAACATCGACATACTAACACAAAATCGTTGTCTTGGGCAAAATTGTTGACGAATTATTTAACAAAAACTGTTTTTTGACACCTAGCTTCGCCAATAAACATCGCCCCCTATGACGAAATGTCACAAAATTTAGTACACATAAAAAGAAAGCTGTTTAGAGATAGCATGTCAACTTTGACCAAATTTGAGCAATTAAAAGCCAAGATATGGATTTTTGAAGAATTTTAAGCTACGTGTTAATTGTTCATTGACGTGTAACTTCGAAACGGTTTATCTCAAGATAAATCCTTTGATAACATTTTGTCAGCATTGTCTGTAGATGACATATACCAAATTTGGTGGGATTCACATGAACGGCCTATGACGAGTTCGTTCAAATCCGTTTTCGCAATGTTAAAATTTCACGGAAATTGTTTTCGTTGGAAGTGGGCATTGACCAGTGCTTTCAATGTGTGACGGTCAATAGATTTCATGATAAAAAAAAAGTTGTTGTAAACATTAGCATTCTCTAGATAATAGGCGAAATTACATTTTCTACAATTACAGTGCCCCCTATGGACCAAATTGTATGGCATGTGCTGTGATGTTAGATGTCTTTGTGGTGATCATGCATTATGTATTTTGTGCAGTTCCCACCTTCTCGGTCCAAGATATTAGCAACTCAAAATACCATTTTTTGCATTTACCCTTATCACTAGGTGGCGCTATGCTTCAAGTGAGTGTTTATGGGCTGGGCCGATACGCCTCTGTAACACCGACATACTAACACAAAATCGTTGTCTTGGGCAAAATTGTTGACGAATTATTTAACAAAAACATTTTTGTGACACCTAGCTTCGCCAATAAACATCGCCCCCTATGACGAAATGTCACAAAATTTAGTACACATGAAAAGAAAGCTGTTTAGAGATGGCATATCAACTTTGACCAAATTTGAGCAATTAAATGCCAAGATATTGACTTTTGAAGAATTTTAAGCTACGTGTAAAATGTTCATTGACATGTAACTTCGAAACGGTTTATCTCAAGATAAATCCTTTGATAACTTCTTGTAAGCATTGTCTGTAGATGACATATACCAAATTTGGTGAGATTCACATGAACGGCCTATGATGAGTTTGTTCAAATTCATTTTCGCGATGATAAAATTTCACGGAAATTGTTTTTGTTGGAAGTGGGCATTGACCAGTGCTTTCAATGTGTGACGGTCAATAGATTTCATGATAAAAAAAAAGTTGTTGTAAACATTAGCATTCTCTAGATAATAGGCGAAATTACATTTTCTACAATTACAGTGCCCCCTATGGACCAAATTGTATGGCATGTGCTGTGATGTTAGATGTCTTTGTGGTGATCATGCATGATGTATTTTGTGCAGTTCCCACCTTCTCGGTCCAAGATATTAGCAACTCAAAATACCAATTTTTGCATTTACCCTTATCACTAGGTGGCGCTATGCTTCTAGTGAGTGTTTATGGGCTGGGCCGATACATCTCTGTAACACCGACATACTAACGCAAAATTGTTGTCTTGGGCAAAATTGTTGGCGAGTTATTTAACAAAAACTGTTTTTTTGACACCTAGCTTCGCCAATAAACATCGCCCCCTATGACGAAATGTCACAAAATTTAGTACACATAAACAGAAA
Source organism: Coilia nasus (assembly GCA_027475355.1). NCBI lineage: Eukaryota > Metazoa > Chordata > Actinopteri > Clupeiformes > Engraulidae > Coilia > Coilia nasus. The sequence goes on from CM050205.1 coordinate 20,969,045, forward strand.
GCTGTTTAGAAATGGCATGTCAACTTTGACCAAATTTGAGCAATTAAAAGCCAAGATACGTCCATTTGAAGAATTTTAAGCTATGTGTTAAATGTTCATTGACGTGTAACTTCGGAACGGTTTATCTCAAGATAAATCCTTTGATAATTTTTTGTCAGCATTGTCTATAGATGACATATACCAAATTTGGTGAGATTCACATGAACGGCCTATGACGAGTTCGTTCAGATTCGTTTTCGCAATGTTAAAATTTTACGGAAATTGTTTTCGTTTGAAGTGGGCGTTGACCAGTGCTTTCAATGCCTGAGAGTCAATAGATTTCATGAAAAAAAAAAATTTTTAAACATTAGCATTCTCTAGATAATAGGCAAAATGACATTTTCTACAATTACAGCGCCCCCTATGGACCACATTCTATGGCATGTTCTGTGGTGTTAGAGGTCTGTGTGGTGATCGTGCATGATGTATTTTGCGCAGTTCCCACCTTCGCGGTCCAAGATATTGGCAACTCAATGTCCCAATTTTTGCATTTACCCATATCACTAGGTGGCGCTACGCTTCAAGTGAGAGTTTATGGGCTGGGTCGATACATCTCTGTAACACCGACATACTAACGCAAAATCGTTGTCTTAGGCAAAATTGTTGGCGAGTTATTTAACAAAAACTGTTTTTTTGACACCTAGCTTCGCCAATAAACATCGCCCCCTATGACGAAATGTCACAAAATTTAGTACACATAAAAAGAAAGCTGTTTAGAGATGGCATGTCAACTTTGACCAAATTTGAGCAATTAAAAGCCAAGATACGTCCATTTGAAGAATTTTAAGCTATGTGTTAAATGTTCATTGATGTGTAACTTCGGAACGGTTTATCTCAAGATAAATCCTTTGATAACTTTTTGTCAGCATTGTCTATAGATGACATATACCAAATTTGGTGAGATTCACATGAACGGCCTATGACGAGTTTGTTCAGATTCGTTTTCGCAATATTAAAATTTCACGGAAATTGTTTTAGTTGGAAGTGGGCGTCGACCAGTGTTTTCAATGCGTGAGGGTCAATAGATTTCACGATAAAAAAAAAATTGTTGTAAACGTAAGCATTGTCTAGATAATAGGCAAAATGACATTTTTTACAATTACAGCGCACCCTATGGACCAAATTTTATGGCATGTTCTGTGGTGTTAGAGGTCTTTGTGGTGATCGTGCATGATGTATTTTGCGCAGTTCCCACCTTCTCGGTCCAAGATATTGGCAACTCAAAATCCCAATTTTTGCATTTACCCATATCACTAGGTGGCGCTATGCTTCAAGTGAGAGTTGTTGGGCTGGGTCGATACGTCTCTGTAACACCGACATACTAAAACAAAATTGTTGTCTTGGGCAAAATTGTTGACGAGTTATTTAACAAAAACTGTTTTTTTGACACCTAGCTTCGCCAATAAACATCGCCCCCTATGACGAAATGTCACAAAATTTAGTACACATAAAAAGAAAGCTTTTTAGAGATGGCATGTCAACTTTGACCAAATTTGAGTAATTATTAGCCAAGATACGGCCATTTGAAGATTTTTAAGCTACGTGTTAAATGTTCATTGACGTGTAACTTCGGAATGGTTTATCTCAAGATAAATCCTTTGATAACTTTTTGTCAGCATTGTCTGTAGATGGCATATACCAAATTTGGTGAGATTCACATGAACGGCCTATGACGAGTTCGTTCAGATTTGTTTTCGCAATATTAAAATTTCACGGAAATTGTTTTCGTTGGAAGTGGGCGTCGACCAGTGTTTTCAATGCGTGAGGGTCAATAGATTTCATGATAAAAAAAACGTTGTTGTAAACATTAGCATTCTCTAGACAATGCTTACGTTTACAACAATTTTTTTTTTATCGTGAAATCTGTTGACCCTCACGCATTGAAAACACTGGTCGACGCCCACTTCCAACGAAAACAATTTCCGTGAAATTTTAATATTGCGAAAACGAATCTGAACAAACTCGTCATAGGCCGTTCATGTGAATCTCACCAAATTTGGTATATGTCATCTACAGACAATGATGACAAAAAGTTATCAAAGGATTTATCTTGAGATAAACCGTTCCGAAGTTACACGTCAATGAACATTTAACACGTAGCTTAAAAATCTTCAAATGGCCATATCTTGGCTTTTAATTGCTCAAATTTGGTCAAAGTTGACATGCCATCTCTAAACAGCTTTCTTTTCATGTGTACTAAATTTTGTGACATTTCGTCATAGGGGGCGATGTTTATTGGCGAAGCTAGGTGTCAAAAAACAGTTTTTGTTAAATAACATGTCAACAATTTTGCCCAAGACAACGATTTTGTTTTAGTATGTCGTTGTTACAGAGATGTATCGACCCAGCCCATGAACTCTCACTTGAAGCGTAGCGCCACCTAGTAATATGGCTAAATGCAAAAATTCGGATTTTGAGTTGCCAATATCTTGGACCGAGAAGGTGGGAACTGCGCAAAATATGTCATGCACGATCACCACAAAGACCTCTAACACCACAGAACATGCCATAAAAGTTGGTCCATAGGGGGCGCTGTAATTGTCAAAAATGTCATTTTGCATATTATCTAGAGAATGCTAATGTTTACAACAACGTTTTTTTTATCATGAAATTGGGCTGCTTAGATGTAACGAATTCACAACTTCCAGTGCCAGTTCAACCCTCAAATCCACCTGATGTAAAGACAGCTTAGCTAACCTTATGTACACGGTCAAGGGTCCCTTAAACATTTGCCACTTTTGGGGTGCCTGCGTAGGGTCACGTGGAGACTTGTTAGCACTTCAGGACCCTGGCCTGCGACCTTGCCCAAATGCGCCCTACTCGCATATTATTTAAATGTCTCACTCGCCATCAATTTAAATGTTTTATTTACACTGTCTCATGAGAGCGTCGTTCCTCGCTTTACTTTCTAAACTTCATTCGAGATTGATCATTCCTCTCAGGTGCATGTGTGTCCCGCAGTCGCTCTGCCGGGACCTTGTGGATGCACCTTCTGATCTGTTCTGCCGCGCAGGCGGCTCTACCGCGTAGAGCCTGGATGAAGAGACGCTCGCCACCCTTATTATTAATCACTGGCTTAAAAGAGGCAGAGACTCATTATTTTTACTATTATTATCAGTTATGATTTCTGAAAAGGCTGTTATGTAAATGGTCACTGTAATCTCCTAAACACATCACCTGGTTTATAAGTGTACAAAAACCATCTACTGTTGCAGAAGAACCAACTCTGAGACCAACAGATTTTTGTTATTTGTGATCATCTAGTGCCCAGTTGTGTGACCCTGTCATATTGTGTATTTGTTTTAACTGGTCATCTACCCAGGTTAAAAATGTCTTAAAAGTCTCTTTCCTAATATGAAATAAACCATCAGGAGAAGTGGAATGATACAATAATTGATAATAAGATAATAGAGTAATAGAGTATTTTGAGATCATTACTCGAGCTTAGATTGATCCTACAAACTGAAATGCAAATAAATGAAATTTAGGTACTAGCCCTGCTCTTGTCTCCACACAAGTCCAATTTAGGTTCAAGTTACAGTCTCAAGATGGGGTGTAGTTTTTCTTTTCAGTCTACTTATTCACATATCACCTGTTTCTCTCCTAAATGTTCCTTAGCAGAAACATGTGAGATCGTATTTCAAGCTTTGCTTTCATTTGGAGACTGTCTGTGTTTTCAAACTATTCACCTAGTGTCTGTGTGTTTGAACTAGTTATTTGACCTGCTTATTCAACCTGCTCACGTGTGTGATGGGTTAAATGCAGAGATTGAATTTCGTTGTGTGCACTGTATGCTGTGATTACAATGACCAATAGGACTGACTTTCACTTTTCTAATTTCACTTTTTGAATAAGAAATCCTCACTTGGTCACACTTGAAGAGTTTATTTATTGTTTAATTCAGGGTCTACAATAGCCGCAGATGAACATCTCATTAAGCCAAATGACTATAAATGCACATTACTGATCTAAATAAGTTGAATGGAAATCTGGCTAGTGTAAGTGTAGTTGCTACTCCTCTCCTCGCTCATCTTCCCTTGTCATTACACCTCACCCATCTCGGCAGAATTTCTCTCCACCTCCCCTCAGCCCACTGTCCATTGTGAAGCACCCGGCCACTGTCAAAGGAGGAGTGAACGGCTTCGCGTAACACCCACCCACCTTCACCCACCTAAGCTTAAATCTGTACTACGCTCAAGTACATCCGAATGGCAACAATGTGGCGGTTCACCTTCAGAATGTGCCAGTCGTATACTTCTGAAGGACTCTGGAGGTGCACTTCAATGCCTCTGTATGGTGCCATGTGTGGAGTTATTGTGTTTTTGAGGTAAAAAAAAACTTTGCAGTAGACAGCTCAGAAAATCCCCCTTTCTGCTTCCTCCTTCACTTTGACTGAAATCCAATTTCTCTGACCTCCTGCTGTATGTGCCTTTAAAAACCATGTGAGTAGTCAGTGGAGTCTAAGATCTAAGATGTGCTTTATCGATGTGAATGAACAACGCATGCAATGGATGCAATGAGATAATGTTTATATGCAACTGAATATCTTTTCCTTTGTAGAAAATCTTGATGGGTTGGTAGGCGAAAATATTTTTGAAAATCTAAATACAACAGAGAAACTGCTGGATCATTGTTCTCATATACTGATAGACTCATATTGATCAGTTTCCCTCAAAGTGCCTGTTTTTTTTGTTGTTGTTGAGACAGAAGAAAGACGAGTAGATGTACTGTCATACCTAACCACAATTGTGCTATCTTACCAAATCACAATACCTATTTGTTTTCCTCATACAGAAAACAATATGAAACAAATACGAAAGGACCTTGGCTTCACATGTATACATGTACATATATATATATATATATATATATATATATATATATATATATATACATATATATATATATATATATATATATTATGAAAGTGATTCTAATGTGTGTACTGGATGCAGGGAAGTTGTGACAGTGCCAGCACTTCTGGAAAGTGTTCCAGGCACAGTAAATGCAGAGCAGGTGTGTTGAATTACACCTGCTTACCCTTGCTTGCCACTGTTTCATGGTCACCTGTTGGTGCTAATGTCGGTGAGAGTGGGTTAATGGAACAGCTGTGCATACGTGCTATCGTGTGTGTGTGTGTGTGTGTGTGTGTATGTGTTTGTGTGTTTGCAAGTGTGTGAATGTCACTCTTTGGAAGTGTGTGTGTGTGTATGTGTGTGTGTGTGTGTGTGTGTGTGTTTCTGTACTGCTGTTTGTAGAGTGAATAATATAATACATTCCCATAGTGCTCTTACAAACTCTGTAACACACTGCCTTCTGATAAGGACATTGGAATGAGATTTTTGCGACTAGAACAAACACATAAAGGCCTGCTTTACCCGTCCGCATGTTCTCATTAAAATAAGGCGACTCCTGCAAAAAGGTGTGTCTTTGTTAGGTTAGGTTAGGTTTCTTTGTTAGCTACCTCCAGGGAGAGAGATTTATCTTAGAAATAGGGAGAGTTGCAGCAACACACAAAGGCAACGTACAGACACAAACAATGCAGCAGACAGTACAACATACAGTACACCCATATCAAAAATATGAATAACACACAAAGGCATAACATAGGGGAGATGGTTGCAACATGTCACTTTTCTGCAATCAGAAACAAGCTAGAGTGATGACACTCACACTGCAAATGCTCAGTTGGATGCTCCCCCTTGAGGAGAAAAATCAAGCAGATTTGAGAGCGGCTCCAGGAATTATTTGAAAAAAGCTGTTTTTGAGTTATGAAATTAGTTTTTTTTTCTTCAGCTTTGTTTTTGTTATACTGTTGTTACTGTTTTTGTGATTCAGCTCAAACGTATAGGGTTTAAACAAGTAATATGTTAACTTTTAGCTACAGTAATATGGTTAGCATGTATCACGGTCACCTTGTTTAGCTAGCACATAAAGTTTTATCATTTCTGAGAGGAAGGCCTGGGACGGTTGCAACAACTGAAAAAAAAAGTTTGATAAAAAAAAAAGTCAGTGATGCAATTGTATTGTTAGATGCAGTTATGTAGTTGTGATATACATAGATAATGGGGTATTAAAAGCAGTTTCGATAGTAAAAGTTAATTTCCTCAGAAATCGTTTCATTCTTCCTATGTCACTGAAAGCCTTCTGTATTTTACATCAATTTAAGTCTTTGACATCTGCACATAAGGTCACCCATGCAAATCTATAATTGTCATTTGATCAAAGCTGATAAATAAATAACACTGCAATGTTATTGTGCTTACTTTTTCAATAATAATCCTGTTATTACCACTGAAATATATTGTTAATGTATCATGTTGAAACCACCCCAAACAATGGGCTGGGGTCAGCTGCAACATCTCACTCCTTACATTCACATGCAAATTGTGAAGAGTGTACTTTATGTAATTATCTTTAAATGGTTTTGACAATTAACAGACAGATGTAAGTTTATTGTATAAAACTTGTCTTTGCCTAATCTGAACTTTCTCAGACTAACAGAGCCAATTTCAAAAAGTGTTGCAACTGTCCCCAGTCTCCCCTACAGTACAAACAGTACAACATACAGTACAAACATAACATCAGATAAAAAGGCAGAAGTGGAGTAGCCACAGGCTAACATTGGACACCCTGATTCACTGCCCTGAACTATCCAAACCATACCACCTCCTCTCCAGCATTCACATTCACACGTATTCGCATCACCTCACATAACATCCCCCTCACACGACTCATCTCCAGAGGCCCCTCCCATGTTGGGTGTGATGAGTTTCATTTGCATGATTTGATTTGTGATGCCTGGCTGCAGCCGCCACACACTCATGTACACTCATCTTCTGTCCACATAAACACACAAGGACTTTTTTTCTAGGATAATAAACCACCTTAGTTCTTAATTAGTTATGTGACTGATAGTGTGTTTAATTAACTTAAGGTAATTGTATTTGGATTTCCAAAAAAAAAGGAACTGCTGGAGGAAGGCACTACTGGAGGATAGAGTAATGAAGGATACATAAAACATAAGATGTCCTTGATTTCACAAGGACCATGTTAAATGTTTGACGTAAGTAGTGTTCCCAAATATCATATCATCTTTGTCACCACAGAACACCTGCAAAGATCAACAAAGGATGACTGGTGCTTCCTGACCTACCCAACCTTGATCCTCTCTTCTCAGTCCTCATTCCTCCCCGGTATCAGGGCTAATACACAAATGAAGCATCCTTGCTTCGAGCCATTTTTGGGGCATGAAAACCGAGAGAGGGCCAAGGAAACATGCTGAGAGGCCACTGTCTCTTGGGTAAACTCAGGGAAATTTGGGTAAACTCAGTGGAAAATGTTGGCTTTTTTGACTTCCTACCTCAAATTGATTCTACTTATGCACTTAAAAAAGGATTTCACTAATTAGCTCCTCTACCTGCCTGACTACACTTGCTAATTAGCTGGTTTAGTTAATGACTAACAAATACATTAGATGGACGAAGTTGGGATTTTTTACCTCTACAAAAGTCTTCGCTAAATCACACTAACTCTGAACCATTTTAGGGTTCTGGTGTTTTTTTTTTCCTGGATGATTTTATCTAATCTGTCACCAGTGGCAGCTGCCACAGACAACTAAGGTCCGATACATCACAAGCTATGCCCTTTGAATCAACTTAGGAAAATCAGTTTGAAGCTGTGACAACGCTAATGAAATAATCACAATCAAATGCTTTGGACAATGCCTTTGTACATTGAGAAATATGTGGTTGTACGTACATGGAGCCTGTTTTGAAAAAAAGGGCCTTACATTTCATTTTTGTCTTATTCAACAGTAGTGGTTATAGTGAGTATATGTCTGTGTATATTTCTCCAGAGCTCATATAATTGCTTCACTCAGCTTCATCTCTCTAACTACCCACCCTTTTTGTATGTGTATATTAAGACTGTGACCCTGGCTACAAAAGTCAGCCATTGTAGCTGCATGACTGTGATCATTAACTGTGCTGTAGGTTAATTACTCAAGTGCTCGTGAACATGGCTCCAGGCTAGACCGTCATGGCTTGGTAACTTTGGTTCACTTTTGTTCCCATATACCATCATGTGACTGATGAAGCAGTGCTGAGGGTCAGAGTGTGGGTGCAGGGGGTGGTGTGTGTGGGGATGAATGTGCTAGAATGGACTTGAAAACAATAAACTCAACTAAGTGAGTTGGAAAAAATTAACCTATTTCCCAAAAAAGGAAAGTGTTCTTTTAACGGTGAAAGAAGCTTGCCTCTGTGTTTGTGATCTTTGCTCGAGTGGGGTGGGGTGGGAAGAATCCCAGAGGACGCCTGCAGTCATCCCAACCTACAGAAACTCATTTCATTTCAGGAAGGTCAACAACACAACCCGCAAACCGCAACACAAAAGAAAATGCCCATTAAATACATGTGAAACAGGCAAACCTTTTGGCTCCTAATTAATCTGACTGGCCAATTCATTTCCATAGCTCAGTTGTACCCTTGTAATCTTCAGTAATGTGAAAGCACCTTAATAGTCACTTAGAGGCATTGACAAGACAAAATTATTCTCACAAAATCCTTGGAAAGTCTTTCATTGTCACACATAATAGATTCTTTGATAGTTTTTGTGGGGCACAGCACCTGTCATAATGTCCAACTGTTTTCCTTTGCCCAGAGGCTGCCATTAAGGTCTGGCACAACATTAGAGTCTTTCACAATAATTTAGTCAGGGCCGGTGCTAGCCATTTTGGTGGCCTACGCAGAACAGCTTTCTGGTTATGCACATATAAGCATGCAAAAAGGGCTGACTCTTAGAAATATTACAACTTAAGCATCTCTGAGTGTCAAGAAGAGCACTAGAGCACTACAGTATATAGAACATATTTCTTCTTCTTCTTCTTCTTCTTCTTATTAAAAATAAATAAATAAATAAATAAATAAAAATAATAATAATAATAATAATAATAATAATAATAATAATAATAATAATAAATGTACCCATATTTAACAACTAACATCTAAACATATAAAAGGTATATCTGCAAGTGGTGCATCACATTCATCTTGCAGTTTATTCTTTTTATCTTTGTACAGCCACTGATTCATGATGCTAAGTCCAAACACGGTTGCCTGTCAGTTTGTCAAACTTGAGATTGTTGGAAAAGAGCATACCATGTAGAAATAAGGAGGGCGGCACCACATGGTGTTTGGAGGGGGGGGGGGGGGGGGGGGGGGGGGGCAGCACAGATATAATTCTTTTTTTTTTTAGTTGGTGCATTGTTGATATTTATTGACACAGCACGCATTTTTAAATTCGAATATGCCGTCACTATGTTATGTTTTTTCATAAAAAAAAAAAAAACTGTTTAGCTCTGGCAAAGATGCAAAGAATTAGACAGTGACACCAACACTGTGCTTCTTTTAAAATTCAGCCTAATATTTTTGTGCCCCCTCTGGCATTTGGTGCCCTTCACGCAGTGTGTGATGCGTGTTATGGTAGCACTGGCCCTGAATTTAGTCATGAAAAAAAAAACTGCTTACCTCTGGCAAAGATGCAAAGAATTAGACAGTGGCACCAACACTGCGCTTCTTTTAAAATTCACCGCATGACAAAAAGGCCTCTCCATGGAAACTTGGATCAGGCTTATCCAGCTTTCCACACCTGTCTGGACGTAGTTACTGAACACGCACACACACACCCACACACACACACACACACACACACACACCCACACACACACATACACACACCTACACACACATTTATCCAGTAGCTAGAGGGCACAAGTGTGTCTGAACGCATAAATGATATTTCAACTTCATGAGCTTTCATCATTTATGGAGCAGGCAGTAAACAAACAGTGGAGTTACAACGGTGAAATGTTAATACCTGTCAGTTTTTTTTGCCCTTTTTTGCGACAGAGGTTGTGTTTCAAATTATTCATGACAGAGGTGGAATGGGAGTGAGGACAAACGTTTTTTTCTTTCTCTCATGCTCCATCTTCAGACTTGTTTAATGTTCCCAGAACGTAACACCTAGGGTGTGAGTGGTGTCATGTAGACCTGACTAACTAAACCATGTTGTGGAGTTTGAGGTCACAGGGGTGCAATAAGAAACCTGGGAAATGGGGACAGTGTGTACTGAACTGAGTGGGATTGAGTTTAATAACAAATTTGACTTAGTGAGTCTATATTGTGAACAAAATGACATTACAGACTTATATTTCTTTAGAAGTCATTTCTGCCCTTCTGGTTCGTACACGGATGTTTTAAGGAAGCAATGTAATTTGCTGCATGTTTCCATGGCAAATACTTGTCTGTATGCTATAACATGTCTTATGTATATATGAGTAGGCCTATGTAATTTTATTTATAACAGTGTAGTTAAACTGTAAGAATATTGTAACAAATGTTTTGTTATAGTTCATCAGTTAATTGATGACTAAACAGTAGAGAGCACATTGATAGTTAATTTAACCCTGATCTACTGGAAATGCATTTTGGAAAAGATGTACACAAAAAATATTTCCAAATACCTTTCAGTGTCCATTAAGAGTGTACTTAATGGATGAGGCCAAGTATGTATTATTTCTGTCTGCATTACTACATTACACACACTAAAACACATATGCAATATATATACTGAAATTGATCAGACAGGACCATGTGATCATGATATGATCAGATAGTTTAAATGGCTCTCTCTGTACATTGTTGTAAGTTTTCTCGGATGATAGTGTATAACTAATTGAACAAATTGTTATAGCTAAAGAGCTAAACCACAAATATTTTTCTGCACTTTTGTTTGGATTCAGCAAATCAGTATTATAATTAACTAAATAAGTTCATGTATTCTTAGAACTGTGTGTTCTGGGGAAATTGTTCTCCCAGAACACAATTCAGCAATGACTCAGCTGACATTTGCCAGTGAATGACTAAACTGAACAAACTGCACTCAATTTTTCAGGAACAAGACACTAGAGCTGTGTTGCTTTAATTTGATATGATTCACCCACCAATTTGGCCTTATAAAAAGAAACGTCACTACGAGTTTTGATGAAGGCAAAGTCAGACAAGATACATCTATAGGCCTCCTCTTCACCTGTTTGCAGCCATGACTGGTTTTCAATCAACCCAAAAGGGCACATATCACTACGCTCTTCTTCAACCTGCATTGGCTCCCGGTGGCTGCCAGAATTCAACACAAAGCTTTAAGTCTAGCCTACGAAGTCACTTCCCCGGTCTGTCCCTGCCTATCTCAACATCATACTAAAGGCTTACATCCCAAGACAAAGCGAGGTCACTCCAAATTTTTCTCTGTCGTTGTCCCTCAATGGTGGAACAACCTACCAAGAGCAGCAATATCGCTCTCGACCTTCAAAAAGCTTGTGAAAACCCTTCCTTTCCGAGACTGCTTCCCTTCCTAACAAAACTAATCTCTACTAACCATCTCTTTATATAGGTGCCTTTGATATTCTCTACACATCTGTTAACTTATTATGTCCTCCTTTTGTAAGTCGCTTTGGATAAAAGCGTCTGCTAAGTGTAATGTAATGTAATGTAAAAATGATTAAAAATTGTATGTGTCCGCTCTGGCGCAGCTGTCTGCATACCAGTGAAAGGGCTAGTGTCCATGGGGACCCGGGTTCGAATCCAGCCTGCGGTCATTACCCAACACCACCACATCTCTCTCTCCCACTTACTTCTTGTCTCACTCTTCACTCTGTAATCAAATAGAGGCGAAAAGACCATTTTACATACTAAAAGGAAATGGATGTGAAATGACAGATATGGAGATGTGAACCCTTACCCAACAGAGAGGGACAAAGATGGAGACTAAGGGAAGAATGTTCCAGACCTCCACCCATGCTGCACTCAAGCTCAGGACAGCAGGCCCTTAGGGCAGAAGGGTGGTACTTGGTGTGCTGCATTTATCTATTGAGGAAAGGGGTTGGGGGTAATTTGTGCACGAAAATACCAGAGGAGAAAGTAGATATCAAGCCTTTGTGAACCATGAAAGTGGATATCGCAATGAGCCCCAGAGTAGAGGATAAAGCTTTCTTGGAGCATGTAAAAGCAGCTATCCACTTTGGTTATGAATCTCAATGCATTTCAAGTAAGGCACACATTATCGTTAAGCCTGCAGCACACCTGAAAGCCGTCATTGGGTTTCATCTGTACTTGTGCTCCATGGTGTCCTCAGACTGGTACTAGTCGAGTTTCCTTTTTATTCACATTACTTATGCACATTCATAACAACGCGACTTAACAAGATGTCCATCAGCGTACGTTTGTGACTGCAAACACTGATGCGCATTTCAAAGTGTTTAAAAGTGAGGATTTCTTATTCAAATGATTATTCAAACGAATGCGCATTAACAAGTTGGATGGAAACTCGATTTATGTTCCAGAGTGCTGGCAGGTCAGCACCACAACATATTCTTGCCATTTCTTGTCATCCCCAATGGGAATTAACAGCAGACGTGTTTCTCATGTTCCAGACGATTGTTCAGCGTGCACAAAACCACTTGGCTCTCCTCAGGGTACCTGGGCCTGTCATTTCTCATGAAGCGAATGGCACAGCTTTAGCTCTGACGTTCCTTAATTACTGTTCCCCATCTCCTGTTGTTGCTGATTGCTATTTCTTCTGTCTCCAAAGGGGTGGGGGGTGGGGGGGGGGGGGGGGGGGGTGAGCACAGTGCATCATTCTATGGCAAAAGCATCATATATTATTCAGTTGTGTACCTATTAAACATGAACATATGCACGGGCTCTGTCTTACAACATGAATATGCCAGCAGCTTGATAAATTAGAAAACAATATTCACACAGTAACACACCACCACCCCACCACAGCACACACACATACACACACACACACACACACACACACACACACACACACACACATACACATAATAGGATGTGGGTTGACTGGTGCTAGGGATGGATATATTTTGAGAACTTGATAAATTAAAAAACAATGCTCCACATTACCACCCCCTCATACACACACACACACACACACACACACACACACACACACACACACACACACAAGCATACTGCCACGTTCCTCTCACAGAGACAGGCTAAAAGAGTAAAAACAAAAAAACAAAATGAGCAATCTGGAAATGTGCTTCAGATTTCTGTATCTTATAATTACATAGTTTGAGGCAGTCTCTCTGAGAAGTTTGGCTGTGTGTGTGTGTGTGTGTGTGTTTGTGCGTGTGTTTGTGCGTGTAAGGTACAGAAATATGAAGCACATGCCTACTTTGTTTTTTACACAGTTTTTCTCCTTCTCTGATGCGTGCGCACACACACACACACACACACACACACACACACACACACACACACACACACATACACACACACACACACATACAAATTCCCGCCTTCCATTCCTCTAGCACTCACAAGCGCACATAAATTTGGCAGATCTCCTGTGGGAAATTGCAGAGGGCCAAAACACTAATGAATTTCTCCAGCACAGGGGGACGCGAGATGAAGCATATCTATTCATTACCCCAGGGTCAATGATTGTTGCCTCAGTAAAGGAAAGAAATATTGCCAGTTATCACTGCTGACGTTATCCCTCACTCACACTGCACTAATTCCAAGTGCACATCTTCTAAAAATTCTGTGCCGTCACACGACAGAATTACAGGAATTTTCCATAAACCAGTTAAGGAGTTTCTTAATGTAGGATAACACATATCACTCAGTCTCACACACAGAGACATAGACAAGTGAACTGAGAGATTTGTAATGGCCTTTCTCTACAAATGTTGTAACAAGACTACTATTACATGGACATTTGGGCCAACTGTACATAAATGGACGTTTTCTCCTATGGGAAAGTCTGAGTACTTGAAGCGAAACTTTGAAACTGAGGTTTCAGTTTATTATACCGACCCTGTTAAATCAATTAGGTGCAGTGTAAGTGTTCTTACTGTACAGTAACACAGTGTAACAATAAGTGTGTAACAATATGTAACATTTTGTACTTTTCACTGTACCATAGGGTTTGGGGTATGTATAGTATAAATATATAATATTACATGTTGACAAACTCAAAAAGGAACCGTAAAACAAAATGTCTGAAAAGACTGAATATAAGTATTTTCCCTGCATTTGTTAAAGAACCTTTAAAAGTGAAAAAGGTAAAAAAAATCCCCATTGTTAGTCACGCTCCATTATTCATCAATGAAAAAAGCAGCTTTCAAAGGCGTTTTTAATAAACCATATCTCTATAGCGGTGTGGTTTTCTCTGGCAACGCCTGTCCTCTCCGCTATGTGAGCGAGAATGGTCCAAACCTGCCTCTCCGTATTAGTAGGAATCAAGCATGCAGGTCGAATCACCTCCACCCTCACTCAACACACACACGGAAGTATAACTGTGCCAAAAGTATTGTAATAACATTAGATGAGTTTTTTATACTTTCATAATCCCAGATACTGTGCATCAGCATGAGACAAAATAAAAAATGGCTTCTCATCTCAATGAGGAAAAAACGACTTTTACATGTAAATGTTGCGTTTAGGCTAATGGGAGAGCCAGTGGTGGTGAAGTTATTCTTTCTTAAGGTCCCCTTAAATAATAATAGTTAGTGCAAGTGTAATGCTTATTCCAGCAAGGGGAAAATAGCATTCTCTCCTTTTTCTCACACCTTTGCTGTTGTCGCTGTTTACTAAAAGGGATGGCTGTGGTCCCTGGCCTGAGGGGATAATACACCTTGAATTATGCATGTTGGAGCATTATCTGGTTGTGTCACAGGCAGTGCATGTGTTTGTTCGCATGCAAATGTGTGTGTTTGGGAGACAGAAGGGTATACAGTATGTATGCTGTATGTGTGTGAGAGAGAGAAATGTTGACAAGGGGGCAGATAAAGAGAGGGGAAAAACAGAAAGATAGTGTGAAAGAGTAAGAGAGAGAATGCTTTTGTGTGTGTGTGTGTGTGTGTGTGTGTGTATGCTTGCATATATATATATATATACATGTATATATATATATATATATATATATATATATATATATATATATATATACCAATTAAAAAGCAATCAAATCATTGCTGAATGGGTGCTTAGCAAATGGAGCACAGGCTGGTTTGTGTGTGTGTGTGTGTGTGTGTGTGTGTGTGTGTGTGTGTGTGTGTGTGTGTGTGTGTATGTCTGTGCGTGTGTGGGGGTGTGTGTATGCATGTATGTATGTGTGTGTGTGCGTGTATGTCTGTGCATGTGTGTGGGTGTGTGTATGCATGTATGTGTCAGGGGCGACTCGTAATGGAAGCCAAGGGAATCCCGGCTTCCTCGGAATTAGAAACATACTGATGATAATAAACAAATCAATATTCATTGATAAAATACTACAGCTAAGCATTCTAGGTCCTATATAGATATGTGCATCTTGTACATTGTATTTTACATACAATGGGACTGATTAAAATCACAGTTCTAACGTTAAATTTCTGCCGCATTTTCTCGTGTACAAGCTTGCGCTTGGGGAATAGCATAGAATAGCCATAGGTAACGTAGGCTACTGCTGTGACGTCGCCAAGGGAAGCCAGGTTTAGTTAACGCCCATTTGGCTTCCACGCTTGCTTTTTCTAGTGAGAAAACAGTTAGGAGAATCAGCCAATCAGATTTGGCTACCATACTGGGCTCTGAACAATTGCAGCAAACAACAAACTTCCTGTGGGTGTGTAAGGGAATCTGGCGAAAGCCGGCTTCCACGAAATTTCACTCTAAATCGCGAGTGGGCGGGTCTAATAAACCCGCCCAAAGTTGTTGTTCACCAGTCAGTATCAGATATGCAGATGTACGTTTTCAGACGAGAGAGCTCGTACTCTCGCCCAAGGCTTCACTCAGTCATTTAAGAATCCCGCTGTGCAGTGGCAGTGCTAGGAGTTATTACAATGGATAACAACGTTGATTTGTTTTGCTAAACGATTTAACGAAGTTGCCATTTGAGCAACAACTTCAGGTTAAGGAGATGATGTTGTAATTGTCCAAAAAACACCAATAAAGGCAGAACATTTAACGACAGTTTATTAAAACCGAGTGGTTGACTGCTAGCAAAGCTGCAGCAAAGCTGTTCTGCATGTTTGCTGTTTGAGAGGGCAGCGTAGCTGGCAGTCCCTGAGTTTCATGAGGTTATTCTGATTTGATCAGTTTGGGAAAGGCAATTGAGAGACACGAGAAATCTAAATCACACATAGTTGCAACCATGAAACTGAAGGTGTTTGGTAAGGTTAGGACAGATCAGGCCCTCAGTCAAGCAGCTATTCTTGATGTTCAGCAGCACAACAGTCAGAACTGCGACTACTTTCGTGAGCTACTCGATAATCACGCTGTGTCTCATGTCCAAAGGGCAGTGCTGTGAGCGCTGATTTCAAGTGGAATTACCGCAAAGAATGACGACAAAGACGCACCTTAATGTCTTAGTAATTATATTTACTACACACTCCGTTACTGTGAAACTATTGGCAATGGGCTTCCCTACCGAAAATGCTCACGCACCGCTACTGGTATGTGTGTGTGTGTGTGTGTGTCTGTGCATGTGTGTGTGTGTGTGTGTGTGTGTGTGTGTGTATGTCTGTGCATGTGTGTGGGTGTGTGTATGCATGTATGTATGTGTGTGTGTGTGTGTGTGCGTGTATGTCTGTGCATGTGTGTGGGTGTGTGTATGCATGTATGTATGTGTGTGTATGTGTGTGTGCGTGCATGCGTTCGTGTGTATGTGTGTATATGTGTATGTGTGTGCGTGTTTGTGTGTGTATGTGAGCTGCAGGTTTACATAACCCAATGATAAAGTGCTGAAATGTGTGTAAAGGGGCCGGCTGGCCACGTGCCCACTGCGGCCCATTACGGCACACAATAGCGGGGAGCGATGTGCAGCGCCGCACCCTCAGATCTGTCTCGTGGTGTCTCGTCAGAGTAAAATGAGCCGTCATTAACAGCGCCCGCGTATGCAAGATGACTCTGGGCTTGCTCTCCGTGGCATGCCTACGATGCTCGCTATTCCAGGAATCCGGGTATAAAACATTCCTCGTGTGTGTATGAGTGTGTGTGTATGAGTGTATGTGTGAGAGAGAGTGTGCCTGTGTGTGCTTGTGTGTTCGGTTATGGTATGAGTGTGTGTGTATGAGTGTATGTGTGTAGATGAGTGTATGTGGGAGAGAGAGTGAGCCTACAGTATGTGTGCTTGTGTGTTTGGTTATGGTGTGTGTGTGTGTGTGTGCGTGAGTGTGTGTATGAGTGTATGTGTGAGAGAGACTGTGTCTGTGTGTGTGCGTGTGTGTGTTTTCAAGGTCGGTGGAGGAGGTGGGTGAGGGTAGGATAGGGGCTGATTGCCTGCAGGCCAGTGTTCTCATATATCATAATTCACTGGCTTTCTTCCTCCGGAGAGGGTAAAAACGGTTTTAATGTAATTTCAGCGCGCGCTCCGCCACTTGCGTTCCACCATCTGTCTTCATCGGGCGACTTTGTCAAAGAGCGACAGAGGCCAGTGTCTCTGATCACACCTGCACTGAGCCACACCACAGAGGGCACTCCTTCACACACCGCTGGCCTTTTCACACCTGTGTGCTGTGCACACATGCGGCTATGAGGGTGTGTGTGTGTGTGTGTGTGTGTGAGTGTGTCCACAATATAAGTGTGCTAAGTGAATGAATGTGACAAATGATGCTTGCTTGTGTTCTTTGCATGTGTGTACAGCATGCATATAATGTGTGTATATGCGCAGGTGCTTATGTGAGTGTGTGTGCATTTATGAATGTGACAAATGATGTTTCCTTGACTATGTGTTGTTTGTTTTGGTGTGTGTGTGTGTGTGTGTGTGTGTGTGTGTGCACGTGTGTGTATTGGGCTTGAGTATGTGTATGCATGCATATAAACGTTGTTGTTTATAACGTCGTTGTCGTTGTTGTTGTTGTTGTTGTGTTGTTTTTATGCAGATGTTTGTTTGTATGTGTAGGATTTTATATGTACTGTACTGTCACTGTGTTTAAATATCCTCCACGAATGCATTAAAATCTCGACCTTCCCTCAATATGTTCTCTGCTGCACCAACTGATAGCAGGGCCCATATCCCTTTATTCGGTGGCATCAAGGCGGGCAGCAGATGTATTAGCCCAAACGGGCCTACAACCTCCATTAAAAGGCCACACTTCAGTGGCTTACAGGGAAGACATAAGTGATATAAACAGTTACGACTCCCCCCTCACCTTTTAAATGTGTTTTCCAATACACGGATTCCACGCCGCGGAGAAAAAGCCACCATTCCCTTTCACCGGGCACAATGGAGCCATCGCTGACTGCGGTACGACACCCCCATGGATTCCCGGACAGGCGTACTTCTCTGGCATTAGCCCCCTTCCTGCAGTGTTCATGCAGATATGCCGGGGAAGATTTCACGCCACCCCCATTTATTGAGATAATTCCGTTTCACGGGTGTGCCGCTGTTTAATGATGTCATTTCCCAGCCATGATTGTGGCATAAAAGTGACAGAGAAAACAGAGGAATCAAATTAGACAGAGTGTGAGTGTGACTGTGTCTGCGTGTGCGTGTCTACACCTCATGTGTGTGTGTATGTATCCAACACTGTGTGTGTGTGTGTGTGTGTGTTTGTGTGCGCATGCGCAAAAAAGGTGAGTGGAATTTTGCATGTGTAGGTGTTGGAGTGTATGGGTATGTGCAAGCACATTGTGTATTTGCCCATGTATGTGTTTCATGGTGTTTGTAGGAGTGTGATTGTGTCTACGCAAGCACCACAGTGTGTTTATTTTTGCAGGTGTGTGTGTATGTGTGTGTTTGAATTTGTGCTCGTCAGCCTGCGCTGCTTGCCGTTGACTTCAAAAGGGAATGAGTATTGGCAGGTGTCCCGGCCTGTTTTTAAAAGGTGTGCAGAACCCCACCACTACCCCCACCCCCACCCGCCAACCCCACCGCCCTCCACTTCCCCAACACCCTTCCCCAGCACAGGAGGTCTTTTTCTGCTCCGTTCAGCAGGGCCTGCTTTGTTCCTGTCATCGACCTGACAAAACTAGCCCACTCCACCGGTAGCCCGTCTGACAGGCCAGCATGCATTACACAGCCGGCCAGGAGGGGCCTGCTGCCTCCACTTCAAAGGCCCATGCCAGCCCCGATGAACAGCGATGAAACAGTAGGCAATGAGTAAACGCACAGGTCTTTTTGTGTGTGTGAGTGTGTGTGTGTGTGTGTGTGTGTCTGTATGTGAGAGAGTGAGAGTGTGTGTATGTGAAAGAGTGAGAGTGTGTGTGTTTTTATACTTGAATGTCTATGTGTGCGTAAGTGTGTATGTGTGTGTGTATGTGAGAGAGTGAGAGTGTGTGTGTGTGTTTTTATACTTGGATGTCTGTTTATGTGTGCGTGTGTGAGTCTGTGTGTGTGTGTGTGTATGCACGTACGCATGCATATGCATGTAAATCTTGTGTGTATTTGTTGAGGTGCTCAAAACCAAAACCAAACTGGATTATGTTATGCAATTCACGGTGAGTTAATGTTTCCAGAATTCAAAACCCTTTGTGTGGTGATGATGATGTAACATGTAATGCTAACTCTTGCTCTCGCTCTGTCTCTCTTTTTTTCTTTTTCCCTCTCTCTGTCTCCCTTTGGTCCTCTGCTGGTGTCTCTTCCACTCTGCCATGTTCCTGTCTTGTTACTTACTGCTCAGTGTGAGGGATAGAGAGAAAAGACAGAGAGGAAGAAGGGGAAAAAAAAAACTTTTAAACTTCTCTTTCTCTCTCTTCATCTTCCTCTGGGCTGAACTCTGTTTGATCATCGTTACCCCTTTTGAGAAGGCACCGAGGGATTTTTGCAAAGCCCTTGCAATATTTGGGAGCGGGAAGAGGAGCTGCACTAGCCTGCCCGGTGACAACGCCAGCTTATCCGGAGAGGCCAAACTCAAACAGAAAAGCGCGACAGCAGACAGAAATACCACCTGGCCCTTATTTAGCGGTGGAATAAAAGACCTGTGTGTGGCCGACGCGATGCCCGCTCACCTCACCCCCCAACATATGATATTACAGTGCAAAAAGAACACAGTAATTAGTGAGACATTTCTGTATGCCAGCACTGCTGTGCATCTCTCTTGCTCTCTCTCTCTGTCTTTCCTGTTCCCCTGCTTCCTCCTCCTCGTCCCCCTGCTCTCTCTCTTTCTCTCCCTCTCTCTTTTTCTCCCTTAGTAGCCCAGATTCTCTCCCCTCTCTTAGCTTGTCTGCTCCTCCCTGTCATCTGCCGGTGTATAATTTGGTCCCATCGCGCTGGTTCTTTCAGATTCACACGCATGACTTTTCCGGGCTGTGTCATTAGGCAGAGCTATCATGTCTGGTAATAGGCTGGGAAAGGAACGGGCAGGGAGCCTCCAGTCATAGAGAGGGAGCGATAGAGAGATAGAAAAAAGGAAAAAGAGAGGGAGAGACAGACACATGTGCCTTTGCACGCCGCAGCCGCTTTCACAAAGATCCTTGAGGTTCCAAAGGAGTGGCATTTGAAGGGAGCGCTTTTGTGCGAGTTGATGTAAATTGGTGAGGCTGCCGTGCGGACATGAACTTCAAAATTAACTCAAAATGAAAAAAGAGAGAAAATCTACTTAAAGTGGCTGTTTTGGACACAATGTAATATCTGTTATTATCAGCGGAGGCGACTGAGTGTATTATCTGAAAATTGCCACCAAAGCTCTCAGCAAGCAGCAATTTCCCATTATTGATTAGCAGACTTCATAACTGCCTCTCAAAGAACTGAAAATGGCTGTGCACAGCGCAGACCTCTAGGAAAGTCGTTTGTGTATATTGGTGTGTTTAGCAAACGGAGGTTGTTTGGCCACTCTGCTGGCTAATGGTGGAGAAAACTATTACCTGTGAAAGTAATGCACACCTGTGTCATGGAGGAGGCACGTACTGTAATGTTGGGTCCTTCTGCTTGAGAGGAGCGAGCTAGTCTGAATCCACCCAGTCCCCCCTGCTGGCCATCTGTTGCTGTGCCCCCGGGCGAGCCACTCAACCCCGTCTGCCCTGAGTGGCACAGCTTCGGCATGGCAACGAGGCGTAGCGGCTGCCTTTGCCTCAGCCCTGGGAAAGGGAAGCAAAATGTGTTTCCCTTCATAGATTGACCACTGAAGATAACTGTGTTATTCGCTTTTCCAGAAGCAGTGCACACATGAGTGGAGGAGAATGGCAGAGGCTATATACGAGGACAGTTGAATTAAAGGGCAGTGTGTGGGAATATGAACCTCATGCATTCCATACACTGTGAATTATGATCGGGCGCCACCATTTTACTTCCAGTGTTTTACTTCCTGTCTTGCTTGCTTGCTGTCTTGCTTGCTAAGGCTATGTGTGAAACTGATGTCTACAAAGTAGAGGTGGAAAACCTAGCACCAGCAATCCAAAGTCCAGTATTTGTTACATCATTCACAAAAACAGCTAATGCAAGCTACATTTTTATTCAGGTAGATGAACCAATAAGGGAAATGGATGGTTTTAATCCCTTAGGTAGAAACTATTCATGGCAAGACATTTACTTACATTTATTTACTTTACTTTCTACATTTACTTTTTGAAGCCGTAATTTTCCACCTTTGCAGTGTAAATGAAGACTACGGTAGTGTTGAGAATCTCATTAACTAGCAATACATTTACAGTTTCCCAGTTACAGAAGCTGTGTAAACCCCACTTACCACCTCTGCTTTGTTGATTTTGGCTGTTTCACGTGCACCCCCTCTTCTCCTACTCTCCTGCACTAACAGTACTGGTGGCACAGAGCAGAGTATGAATTACTCCTCCATTATTGGGGGTGCTACTTCTTACGGGGGGTTACTACCTTTTAAGTTTCACATTAGTTACATTTATATTCCAGTACCCCCCAACCTTGCTATTTTTGTGTCTTTGGGGGGTACTGGGTCTTGATCAGGGGGTCCCATACCCCCCAGTACCCCCTGTAACTTGAACTATGGCTCAAAGTAGGAATTACACTTGTGGCTATAATAAAGCATTTGCAATATAAACAAAACATGCAGATAATGTACCTTGTAAACACTGGTAGCCATTTAGCACAAACCCATTTCTCAATCAAGGAAAAACTAATTAACAAGACATGTGGGAGTTAATAAAGATGTCAGTACACATGCAGAAGCCTGAAGGAGCCATTTCATAGGGATAAAAATGTGTATCACTGGTGTGTTGTGGTGGTGTTGTTTTTGCTCAGGGGTTCCTTAAAAATTATTAAAATTCTATTTGTTTGATAAGGTGTGAGTGAGGGATCCCAGAGGAAAAGTTGGCTTAATACACAAAATCTACATAAAGAAAACTTTACATCCTAAAGCACAGGATGGTGAGGGTGTGCAGGGGAGCCACGGATGTTAATTGAGGTAAGTGGAAGAAAAGAGACAAGGAATGGAGAGATCGGAGAGCGAGAGAGAGAGAGAGAGAGAGTGAGAGAGCGAGGGCGAGAGAGAGAGAGAGATTCCGTGAAGTCATGCTCAACTTGAGCTCCTGAAGATTTATAGTTTTTTTACCTCTAAGATGAACCAAACCTCAGGAAACCTACACAATATTGAAAACAACTCAAAGAAGAACGAAAACCATACAGTTGGATACCTTTTCCACCATACTGCATTTTACCAACAACTTGAGGGAGAAAATCAAAGAGACCAGGAAGGAAGACCAACTGTTTCCCCAACTGTACAACTGTACAACCGTGGTGTCCAAAAACAAAGAATGCCCTTCAACAGCTCTGCAAGGGACATCTGAGTGAGCCCAGCCACATTATCATCCATGTGGGGACAAATTATCCCAAGACTCAACAGCAGCATGTGGCAGACTCTGTGGAAAAAAGTAGCACTGAAAGCAACTGAGACATTTCCCCAGTCTAAAATAATAATCTACACCCTCTTACCAAGGACCGACTTCCACCCCCGGATTATACAAAAAGTTAATGCGGGCATAACCCACAAATGTGCCTCAATGCCAAAAGTGTACAGTACTTGACACACCACCCCAATCTTGGTGTACAGAGCCTTTATGACCATATATGACCTTCACATCCACAAACATTTCCTTTGTTACAGCTACCCCACCACAGCATTAGCCTGGCTATCGCGACTTGTCAATGCTCTGTGAGCCAAGCTGTGTTGTAAACCCATTTCTCAGAAGGCGGGCTTAACCGTCCTCTTTCAAATGCCTCTGTTTGCTACAGGACGAGGCTTCAACCAATCACACCCCTCTGTCCCCTGACGTGTACGCATCGAAAGAAACTGCTTGATCCAAACAAAAAGTAGTAGTAGCCTGTAGTCATATAGAAATGGCATTAAATGATTTTTGTCGGTCTTGTGAGGTGAACATGAGAGTGGCTGGTGTTGGTCATTCAATATTGACATTCGAAAAACGAATCAGTGCGATCAAAGGCGAAATGACCACAACAACAGCGTTCTCGCAAAGCCCCATCGACTTGGCTACCAGCGGGGCTAACTGATAAATTAAACTTTTACCGAAGCCGGTCGGTAGCATTGCGAAAACGTCCTTTCCCGCAACAAATGCTTCAAGGGCTGCCATTTGCTTTATTTTCAGAGAGAACTTCC
Source organism: Coilia nasus (assembly GCA_027475355.1). NCBI lineage: Eukaryota > Metazoa > Chordata > Actinopteri > Clupeiformes > Engraulidae > Coilia > Coilia nasus. Next base: position 20,992,674 of record CM050205.1, read on the forward strand.
CTTTGAATTCGTCCAAAACAGCAGCTACAGCTGCATTGAAATCTTACGGTTGCTCCACGTTCGCCATGTAGACAGTGACTGAGATAGATTTCCGGTCGCTAAAGTACCGCGTCATTGCCTTTTGAAATGCTCGATTTTCATTGGCCCCCTATCCGAGGGCCGAGCAGAAATGGTTTAGATAGGCAGCTTGGCCAGACTGACTTGCTCGCGAAATGCAAATGCAGCGTCACAGGCAGTATGGGCACACCCAGGCTACCACAGCATAGAAGGTGCGACACTAGCAGTAAAAGACATAAATCATATATTTGATTATAAATAGCTACACTACAGCCCCAAAAGAAAAAAAAATACAGTACTAAACAAAACGGTTTGCCTCAGTGTTGTGAAGGGGAAGAGAAGTCAGCCCAGGCTTCAAACCCAAGTCCCCGGGGTACCAAACATGCACTGTGACTGCAACACCAAAGAGCCAGGCTCGTTGGTATGGCAGTCAGAGCACACCCACAACCCTAATGAAAACCCTAGTGACCCACAACCTATATGTCTTCCATCCAGGGTGCTCCACATACTAATGCCTCACACTCAGACTGAAGTCAGAAAACTCAGAAAACGCGCTCAGAAAACGATTAAGCCAACTTTTAACCAAACAAGGCAGATTTACATTTCAGATATTATGAGGAACTCAAACAACACAAAAAGACACGCAGGCTATACACTAGACACTAATTCTTTCTGGGAAAACTGGAACTTGCAACATAAAAAAACCTGAAGGACCAGGCATAGAAAATAGAGAAACATGGAAAGATTATTTTGAAAATTTGCATGGCAAAACAAATATTACCCATGAACAATTTGAAATATTTTTTAAAAATTACCAATATGAAAAACATAATTTCAGAAAACGAAAATCAACTGGACTACCCAGTCACAGAAAAGGAGCTGTCAGGCAGACTGCAGGTAAAATGAAAAAAGCGAGTGGACCAGATGTAATACTAAATTAAATGCTAAAATATGCAAGTCACAAACTCAAATTGGCCATACTAACATTTTTCAATTTTATCCTGAGTGTTGGTTATTTCCCTGACAGCTGGAACAAAGGAATCATAACACCCATTTTCAAAAGTGGAGATACTGTAAATTATACCCAAATAATTACAGAGACATCTGTGTAAGTAGGCTTTTCGCAGCATCCTAAATGACAAAATCACCAGTTTCTTAACTGGACACAATGTCTTGAGCAAAAGTCAGATTGGATTTTGACTGAACAGCAGATTACATATTCACATTACAAACTGTGATTGACAAATACATAACCCAAAATAAATTAAAAAAATATTTGCATGCTTTGTATAATTTCAAAAAGCATTTGATTCAACTTGGCACAAAGGTCTTTTCTCAAAATGAACTGAAGGTGCAATTGGAGGCAAAAATACAGCTTGATAAAAACAATGTATCAGAATAGTACATGTGCAATCAAAATTAGGAATAAGCAGACAAGCTACTTCACTCAAGGCCGGGGTGTAAGGCAAGGCTGTCCATCCTCACCAACACTCTTCAACATATACAGTACATCAATGAATTGGCAAATCTATTCGAGCAATCAAATGCACCTGGTCCCCCCCTCTATGATTCTAAAGTTAAATTCTTTTTTTTTGCAGACGATTTGGTCCTGTTATCTCCTAAAGAAAAAGGCCTCCAGCAGAATCTTAATGTACTCCCTAAATTCTGCCACCTGGACCCTGGCTATTAACACCAAAAAAAAAAAGCCATTCCATAAAAAAGCAGGGGTCAGGGGAAACACCTTTGGCAAACTTGACAATGAAACAAACTATACCTTGGGTTGAAAATAAGCACAACTGTAAGCTTGAATTTGGAACAATTTTGAACAAATAAAAAAAAAGCAAGAAGGCCTTTCTATGGCATTAATTGAGCGTACTGCTTTATACGGCAGTTTGGTCCTTTGATGAGCAAAAATATCCTCCAATTTCAGAGGCAAATGGCCCATGCATGTAGGGCTGCACTTGGGCAATATCCCCCTCCTACAACCCCAATTCCGAAGAAGTTGGGACATTGTGTTAAATGTAAATAAAAAAGAAATGCTCTAATTCTCAATTCATACAAGCAATATATGTGTTTGAGAATAGTCCAAGGACAACATATCAGTTATTGTAACTGGATTTTGTTGTTGTTGTATGGGATATTTATGGTAATTTTAAATTTTAGGCTAGCAACGTGTCTCAAAAAAGTTGGGAACAGTGTCAATAAAAGGCATGAAAAGTTGAGTAAGACTAAAATAAACAATGGAGGACACTTCACAGTTAATTATGTTAACTGGCAAGATGGTTTTGTATTAAAAAGGGTTTGCTTTCTTGTCCTTCACATGATTTCAGCAGCACAACTGGTAGGTGTCTTCTTCATCATGTTTTTCTTTAAAATGTCACAGATATGGACAGCACGCTGGCCATTTTAGCATCTGGTTGCCCTTATGATGGAGCCACATTGTTGGAATTTAGTATAGAATGCAGTTTGACCTCATTATCTGGTAATATTTAAGGTCTACTTTCAAAATATAATGTGTGAGTGCCATCTTGTGCTGTTCAAAACTTATATATATATATATATATATATATATATATATATATATATATATATATATATATATATATATAATTCAGCATTAATTTTAACTCTCCAGATGAATAAGCACACCATAACCAAGGCACTACTGCAACCCCATACCATCATAGATGCTGTCTTTTGAACTTACCACTAAAATAAGAAGGATGTTTGAAATTTTAAACTTTTGTAATTTGAGATGGACCCAGAAGACATGGAAAACTGTCCTGTGTTACAAATTTGTCATTCATTTTGAAATAATGGACTCTTGCATCTTCCAAGCTACAGAGGAGACAAATCATCCTCCATGTTTTAGTGGTAAGTTGTACAGTTGTGCTGCTGAAGTCATGTCAAGGACAAGAAAGCAAGCCCTTTTTATACAACATCATCTTGTCAGTTAACATAATTAACTGTGAAGTGTCCTCCATTGTTTTTTTTTTTGTCTTACTCAACTTTTCCTGCCTTTTATTGACACTGTCCCAACTTTTTTGAGACACGTTGCTGGCCTAAAATTTAAAATGACCATAAATATCCCATACAACAACAACAAAGTCCAGTTTCAATAACTGATATGTTGTCCTTAGACTATTGTCAAACATATATATTGCTTGTATGATTTGAGAATTATAGCATTTATTTTTTATTTACATTTAACACAATGTCCCAACTTCGTCGGAATTGGAGTTGTACTAAGAATTGAAAATAGAGATATCAAATTCTGGCATCATCTAAGAACAAGTGACCCCACTGCCTACCACTTCCTACCACTAAAGGAGTGACCATCCACGCACCCATAAATCCACATAAACTATATTAACAAATGCACATAGACATGCTACAAGTGCGCACACACATACACACACACACACACACACTCACACAGACACACACACACACAGACACACACACACACACACACACGTGTGTGTAAAAGCTTTGGCAATGTAGCATATATTTTTGTCATGCCAAAAAAACAGAGAGAGAGAGAGAAAGAGAAAGGGAGAAAAAAAAAACAGAGAACACACAGCTGAAGTTGATTAGCATGAGAGAACTGTTATGCACAGCGGACCTCATTACAGAAACACACAAGATATACCAGACAAACTTCCAACATTTACATACAAAACAATACTAATCTCCATCTCTCACTTCACAGAATCTCTCTCTCTCTCTCTCTCTCTCTCTCTCTCTCTCTCTCTCTCTCTCTCTCTGTTTTTACTGTGTTCCCCTGTTTGTATGCAGACAGATTGGAGGATGATTTTCTAGTAAAGCCAGTGCACTTTTCTTATTTCACAGTACAGTGGTGGCAGAGCTGCTGCTGGGCTCCAAGGAGCTCAGCATCTCATAAAAGATTTAGATTAAATTTGGCCTGTTTGTTGGGGGTTATTCTCATGGTTTGATATCCCCCTCAATGAGATGAGACTGTTTATTGTGATACACCTATCTCTCTTGTGTCTCCCTTTCCCCTAGTCCCTGTTCCTCCTTCTTTCTTTTACCTTTGTTTGCGCATTTATTTTTCACACCGTCATATCAAAATTACTTGCATTATTTATCATGTTTCTAGTTTTATGCTCTTAACTACTGGTTTTGAGCAAACAGTTGGTTATTTAATGACAAAAAGTGATCATCTTACATAATCCATTACATACAGTATGTGAATACACATCCGCAATATGTACCATTTGGACAACAGTCACATGTTGTTTTCAAGATGTGCAATTTAAACATGAACATTAACATAAACAACATGAAAGGGTGCCTTTTTATTTATTATCAATTTTTTCAATACCTTTTTATTTTTAACATATTTTTACATTTAATAGCAAGCTGCCCCCATAATTGTTAGTCCATACTACCTCCTAGTTGTTTGGTTAACCATCACATTAACGCCAGGTGCATGCACATGTTAGTGTGTGTCAGCTTTGGCTTGTTTCGTTCATCATTTTCAGTAGGCTATTCATATTTGCTGAGTCCACTATGCACCAACGGGGGTTTAATTACACTCAAACATTGCCTCTGTGAACTCGTAAACAGTAGGCATATACCCTTTTAGCATGTGTGAATATTGATACTTGCACTCAGTTTTAGAAATGGGTCCCTTAAGAGTGGGGGAATAAATGTTTGGTTTTCTAGTTTGGCAGTGGGAATACGCTAATGGCCGCTGTAGATTGTGTAAATAAGGTTAAACATCTGTGATGAACAGAAACTGGTCTAAAGATTTGTTTGAAAGGGTTGATGATGTATTTATTGTCATGTCAACAGCTGTCACTTGTGAGGGAATGACGATGAATCACTTTTGGGAGGGTGTGTATCTTGCCTGCTGAGTTCATATTTACCTGCCACAGCTTGCCAGAAGCCTTCGCTGCATGACACAAGCATTTGCTGCTGTTCAGGGAAAGAGAAAAATCAACAATATTTTTGAATTTCTCTCCAATGTTATTTTTTTTCCACTGGTGATCTGATGGATGCAAAAAGCCTTACTACTGTGCAAAGTTTTCACAGACCAATTCCTAGAGTTACAGTTTACTAATATTATCGGAAAGTAGACTATGTTGGTTTATTTTGTCCTTTACCTTGTAAAAGAGACATTTTGCCAACAGATGCATCATTTCTGATTTCATGCTCTCATGGCAATGTCACCTCATTCACAAAATTTTTGTTTACAGTACAGTTGTAGTTCAGACTGGTGTTTATCATCACTACACCAAACAGGTGTGAATTAACATCTGAATCGTGCAATTTGTTAATAAAACGTAGGCGACAAAATATACCTCAAAGGGGGTCTTTTCACCTCCATTTAGTCGTTTCACAAAATAAGGGGCCAACCCCATCTCACAATAAACCCCCCCCCCCCGCATTTGTACTTGTCAGTGCACCTTGTCCTGTTTGTGTTTTGTGGTTTGGGTGTTTTTGAAGCTGTCAGTCCTGGAATTCTTTTTTTGTTGACTAGTTTTGATGAAGTGGTTAACGCTACGTAAGTATGCTGCCTTCCTGTCCTTTAATGATTTCAAGCATTTTTAAAAGTGTTGAACTCAATACTCTTAGGTTTCCTGTTATTTCATTGCAATGGTGTAAAGAAAAACTCTTATTCTTTGTATGTTTGAACTACCTTTGTATTTTTTCATACGTTAGTCTCTAAGTGCAGCTTGTAAGGGTGGGCTAGCCTACCATTTCAGAAGCAAGCTGGTGTCGTAGCCTGCATTAAAATGTTGCAGTGGCTGTTGCTAGCGGTTCTTATCACAGAAAGGTAAAAGAACAAGATAATTCAGAAAAACACATCACCTTTTCAATTTTAATGAGCTAGTACTATCAACATTATGTGTCCATACCTGTGTCTATAAATGTGTCCATACATATCTCTCTCTCTCAGGCACACACAAGCTACTGTATCTCTGTGTCACTCTGTCCATCTCCCTCACTCTCTTGTACTCTCTCACTCTCTTTCTCTCAGACACACACACTTTTTTCTTTCTTTATGTTTCTCTCTCTGTCTCTCTCCCTCTCTCTCTCTCTCTCTCTCTCTCTCTCTCTCTCTCTCTCTCTCTCTCTCTCCCTCTCCCTCCCTCCCTGCCTGTCTGTCTGTTTGTCTGCCTCCCCTCTCTTTTTGTCTGTCCATGGCAATTTCCATCCCACTGATTGTAAAAATGAAATGAGGGTCCATTTTGGGCGTGATTGGAGAGAAATGGCCTCCAGCGCGATAGGAGGTCAACAAAAACACAGACACAAAGAGCATGATGGTGGCTGATAAAGGGGCCTGCACACACACACACACACACACAGACACACATACACACACACTGTGTCCAAATGCATATCAGGCCTGTGCAGCTGCTAATTGTTTTGGCGGGGTTAATTGCAATGTAATTATAAGTATGACCCAGAGACGGCATTAAAAAGCAGCAGCTTTGACTCATGCTCAATGCACACGCGCATAAAGTCCATAGACATAAACTCCTTGGGAGTGTTTACTTTGTGTCTCACTGTCATGATGTTAAGATATTTTTAAGGGAAAATGCTGAAATCATAGTGCTGCAACCTATTACATAACATTTTCACTCAAAAAATGTACCCAGAAGTAAGTTATGTTAAACATTCCTTTTTGTGGTTTCAAATATATGTCTGACTGGTTTTCCTAAATAAAGGAGCCAACATGCAGCTGTCTCCTTGAGAGCTTCCCTGGCAGTGCAGAAAGCAGCCACAATCGTGTAGTGGCAAACTAATTTGAATGGCTTATCTGGTTGAAAGAGAATAATAATCATGATTTGTTTTGTCAGTAAACATTTACCAAAACTATAATACTCAAAATGATGTGCAGAAAAAGTATAAATAAAATCTCGTGTGAACCTGATGAAGCAAGAGCGAAACCATTGTTCACCTAGCCTAAAAAACCCAGCAGAAACCAGTGTGCAGTGATTTCCTTGAGAGATTTTATTATTACCAAAACTGTAATATGAGTATATTTTTCCAGGCAGTTTTTTACTAGCCTGGTAAACCCGCTCCTCGTACTTCATTTCATTTTGTGCAGAGGGTCTGGACCGGAATCTCTTGAGGTACATTTGCGATGTTCCAGAAAGTACGGTCCAATCAGCGAACAGAGGGAGTGTTCGTTAGCTGTGACATTGACCTTGTGTGCTACATTTGAATTGTAGTGCGTAGGTAGGCTAATTGCATACGTGACGACAAGGCGTTAGCGATTGGGTTAAGGCAGAGGCACTTTTTTAAAACTTCAGCAGAGTCCACACCTCCAGCAAATCGTTTCTGTTCCAGACCCTCTGTACAAAATGAAATGAGGTACGAGGGGCGGGTTTGCCAGGCTAGTTTTTTACCGCTCACATTCCAGAAACTTGTCTTGCTTTCCAGTCTTGGCCAAAAGTAAAATGTGACATTCATGTTTCAGCATTTAACTATACTATATACTGCAGTTAGTCTTTTGTCACATCATCAACAATGAAGGTCAGAACATCCATATTTCCCAGGTTAATCATCCCCCTTTCTGATTTATTTTTCTACTTGGGCACTCACTAGCCTACGTATTTCTCTACATCTTATTCTTGCATGAATGAAGACAGCAGTTTCCCTCATTCTGCTCCACTTGTGTAACACTTGAAGGTTGTAGAGGTTCATATAATGTAAAGAGCCCTGTAGAAGTTTCAATTATGAACAGCACCTTGAGCCTTTCAAGCACCGAATCCTTAGTTTGTGGATTTGTTTTCTTTTGAAAAAGCATAAAGAAATGAATGCTTTTAGTTTTTTTAAAAAAAATTTCAAGGTGATTTTGATAACATTTCATTAATAAATTGCAAATTCAACCTTCATTGTATTCCTCTTTATGTTGACAAACCAAGGCCATAACAGTTTTTTTTAGGTCTGACAAAATAATTGCAAACAATACAGAATTTGTTATGACTTAATGGCTGTAGGTGCCCTGGGCCCATCCATACTGCCTGTGACATTGCACTGAATATCGCGCTCAAGTCAGTCTGGCCAACCATGGAGATAATATACTAACCGGAGAAAGGGATGAAGTCCCGACCTCCCCTAGTGAATTCAGCCATAATTGAACAAAGTTTCCAGTTTTTCAAAATGGAGTTTTACGGGGCTCATTTCTGCCCCCATTGTAGTGTAGCCAATGAAGTGCCACGTTACTGATTAATGTCAGGTAGAGCAGAAAGCTATACTGAGGAAGGGCACAGGATGTTCAAAAATGTGCAAAATTGTCCCGCACAGTTCATTTGTTTTTTGCTATGGCACACAACTTCCTTAATTTTATATAAATGCAAATACAATATAGTCATAACACTGACACTGTCAAAGCAGCTCAGAGATTGGAGACTGCCAGGCTGAGAGAGCAGGTGGCTGGTCTGCCAATGTGATTTCAGCCCGTGGGCACGGAGGTCACACACACAAAGGGGAAGTGTGTGCGAGACACTGGCCACTAAGAGTGGGCCTTCAAAAGGAGCACTAATTTATAGGTACTCTACTGAGTTTTATTCAAAAAGCTGCAGCAGGCCTCTTCAACTTGGCCTTCAAACTTTAATTGAGTTTCTTTTACGGGCTTGTTATATGGTGTTTAATATGCACTCTATAAAATAAAAATATGCTTCAAAAAATGAACAAAATGTCAGTAAGGAAAAATGTCAGTTTGGAAAGCTGGTATTAAATGTTGTTTTGTTCCTTACTGAACAAAATACTAATAAAAACCAACCACAATGCGCTGTTGTACCACACATGCTTTGGCTACAACAGCACCGGCTGGTATGAATAAAACATTGATCTATTGGAAAAGTTGTTCAAAAAGCCCAGCACTGTGTACAACTGAGCAGATAATCGCAATGCAAAACCATACCATTAACCCCAATTAGACAGTAACCCTAAATGTTTTTCATTAGGGCAAACAAAAAAAGTAAACCAATGTGTTTGCTTTCTTGTTGAAATACAAAGCTCTCTTGCAGCTGGCTCATGTGCAATTTTGACCAATTTACCACTCTTTTTTACCCCCTCAGTTATTTAGACGAAGACCATAGAAAACAATAATAATTTTGGTGGAGTCCAAACATTTTGCATTCTGATATCTATCAGATTTTACCTAGTTTAATTATTGTTGCCTTTTCGAATCACTATTGCTTATGTGATAAGCAGACCACTCTATGGTGTCATTGATTTGTGAAATACCTAAGCAAGTAAACACTGTTTCATATAGAAAACCCCATCATAATTCCCTTCTCTTTGTCAGAGATCATTAGTATTCTGGCCTTGGGTATTAAAACAAACAAACAACAATATCAGCGAGGTAAGCAAAAACTGACAACAAAGCAACACTAGCCTAAAACACAATCAGTCTTTTATAGCAACTTTTATTAAAGGGTACTTTCATAACTACAATTATGCAGTTATGATGCCAATACTTCCCAATATGTCTAATATAATCTAACTTCAATGAATCTATGCATGGCTTACGGGTAGTGTTATTCATTTTAATGCAACATATACTCTATCATTGCTAATACTGAAGCCAAAGACCACTGCACACATATAACCCACATCCACATGAGGAATTAAAAATAAAGAAATGATAGCAACATTAATGATAAATGTCATCATTCAGAGTTTATTATTTAAATAATGACATCCTCCCTCTGGTTTGAACCGTATGAACCTTATGTTGAAATGTAATAAAAAGTGAAATTAATTTTCAAGGGCAAACATTGACGGCTTTACAAAGTGCAGAAGGTACATCTACCCATAAAACACTTAGTTAACAATCCCCTCTCCCCCCAACACACACACACACACACACACACACACACACACACACACACACACACACACACACACACACACACACACACAATGAAAATTAGCCTTAAGTATTTCAAATGTATTTTTCAATTATAACCTTTAGAGAGCAAAGACTGAGGTTGAACACTATCCACATCAAACAGAGGAAGACGGGAGAGAAAGCATTGCAATGCAGAGCAGGAGCAAGTCACAGACATAGAAGTGGGTCTTTAAAAATTAGACACACACAATTCCAACTAATGATAGCGGCGTTATCTAAGACGCCCCTCAACACTCTCAATTATAAACATGCATAAGCAACACTCGCGGTGGTAAATGAAAGCCGGTGAAGCGTGGCACACAGCATAATTGTGACCATGTAGGGAGTCACACTTAATTAAAGGTCACCTATGCCGTTTACAGTGAGCCATCCTGGGGGGAGGAGAGGGAAAGAGAGATGGCCTCTGCAGGGATCCTGCCAGGCTGACAGATCTCATACATAAATACGCTTATATGGACGTGTATGCAAATACTGTACACACACACACACTCACACATACATGCACACTCAGACACACACACACACACACACACACACTCAGACACACACACACTCACACACACACACACACACACACACACACACACTCACACACACACACACACACACTCACACACACACACACACACACACACTCACTCCCACACAGCGGAAGTGTATGATACAATTAATCAACTGAGTTGCCCAGTAATGTGGGCAGTAGGGTTTTGTCCTTTTTCTAATCACATCCATAATTGTTTGTTATGTCCAATTTCTGTATTTATTCATTTACCTCAGCTGAGCAGAACTCACAGTGCATTGCCATTGTTTGCAAAACTTTTTTTCAAAGTCCTAAAGTGTTATGTTTTTAGTTGGTGAATACCTGTCGACAGTGTTACTGGGTTAAAGAACTAAGCTTTGGCAAGGATACCTATCTAGCTAGATGGCACTGAAGGTATGAAACAGATCCACTAATGTTTGAGCTCCTAATCTGCAAGCTGCCTTCCAGCATCTGGTTTGAGTGATCGGACCTAAAAATTGATACGTCAGCTCTGGGAGAGAGCTGTCGCTGTGGGAAGTCCACTGAGCTGCTGATGTGCTACTGCAGCTGATGTGCTATTGCAGACCTGCCTTTGCAGCGTTTGGTCAGAGAGAAAACTAAGCACTCAAACTCGATCTGTGCTTTTAGAGCTCTGTTAGGCTGGCTTGGAGGGGAGGCCAACTAGGCTACGTGGTGGGTCTGTTTGAGCACATTGGTTTCCTTAACAATAAATAAATAATATAATCTCTACTACTATTACTACTACAGCAACCTATGCACGTCCAGACATCCCAATCTGCAGTCAGAAACTCATTTCAGGGAGGAAATGTAGTGTTCCATAGGCCTACAACGCACGAGCATGCATTACTTGAGAACGAACTGTGTATTAGACTTTTTCCCGACTGCAAAAACACTACACAGGACTGACGCTGACCCCTGTCACTCTCACTCTCCCTCGCTCTGCCCGTCTCCCTGTCACTTGCTGCATGTCTTACGTGTTCTAACTAGCTTAAAACATGTGTGCAGGAGATTTTTTTAAATAATTTGGAGGCTTTTGAGAGTCACTTTTTTCTTTTCAAATGCGGGAGACTTCTGGAGGTCCTGGGAGACTTAGGAGGCACATCTATGGGAAGTGAGTCACAAGAGAGTCATCATTCCCACAGACATACAACCAGTTAAAATACGGGCTTACAGTAGGTCGAATTGTTTACAGCTTATAAGGTCCTTATATGTGCTATGTAAACCACACTGAGTTTCCTTGTGCATGCAAGCACACATGACCAGTTATACATAGCATATACGGCCTTCTCTACAGGGTGTATGAAATGTATGCAAGCTTTTTTGCGCCACCTTCATGTAGAAAACATCATAAGCTACATTATTACACTGATTATGGAACTGCTTCATAGCTGTGCACTTCTTCAAAAAGACACCGTGTCAGCCATGTCTAGCAAGCACCCCATTAAAGCACATGCTGAGTTTATTATACACATCCTCACATACAGCGACACTGCAGAGGCCCCTCTTACCTGCATAGACTTTATAACAGCTGTCTCAGCTTCAGACATCCGTCACTCCATACAGAGGTGTGACCAGAATGTCACATGTGGGTGGGCATTTGGCTTAGCTGGGGGACAAATTTTATGTTTTGTTTTTTGTTTTTTTTGAATGAGATTTCTCAGGGTGGTCAAAGTTTGTCCCTGGGGAGGGCACTGCCAACCTCAGCCCACCCCTGATCAACCCCTGACTCCCTAGTACCTTGGTTCTGAGGCCTGATTTCCAGCATTTCTTGAGCGTGTACAGCGCGTATCCGTGTACAATAGGTTTGTATAGGGGCAGAATACGCTCAGATCACGCCTGCGGTGGAAATGGTCTCATCTGTTAACGTGCATTCTAAACGAATACGGACAGAAAACGGGCACGCGCTGAATACACAGAGAGTTTGGTGGAAATGAGCCCTGAGAGTGTGGGGTGGGCCCCACTGACTGGCAGTCTTTTGTCTTTACTGTATATGCCTGTCTTTACTAATATCCTTTGTGACAATAAAAACCCTACACTTGAAACAAAACAGCCTCCCATTTGCAAAGTCATTGGCCTTCATGAAATTGACACAATCAGATAAGATCCAGGCGAATGGGAGGAAAATGTAACATGGATTCAGGGCACGGAAATGATGTTTTGAAATTATTATTATGATGATGATGAGTTAATAGGGGGTAGGTGGGGCTTAATAAATCATCAATGTCTAAAGTGGAAAATGACAGAAAAGGTTTGAGAACTACTGCTCCAGTAACAGTCTGTTTTAAGTCTTCAGTATATACTCAATATAGTTATGTCATAGTGAATCATATCAAATGCCATTACTTGCTGGTAACAGATGTCTTAATAGCTAAATGTCAATCATAACACTCTGTCATGCTGCTGTCTCAATATTTTATATGTTATTACAGCCTGTTACAAGTTCTATAACACTGTTATTACACGACACACACCTTGCTGTCAAACTGTCTGGACAGCTAAAAATAAGGCTAATGAGATTATGTAATGATAAGATCATAATTATGTAATGAAATGTCATGAGTAATATTGCCTGATAGTTACTGTAATATGCGCTGCCCATTTCAATGAGAAGTGGTGAGATTGGTTTTGATCCTGTGGTCCCGAGTGGTGCTTGTGTAGTAGGATTTCCTCATTAATCACCATCTCTGAGTTTTCTGATTCCCCTTCAACACAGCTGGAGACACATGGAGATGCAAATAGGCATCAATTTTTGAATATCATTAAACTAATTCAACTAGATTTATTAACAGCCATTTTTGTAGTGTGTTAGATATTTTGTTTCTGATTGTTATTAACCTTGGTAAGGCTTTGTAAGTTATATTTATACTTCTTTTAAAAATATTTTTTGTTATATTTTAAAATGTAGCAAAGCTTATTTTATATATATAATATGGTGTTTTTACTGTTGTATGCCATTCTGGAGAAAAGTGTCTGCTAAATTAGCCTGATAAACCCGCCCCTCGTACTTCATTTCATTTTGTACAGAGGGTCTGGTCCGGAATCATTTGAGTGTCATGTAGTCGGCCCCAGCAATGCCGATCCAATCAGCAAAAAGAGGGTGTGTTCATTAGCCATGACGTTGACCTTGTGTGCTACATTTGAATTACATACGTGACGACCAGGTGTTCACAGAGTCCACATCTCCAGGAAGAAATCGTTTCTGACGGTGTCTGGTCCAGACCTAGCCTGGTAAACCAGCCCCTTGTACTTCATTTCATTTTGTACAGAGGGTCTAGAACAGAGACCGTCAGAAACGATTTGTTGGAGGTGCTCTGCTGAAGTTTAAAAAAAGTGCTTCTGCCTTTACCCAATCGCTAACACCTGGTCGTCACGTATGCAATTAGCCTACCTACGCACTACAATTCAAATGTAGCACACAAGGTAAACGTCACGGCTAATGAACACACCCTTTGTTCACTGATTGGATCGGTCTTGCTGGGACTTGCTAAATAACCCTCAAGAGATTCCGGTCCAGACCCTCTTTACAAAATGAAATGAAGTACAGTACGAGGGGCGGGTTTACCAGGCTAGTGCAGACCCTCTGTACAAAATAAAATGAAGTACGAGGGGCTGGTTTACCTGGCTACTGCTAAATACCATAACCTCTAACAAGACACACAGTTTCAACAAATGGTTTGTTAAAAGCCTCCTCACCATCTGTTGGACCTGAAATAAAGTGGGACCAAGTGTCTTTGTAAATTGTAAACATGCTAACCAGTCCCAACATCAACCAGCATGGTAACATAGTGCACTAGTGAGATTTCCCACTAAGACATCCTTGACCTCAAACAAGTGGCACAGCTTTACTTGAAGTACTTCAACTAAATCTCTAACAGGAATGAGTAGCAAAATATAATCAAAGTGGGTGGCTGAAAATACAGCTCAAGCGGGCAAACAATGATCGCACCGTGTAACTAATACATAAACCGATCCACGCACTTACACCCTCGCCTGTAGGAGCAGATGAGAGCAGAGCAGAGCAGAGCAGAGCAGGCAGTTCTTGCCAGGCAACCAGCAGATTAGAGAAACAGCATGAGAAAGCTGAGAGAGCTGACTGCACTACCCACTGCACTGCCAGGAGATACTACTACACTTGATGATTAATGTCAGGTCAGTGATCTTCCACTCCTCAATTCTGAGAGCTAAGCTTTAATGTGACCTAAGGACTGCAGAAAAAAAGTCAGCATGCCCAATGTCAGCTTCAGGAAAATAAATTGCTTCAAGAAAACGGAACTACTTACTGTACTTTTCCTTTCTCTGCCCTGGGAGCTTAACAACCTGAGCATCCTCCTCCATAGTAAAATTAAAATCCGTGTGAGTGTGCTTCCTTGTACAGAAGAGGGACACCATGTCAGACTGTCAGCACATTAGCCATGTCTGCCCTTGGTGGACATTAACCTTAACTGTGTGTGGGTTGGTGGTGTGGGTGCTATTATCTGGATGGAAATTGTTTTGGAAGTCTCCTCTGACTTATTCTTTGAAGGGTGTGCCATCACGCCTGTGTGGCAACAATTTTGAGAGGATGAAAGTTCTGAAGAATGTTGGGCTCCATAAAATACAATGTGGAATTTCAGAATCTTACACTGTTGTTGAATGCATCATTGATAACACTTTTTATGAAACTTGTATTCATAAGACTCTATAATCACATTTATAAAGCGTTAAAATGCCTTCATAAAGCTTAATAATAGTTGAAATTAGTATTCATAACCATTTATACATACTCATGACACTTAAAGGCAGGTGAGACTTAGACTGTACTGTGTCATGTGTAGTTGGAATAGGGCTTATGACATAGCATTATAATGCCTTATGAGTACAGTCATGAATATATATAAATAGTAATGTATACTTTACATACTTTATGTATGCATATATATCTTTATAAATGTGTTTATAAAGTCTTATGAATACAAGTTTCATAGAAATTATTACCGCATTGTTTTATAGAATGAGGGTTAAACTCATTTGAAATTACTTCTGGCATTCTTAACAAAATGTCGTCACTGCTATTACAGAGGAGATGTTCAGAATAACAAGGTTTAGATTTATTACTAGAAGTGCTTTTTCTCAGCCTTCTTAATTTTTGGATTCGCAATTACTCTCATGTCTTTAAAAAATACCATTTAAAATAGCCAATTATGGAGAATTACAAAATACCAGGTTTTCAATGGCCTTTTCATCAGATGTGCTTAGAGGAGAAGAGTTTTAGAAATGAGAGATCTGACTGTGGAAACTTTGTAGACAGAGAAATCTAAGCTGCACTTCAAGCTGGGATTCACTATTATACCTTCATTTCAGTCCATCTTGACCTCTGTCAGGGCCATGATGGAGTTCTGGAACTTTTGAGAAAAGCTAGCTGAAATATTTGATGCTGAAATATTTGAGGTGTTATAGATTGCACGTGGTTAAAATAAAAAGTGCTAAACCTTTTCCACTCCCTAGCTTACTATTACGGATTTGATCAGGGTAAATGTGAGACTAGTGAATAAAGCTATCCAGAATTTGGAAGAAGACATTAATAATAATACAACCAAGGAAAGACTTCATTATTCGTGACAGCAGAAAGTAAACAACATGAGGGGTAAAAACTATAATTGTGATGTTTTCAAAGCTCAAAAAAACATTTTATTGACTACACAGATACAGTACCAGCCATGGTTTTCAGTAGTCCTATTTATTTAGATTTATGTGCTCTCTATTACAGCAAAGATGTGCTCCTGTGCCCATAATTACAAAGCATTTTATCTTACCACGTAGGGTACACCCAAGTCACACTAAAAGTTTCTAACCATTTATTTACCCACGAAATCTATTCAGAGGGGCCAAGACAAAAGCAAGAACTAGACCGAGATAAAGATTCTGTTGCTATGGCTGAAGTGAACAGCAACAGTGAAGCTTGCTGTTATGGTCATTTGAGGTGAGTAGGGCCATGTTTGTGTCATTGCATAGACATGGGCTTTAGTAACTAACCAGTAAGAATGACAAATTAAAATAAGCATGACATACGACATACATTACACATACACATACATCATAACAGAATACACTGGTTTTCAAAATGTCGCGTGATGATGTTTGTGTAGACAGGGGCTAGTTTAATTTACCAATAAAGTGTTCAATTCCATTTTGAAAATGAATTGGAGGCAGACCCTCTCCCTTGTACTGACTAGACTTGTTTACCTGCGCCCCCTTTCTCTCCAAAGCCCCTTATCAGCTCCACAGAAATTGCCTCTTCATTTTGACAGTATTAAAAATGGGGAGTTAGTCCTGTGTTTCAGAAGTCCTCTTAAATTCTTCTTGGTTCCTATCCTTTGGTGCTCGTTAAGACTCAAAGGGCATTGTGAATTACTCCTAGTGAAGAAACAACATGTAAGGTTGAGAAGTCCATTATTTTCACAAGTTACTAAATCACAAAGTTCGGAGTTAGCTTTGGCACAATACTGTATGCTTTGTCAATATAGGACTATGAGTCAGAGGTCTAAAAAAAATTGATAGGATGCTGCCCTACCCCACCAAAACATTGATGTTACAGCACATAAACATTGCCTTGCTCTACAGTATATTGTGATAAGCAGCACAATTTGCTATCTTTGCCCGTATATGGTCAATTTGCAGAGTTCAATTATAAATAATACACTGCAATATTTTACTAGTATATAATCAATATGCATTGTGCTCAACCATAATAGAAATACAGTAAACAGCATGCAATATTTCACCTGCATCTGGTCAATTAGCAGTTGCCAATAACTAAAATGAAAGTCAATGGTGGAGAAGCAATACCTTTACATATAACACCCTAAACGGGAGAGCAAGCAGGAATATGGAGAGGGGAAGGAGAGGTGAGTTTGACAGGCGCTGTTCCCTCTGGGGGAATATCTGATTTTCTGGTACCTGATTTGAATCTAGGACCGAGTGAGTTTTAGCATAATGTTCAGGGGCTTGGAAAATGGAAGGGAAAGGCAGTGTCAGAGAATACATTTGCAAAGTCGAATAAAGTTCAAACGTCAGTTTAACCACACAGGCCTGGAAAAAAAAAGTTTAAAAACCTGAAAAAAATCAGGCACTATAATATCTTTAAATGCCTATTCCTGCCCGCATACATACCCGCAGGCTGACTTGAGCATTCATTGAATGCTTTTCCAGGATAACACATAAATCAAACTGAGGCAGTAATGGAGGTGTAAAGGTGTGTCATTCTCTCACCATAAATCTTGGTCCAGTTTGGGTGCTTAGGACTCCTAGTGGGCCCAGGGAGCATATTAAGGTGTAGAGATGAGTGTGCGGAGAGTGCTGACCACTCCAAACAGTAATGATTTTCAAGTGGCAGGATGGTAATAACCCTGTATGGGTAGCTTTTACAAAGCCTTTAGGGCCTCTCGGTCATTCTCTCAAATGTGTTCCCATCTTGGAAACTTCCACGTACACAGCCACACAGCACAAGCAGGGCACTGGACAATGGCCTTACATGCATTTCAGACATAAACTGCAAGCATACCAGTTAAATGCACATGAATATGCTAGCTGTCTCTCTCTCTTCCTCTCTCTCTCTCTCTCGCTCTCTCTCCCCTCCTCTCTCCTCCTGCCTTTCCCCTGCATCAGGCCTCTTTGTAACCATCCCCTCCCATGAAAACTGGTACAAATTGTGCTATCTGTGTTTCTCTCTAATAGGAAAATGGTCACACTTTAAAATATACACACTTACATCCACCCTGAAACACAGCATGCTTTCAAAAAGAATAGCCTTATAAACTTTTCAACTCTCTCTTGCTGCTGCCCATAAAAACAAGACATTAAAGAGAAGCAGGTCCTCAGTAGCATCTTGCATCACCTCTCACTCTATGCAACCCAGTAGTTCAGGTTGAGTAATATCTCCATGAAAGATTTTAACAGTCTAGACATGAGCCTGACCACCAGTCCATTGCTCACTCTCATCTCTACAAAAACAAGTGGCTGTGCATGTAAGGATTACATGAGACTCCCAGACTGCCACCAGGCGTAACTACATGCCCTGACTAATTTGGTTAGACTTTTCAAGTGTGAGGCTCAGTCCCAGTTCAATTCTGCATCAAAAACTGCAATGTCATTTGGACATTTGGCAAAACCATGCAGCGGTTACCATTTGCGTAGCACGGTGAGTTTTGCTGAACATTTGCAATCAGCATCGCCAGCTACCAGCTACAGCCAGCTTAAAGTGACACTCATCATATGCCATCGGAAATAATAATTCCATCTGTGGCCTTGTTTTCGAGACACGAGTCGAGGAACACAAACTCAGCAGAGAACATGTGGCTAGAAGCATGTTTGTCCCAGTCCTAACATTTTGCATGTTCTCTCTCTCTCTCTCTCTCTTTCTGTCTCTCTCTCCCTCTCGTGCGCTCTCTCTTTTTTTATCTGTCATTTTTCACTGTTTGTCCCTCTCTATTTCTCTGTTTTCCTGTCTGCACCTCTCTCTCTCTTTCTCTCATCCCCATCCTATGGGAGTTCCAGCCTCCCACTTACAGTCATCATTAAAAGTTTCTTTGAGGTTCAGTGAACTTGAGTTGGTCTGTTTGGCCTCATAAATATTCTAACACCTCCCTGCATAAGGAGAGACCAAAGTCTGGAATGTGGAGCACAGGCAGAAAGTACGAACTGAAAGAAGTAAAAAACAGAGAGAGAGAGAGAGAGAGAGAGAGAGAGAGAGAGAGAGAGAGAGAGAGAGAAAGAGAGTGAAAGAGGGAGTGAAAGAAAGACAGAAGAGCCACCTGATCCCAGAAATTCAACAGGGGAGCTGGCTGTCATTGCCCTGCTCAAGAATATGACACCACATCCAGAGTATGTCCTGAAGCAGAAGCTGACCTTCATTCCTCTTCTCTCTCTCTCTCTCTCTCTCTCTCTCTCTCTCTCTCTCTCTCTCTTTCTCTCTCTCTGTCTCTCCCCCTTTCTCTTTCTCTCTTTCTTTCTTTCTCTCTCTCTGTCCCCCCTCTTTCTTTCTCTCTCTCTCTCTCCCCCTTTCTCTCTCTCTCTCTCTGTCTCTCTCTCTCTGTCCCCCCTTTCTCTCTCTCTCTCTCTGTCTCTCCCCCTTTCTCTTTCTCTCTTTCTTTCTTTCTCTCTCTCTGTCTTTCTCTCAATGCAAGTAGAGTAAATTCATCATGGTGACTGAGGTTAGAGGAAAGGTGGTCATATGATTACTGTTTTCTTTGAACTTTCACTTTTATTCTTCTCACATGGAAGGTCTGCAGCTCCACTCCTCTCCTCGCTGTTTTCATTTCAGGGTGTGTGGGCCAGGCATTTTAGTCACCCACAGACCACCTAAAGGTTCAGACACACACACACACACACACACACACACACACACACACACACACACACACACACACACACACACACAAACACACACACACTTGTTCACGCATGTTAACCAGTCTTACATTTGAGTTTTAAGTTTTTGTGTGTGCATGTGAGTGTGTGTGAGTGTGTGTGTGTGTGTGTGCGTGTGTGTGTGTGTGTGTCTGAACTTTTAGATGGTCTGTGGGGGACCAAAATGCCCAAAATCCCACGCACTCTGAAATGAAAACAGCGAGGAGTGTGTGTGTGTGTGTGTGTGTGTGTGTGTGTGTGTGTATTAAAGACAAAAATACAAACCAACAAGTACAGAAGCAAGACAGCCCATACTCCCATACTCAGCACTGGTAGTCACCTCACACCTCACAGCCCACAGTCACCTAGCTCCGTGGTCAGTGCTCAGTTCCCTGACTGCCACAAATCAGGATGTTTCTGTGCAGCAGAATGCCTGAACTTGGACAGTGACTGCATTTCAAAGATTCATATCGTCTTGTTTACTTCAAAGTCATTTTGATGAGTTTTATAGTTTTGCAAGGACATCTCATATCTTTATCTTCTAGACCAGACACATTGATATCTTAACCTAACTACATGGAAATTATGAAATATGAACTATGAATCATGTGACTGGAGTTAAAAAAGAAATTGAGAAGGAGTGCATCAATTTTATTCTTTTATTCATGTGTTCAGAGATTCAGTCTGAAAGCCTGTGCTTTTCTGACTTTCTGGGTAGGGCTAACCTCTTGCCTTTTCTTATTAATATCATCTGATTTGCCAGTAGTCTCATCTTCTTTCAAGAGTTATGTAGCAAAATAGCCAATTGTCACAGCGAGCCCTTGGTCTTAGATCATGCAGTCTAGGCTGTACCACACTGTCTGAATGAACCAAGATTATACACAGTCTCCTTATTACCTGCAATAAAGCAGTCCAATCAGCAAGCTACTGTTGATGAAATCTGACCTTCATGAATGAAATCAATCATGCCACAATATTGATTCTTTTTTTCCCTCCTGAATCAAAATAAGCAACAACAACAACAAAAAAAAACCTGTTGTGCACACAGTGTTTAACAAGGAATCCTGATTAATCCTGATTTTCTCCCAACAGTCTCCTCCATCATGAGTGGAGGGCCATCGACTCGACTGGGTGGTGTATTCCCACTGACCGGTTGGCACATTGATCACACACGTTGACCATCAACGGTGTCAACAAGACCTTTCGAGGTCCAAGGGCAACGACTTGGTCACATCCCCTCAGCCAAAGATAAGCCACCACAGATGTGATAATCTTTCATGTTACGCTCACGCCACGGTGTCCGAGATGCGGTGAAAAAAACAAATTTCGTTCTTCTTCTCCCTTCAGCCAGTTTATCCTCTTTGCTCAGGCTTGGAGTCAATAGCCCCCTACCTCCAGATCTGGCACGGAGTCTGTGAGCTTGCCCTCCTTCCCTCTGGGTGTGTAACCTGGCTTGGCATCACTCAGCAAAGGGGGCTCACGCATCAAACGGGCCCCATACTGGGGGATTAGGCCCTGGCATATCCAGGGCTCAGGCAGTCTGTACTACACACTATGGTGTCTCTTTCTCTCTCTCTCTCTCTCTCTCTCTCTCCCTCTCTCTCTCTCTCTCAATCTCTGTGTGCGAGTGCGAGAGTATATTGGAATATACTGTGAGTATGTGTGTGTTTGTTTGTGTTTGTGTGTGTTTGGATATTGATGTGTGTGTGTGTGTGTGTGTGTGCATTGTTTAACTATTGTCAGTTTGATTAATACCATAGCATGGCTCTGCTTCGGAACCAAAATTGAGAATGCTCCATTTTTTTTTTAAATCACAGTGTGTAGAAACACTCCAAAAGTCCCTCCACTGTGTTCCTCCTGTCTCCATCTGTCCACCCGTCTGTCGATCCAT
Source organism: Coilia nasus (assembly GCA_027475355.1). Taxonomy (NCBI): domain Eukaryota; kingdom Metazoa; phylum Chordata; class Actinopteri; order Clupeiformes; family Engraulidae; genus Coilia; species Coilia nasus. The sequence goes on from CM050205.1 coordinate 21,014,442, forward strand.
CCATCTGTCTTTCTTCGTGTTTACGAGAGATAGAGAGAGAGAGAGAGAGAGAGAGAGAGAGAGAGAGAGAGAGAGAGAGAGAGAGAGAGAGAGAGAGAGAGAGAGAGAGAGAGAGAGAGGGACAGAGAGAGAGAGAAAGACCACATGTTGGGAAGAAATACGTTTTCATTATATTTTCTCATTGGCCAGACGTGTCTGCATTATGATGGTCCTTCCACAGACTGTGGAGCAGCGCGGCAGAATAACTATATGGGAATCAATGCTCTGCATGGGCCCTTCTCTGGGAAATGATTGATGACCTGCTTTACGGGGAAGAGACAAGAAACACAACACAACAAATTTGGCATGGCATCATGTCAGCCCAGCCTGGTTATGAATAATTTCAGACACCATGGCGTGCTGGTGGACATATTAGTTGTCAGTTTGATGAGATTCTGTGTGTGTGTGTGTGTGTGTGTGTATGTGCACGTATGAGTGTGTGTACGTGTGTTTGTGTATGTGTGTGTGTGTGTGTGCATGTACACAAGATTAGGTGTGTAGTTGAGGGTTGGAGAGTTTGTATGTGTATCTATGTATAGGTAAAGAGAAAGGAATGAGTGTGTATGAGTGCAATTGAGTGACAGAGGGTATTCAAGTGTGTGTGTGCGTGTGTGTGAGTGTGCATAGATGCACATGCAGTTTGACATTTTTGTCCGCAGTGGATTTTCAAAACTGTAACAGTGGCACTGGCAGGTGTTCTGCTGTTTCCCCAAATGACTCTCTTTGTCACATGCACATAGCCACATCCATACAGACTGTGTGCTCTGTCCTGTTGTTGTATGCTGTCCTGACAGCTCAAAGAAGCAGGTATCACTGACCAAACACTGCCCAGCTTCAAGCACTGGCTATGTGGTTGTGCCGGGACAAAGATACTTCTTTCAAAGCAACTGAGTTAGACTCAGAGGGAGAGGGTACACTCTAAAAAACAATGGGGCCAGTACCAGTTCTTTAGAGCGATGCCATAGAGCATAGACAAACCTTTTTCCAGTGCTTCAAGGAGTTGCCGAGGCAACAGTTCTTTAAAGAACCATTTGACGCCGACATGACACAGCATAGGCCATTATGATCTGAAGCTCTGAAGAACCATTTGTAATGTGAAGAGCTGTTTACATAATGTAATGGTTCAACACAGTTTTCACTTTCTATGGAACCATCCGGAGATTTAAAGAACCATTTAGAGAAACCCCCTATTATAACTTTGTTGTTACCAGAATGGCAATGAAGAAGTTGTAATGTATTACTAAAGACTCTCTGTAATGTTGTAGTAATGTTGTATGTAATGTTGTAGTTACATTTTTTCCAGTCACAGTGAGTCATTCCACCGGCGGTACGGTGACTGCTAAAGGGCTACGCACCTTTATTTTTTATGGTGTAGGCACACTGTCGTGACTGGTTAAGGAAGGTATGCCAAACACCAGTAATGTCCACAGTCTCCTCTGTAGAATCTGCCAGAGAGCCAGAGGAGAACAAAGTGCAGAAAGTCATGCTGGATGGCTTGTAAAAATTCACTGTGTGAGTGAGCGACACGACAAGCAGGCAGAGACAGAGAGAAGAGAGAGAGGGAAGCAGAAGAGAGAGACAGGGAGGAGAAAGAGAGAAGAAGGGAGAGAGAGAGTGTGTGGTAATGGCCCCGTCCTGACGATCAGGAAGTTCTTTTTCATGTTCCTGCACAAAGCACAAGTCCCCCAGCAGCTTTTGATGTTGATCTACATCACTTTAATCCTTTCTGCCTCTGAAGACAGCTCTCTCTTTCTGTCTCTCTTTCTCTTACTCACCCCTCCCTGCTCTGTTTTCCATCTCTCTGTCCCTCTCCCTCCCTCTCACTCTCTCCCTCTCCACTCTCCCTCCCTCCTCGGGTTTTCCATCTCTGTCTCTCTCTCTCTCTCCCCTCCTCTCTCTTCCTGCATTTCCTTTGCTTGTATCAGGCCTCTCTGTAGCCATCCCCTCCTGTGAAAACTGGTACAAACTGTGCTATCTGTGCTTACCATGTTTTTCCATGGCCCCCTTTGATTTGGGCACCTGCACGGACATCGCCACCAATCCGATGCACTGTATTTGGTGCTTTGGGCTGTGTGCAGATTTCCCTCCCATGCTTCCTCCCCCTTTCTTTCTAAATACCCCCTGCCATGCCCTGCCCTTTCAGCCCACCCCCTGTCGCCCAATTGCACCAATTATGCCTCATCATTAAAGGCAACAACTGCTCAACATGGAGGGAAAGAGTATCCCGGAGTCTTCAAAGATTAAATTAATCTCTGGAGAGATTCCTCTCTTTGGAGGCACCCCATAGCATTAGTCCTGCAGGGGTGAATTAGTGTTGCACCTTTTTGGGGAGAGGGTAGTAAAGGGGTTGCTGAGAAGGAAGACAGAATATTAAGCCAGTGGACGACTTCAAAGTGAGAGAGTGAAAGCGATGTGAATGTGGGTGAGAGATAGCGTAAACTCACAGCCAGATTTAGGGTTGCCAGATTTAGGGTTGACTGTACATCTGTGTCTGCCTTTTTCATAGAGCAGAAGGTGGCTGCCCGTCTGGATAATATGTGTGTTCAGAGTTATTCAGTATCCTTTATATCTTTACTTGAAAATGTTAGAATAACATGGCACCCAAGGGAGGAAAATATGGAGGTTCTTAAAAAAAATCCCTCTTTTACGTGGATTTGATTTTTTAAGATCACTTTAATCTGACAGATTTGTGCAGAATTAATTTTTCTGAAACTTTTGAAAACACAGTCCAGATGTTTACATTCTGGTAGGCGGTCCCCGGTGCCTGGATGAACATTGTTTGAACATTTTGTGATGAGCTTTTAGTTCATTCAGTTGTAAAAGCATTGTGAATTATTTAGCGCAAAGAGCATCATTTTTTTCACAGCTCTTGGAGGGGTCTGCATTAACTCAGGAAGATGAGCAGCAAATGCACGCTCACTGGGAAATGCAGACATTATACTAAATATTCAACACGGCACCATTTCACAGAGGGACAAACTTCAACTTTTGCGGGGAAGTAATTCCTAATCTTCATATCTCTCCAGAATTTCAAAGCAGGCGCAACTGTTTTAGGGTCTGTTACAGTGATAATGAATTCAATAAATGGACAGAATGAATCATTTAGTGAGCTCACCAGTGCTGAGAATCTTTGCTTTTTTGTAGAGTGGTTTGTATTAGTCTCTGAGTTTCAAAGTAAGAAAAGTAGTTTAAGTGATATCAACACAGTTTCTACTAAATGATTAAAGTCTGTTCAGAACCTAAACTCTGTCTGATGCTCTGATCGTCAATACATTGTTGAATCACTGTGAGATGTAACTTCTAAATGTTGGATGCTATTTCGCTGTGCTTGTAATACATTAAGGTGTGCATTAGCATTAATGTTTTTGGACAGTTAAAGAACTCAACCTCTAAAGAGGTCTCCCAAGAGCTTTTTGTTTCCATTTGCACCACCCATAGGAACCAGTAGGGGCACTGCTAGAGACTTTGGACCCCTTGAATATAATGGATAATATAATGTAAAATATAATATGTTCAGATGCAAAACCCTGTAAGTCCTTTTTTAGAAATGTGCAAACTAATTACCAAGTAATCTCTATCAAACTGCAATTTGAAATATTGTTATCAATTAAAAACAAATTAAGCCAAAACAATCCAACTGGAGGTGAAATGATAATAAAGCTTGTCAGAATTATATAAATATATGTCTGTACATTCATCGTTAATACACTTAGATGGCTTTGTATCTGAACTCTTCATTTAATGATTTCAATGCTGGGCCCTTAAAGTACCCCCCTGGTGATCCCCCTAGGAGAAGGTAGGAATGGTCAAATGATGAAATTGTCTCTTTCTGTCAGCAAAACTTTCTGCCATTAAAGAAGATGAATGCCATGATCACAGCTGTGTCTTTGTGGTCTGTCAAGGGCTTCATAGTGATTGAGCTCGAATGTAGTCTTGTGAATTAGATTAAGTGTTTGCATCTAAAAGTACAAGAAATGATAGCTATGACATGAAATCTCCTCTGACAGTAGGTGACACATCATATTATCGAGTCCAAAGAAAGAAAGTAGCCATTGGAGAGAGAGGAGACGGGTAACTTTTTAAACAGTTATTGCTCAGTTCCATAACTTGCAGTTACTATTGAACTGAGAAGTGGAAATCTAAAAAGCCCCCATAAGGGAGTTTCCAAGCGCTATAATTATTTCTAGCTCCAGTGCAGTGCAACCACCAAAATGGGAATATTTCCCCAACTATTCTATAAAACTATACAAATTACCGCTGGTGTGAAAGAGCTTTACTTCCTCATATTGAGTATCACCCAGAAACACACTGTAAGATAACACCGGCGTTTGTAGCAAAATATGATACGATTTGCCAGTGCCTCTGCTGCTTCTCAAAGGAGGCCCTGCTGTTTAACTGCGGGCTGCATCAATAGTCGTTCCTCTGCCACAGTGTTACACACACTTGAGCACAAACTCATTAGTCTGTTTGGCCTCATCTTTGATTGCCTCTTACCTGTGCGCAGACAAGGATCCAAATGATTTTTATGCAAATGGACTTATTTGGTTTGAAAAAAGGAGTGTCACACTCATGGAGAATGCCCTCGTGGCCAGAGCTGATGTCTGGAAGGGAGAAGAAAAAGTAAAAAAAAAAAAACTGAAAAGAGGTAAAAAATAGAAGGAGCGGCTGATGAATTGGGAATGAGTGGCTGGATGGGAGTTTTGATAGCATGGGATGAGGCAGTAGCTGGAGGGAATCTGAAAGATTCAGATGCCTCTGCAAATGAGAGGAGGGGGGGTTAAAGATGCCATTTGACCCCAAGGGTAGGGACAGACGGCATGTTATCAAAACTCTCGCTGTGTGTACCGCTGCAGCCAAGATATCTGCGCCTTTCCTTAAAGCTAGCTTGGAGCTCCCCTCCATCACTCCTAATATTTTTCAAGACTGTATCCCCGCACTGTGTGAATTGGAAACATATATATGCATGTCAGTATGTCTTTGTGTCAGAGGGACAGAGAGAGAGAGAACTGGTGTCTTTGTGCTTGTGTGTGTGTGTGTGTGTGTGTGTGTGTGTGTGTGTGTGTGTGTGTGTGTGTGTGTGTGTGTGTGTGTGTGTGTGTCTTTGTATATACGAGGGGGGGGCTGGGTGAAAAGCAATTTCATGCACCAGGACACTTGATGTATAAACAAAATGAATCCAGATCTCGTCATGAAAGCCATAAAGCCAGCATACGATGCTCTGCTTAACTTCATTCTTCAAAGCCGAGGTGCAGGAAATGTACGGGTTGCTCTTGCCTGCTGGCCGGTGCCAACACAGCCCTTTCACAGAGTCCAACCTCCATCGTCACACAACTGCCAAAGAGAAGCTTCGGTTTTGGTAGGGGGTGAAGAGGGAGACGGGGATTGGAATAGGCTCCACCGATCGCATTACCTGCTCTGATAAGCTTACATTGATATTAAACATATTATGTATGTATCTCCAGGAGGAGGGCTGTCTACGCTTCAGGTGTTGCTCTTATTGTGGCGCACTCATGTGGGACCTTCTGGTTGGCAGGCTGAGGAGATGTATGCAATCACAATAGGATTTGGCGAGAAGCTAAATGAAGATCCAGCTTTACAGGAGCTGGGAGAATAAATCAAGGCAGACGACTCGGTAATGCCAGCAGCTACAAGTTAGGCTGTAGGAACATGATTTAAAATAGACTTCTGTTTATTTGGCTGTTCAAATAACTAACACTTAATGAGATCATCTTGCAGCTTGCTGTTCCAGTATTTGGGTTTTTCGTGTCTGATTGAATGTGAAATGGAAGCTGCTTTTTCTGTAGGAGTTTGTGATGTTGGTGAACCCATGCCACTGTGCTGAAAGCAGGCAACTTTTTTTTTTTCCGAGAGCGAAAAAATCCTCTGAATGTCTGCCATGTGACACAATTGCTGCTGCTACAGAACTTGCTGTCGCACGTCAAAACAAATCTCCTCTCTTCCCTACGTTTTCAACATTGCCTCTCTCTTTCTTTCTCTCTCTCTCTCTCTTGCTTTCTCTCTCTCCCACTGTCCTATTCATTGAAATATTCTTCAACTTTGTGTCTGTCCTGCACTCCTGTGTCTCTCTCTCTCTCTATCTCTATGACTGTGCTCCAGTGAGCTCTGGGAGTGAATATGTGTCGACTGTTGTTCAGGCCCATTAGTCATCTGCAGCTTTGCCTGCTTCCCTGTCTGATGAACAGGGGCTCGCCGCGCATACCCTTGTGATTTGCATCCTGCCTTAATGCACTGCGCACTGAGCACGGGACACTCTGATCTGCCACATGGCATCACCTTAATGTGGGGGTAAGGGGGGTGGGGTGGAGGGGAGGAGGAGGGGGTGGCTGGCACAGCAGCTGCTATAGAGCCAGTGTGTGTCAAAGCGATGATGAATGTTTTTTTGGTGCACTCTATATTAAAGCATCGCAGTGTATGTATAGGACAGCCGACAGGGAAAAAGTGTACTCTTGCACATCATCATGCCATGTTACATGGTTTCGCGGGGACAAGCTCTGTGATGTTATGGCGTGCGTATTTTCCAGTGACGGCTGAATTTCCAGAAGCAGCAGCTCTTCACCAGAGGAACTTCTGCACGGTTCCACTTTAGATCAGCGCGGGGCCCCGTGAACTCCTCTTCCTACATGGGGACAGTGCCACCGCTGGGCTCTCCTGGCTGCCGACTCTCACCCGCCACCGCCCCCCCCCCCCCCCCCCCCCTGCCCCCCCCCCCCCCCCCCCCCCCTCCCCAAATCATCTCACCACTCCCATAGGCTGCCATGTGTTCAGACCACACGTTCCCCAGTGTGACCACAATGAATCATTTAGAAATGTTATTCAACAGAGAGAGAGAGAGCGAGAGAATGAATAGAGGGAGAGAAAGAGAGGGAGAGAGACCGAAGACGAAAATCAGCTCTGAATCAGCCCAAGGCAATCAAACACATGAATAACCATGAACAGGCTCTTCAAAAAACCTTCTTTCTTCTCCTTGACACCTCGGGCCTGTCATGGGCCTTGGTCTCCGCTGATTGCAGAAGTGCCGTAGATTGGCCTGTAGAGCAGAGCTGCTGCAAAGCGGAGCAAGTGACGCGGGTTCAATAAATGTGCAGTAATGAACATCACTCTTCAGCTACAATGGCTGGCAGCTTTCTCCTCTCTCTCTCTCTCTCTGATTCTCTCTCTATCTCTCTCTCTCTCTCTCTTTCTCTCGCTCTCTCTTTGCTGTTAAAGCGGTTTTTAGAGTGCTGCTGGTGCGAGGGCCAATTAAAAAGCAATCAAATCATTGCTGAATGGGTGCTTAGCACATGGAGCACAGGCTGGTTTGTGTGTGTGTGTGTGTGTGTGTGTGTGTGTGTGTGTGTGTGTGTGTGTGTGTGTGTGTGTGTGTGTGTGTGCGTGTGTGTGTGAGAATGTGTGTGCAGGTGATGAAGGGCTTTTAATGACAACTATTCACTGCTCAACAGCAACAGATCGCTGGTGCCGGTTGTGTGTGTGTGTGTGTGTAAACTGCCTTGCTCCGCGGCACTGTTTAAAAGGCGGGTTCCTGGGTAAGACTGAGGCTACTTCTCTGTCGCAATGAATTCTGGGCCTCATTCATCATGCTGTTTTTTTCCCCTGGGGTCTCTCGCTTTTTCGTATGGAGGCATCCTTGCAGTCCATACGCTAAAAAACGAATTGTGGTTGTGTGGATTTGTTTTGAAGAGGCCAGAGTCAATCATTTGCTGATGGTCTGGCCACTGCGTCATTGATCATAGTTTTAAGTGGATGGCATCCTGACCGACTGACCAACCCCCCCATGCTGCACATGGAGGTTCTTTATCATTTCATCCAGGGTACTCATTTGGCGATACTTTACCCTTTGAAACCTTGGGCAACGCTGTGTGCATTGAATATTTATATACTTCATTCTCACTCTCTCCATTTTTGGGGTGTCAGAGGTGTTGTCTGGGGCTGTTTTAGTTGGAATGCAGACTGATGCAATATTGTTTACAAAAAAATGTTGTGTTCTGCAATAATGTGGTCATAAAAAAAACTAGAATGATGTAAAAAAATGGACTTAAAGAAACTGTTTAGACTTTAAGATAGTCATGCTCAAAGATACAGTTTGTGATTGTGGCTAAAGTTTGTTCAACTTTAATCTCAACAGCCGTTCACATCACACTTTTGTCTTCCATGCTACTGATCAACTGTGTGTGTGTGTGTGTGTGTGGGTGTGTGTGTGTGTGTGTGTGTGTGTGTGTGTGTGTTTCCAGAACTGTGAGAAAAACAACTGTATAAAGTTGTGCTGATGATGTAGTGTGTGTACTTCATGCGTGTAGGTATGCGTCTTCACGTGAATTTACATTACATTAACACATATATAAAATATATACATATTTATATGGTTTTCTGAAGGAAAAGTCAAGGGCTTGGGATTGCAAAGTTCTTGAAACTTCCAAACTGTACCTCATACCTGAAATATGAGTGGATCATTAGTGAGTGAGTGAGTGAGTGAGTGAGTGAAAAAGTGAGTGAGTGAGTGAGTCAGTGAGTCAGTGAGGTCTCTACTCAGCTACGAGGGGTGTGTCGACTGCCATGTCATTACCCGACCTCGACATCAGCATTGTGCTGGAATGTTCTCTGTAAGGTCAGATCAAATAACCCCTGCCCCTCCCCTGCCATCAAGGTCTTTGATATGGGAAGTGCAAATTGAAGTCTTACCAGAGGTCCTGCCTCCGAGTTTGACAGCGCCGGCCTCGGGCTCCAGAGGGCTAATTTAACACACCATTTGTCTCTTCCTCCATCTACATCTTCCTCCTCCCTCGCTCGCATTTCTCTCAGTCTTCCGACTGCTGCCGCCTCCGCCATGTTTCATTGAGACCCTGCAACACGCACAGCTTGGCGCCACGTGGATGTGATTGATTAAATGTGGGTGAAAGAGCACAGCAGTCCTTATGGTGCTGCCAATGAACTATGGATGACATGCATATGTGTGTGTGTGTCCGTGTGTGTGTGTGTGTGTGTGTGTGTGTGTGTGTGTGTGTGTGTGTGTGTGTGTACATGTGTGTATGTAGGCATGCAAGTGTTTGTGTGTCATGCACACATACAAGTGCAAGTGTTTGTGTGTCATGCACACATACAAACACACACACACACACACACACACACACACACACACACACACACACACACACACACAGGAGAAGCACCCATGTCTGAGTGGCATGGCGTGCTGACAGCAAGCAGGGCAAAAGGCCATTTCTTTTTTTGAAATTACCCTCATACTAGTCGAGGATTTTCAGATTCATCTTAATGCCATTTAGTCAGGCTCCCCCCCACCGGCATCCCAGTTCGATAGCACGGCTTACAGGCCCGTCTCAACCGTGCTGGTATGTTGGTATTGATCAACGCAGTAATAAGAGGAGTCAATTGAAAATAATGATTCTTTTCTGTGCCGATGAACATGTTGCTGGGAGAGATGGCCATGGTGATTGCATGGTGTTTTTGTTTTTCTGTTCTCTCTCTCTCTCTCTCTCTCTCTCTCATGTGTTCTCTCTCTCTCTTTCTTTCTCACTGCTTCCTACCCTTGCGAGAGCATTAGTGTCTTCTTATATTTCTCATTATCTTAGCTGTCAGATTCATCTGTTTTTCAGGGCTCAAGGGCAAGACGCCGCTGAGAAGCAGAGTCTTACACAAGGAAGGCGTTTGTGGACTGACTGTTACACTGCTTGTACAGTTGTCTGCTTGTGTTGTTGTTGGGCGAATTTTAAGGGAGAGGGACAGGGGAGGAGAAACAGACAGGAAAGAAAGAGGTAGAAAAGAAAGAGAGACAAACAGAAAGAACGAAAGAACGAAAGCCAACATGGTTGAAATGACTTCTGCTGTGTGTTTCTGGTTGTGTCTGATTGAATGTTTACAGATCCTGCTTTTGATCATTCTAGGAGTCGTCCCTGATTCCTAACTTCAAATATGATTCTAATTGACTCCCATCTCTGCCTTTGCGTCAGAGCAGATGGAGCATGTTTGCCTGTAAACAAGCTAAGAGCTTATGTGCTGGGCAGCATGACCGCGCACTCAGAGCACCGCCTGTGATGACTTTTTGCAAATATTTCCATCTACTTAATTGCAAGGTTTTTGTAAATAGTCATTGCCTGTGAACAAAATTGAGCCATATTTGAAGTTTGGCAGCAGACAGACATCTATGCGGTGACTGGACTTGAGGACTACATGGATTTGAGTGTGCTATTCTCCACAGAAGAATCCTATACAGGCAAAAGGAGTTGTCAGCTGCCACTGGGAGAAAACAGCCAGGATGTAGCCTCAGGAGATCACACACATCCTGCATACAGACTACACACACATTCATTGTAGATGTAGCCTGGAAAACCAGCCAATCGTAATTCATTTTATTTTGGACAGAGGGTCTGGTCATGCTGCCACTGACATTGCTGTGTTAGGTACCAGCCAATCCTAGCCAGTCAGCAAGCAAAGGGAGTGTTTGTCAGCCATGGCGTTGACTTTGTGTGCTACATTTGAATTGTAATGTGTAGACAGGCTAATTGCATACGTGACGACCAGACGTTAGCGACTTATTTTAAACTTCAGCAGACTCCACACCTCCAGGAAGAAATTGTTTGTCAATATAGCACTGCCAGAGCCTCTGTACAAAATGAAATGAAGTACGAGGCGAGGGGCTGATTTACCAGGCTAGCTTACTGTAGATGTGACCTGCTTTAAATCTGGATTTAAGGTGGGCGTGCACAACAACAATATGAAAAAAAAGTTGCTCCTTCTTCTGTACATAAGGTAAGCCATTAATCAGTAGTCCTTATCTGTGAAACAACAGATAACCTATTTTTCAACACGTACACTAAGACAGGTCACACAAATACACATGCTAGGAGGTAGTGTGCAAACACAAATACCTTTAACAGCTTTTAGTCACACTACCACTAGAATGCCCAAGAACTAGTTTACTCCCTAGACTTATACTTTTTAAATTAAGACCACGCTTTATACATGCAGAACACACAAAAATAGAATCGTTGCTACCCAACCGAGTCAGTGCAGTGTTTTACACTAGGAAAGCATTGTTTCAGTTTTCGGAGCAGACTTAGCATGGCAGCCAAAATCTTAAGGGCACAACGACTCAAATTTAAATTACAGTGACAAGCTTTGCATATGGAGGCCTCTAACTTACAAGAAAGTTGGCCTCTCTGCTGTTGCAACAGTGTCCCAATAAATAAAGCTTGTGTTATTGACATCATATCTTCCAGCCTAGCAGCAAAGTGTGCAGTGTTAGGGATAAATTAGCCTGGTAAACCAGCCCCTCGTACTTCATTTCATTTTGTACAGAGGGTCTGGACCAGACACCGTCAGAAACTATTTCTTTCTGGAGGTGTGGGCTCTGCTGAAGTTTAAAAGAAGTGCCTCTGCCTTTACCAAATCGCTAACGCCTGTTCGTCACATATGCAATTAGCCTACCTACGCACTACAATTCTCATGTAGCACACAAGGTCAACGTCATGGCTAACGAACACACCCTCTGTTCGCTGATTGGATCGGTCTTGCTGGGGCCGACTACATGACCCTCAAGAGATTCCGGTCCAGACCCTCTGTACAAAATGAAATGAAGTACGAGGGGCGGGTTTACCAGGCTAGTCCAGACCCTCTGTACAAAATGAAATGAAGTACGAGGGGCGGGTTTACCAGGCTAGGGATGAATGGCATGTAAAAACAAGTGGTAGGATGGAGAGGCATTTAAAGAAAAGGGCAGGAAAGGAAATGAAAGACAAAAAGAAAGTGGAGAGAAGAAAAACAATCATGGCGGGAAAAAAGGAAAAGCTTGAGGCACTTACACGTTAAAGAGGAGAGAACAAACAGGGACCACATGCAGTCTCCTCTCAATCAGGCGTCGCAGCGCTCAATAACGCTTACCTGCGGGGCACAGTTTTACCTCGTCAAGCAGAGGAATGTCGGTTGGTCAGAGTTTCAATGGGAGTTGTCAGTTAGAGGACGCTCTGTGTGCACTGTGTGTGTGTGTGTGAGTGTGTGTGTGTGTGTGTGTGTGTGTGTGTGTGTGTGTGGATGCCCCCCCCCCCCCCCCCCCCCCCCCATCACCACCACCACCACCACTCATCACATCTCCTCCATAAAGCTCTCACTGGGATTCCCTTAGCGAGCCGGAGAAATAAAGAGGGAAAAGTTCTAACATTACCTTAAGGACGCCAAGCTTTTGAATCTCACGCCTGGCAGACTTCATGGGAGCTGAGGTTCAAGTTGATGTATTCTTGCATCAGGAGGGAAAAACACAGAGCTGGGAGATTCTACTAGAAAGTAGCAAAACAGGAAGGAACACTTGTACTCTATCCCCCGTTAAAGGGAGATCTTATATTTCTATTTTCTGAAAGCTATCATAGTTGTGATTGGTTGTGCCCAAGACACAGAATGCTTCCCTTACCACATTAAAGTAGACTTCATATGTTTTCCATTTTTTTCCCTTGTGTGTTCAGTGTGTTGCTTTTTGTGTATGTGAATGGTATATGAATGGTAAGTTACAAAAATCCTACAGTACACTCTTAAGAGTTTTCCCAAGAAAAACTGTCTTCTTGCCTAGGAAAGCCTCATTTCAGTTTTCTCATATTTTGTTTAGTACAAGATGATGTGACCTTGTATTGTCACCTACAGTCTTTATAGAGTGTGTAAGTTATTTCATCATACAAATACCAAACGAGTTTGCCCACAAGAATGCATGACTGTTTTCAGTCTTGCTAATCTCGACTTACTTGTTTTTATCTTGTAGCAGGAGGGCACAGCTGCTTTTAAAGTGGGCAGGCTGATCAATGATGTTGCATTTCCAACTAGAGTTTGTACATCTTTAGAGAGACAGTGTTTTGGATCATTAAAGCATTTTTAGGTACTGTAAAATGGATATTCTAAACAGGTAACTGGTCAGATAACTGGAAATTTGATTTCTAAACAACAGATCCCTAATTCTAATAGAGTCTGATAATTATTTTGAATATTTCTGACCTTGTCTAGATAAGTCATACTATACAACTAAAGCTAATAACCGAAAATACAGCGTACAGGGTTGTGCATGCACTAGTGTAGTGGCTCTGGCGTTAATCATAGCACAGAAAAACCTTCATGCGTTTATAGGGAAATGAACAAGGCCAAAGGTTGTGAATAATAAGCAAGTGCAGGCCCATAAAACACATGGAGCAATTAGTCAAATTAGCCTGAAATGTTTGCATCACCCAAAAAAGGTTTTGCACCTGATACCTAGTAATGCAGGAAAGGGCAGTAAGTGCAAGTTAGAGAAATACACACTTCTGATTATAGAAGATGAAACCTTATAATTGTTGGAAGAGCAAAAAGCAAGTCTCTCTTTAGCCATATTATGGTAATGTTGAGAGGAAAACGACCAAACGTGAGAGCTAATCAAGAGTGGAAAATACAAAAGGGAGAGAGAGAGAGAGAGAGAGAGAGAGAGAGAGAGAGAGAGAGAGAGAGAGAGAGAGAGAGAGAGAGAGAGAGAGAGAGGTAAGAGCTTAACATGGAATGACAGTGGTGTTCAGATGAAAAAAGAGACTTTTCCTCGCCAACATACAGGGAACTAAAAAATGCCCGAAAGCACATACGAATACATGGGAAGCTTGCTGTTCTTTGATCTAACCTTATTCAAATTTATAGCAAGGGCCTCCAAATGCTGCAGGGCATACTGAGTTTTAACACACACACACATGCATGCACGCACGCACACATGCACGCGCACACAGACACACACACACACACACACACATGCACACACGCACGCATGCACATATGCACGCACGCACACACACATACACACACACACACACAGTACTCTGCATGTCCCAGTCCTTGCAAATTCATGACTCTCATTCAAATATACAACTCTTTGGCCCTTGAATACAATTCCCAGCTGTTCAAGCTGTGTTTCATAATGCAGTATACTTAAAGCACCACTACATAAAGGCTGCCTTTGATATAGAGCCACCCCACAGCATGCATAAAAGACAGACAAAGAGCATTACACATCTCATGCTTCATGTTTCATAAATACATATAACAGACTTTGTATCGCCAGAGTGATTTTTTGGATTCTCAGAGGTATCCTATGAACATGTTTAATAAAAATGCAGCTATTAAATAGTAACAGTATATTTTGAGACCTTAAATAGCTATTCATGAGTTTACTAGTCAGCCATTATCTGCATGTTTGGATGTTTCAGGTACAATCCAAAAATGAAACCAGAAATGTGATATGATGATATACGTGTAACATGGTCCTTAAATATATCACACATATCACACTGTGATTCCCATGAGGACACCACCATAGCAAAAATAGAAATTAGATCTGTTTGAGATATCTGTGTGTGTGTGTGTGTGTGTGTGTGTGTGTGTGTGTGTGTGTGTGTGTGTGTGTGCGTGAGAGAGAGAGAGAGAGAGAGAGAGAGAGAGAGAGAGAGAGAGAGAGCGCTCATCTTAAAACATGAAAAACTGGTTTTCAGGTCATTTGCTGTCAGTAACCAGGAAATAAACCACTGTTGAAATAACTTGCTATCTTTAGTTATAAATGCAATTAGCATTGTCTTGTGTGGAATGGAAATGTGTGTTTATATGCCTATGTTTGTGTATGTGTGTGTGTGTGTGTGTGTGTGTGTGTGTGTGTGTGTGTGTGTGTGTGTGTGTGTGTGTGTGTGTGTCTGGATGTTTTCAGGAGAAAGACAGTTTACATTTGATAGCCTGCAGAGCTTAGCAGCAAGTCCTAAATGAGGTGTCTGTGAGAAGCTTATTGGAATGAGAAATTTAAAGAAGACCATTTCAATTCTACAGGCTATTTCTAACTGATACAAGTCCCAACTTTACTTATTCTCTTCCTTTTTAGGGTATAATCAGACTGTTGCTCCAGACTCACACAAGACATAAACACAAGAATGTGAAAAGACAGACACAGTAATAATCTATAACTTTATTTTTAACTGCCACTCAGAGTGAAATATGCTGTTAAAATCTGTGCAATACTTTAAAAAGTCCATATATCTATGGGTTTTATTCATTTTTCATGTATATGGTATTTACATATTACAGTATATCAAAAAAGAAAGGTTAAAAATAAAGTAAAGGTGTCGCACACTGTGTGTCCGTATACTGATATTGTTTTTAAGCAATGACATTTTGGCCTGTAACCTTCAGATTTCACAGCCCAAAACATCGCTGCTTAAGACAAAAATCAGTACATGGAGTCAGAGTGTGCTGTGGCTTTATGTAAGCGTAGCGTGAAGTTCTACCAGGAAGACGTAATGCGCGTCATCAGTTAGCTGTCGTCCAATCAGCACGTAACATCTGTCTTTAAATACGTCATCTTACCTACCTGCTTTGCTGCTCACAGGTGTATTCCGCTGTTCGCCCTCCTCCCACCCCAGCATCCATCCAAGGGTCCTGTCCGTGTCCAGTGGGTCCTGACGATGATGTCTAATCCGCCATGCCTCTTGATCGATCTTTTGATGTCTCTTCTACGTCTGCCTCTTCACTGGCCTCCCGATGTCTCCTCTACCTCGGCATCTCCACTGATCGACCTCGGATTTCTGGTCTCCTCCTTATCCTTCCGGATCCCTCCATATACTCACTCGGGATTCCAGCTACAGCCCCTCCATGAACAGTTCAATTCTCTGCCACATACATTGGGGTGACTCTGCTTTGTTCCCGGATGTTGGATTTCCTGTCACCTGAGCGACAACCTGGACTCTATCAGCTCATTGAGCACCAGTTCCGCCTCAGGCAGTTAGGCTTTCCCCCTAGAGTCGTGGTTCTGCCCAAGGTTTCTTCCTCATTACGAAGATTTAGGGAGTTTTTCCTTGCCCCGGTGCTCCGGGGGGACCCAGAGTTGTGCTCTTGGAATCCTCTGTTTCCCTTTTCAATGCATTATGTATCGTATTCAATGTTTGTTATGCATCATATGTTTCTGGAAGTTCATTGTCTACCTTTTGATCACCACCAGTGGGTCCTTGTCCTTTTGTCAGGGGGTATTACTATTATGCCCTGCCATTACTACAGTCAGCATCCATTCAGTTTTCACGTTTTATTGATCAGGACAAAGGACAGGACCTACGCCAAAGTTTGTTGTGCCATATCATTACATGTAATCAAATAAATTATTATTGTGTTACCATATACTCAAAGTCTTTCTGGTTGAAATGTTGTTTTTTAAAAGTTACACCAGTAGCCAGCACGTCATAAGCATTCCTTAGTGTGCGTTACTTCTTTTAAAAAAAAGGTAAGAGTGTCAACATTACATTTCTATACATACGCATACTAGTTCAATGGTAACCCCTTCTGAAACATGCAGTAGTGTGCAGATTCAACATGGTCACATAC
This sequence comes from Coilia nasus, assembly GCA_027475355.1. NCBI lineage: Eukaryota > Metazoa > Chordata > Actinopteri > Clupeiformes > Engraulidae > Coilia > Coilia nasus. The sequence continues at coordinate 21,030,864 of CM050205.1, forward strand.
GTGTAGCATCATCAGTGTGTAAGCTTAAAGTGCGATGCGCTTGCAGAAAAGGAAAAGGCTATATGTTTTGCATGGCAGCTTCCTCTTTGAACACATGCAGGCGTTGAGCAATCACATATTTCACTCGTCATTATGTCTCATTACCACTCATTTTCTCTGATTTAATAAGGTAATTTGCATAATTTGCAGTCCTGTGCTGACTTGAAGTGTGCTGCTACGCTTAGTTACGCATTTTAACGTCTGACATGCACAATGCTGGACGTTTCTGTGTCAGCTCTGTGTACTTTTCTAATCATAAAAAACCATCACATCCAATAGGAGGAGGAGGAGGAGGAGGAGGAGGAGGAGGAGAAGGAGGAGGAGGAGGAGGAGGAGGAGGAAAAAAGTGGTCCAAAGTGCCTACTCAGGCGTAGAAAGAACAGGTTTTGGCCCAGGTCCAGATGGCTTGTCCAGACCAGGTCAAACGTCATTATTCAGTCCTGAGTGACTAGGCGTGGATGGGTAGCCTGCATCTCACTGACCCATCTGTGGGGAAAACAACAAGCAGACATTTAAGTGTCTCCATCTGTGATGCTAAGCGAAAGACGCATCAGGGTTGAGGCGATAGCTGCTCCCAATTAGTATTCAACGAAACTGTACAATGACACCAAATGATTTTGCCGTTTCATTAGCACATTTAAAAACAAAATGAATTTCACCGATGCTGCCTACCAACTGAGTGGGCTATGGAAATAAATAAACATAAGAAAGATAAAGTTGAGTGTCAGGAATATTTTTCAGCAAGAAATGTCCCAGAAATGTTTGCCCTTGAAAGAGACCTATGAGCTAATACACTTATGCAGACTCTATGATTTGTCCTTGGCTTTGGCTGAGATTGCTTTTCAGCAAAAGCGCTCTGATCTAAGTTTTTAAAGTAACTTTAAACCATTACTGTCCATGGCAAGTCCCTGCATTCCTCTAATGGGGTGAATCCAAACAAGAATTTACTCCTCCAAATTATAGACGCTATGTGAATGGACTCTACATATTGAGAATATGGCCATAAGGCATACGCTTTTACACTTATTGTTCTTGCTTGAACGCACACAGTCTCATTATGGTAAATAATGGCCACAGTAGCCACAGAGGCTGTTTATTGGAGCCATTATTACTTGAGAAGGAGTTGTTATATCCACCATGAATCAAACCTTTGGGTGGGGAGCGCACTGTCCCACACCGGTAGCGGAGAATATTCTGGTGTTTGCCCGAGGAACAGGGTGACACCACTACAGCTATGCTATCCCCTTCTAGGAGAAGAGTATCAAGTCCACTTTAACGTTTGCAATGGCACACACGCAATGCCAACTAAGCATATCTTTGGCCGTCACCTACCTCTTAATTTGGATTCTAAATACTGTAGGTTCCTCATAGAATACAATTAGTTTGTTCATTAGTTCCATTAGAACCTGACAGGACTCAGTAGGACAGGAAAGGACCTGTACCACATAGTAGAGATAGCTGAAGAAAATAACAGGTGACATTTAATCATTTTCCACTTACACAGAACTGACAACTGACATTTAATCGGTAAGCACCATGTTAGTTTTCTGTAAAACTAGTTTTCCGCAACTGCTTCTTATGTCCTGTGTGAATTGGGTTTTCATGTATTACAGCATCAAACGTTAAGCTATCGATTCCCAGTTTAGAGAAACATTATTTGGACACACGTAGCAGGCATACATAAACATCAAGAATCAAGCACAGTTCTTCCTTTGCTGTGATGTAAAGCCAAATTAAAAAAAAAAAATATTCAATCAACTTTACTTTGCGTGTTGCTGAGCCTTGCTGCTCTTGAGTTCCATATCTTTTTGGGCTGTGTTTCTTCTTGTTGTTTCGGTCCAATGTGGATTAGGGTCTAATTACCATCAAATATATTTATATGGTCATTTTCTTTTCAAAGGAATAAGCTGTCTCGCATCTGCTCTCATTTTGTTGTCTTTTAGCACGGAAGGCCTTTGCAGGAGGCAAGGACTATTTATTCATGTTGATAAACAACAAAACACAGCAAAAAAAACTTACCAACAACTATTCACAGTGTCAACAGATCATTAAAATCATCAATCATATCAGTAAACCCCCCCCCCCCAGAACTAACTGTGGTATTTCAACTTGCATAACAGACCTCTGATGTGATGTTGAACAAAAGCTGAGTAAAATAAAAGTTTTATTATTATTACTATTGTTATTACTATTATTATAATTATTATTATTATAATATTAGTATTAGTATTAGTATTAGTATTAGTATTAGAATTACAACCTTGTCTTTTGAAAAGAGGGCAGATATGGCTGAATGGATTTGTGGTAGTGAGAGACGGTTCAGACCGAAAGAGAAATCACAAATTCATTATAATTTAAGTAATTTAGTTGTGTGTTCTCATTGTTTAATAATCCCTTTTGCCGTACTTGCACATACCTGCTTTGCTTTTCTTGATGTTTATCTTTGTAAGTATTGAAGACTGTGTGTGTGTAGCTTGGGGCTGGAAGATACTGCCCAACAGGCACCCACAGGCCTATAGAGAGCACGAGCATATATCTCGAAAAAAGATATCTGTTTTTTAATCATGTTAAACATGTCATGTGTGCTGACAGGATAAGATTGATGAAACTTATCAGCTTTTATCAGCTTGATAGCATTTAACCAAGACATTGAAAAACAAATACTGAGATTTAATTTTAGGGCCATGTCCTTACTGCCAGATTTAACCTGCAATTGCTGTCCCCACCTCACCTCAACTCATCTTATAAAAATGAAATTTCAAAGGTTTGTGTTTGTTTCCCAGCTATGTTTTTCATTTGGTTTATGGTTTTCATTTTGGGGGGGTGGGGGGTCCAACCTTAATTTCTAGTCATAATTAGAGCGCACAGACATGGAACTGCGCCAGAGCATAACTAATCCTCATCTCTGGTTCCATCCCGCCGCGGGGTGCGGGTGGTGAGGGGCTGAATCAAAGGCTTCGCTCTGAATCAGCCCCAAACATGCGCTTCTAATCACTACTCCACTGCTACGCTACACATACCTGGGACACGGGGGGGGGGGGGGAGGGATGGGTGGTGTCAGGAGTGTGTGTGTGGGTGTGTGTGTGGGTGTGTGTTTCTGTGTGTGTGTGCGTGATTGTGTGTGTGTTTGTGGAGGAGAATCAGGATATGGGAGTCAATAGGGACTTGAGCTGTCACTTGATGTTTGACAGTCAGAACTTGATGCCCTCATTCACCAGAAGAAGCTAGCACACATGGTTTAGCTATTTATCACACAACGTGACGACACACTCATTACCGCAAGAAGTACGTTTGAATGTCAAGACCAGCCAGCAGTTCAGACACATTCATTTTGCTTAATTGGTAAAAATGATGACAACAAAAAATAGTGTTTCCTGACTACAGAGAGAATTTCTCTGTATGACGGAACGCCATGAATACCCCACTAAGGACTTGTCTAACCTCCTTTCTAGTGCTTTCCCTGGCTGAGGAAAAACTCATTGCTATTTATGATGCAAATAGAACAAGAGTCATGACAAGGCAGCCGAGGCTCCGGAGTCCTACATATTTCATCCGTGTCATGCAAGTCGCCTTATTTTCTTTGCCATTCTCGCTTCGCGTCACAATACTTAACGACACTGAAAAACAGCCATGGCACAAGTACAAGGCATCTGTTCAAATATACATAAGCACGCCCGTCCACATGAAGCAGGGGCAAATGGGCAAACTCTGCAGCAGTAGCAGAGGATCGCAGACATCCAAAGCATCCAGACCTCTCTGAATCCTTCTCAGACCAGCTATGCTTTTAACTAAATCAGCAGGAGATTTACAGGCAGCCAGACCCAAGGAAAGTCAACCTCACATGGACAAACACAGGCAGACACACAAAATGTGCACACACACATACACACACACAAAATGCGCACACACACACACACACACACACACACACACACACACACACACACACACACACACACACACACACACACACACACACACACACACATACACACACACACACACACACACACACACACACACACAAAACAAACAACAAACACACATTTTCTGAGCAGTGTGTAGCTTATAAATTCAAAGCACAGAAGCAGCCAGCCACTTGTGTTAACAGACCCCACAGGCTTGGTAAGGCAACCTAGCCACTTCTGAAAATCACCCAAAGACCTTGACACCAATGCCCCGGAGCAGAAACCGATAAACACAGCTTTTGGTGCAAATGATGAATAAATAAATAATCAGACGGCCCGGAGAATGAGTGAAGAAAAAAAAAAACATATTGACTGACTGGCATGTTCCCTTTGGCAAGGGGTGAGGCAATAAAAGCCAGTCTGTGCTTGCAGATCTATGTGGACATAATGGCTGGGATCAATCAAGTGTCGGAATCAATGCAACGAGCTTTGCAAACCCATTCAGGCCATATGGGGTGGTTGGTGGTGGTAATTGTGGTGGTGGTGTTGGTGTGGTGATGAAAGGGTGGGGAGCCTTTCTATAACCAATCAGGGGCCAAACAAACCTTTCGTCCTCACATTCGCTCATTGGACATTTAATCACGTAACTAAAGAGGTCAGGAACACGGGCTCACCTCCACCCTAGCGCTGATGAACACATTTATACGTATAATAGTGGGGCTAATCTACAAGCTTGTTTCTCACTGGCTAGAGGTCACACCTGGTTTAAACAGCAATCGGTAGAAGAAATGACCCATTCCCCTAACTCTTTTTTCTCTCTTTTTCTCTTACGCTTTCTCCCTCTCTCCCTCTTTCTCTCTCTCAATCTTTCTGTGTGTATGTGAGCACACATACAAGTGTTGCATATGTTGTTACGCTTACAGGCTGTAAAAGTGCCTGTGTTCACTCATGTGCACTCACATTTTCCTCATTTGTACACAAAAAAAGGGGATTTAGCACAATTAACAGTCACCCTAAAAACATGCTTAGCAACGCTATTTTGCCTGCCAATCCATAAGTATGATTGGCAGAGAAAAACAGATGGAGAGAGTGTATGCGCTGCCTTCACAAAGCACACCATCATGGATGTAATGCATATGCCTTTAGTAGCAGCTATGTGCCCTAGTACTGCGCACCTAGGTAGCATTTTACTGTAAAATCCTTCCTCAGGGTCAGAATTGATAGCACTTTCATTTTCACTACATGACAGGAAATATGCTTCCATTTCACCATCCATCCATCCATCCATCCATCCTTCCATCCATCCATCCATCCATCCTTCCATCCATCCATCCATCCATCCATCCATCCATCCATCCATCCTTCCATTTTCTCCTTTGCAACCCTCAATCAAAATATACCCTAGCATATGGCAGCCTCATATTGAAACACATGCAAAAGCCAGGCTCGTTTTGTGTGTGTGTGTTTGCGTGCAGGCATTTGTGTGTGCGTGTGTGTGTCTGTGTGCGCATTTGTGTGCACCTGTGTGATTGTGTTTGTGTGCGTGTGTGTGTGTGTGCATGTGTATGTGTTTGTGTTTGTGTGTGTGTGTGTGTGTGTGTGTGTGTGTGTGTGTGTGTGTGTGTGTGTGTGCATGTGTGTGTGTGTGCACGAGTGGGTAGAAGAACCAAGAAAATTGAGACAGATAAAAAGAGGAGGACCTCTGCTTCCAGGTGTCCTGGAGATCAGGCTGGCGGAGGGCAGACTTTGATGGCTAAACCCCTTCTTAATCCATCCGTCTCTCACGAATCTGTTTTTCTCGCTGACTCCTGATAAGTGTTTCCAGTCCTGTGGAGGCAAACTTGCTCTGCTCTGCTCTGCCTTGCTTTCCCCTCTCCTTCCATCTGGGCTTTGTTGTAGTCATTCACCCCCACTAACCCAAACCCACACACATACAAATACACACGCGCACACACACAATACACACGCGCACACACACACACGTATACACACACACACACAAATACACATGCTCGCACGCACACACCCAAACACAAACACAAACACAGACACACAAATACACACACAGACACACAGACACACAGACACACACACACACACACACACACACACACACACACACACACACACACACACACACAATCACACACACAAACACACACAGACACAGACACAGACACACACACACACACAAACACACACACACACACACACACACACACACACACACACACACACACACACACACACACAGACTCTCTCTCATTTGCTGCCTCTGCTTTGTCTCCTGCTTGGATATTCTGGTGGGTTGCATTCGTGAGGACTCCTGAACCCTCTTGCACTTGTCTCCTTTCTCTACCGGTCTTGTACTCCCTTCTGTTTTTTTCCTTCTTGCTTTGCTCATGAATGAATGCACATGTGCCAGTATGCACACACACACACGCACACACACACACACACATACACACACACACTTGCAAACGCATACAAACACAATTGCACTAAGTTACAAACAGCTATTCATGTCATTGTCAGTTGCCTGCAGAATTTCAATGCTTTTGAGTGACGCATTCACTTCATCACACTGCTGTCGCTTGTCAGAGATTCACAATTACATCAACAGGGGCATCAAATGTGTGGAGCGACAGACTTGGCCATCGGCTTTGATGCACAGTGCTTAGCGCCCCTGCTCTCCCTAATAACATCATCTCCCCGTACCATTTGCTGTTATTTTATTTCCATTCACCCACCAGCTCACAGTCTCCCGCCATTATTATGGGACAACAGTTCTGTTCTCCTGGCTAGCAGCCGCTATCACAGCTCCCTCTCTCTCTTCTTTCTCTCTCTCTCTCTCTCTCTCTCTCTCTCTCTCTCTCTCTCTCTCTCTCTCTTTCTCACACACACACACACGGTCTCTCTCTTTCCCCCTCTCTCTCACACACACACACACACACACACACTTTCTCATTCTTTCCCTCTCTCTCTCTCTCTCCCACACACTTTTTCTCTCTTTCTCTTTGTCTCTCTCTCTCTCTTCTCTCTCTCACACACACCCACACTTTCACTCTCTCTCCCCGTCACTCTCTTTTTCTTTCTCTCACACACACTTTCTCTTTTGCTCTCTCTCTCTCACACACATTTCCTCTCTCTCTCTCTTTCCCTCTCCCCCCCCTCTCTCACCTCTCTCTCTCTCTCTCTCTCTCTCTCTCTCTCTCTCTCTCTCTCTCTCTCTCTCTCTCTCTCTCTCTCTCTCTCTCTCTTTGTCTCTCTCTCTCTCTCTCTCCCTCTCTGGTTGTGGCACTCCTGCTGGCTTTGATGCAGCAGTGCCTCATGATGACAAATATGCCCAAATTGCTCTCTCGCTGCCATATATTATGGGAAGTATTTTTTCTCTTCACAAACACAGCACGGGGGAGGGAAAAGGAGGGGGAAAATGCCTGGCCTGCAGCTGCACTCCCTGAGACCTTCCTGAGATGCATCACCGTAATACACTGGAAGGGTTTGTAGGTACATGACAGGCCTAAAGTACAGTATTTGAAGTGGCTTGTAGGTACATGACAGGCCTAAAGTACAGTATTTGAAGTGGCTTGTAGGTACATGACAGGCCTAAAGTACAGTATTTGAAGTGGCTTGTAGGTACATGACAGGCCTAAAGTACAGTATTTGAAGTTGCTTGCAAGACTTTTAGAGGAGATTTATTGGAGTATACAGTACAAGGGACATGCACTCTTTTAGGACAGACAGACAGGGAGATAGACCGACCGACCAACCGACAGACAGACAGACAGGCGGACAGACAGACAGACAGATACATACGTACGTACTGTACGTGTCATTGTCAATTTATTTATAAAGCACTTTAGAAACAACAGTTGACCAAAGAGCTGTAAAAACAAAACAAAAAAAGTAATATAACCATAATTTACATAAATATAATAACTATACAGACACAAAATACATACATAATAAAACAAATAAACGAATAAGCATCTGGAGGGTTTTGTAGTGGTTGACGATGGTGTCGGTCTCGGGCATTGAGAGGGCACTGAAGGTTAATGAGATGGGCAAATAAAGAGGGCAGTGGACAGAGAGGGGCAGCCAACTGCCCAGGTCATGCCCCGCTGCCATTAACTGAGTTATTGTAAAGTGCCTGCATTGGAGAGAGACAGAGGGGAAAAAACAAGGATGTCCTCCTGAACCCTTCAGTCCTGCTGCATGGCCAGATGAACCGTCGGTCGCAGCTGCTTCCCTGGCAAGATATTGTGGAGGTGACGGCAAACACTGCCCAAGATGGCCTGCACCCTTCTCCATGTTTGTCTTTCCCCCTCATAGTCCCTTGTGAGTCCAGTCTTATGCCCAGGCACAGAGCCAGTCTTTTTTTTCCCCCCTAGCTGCTCTGGCCGCCTAGTGTCCTTGTCTGTTATACTGCCAGCCCGGCAGCCTGCTGCATTACAAAAGAGCACACTTGCCACCTTCATTTTGCTGCAGATGTCAAAATGTATGTGAGATGCGTGATATTTTTCCCCCCGCTCCCCTCTGATAGAGTAAAATAACACCTGGCATCTTTTGCTCGCTGTGGAATCATTGAGAACATGAAAAGAGAGGAGAGGGTGGGGAGGAGAGGACAGGACAGGACAGGACAGGAGAAGAGAGAGGAGGGGAGGACAGAAGGACGGGAGTGGAGAGGAGAGAAGAGAGAAAAGGGGAGGAGGGGAGGCAGAGGAGAGGAAAATACATGAGGAGAGAGGAGAGGAGAGAGAAAAGGGGAGGAGGAGAGAGGGGTGGATAGGAGAGGAAAGGGGAGGAGAGGAGAGGAGAGGAGAGAAGAGGAGAGGATACGGGAGGGGGTGGAGAGGAGAGGAGAGGATACAGGAGGGGGGAGAGGAGAGTAGAGAGAAAAGGGGCGGAGGAGAGGAAAATACATGAGGGGAGAGGAGAGGAGAGAGAAAAGGGGAGGAGGGGAGAGAGAGAGGAGAGGAGGGGAGAGAGAGGAGAGGAGAGGAGAGGATATGGGAGGCGGGGAGAGGAGAGGAGAGATAAAAGGGGAGGAGGGGAGAGGGATGGATAGGATAGGAAAGGGGAGGAGAGGAGAGGAGAGGAGAGAGAAAAGGGGGGGAGAGAAGAGGAGAGGATACGGGAGGGGGGGGAGAGGAGAGGAGAGAGAAAAGGGGAGGAGGGGGTAGAGAGGAGAGGAAAATACATGAGGAGAGAGGAGAGGGGAGGAGAGCAGAGAAGAGGAGAGGAGAGAGAAAAGGGGAGGAGGGGGAGGAGAGGAGGAGCGAGGAGGGATGAGGGGTGGAGAGGAGAGGAGATGGGAGGGGAGAGGAGAGGAGGAGGGATGAGGGGTGGAGAGGAGAGGAAAGGAGATGGGAGGGGAGGGGAAAGGAGGAGAGAAGAGGAGATGAGAGAGAAAAGGGGAGGAGGGGGGGGGGGGAGAGGAGAGGAGAGAAGAGGAGGTGAGGAGAGGAGAGGAGAGGAGAGGAGCAGAGGAGAGGAGAGGAGAGGAGGAGGCAGTCCAACCCATAGCTCACACATCCATTAGTGTGCTGTGCATTCTGCTGTGCAGCGGAGGCACCTCAGCCGTCAGGTCCATTAGAGGAGCACAAGAGAAGCGAGGGCTTTTATTTCCAGACATTCGCAGAGATGTTTCATCACCCCTGCCACTCATCACTGAATCATTTACCTTACACACTCTCTCTCTCTCTGAGAGTATGTGTGCACGCGTGTGTGTGTGTGTGTACATGTGTGTGTGTGTGTGGGTGTGTGCACGCACAGGTGTGTACGTTTGTGAGAGAAAGAATGTGTGTGTGTGTGAATACGTGATCTTCCTTCTCTTTTCTCTTTCAGATGTTATTTGCGCATATACAGCCTATATTTGCCCGAAGCATCCTCGGCCCTGGAGGGGTATGGGAGGAGGAGGAGGAGGAGGAGGAGGAGGAGGAGGAGGAGGAGGAGGAGAGACAGGGATGCGAGGTTGGGTAGATGAGAGGGCTGCGGTGGGAGGATGGGAGGGCGGGTGGGTGGGAGGAGTGGCGGCATCCCATTAGAGCTGTAATTACAGCCCTTCTGCGATAACCGCCACACACACTCTACCAGCCCAACTGCCACACCGGGCACTTTATTACTGGGACATTGCATTAGTTAATACCTCCATTACAAAGAGACAATGACTTAATTATGGAGCTGGAGAGAAGGAACATCAAATGTGCGTCAGATTCAATTTAGGCACGGTTAATGGAGGTGGAAGAGCTGTTTACCATCAACCTGACAAGATGCATCATTTGAGCACTGCTTACTTTCTCCCTCTTTCTCTCCCTCTTGCTTTATCTCTCTCTTTCTTATCTCTGTTTCTCTCTGCTTCTGCCATGCTGTGTGAGGCTTTCATTTCTTGGGGCTTTGCGTTTGTTACCAGTGACCAGTGCCAACTTGGCTTCAGAAACTCAGGGTCCAGCTCTGACACTTGTAGGAGCCATTCACCAAATCCATTGATCGTAATTAGCAGAACTCCTCAGCCAGGTAAAGTGTTTGTAGTGGAATCACTTGTCTTAATTGAACAGGATTACTAAAATGTGGTACTAAATAAAAGCTTCTGAAGCCAAGGTGTCCAATCATTGATTGTTATGAAGAGTCCAGGAGATCAGGTTTTACTCTAAATCTTCCACTTACAAACTAAAATGTCACGTGCTGACACATAACATACATGTAAATTTAAAAGGAGAAATAAAACCATGTGTGATGTCAAGCGAAACAGCCATCACAGATGAGAGGCAGGCAGCCACAAAATAAGCCAACAACCATCAGCAAAAGGTCACGACAGATGTGGGGAAAACATTAAAAGTGTCATTAAAAAGTTGCTGTATTGTATTCCTCCTGCCTGAGCTCTCTTGAGCTGTCAGTGTGTCTCAATAAAGGGGGTCAGGCAGTGCCGCAGTGAAACTTTCCCCCTTATGATTAAAAAAGCCAAACTATTCCTCTTCAGAGAAAGTCAGATTTAGAGAAAGCCCAAAAAGGCAGGGCTGTTTTTTTGTTTTCTTTTGTTTCTAGCACTATCTATTGTTGTGGTTGGATGAGGTCACATTTTGCATTAGCTGAGATGGCTTCTGAATCACTATAAGCTGCATACAGTTTTTAGACTATAAGCTAGATGTACTGTATGTGTGGTGAAATGCATTACCTCAGATGTAATCCTTAATTTTGACAACAGAAATATTTTTAAGCAGGAAGACATCTCCAGACAAAATTGTTGTTGTCCAACTTGTTACACTACAAATGTTATTTACTCTGCAACTTCTTGAGAACTTTAGTCATTTCATTGATTCAATGTTGTCATACTAGTAATTAAAAGGCTTAAAGATGTTTTAATTAAATGGTACTTGCTATTTCAGTGTAGCTTGAAAGGTCTCTCTTAGAAGCCAAAATGATTAATTAGGACATGCAGAAAAACAAGACATTGTCTCTTTCTTGTCTTTCTTGTGTGTGTGTGTGTGTGTGTGTGTGTGTGTGTGTGTGTGTGTGTGTGTGTGTGTGTGTGTGTGTGTGTGTGTGTCGGTGTGTTTGTGTGTGTGTGTGCATGCCTAGGCTATCAAGAGTGCAGGAGTGTGTGAACAGACTACCCAACTTACAAGGTAAATTTACACTACTAATCAAAGACATGCTTAAGATGAACCCATAATTGAATGTACCTGAACATAATTGCCGGAGATTGAAGCTTCTGTGAGACTAAATAGGGTATTATCGACCATTAATAGAAAGACACATTTATCTTAAACACGTTTTGCTGGGATGTAAATTGAATATGTGTGGTTTCCCCAGACACTGATGTCTTACTCCAAATTGATTACATGTCTGCTAGAAATATAAGCATATACTAATTCCAGAGAAAGACAATGGCAAGATTTTTCTGTTAATAACACAGTAAATTGAAAGTGTGCACAAGTGGTGTGTGTGTGTGTGTGTGTGTGTGTGTGTGTGTGTGTGTGTGTGTGTGTATGTGTGTGTGTGTGTGCGTGTGTGTGTGTGTGTGTGTGTGTGTGTGCGTGTGAGTGTGTGTGCATGTGTGTGTGTGTGTGTGTGTGTGTGTGTGTGTGTGTCTGTGTGTGTGTATTTGTTTAAAAAAAATCTTAAAACCAAATACCACTTTGGACAACATCCAGTAATTTTCTTTCTCTAATTTAATTTGCATGAAGCTATTTAACAGAGATTTAATTTGCCAAAATAATAATTGCATTCATGACCACATGAAAACAATTAACACTTTTACGGAGTTAATTAATTTTTGTCTCATTTGACTGTAGACGCAGACACATGGTTACTAAGATTAAACATGCAAAAAAAAGCTAAATAAATAAGCAATCAAAACTAACAAAAGAGATTAGCGCCATGCCCAAACAAGCCTCGCTTGTGGTCATTTTTTTTTCATTTCTACCCAGTTTTCACAGTGTTAGCTGAGAGAACAATAATACAGTACAGGCTGAATGTATGTCTGTCCCTCTCCTTTTCCCTCCAAATAAAAGCATCAGCATGACACTGAAAACTGGCACAAACAAACAGTAGGCTGTCTCCTTGCACCTCAGGGGTATGCCAGAAAGTAGGTTTATGGTATGTTAACTCACAGCAAGTCATAAAGCCCCTAATATAAGAGCCCTCTGCATTTGGTTTGACAAGAGAATGAAAATAAGACACTATTAGTAGGTCTACTTCTTACTCCAAGTTAACTTTCCTGGGTTAGTGACTAAACCACCTTCTTGGAACACCCCCTTATCAGGGGCCTATACTACAAAGGTGGTTTACAGATAAACCTGGTTTAGTTGACCTAGAAATAGTTGTAAACCTGTTAGTAGAAGAGTACAGGGGTTAATCTCTTGAATAAACAGATGGCAACGGCTGTTTACAACAACAGGTTTACAACAACCTCTGGGTTAAATAAACCAGGATTCTCACTTAACCACCTTTGTAGTACACCCCACAGGGAGCTGTCTCATTGCTCCCCAGCAGAACTCAGCAGAATGTACTGCCAAGAAAAAAAGTACTGCCAAGTAAATGCTCTGCAGGCTGTGTGACCTCTGCTCAGCCAAGTACTGTACGTGTTAAAAAGGCAATTTGGAATGCCTTAAAAACAGCTCCATTGGATCCATGTTTTTTTATTTTCTCATGTACTTGTTTATGTACTAACATGGGGTTTGGACTCAAATTAAACCATGTGAGAAGTGTGTCAGTTTGGATACTTTTTGCCAAAGTACACTCGAATAAAAGCACAACTGCTGCAACCGTCCTTTCCCCTTGGTAGGCTATAACTCGCCATACCATACGCAATATCCATACCACTCAGGTAAGCACAAGTAATAAGGTCAGGGGTATACTGCAAAGGTGATTAAGTGACAAACCTAGTTTATTTAAGTCAGAGGTAGTCATAAACTTGATAAAAGAAGAGCTTATTGGCATTTGTTTAGAAGAGAATGAATGCTTAATGACCTTTGTAGTACACCCCACAGCTTGTTTAATGCAAAAAAAAATGTTGACTGTTGACTGATGATGACTGATGTTGACTGATGTTTACTAGTGTCTTTCTTCACATACATGATGTCTTTAATATCATCTTACCTGACATTTGTGACTTCATGACAAATATAAAACAATCCCTACTCACTGAATGAGGATGAGGATGATGAGGCAGAAGCCGGCCATGATGATGAAGGGCATCCCGGGGAAGGTCGGCAGGGTCAGAGGGTAGAGGCCGTTGAATATCACGGCGGCCACGAGGAGGCAGGTGGCCTCCACGGACGCCGTGAAAGAGAACATGGCACCTGGACGACAGGGAAGAGCCAAAGGTGAGACAAGAAGGGTGTGTGTGTGTGTGTGTTTGTGTGTGCCTGTGAGACTGTGTGTGTGTGTGTGTGTGTGTGTGTGTGTGTGTGTGTGTGTGTGTGTGTGTGTGTGTGTGTGTGTGTGAGTGTGTGTGTGTGTATGTGTGTTTGCACTGAGTGGGTGAGGACATATAAGCAATGGGTGACCAAAATGGTCAAGATGATCTGTGAGGGTGAAAAGGTCAAAACAAGGGTCATCAAGAAGTGGCAGCAGTCTTGGGAAGGGGGTGGGGGGACTGCTAAATTCAGGGACATGATTTCTTGTCCTCATGGCAGGACAAGGCTCTGACATTTAAATAAACATCATTTCTTCTCTGCTACAAACCACAGCTTGTGCCCTTACCTGCCTTTCTTTCATAGTAAGACTGCTGTCTACTTAATACTACTTTGTCTGCAGGACATATGCTAATGGAGTCAACAGTACTACAGAGGATAGCACTACAGTAGTACTACAGAGGAGCTTGTATTAAAGAAATGTCAAACATAAGTGATATAAAATCCTGTCGGGATACAAAAGGTTGTTAAGATGTATGCAAGAGCAAAGGCAGAAAGCTTTTTCATTATTGAGGGGCTCTGACGGGAACAACAATGCACTCGATACGGTCACGACATGTCGCTTTAGTGAGGCCATTCTTCCCTTGACCAATTGGAGCGGAAGGGGATGGGACGGAATATACAAGTGGCAGTCTCTAAGTGCCTCAAAACATGGACATTTTATTGATCAGAGGACGAGGAACACTGAACACAGAGTGACTCTGTACTGTATGTCAGCTGGGGAGTGGGCCGGGAGAGACTTTTGTGGAGCAACTTCCTCCATATGCACTCTCTGTGACTGTCCTGGTTCTGGACTGCACCACAGCTCTAAGGACAGCAACGCTCAATTGGATAACTCTGCATTAGCTTAAGAACAAGGTCATGTCTACTAGGCTGTGCTTTGGCAGCCTGGTGTAATACTCGTGTGAACTGGACAGCAGATGAATGTATTATAAAGGGGTAAAGAACTGCTGGCTGCTCTGGATCACAGGCCTTAGGACTCCAGACTTAGGAATCCAGAGCTCCACAGGGCTTAGTTACAATGAAAGTACAATAAAAGTATATTGCTTCAATTGCCTAGTTTTAGTAGCAATGTAAACCTGAAATATACAGCAGTAAAAGCGTTTTACTTTAAGAGCTGAACTGTTATTGTATTGTATTGTTAGTGTCCATTCCATAAGTGTGATTATTATTTTCCCTAACCACCAGCACCACCACACCACACTACACGCCCTCTCTCTCAGGCGTATCAGAGGTAGAGATGTTCAGAGATGATCAGAGGTAGAGATGTGTAGAGATGTTCAGAGATGATCAGAGGTAGAGATGTTCAGAGATGATCAGAGGTAGAGATGTTCAGAGATGATCAGAGATGATCAGAGGTAGAGATGTGTAGAGATGATCAGAGGTAGAGATGTTCAGAGATGATCAGAGGTAGAGATGTTCAGAGATGATCAGAGGTAGAGATGTTCAGAGATGATCAGAGGTAGAGATGTTCAGAGATGATCAGAGGTAGAGATGTTCCCTGGCTGTTGAGAACTCACCTTGTTCATCTGGCTCCACAATGGCAGAGGACAGGGAACGGATGACAGCTTGATTGATTCCCGCTGGAGCGCCTAACACTGCCACTAAAGAGAAGAGACAGAGAGAGAAACAGAAAGAAAGGGGGAAAAGAGATATATATCAAGAAAGATAGAAAAGAAATAGAGAACAAGCAAAATAGAGAACTAGAGAGAGAGAGAGAGAGAGAGAAATGAAGAAAGATAAAAAAGAGAATTGCTTTAAGGTCTTGACTTTCATAACATTTAATCCTTTATATAGGACAGAGAAATTGCATGGGCAAAAATTATAAAGCTACGGGTATGCATCAAGGAGCATACCTTGCTCTGAGTCAAAACATTTAGTGCCTTGCTTCTTGTCTTGTCTATCGTCACTGTACATTTGTTTCACTACTTACTAACTAGCTTATTCCCACAAGCATACTTTAAATAGCTTTTTGAACTCAGTTCGCTGTTCAGAGTTTAGAAGAAGTACATGGATTTCAATGGAGGACAGACAACACTGCAGCTGAATGTTCCCCCTGGTCAAGAGTGTACTTGTGTGCCATCCATTCTTGCTGTTAGAAGAAACTAGCACAGAAAAGACCAAGTCCAAGAGCAACTGATTGAGCCTTGTGCTTTTTAAAATGACAAACCATGTTTTTTTTCTTTCTGCTGTACAGTCTTAAGCCTTCTGCTTTTTACATTGGCCTGGTGCTTACAGCTGTCAAGACAACTGGTGTCAAGTGTAACTTTTGCCACGCACTGCATGTAACACTCACGCTGTCTTTTTTAATATCATAGTACTGAAAAACAGGAAAAGAAGGCCACGCTTTGCATAAATTGTCATACCATTACCATGTTCTATCTAATCCACCACAACAGCACTATACTCTGTGCTTTAATAGCCACTATATCACAATTTGGACAATAAAATCTAGAAAATAGGAAAGCCTACGAGTAATATAATTTATACTGATATTGTGTGGAAGCATAAATATATTTAATGACTAAATGTATGTCACTTTCATTTGATTTATTTCAGCCTAATTTTTGCAAACAGACCTGCATGGTAATAACAATTCTTTATTCAATAAAAACCATAAACATAGGTCGATCATTGTCTCATTGTTTCATTTTCTCCCAAGCCCAAGTATTGGTCCCCAACAACAGCCGCCCTGCCTGCCTGCCACCCTGCCTGCCTGCCTGCCACCCTGCCTGCCTGCCTGCCTGCCTGCCTGCCTGCCTGTCTGCCTGCCTGCCTGTCTTTCTTCCTCTACCCCCCTGTTCATGCCACTCAGAAAATAATGAAAGACACCATTGGCATTCAGCAGTGCCTCTGGGTGATAAGAATAGCAGTTTTCCTTTCCCTGTGAATACAGTGCTCACACCACTGCCATAAATATTCCGAATGTATGATCAGACACGAGTCTGAGTTATACACATCGACATGCCCCCCCCCCCTTTCCCCAGTCCCAGTTTTTTCTCTCTGAAATTCAAATTCCATATTGGCATGTCATTGACATGACACGTGTGCATACTGCCACCACTGCTTGGCTTTGACTCTCCAGAAACGCGGTTAGACTGAGGTTTGGGAGCCGGAGGAGATCTGCCTATTTTAACAGTGCAAGCACAAGTGCTATAAATGTTCTCTTTCATGTTCTTGCTGCATTGAATGTCTATATTTCATTATGTGAAAAATAACGTTGTTGTTTGTCAATGTGGGTGTTGGGTCTTTGAATATGAAGATGTCTTTTTTCCTGTTTGTTGGCTGTCAATTCATCATTACTATGCCAGTTTTTCCAATGCTTTACTGACAACGGCATATTTCACCTCAGAGAAAAACAAAGCTGCACTAAACCGAACAAACAAAAAACAGCTAAAGTAACATAATATAGGGTGGGGCAAAAATACGGGGCAAATTTTAAATGCTTATTTCTTAACATAGGTTAATTTAATGGACACCACTCTGGAACTACCCTCCCACACCCCTTATAATATCACAGACGTTAAAACAAATTGCATATAATAATAATAATAATAATAATAATAATAATAATAATAATAATAATAATAATAATAATAATAATAATAATAATAACAACAATAACAATATTAATAATAATAATAATAATAATAATAATAATAAGAAGAAGAAGAAGAAGAAGAAGAAGAAGAAGAAGAATAAACTTTACTTGTATAGCACAATTCATACATGCAAGATGCAGCTCAAAGTGCTTTACAGTTTAGCAGGGTTGTTACAGGACAGCATTTCTTGCAGTCCAGTGTCGCCGGAGCAGTCAAAGTGTACTTCACACACACACACACACACACACACACACACACACACACACACACACACACACACACACACACACACACACACACACACACACACACACACTATCCTTTGCCTTTCCCTCCCTGTCCTTTATACATACTTGGCCAAACAAACACATGGTTACGTGGTACCTGTGTTTCATTTGGCAGGAGACTGCAGGGGGTGACTGCTTGTGGAGTCCGGGTGCCCCTCATTACCCCTAGCCATTAGGAAGGAGCAGTGCACAGAGGCCCAGTCTGTCAATGCTTATTCAACTAATGCCCGGGGCCCCTATCGTTTTAAAGGGACCACAGACCACCAGCTCGATAAGAATAACACTGGCAATTAAGAATGTCAATAAAGAACCGCCCCTCTCTTACAGGTGTCAATGTGTGCGCTGAACCTAACCATCAAACACAAAATATTAGCCTCTGCTACTGCCAATATATCTGCCTGTCTGATGGGTGGCATAGCCAGGGTAGGGTACAAGATGGAAACTCAACACTAGTTAACATTCACTTGATGGGCAAACAGTGCTCTTTTCTTTGGTATTTCCTTGTTTAAATCTCCTTATGAGTTCTCAATAAAGGGAAAGTACAGTCTATTTGAAATAGCCAGTGTGAATCAGTTATGTACCTAGTAGTACAAAGAAAGCTAGGTAGAAGATACATGCAGTGGTAAAAAGGTGGGTAAAAACTATGGCTGTCTACAATGTTAACAATCAAAAAAGGCAGGTAAATGCTGATTAATAATTTAAAGAGGTGCGTACTGTAAGTGGTGTCTTTGTGTGTGTTTACCCTCAACTATACCATGTGAATGGTTAGTGAACCATTGCTCTTTTTAGCCTACAACTAGAAGAGCATACCTACATGTCCCAGTTTCCCACAGTTGAGTATGTCAAATTATTCATACCTTTTAAGTCAAGTGTTTTTTCTTGACTTCACATGTACAGGTCCTTGAAGTGAACTGATGGAAGTTCACCGGTTCAAATTATCTTGCCATCATAGCAGATTTTTTTTTTCTCCCTCTCTTGAAACTGACTATTACAAATGGGAATGTGTGGAGTTGTAGATTCATCATCAGAATAAATGCCAGACAGGAAATATTAATATGATATTATTAGAGATGAGCCGGTCCTACTGCTGTTTTTATAAAGGTATATATATATATAAGGTGCATATTTTATTGACATTTTACCTTTACCATTTTAACTGCCACAGTTACCTCCTCCAACCTGTGTAAACCAACACAATCACAATATTACCAACATGTAAACATCTTTTGGACATGCACTCTACAATAGCTTATGGATGGAAATTGAGCACATCCTGTTGATTTAATTTAGCAAAAATATCAATATTTGCATTTGTATTGAGAATGCCTTTCTCCCCCTTCCACAGAGGTGGATGAACACGTATTATCAAATGATCAGGCAAACAGAAGTGACCAATGCGCTGATGTCTGCGCTGAGGAAAACAGAGGACTGATTGATTAATCTGCCTTGTGGATTAGTTGAGACAGGAGATAATGCACACATTGCACACACAGTAGAACCGAGCAGAGCGAGAGCACAACACGCTTTATGTTATCACTACTTAGAAAAGGTGTTAAAAATATGAGCTGAAATAAAAAAAAAACATAACACCTAACCTTTATCACAAGCTCGCATCAACACACAAAAAAAAAAAAAGCCCTGTGAGATTAGTGTGTGAAAATACCAGTGGTAGCATTCTCTACATTTCTTACACACAAAAGGGCACAATAGCAGCCGTGGAAATGTGAAAAATGTTCATTTTCTCTGGAGAACTCACACACACACACACACACACACACACACACACAACACAATTATAACACTGTCAAGATATTGCCAGGCTTTTCTAAGATAAGGACATCTAATTTGAAAGGTATGCTACTGTACATTTGTTATTACAAATGGTGAACAAACAAGCAATCCTCATTCTCAGCATGAGATAATATCCCACCCATCACTTCAGCATCACTGCCAAGAAATGAGATTTCACGAAGCCTTTGACTGTCGCATGTGCACTTTAATGTGTGAACACTGAAGCATGCCATTCAGTTCAATTAAAATGCTAATATGTTTATGGGTCATATTCCTACATTTACAAAATATGGAGAAAATACCTGAGGAAAAAAGATGCATATGAGTCAGCATTCTATCAAACTGGATATGGATGCGGAAAAAAGGACATCTGTATAAAAAGCTGCACATATCAACAAACACCGCATCATTAGTTAGATGGATTTTCCCATCAATTCAGTTTCAAATGCACCGCTGCACTAGTGCTTGAGGGGTCTTCACCAGCAGAAACCCTCAGTAGGGGGTTGGCACGCCGCTTTTTTGAGCGCTGAAGTATGGAAGGAGTCCACAGGACGTGCATTATTAAAAGGGTCAGATGCTCTGCACTCTGACGCTGTGATGGCGCGCACGCAGCAGGTGGCTGGAATGCAACATTTCCCTTCTTCACACCTAACAAGCAGCTCGAGATGTGCGGAACGTCAAATGGACCCCCCCCCCCCCCCCCCCCCTCACCCCAATGCCTCTCTGGGTGGCAGACACAGCAGAGAACACGGGCGAACTAGCAGGACCACTATAACGTGTTTGTTTTAATGTGTTCAACCTTTCCACGACCATTAAGCAAGTTACTGCCAGAACATGAGCGTATGCGCCACACAGCATGACATCTTCCCCCCTACATGTATGAAAGACAGCAGAAAACTGTAGGTAGGTCACTGAGGGCCATCTCTGCCTAATCCTTACTTATAGTGTAGATTATTTCTTAACATGCAACTCTAGGGAATATGTCCCCGAGCAAGAGGAGGACAGAATTCAGCACCGAGGACAGCTACGTTCTGATCAAATCGCTCACAGTTTTCAGCAAAAAAAAAAAAAAAAAAAAGGTTCCTTCCGTCCCTGACGTTCCCATCTGTCAGGTGCTCACACAGAGATGAAGGGAAGATGAAGGTGCAGTGGTGAGACAGAGTGACAGAAAAGTGATGAACTAACCACGGCTTCCATCTTCCATTCCCGTTCAACGAACCTCCAGTTCTCTCTTGACTACTACAACAACAACCTCATAGGTTTCTCTGGATATGTCTACCAGGCCTTCTCAACTTCTGTCATGTTTAGCTACTCCTGTCTTCAGTTCTCGGTCTTCTGCCGTAGTTTTTTTTTTTTTTCGGTGATGGTGATTCATCATTTCCCTGAAACTTCATGTTCCTTTGCTCCAATCCTTTATTATACGAGCCAACATGCTAAACGTGCCCGGCTGTTTGGTTATACCTCTGAGCTTCCTCTCTCTCTCGGTTTGATTTTCAGTTTCTCCCCACAAGCCCATCTGCCTCCATCTGTTTCACTGAAATACACCTTTTTTCTGCCTATATATTTTTTTTCAGTCCTGGCACATTAGACACCGCCAGGGCTGCCTTTCCCCTGGGAAAAGGCCTTGAGTTTCTCGCTGTGTAGATTGCAGCACATACCCCCCTGATACAGCTCTCTGAATGTATTTCTAGAAATGAAGTCTCCAAAGAAGTGTTCTTTAGAGAGTGAGGGCATCCACTTCTATCTTTTTTTTTTTTTTTTTGAGAACTGTGTCTTCTACTGCCGACTGGACATTAGTTTGGTGATGTGATGTCTGCCATCCCGCGGACTCCCACAGACAACCCGCACACATGCGGTTCGGACATGTGGGAAGAACAGCATCCTTGATTATGTGACAGCACTCAGCACAGGAAAGAACTCTCTTTTCAGACACGATTTCTGCAGAAATACAGCTGGTCTGCTCTGCACAAGTTCATCTTGTGTCACACAAACTAGAGCTACACATTATGCTGGAATGTATCTGCTTGTGGTGTTTTTGTGACTGTTGTCATGTTCATTTTTTTGTTTTATGTGACTGTTGTCATGTTCATTTTTTTGTCCGTTTCAACTATGCCTGAAAAGTTTGTCCCTTATTGATACTACTTTTGTCCTCACATGTGACACAGACTGCCACCAATCTCTCATCCATCCATGACTTTCCACCTCAACATCACCCTTGACTGAATGGCATGATAATCATTATGAGGCAAAGCAGCAAAGAAAAAATTCAATTTCTATCGTTGATACCATTCTTTACTCAAATGGTGGTAAAGCACACTAAATCTTACCATCAGCACAGCACAAAACACTTTTATGGAGAAACAGGACTCCAAAAAAATGGAAAGTAGTAATCAGTGGTGCAACATCCACAGTCAGTGGAGCAGTGATAGCGCTGATTGGCTGTTGACGTTATGGAAGACCTGTAAATTATGCCAAGATCTGTGTTCCCTCAGGAAATGAGTGTTGATGTTTCATGTTGACATCAAGCTGTAGGCCTGGTGTAGTGTAACAGCTGTTTAGCTGCTTAGAAAGTAGGAATAATTGACTTCCATCTGGGAGATTTGTGAACTGCAACCTTTTACAATTTAACAATATCACCGAGGCAGAGCCACACCGTCAGTGCTATATTCATATTCTTAAAAGCCATCAACTCAAAAAAAGTCCTTGCACATTTCAAGAAGAAGAAAAAGTTGATTCATCTTGAGTTTCTGACAGTGAACTTTTTTTTTGAAACCACATGGTTATGAGGGGGAACTGAGGTGTGAACGTGAGAGCAAGTGATGAGATGAATGTTCTTTTCATACTAGGCAGGTGAGTGGGGGTGATTACGGGTTTGTGCCACCCCCCCCCCCCCCCCCACCCCACCCCCCCCAACCAACATCTATCCTGATTGCTTTTTTTATGGCGTGACACAATCCTGATGATTTTGACGATCGTTTACCCTAAAGACTCTTTTGTGTGATGCCAGATTTTACTATATCAGCCTTCTGCTTTCATTATAGCACATCATTTCCATTTTGGTGCCCATTACTCCTCTTTCATTTCTTTTGGTTTATGTTCAAGTGTTTCCTTGATGTTACCATTTTAAGCACAACACTGCCTGACTAAGCTGCGTAGGTGTTCAGGATTAATATGGGAAAATATTTTCCTGAGAGTAATTTTGTTGGAGAACACAGGAGATAATAAAAAATGTATTTCCTTAAAATCCTGTTCTAAAACCACATCTGGCTTTTGACCAATATTATAACATGATCTAAGTTAAGCAAAATCTAAAGAAAAGCGAAATTAGCATTTTGTTAAGATTAGAGCAAATTCTGGGGCTCATTTATTGCATTCAGTGACAGTAATTCACCCACTATCTCCCCTAACCCTCTATCAGCCACTGTTGTAGTGATCGACCAACAGCACTGTTTCTTACCCGAATAAGAAAAAAGACAGAAAAACATCCCAACAGTACAATGGACTCAATAAAACTAAATAGGAGAATAGAGGCAGGCAGAGCACTGGGGTAAACCTTTCTGAAGAGTGCACCCAAGGCTTACCCATTGTGGCAGGCGTATGTGATGGGAATGCAGTTTGTGTGCTGTTTGGAAAAGTTCTTCTTTACCCATGAACACCATCCATGTGTTGGTGGAGAAAGCCAAGAGGACATTGGCGGCGGCCCTGAACACCACGCTCAGCTTGGCCAGGGTCATCTCGCCAAAGCAGCGGAGCAACAGGGGAAATAAGCCCAGCAGACAGCAGCCCTGCAGAGAAGACAAAGCAGAGGTCATAGTCAGCCAAGGATTTAAGACAGTCCTGAACTTCCATTTTGCTTTATGCACTGCAAGCAGGGCTAAAGCTGAACTAAAGAGGCAGCATTTTTTTGTTTAGTTTAGTTTTTTTTTTTTTTTTTTCAAAAGTGTCCAAAGTTTAATGATGGTAAATAACACGAGGCATCACAAAACAGAAAGTAATCAATATCTGACACTATTGAGCTGTGATTTTGTTCCTAATGCTGGTGATAAATTACTGAGAAAGCTCTGCTAAAAGTGTGCTTGGTAACAAAACCTTATCCGGCAGTTTTATTGCGCCTCTGTTGAGAAGCTCAGAAACAAAGCCGTGATAAATATTTGAGGTGTCAGTTTCATTATCAACCCAAATTTTTGACTTAATTAACCTTCAGAGGGTGTGAAAGTGAATGAATGAGAGAGCGAGAGGGAGGGAATGTGGAGGGGGGTAGAGAAGGCGAGAGAGCTTGTGTGTGTGTGTGTGTGTGTGTGTGTGTGTGTGTGTGTGTGTGTGTGTATGTGTGTGTGTCTGCTACAGTCTAACTCATTTGCTTCTCCTCTTCCATCAGACAGGTTTGATTTAATTATTTGTGTCCTGGGGAGACAAGTTGCCTGCCATTTCATGACTTGCGTTTCGTGGCTTTTCATATTTGTGACCCCAGAACTTAATGGATGTGCATAAATATTGCCTTGTAAAGGTCACCAGTCAGTGTCCTTAGTTTAATCAACTTGCTAGCACCTGATAGTGTTTCATACGAACTCCACATTGCTCTAATTATCAGTCATGCAAACACCCTGTGAGTCATTCAGAAACACACAGGTTTACATACACAAACATGTTTCAGTACGTGACTGCACAGCTTTTTTTTCTCCTGAGAACAGAAAACAATTAACGATACAAGCAAAGATAACAGTTTTCTAAATGGTGACTTTAAAAGTAATTAATGACGAAGGGTCAGCAGTTAAATGATTAACACACTTTTGCCTTTTTGTACGTGTTTGTATCGCACACACACGGGCCACCTGCCTGCACACACACACAACCACACATACACACACACACACACACACACATACACACACACACACACACACACACACACTGGCCGCCTGCCCAAGGTGTCCAGCTGTCCAGTTGTTAAGATACCTTCACCTTCTCCTTCCAGTCAACAGATGAGAAGGAAAGAGGTAATGTTTATTTTTTGGGGTTTTTGGGTTTTGGGTTACATGTGATTTCACTACTACTATTAGTTACTGTCCTATCACTTACTATTATTCTAATATTACATTTGCTTTTCTTTGTGTTTGTTAGAGGACGACTATAAAGCCTCTTCTGCCCACGATGCCCCCCCAGCACCTCCACATCTGCCACTTTGAGGAGGACACACTTGACATGGCAGGTGCAGTGTCAGAACTCTAAGCCACAGACAAAACACCACCCTGGCATCCTCTCCGAAAAGGCACCGCTTTCGCCATCTGTGATAAAAAGTGTCGCTTCTTAACGAGAGCCCCCTTTTGTTTGGGCGTCTTGGCCGTGACATATCACTGACTGGCTGTCCCCCACACTCCCCACACTCCCCACCCCCCCACTATCACCACTTCGCTCTTCGCTGATGAGATCGACGATGTGGAGGCAGCAGCGGCGGTAGATTGTGCTGACGGAGGGCCAGAGGAGGGAACACAAAGGCGGCCTCAACAGTAGCTTCCGCTTGGTAATTACTGCTGCCTCGCACATAATAGATGAAGGTTAAGGCTGCGGCCGGGCACTGTCCACAGAGGGAATCGAGGCCTTGATTTTTTTTTCTTATACTGTTTTTTGTTACCTCTAAGAGCCTGGTAGAGACTGGAGGGGAGGACTGGGGGGTGGGGGGTTGAGAGTGTAACTTGAAGGCTTGAATCGATATTTAATTTTGAATGATATCGGAGCTAGATCTTGATTCTGTCAAATATGCTTCCACAAGCATAAAAGCGAAATAAATGGTGCTCGGTAGCTACTATTGTCCATTGGTAATTGCTAAAACGGTTCTTTTTTAATCTAGCTTTTTTTTTACATCCAGAGTAAATTACTGGCTTAAGAATAGCCCTTCACTTTTAGGTGTTTGGGTGGAAATGTTTCTTTCTCCTTGTTCTCTGTGAAACCTCACAAAAGGTCAATAATACTGTGGGCTTTAACTGTACCAGTTGAAAGTCATTTCTGAGAAAAACCTTGTTGCCACACATATGGTAGAAATGTGGCAATCAGCCAAGACAAAACCCCAAGGTCCCAGTGAGGTGTAATGGCAGGTGCATGAAGTGTAAGGAAAGAAGTAGGTTGATTGACTACTAAATGACCGTGTAATGGCCACTCCACCTCGGCACCCTATGGAAATCTATAGTTTGAGCCACTATGATTTTCAGTGGTACTGCTTTACTAGGGTCTTTCCAAATAATCTAGGATTCCTGCTGATATCATCTGCCTCCTTGTGAGGCATGCTATTTTCACATACACCATGCCAGAGACCTGATGACCCTGCTGAACAGCCCTCAGACCTAAAGCCATTGCTAGCAAAGCAGCCATATATTTCTGCAGACTAGCTCATTCAAGCTTTGGTTACATCAGTAAATCCTGGAAATGACTGTGAAACAGAAGCAGCTGAACTCAATCATTCTTAGCTAAAAATCAACAGTATTAAATGTATGATTGCAAACAGTTTAAATTTGAAGTTTAATGTTACAAAATAGACACATTTCACTATGTGTATATTTATTTCAAAACTTTCCCCTGGAATAAAGTTTATAGGTTTTATTAAATTGGATTAGATTTCTTATAGTTTTTGCTGCCCCAACACAACATTAGCAGATATGGATGCAATATCCCATTTTGGATACATTTCTGCTCACTGTAAGTTTGCCCACATTGAGCTGTATAATGTTATGGACACTGTACATAAATAACACTAAGCCTAATTCTGTGGTACAGTGTCAGTACAAAATGTTACATATTGTTACACACTTTGTTACACTGTACCTAACCGATGAAATAAGGATAGTAAAATGAAGTGTAATCATGTTTGTTTACTTGTGATTGTATGTAAATATTGTATTTTCACATATTAAAAAGACACTGTACAATGTTTTTTTTGTTCTGAAAAGTCACTGTTGCTTAAAATAATAGCCCACCTCTGCCAATTATTGGATAATTAAGAGCCAGGGGTAATTTTCTGGAATAAATTGCTTTTCTTTATAAGAACAAAATAGAACAAATTTCACTAATCCCTGTCTCTAAATCCTTGTCCTAATAGCCAAAGTGGAAGTTTAATGTAGGAGGTATAATTAAGGTGAAATTAAAGTGAAATTACTTATTTGCAGATGTAAAAAAATAAAAATCATATTTGTTAATGTGGCTAAAACCAAGTTCATCTTTAGACACCTGTTATGTCTGAAACCCATCAAAGTCTTTCCCTAAACATGACACCTTTCTTTGTATAACCTCGGTCACCTATATGCCCTTATGCACAAAACCCAATTTCTTCTCTGTTGTATGAGTAACTTTTCTACTATTTAAGAGGTTGGAATGATTGACCTGTTTATGAAGTCAAGGTTTCAGAGATTTTGAAAATAAAAGTGAAAATTTCCTGTACTGCGACACACCCGAGTGGCAAGATGAGTGAGATGTCAAAAGTCAGCGCTTACCAAAAGCAACATCCTGACAGAGTTGAAGATCCCAAACATCTCTGTGTCAAACTCCCTGGGCTCATACATCAGATAAAGCAGCAGGATGGACTGTTCCCCTGGGAGTTGGAAAGAAAGAAAATGGGGAAAAACAGATAGAGTGATGGAGAGGCAGAGCAGACAGATAAAACCTCTTTCAAAGTTGAACTTTATGCTGTGACTTGTGCAGATTCACCGGAAGATGTCTGAAATGAAGACAGACTACATCAGAATTGCACTTCACTTAACTGTGTCTATCTTTGGCATGACATGTATAGCTAAATACTCTGCTTGTGCCTGTGCATTATATTCATACAACACACCAAAGGGAACCGATGGACTTGTTATTCGGGTGTTTTTCTTCAATTCTACATCACATCATAGCCGTGACCATGTCACCACGCTGCCAATAGTCTATTTATGTCATATCAGCAGCAGGAGCAACCTGTTAGACTTAGTGGCCTCCATCCATTTAACTGCAACCATTCATCTGTGAAACACCAACATAACTAAAAAGCAATAGCCATTTGCGGTTTTTGTTATGTTTTCCTGGTATACCACTTCTGTAGACTGCTCACAAACTGTCCTGCAGTGTTAGGACTTTCAAAATAACCATCCATGCTACCCAGAAACAGATCGATGTAAACAACTGATGTAAGCCTCCACATATCATTGATTTAGTGGGCTGAAAAGCTATTGCTTTTGCTTAGCGGCGGGCGATAAAGAAAAAAAAAACCTTATCACCAAGGCCCTTCAGTGGTCTTTTAATTTGACCTCTGCTGTAAAGAACTAAGGTAAACAAAACCTGAGTCCAAACAGGGTCCTCACCTGCTGCTATCAGGTTGTTCAGGAAGGAGCAGATGATGAGGAGCAACAGTTTCAGCCTCTCCTCTCCTGGCCTCTTCCTAAACACAGAGCACATGGTCCTCTTGAGGTAGTTCACTAGAAAGAATTGGGACCCTGTGGGTCTGGAGGCCTCTGCCTCGCCATCTTCTTCTATGGCAGCATCCTTTGGGAGAGGGCTGGGGATCCCAGCAGGTGGCCTGGGGGCCCGCAGCCACAGTGCAACGTACAGAATGATGATCACGTGACAGGCCATGTAGGCCCCGAATGCAGCCATGAGCCCATAGTCCTCCTCCAGGAAGCCGCCCAGCAGGAAGCCCACCGTTCCGCCGACGAAGATCATGGACTCGGCCACGGCCATGCGGACGGTGCGGGATCTCTGTGCGCCGTAGCCCGCCGTGACGTCAGCCAGGTAGCTGAAGCAGCTGAGGAAGATGGAGACGTGGCCGCCGGTCAGGCCCACGATGGCGGCCGACGCCAGCACCCACAGCACGCCCACCTGCGGCAGCCGCTCCACGCAGATGAGCACGGCACCCGCCGCCAGCGACAGCACGGATGGCAGCACCATGACGGAGCGGCGGCCGGCGCTGTCCGACCAGGAGCCCAGCAGCAGCGCGGGCGGGATGGACACCAGGCTCATGATGGTCATGTAGAGCAGCAGCACCAGGGAGGCGCGCTGCTGTAGCTCCTTTTCGCCATGGTGGTGGGGCTGTGGGTTGGTGCAGATGGACTTGTCTTCAAACAGCTCGTAGCATACCTGGGGCAAGAGGAGGAGGAGGAGGAGAAGGAGGAGGAAGGGGTAGGAGAGAAGATTATTTTGATGTTTTAGATTAGATTAGATTAGATTAGATTTAACTTTATTGTCATTACACATGTAAATACAGGGTAACGAAATATGGTTTTCGTAAGTGTAATACAGTATTTACAATGTAGACAGTATAGTTTGTAGGGTACCTGAGGGTAGAGGAGGAGGAGGAGGGAAGAGAGAAGATGGAGGTATGTGGACAGGGAATAGATTTTGATGTTGGCATGTATATGGAAGACAATGAGAGAGGAAAACGGTTAAAAAATACAGTAAAACAAAGATGCTGTGGAAAAAGAAAAAAATATAATGAAAAGCTGAAGGCTGAAAACAAGTATTTGAATACCTCAAGTAGAGTTCTCTATCAAGGTATAGTTCTTGCTGTCACTGGCACAGCTACATTAACAGTATTGGACATGGACACTGTGTGAGTCTATCCTGATATTCAACCACCATGTTGAATGTGTATAAGCCCATATAGCTACATTGTGTTAATATATCAGTGAGTGTCTACTTTTCATCCGGGCTCAGGTACAAGATTTGAAACATTATTCAGACCTTTACCTGCTGTGTTTATCTGTGGCAAGCCATTCAATGTGCAGCAACATATTTCTTCCTGCATGATATCAAAATAATTTCTCATTCAATGAATTTGTAAAAGAGCTGTTTGATAGGGGTGTAGTGTGCCAGCATGCAGGCAGATTTGAAGAGGGAAAATAAGCATTGAAATGTGACGGTGGAGCAAGACACTAATGTACTCTTTTGTAATAGCTTCAAGTCTATTTGCAAATGCCTCCCGTGATTCTAGATGCCTCTCAATATGCAAATATATGGGCGACTCGAAACATAAAAAGACTTCTTCAGATGACTTCATTGACTCGCCAGCCCACTGAGAGACAAATTGCCGTTTGTTTGATGGCAGACACAAAGCCTGCCTGATAGAGCTTTACTGCTGGGTAATAAAGTTAAATATTCACAGACAAGATATGTAAAAATTCTAGGTCATGCAGCTTGGGAAACCTTACTCTCATTTTAGTTCGTAGGCCATTTATACAGTATTTGTGGCCACATCTGGACCTGTTCCATACACTGTGCTATACTTCTCTGCAGAAAAAAAAGTTTTGGTTTGTGAGGGAGTGACTTGGAAGGGAGTCACAAAGAAGTATTTCTGCTCATTTGTTTTAGACAATTTGATTGATATTGAAGGGGCTTTCATCTGTGGTATCGAAAAGAGGAAGAGAGAAAGGGAATGGGGGACAGGGAGGAGGAGAGAAAAAGATGGGGGACAGGGAGAATGAGAGAGCTCCTGCTGATTTGGAAGGAGATGACTCATGGCCAAGTTAGCTGATAAATGTGTGCAGCACTTTTTCGGCTCCTTTTTGTTTATGTCTGCCGGCACAAGGCAGCGCAGTTCCAAGCCCGGGACCCGGGGTTTGCTCAGCATGAAGCATTGCTGTCGTGTCTCTCTCAGTCACACATACACACAACCACCAGCAAGCACACAAGCATCAAACACACACGCACGTACAAGCGCACACACACACACACACACACACACACACACACAAACAGCACTGCCCACACTGTCACTGACGCACAGATACACACAACAAATACCTGTGCACAGCCTCTTAGAAACACACACAGACATTCACATACACACACACACACACACACACACACACACACACACACACACACACACACACACACACACACACACACACACACACACACACACACACACACACACACACACACACACACACACACAAGTGCCCTCTTGCCCTGTAGTCCAGGAGTCTAAAAAAAGAGAAAAAAGGCATCCCCCCTGAGGCAGTTGATGAATTGTTCACTTCCTGCTTCATGCCATTAAAAAATACTCCTGGGCCAAAAAAAGCTACAAAATGTTGTCCACAAACCCTGTGTGAGAAAGAAGAAAGTAACACAGTGACAGCAAAGAGACACAGGCAGAACAGGGGCAAGAGAGAGAGAGAGAGAGAGAGAGAGAGAGAGAGAGAGAAAGAGAGGGAGAGAGAGAAAGAGAGACAGACAGAGAGAGAGGGCCAACGGGGAAGTCGGAATCTCCCGGCGGTTAAGAAGGTTTACCTTATTGATGATCAGCTGCTGATAAGCCGGTGACACAATGAAGGTGCTGGTCATGAACCAGAAGATAACTGGTTCCACTGTGACTAGTTGCCTCAGCTCTGCCACCCATTCTGTCATGGTTGCTGGCTGACTGGGCAGCAAGCTTTGCTTAGTAAAAGGAGCACAAACTTGTGTCCACTCACACAACTGGTCTAGCTGTTTTCCCTAAAAATATATCCGTTTTCCAAGCCATGGTGTACCAAAAGGTGAAACTAGACAGCAGGACAAAAGGAGAGCGTGAGAGACAAAGAAACAGAAGCAGGACTGTGGATAGATTACTTGTTGTACTGTTGTCACATGACAGTGAGTGTCGGTGTGGTAAAGAGGAAGTGTCCTCATGATCGCGGTTGTAAAGCTCGCAAGTTGTAAAGCTGACTCAGGCACTCTTCTTCATATTCCATAATGCCTCAACAGGATAAAACAGTCTTAGCAGAACTAACAACAACTATAAATATATTATAAGAAAAAAACACAATGAGTTTCTGTTGGCACTTTATCTTTTTCACGACAAGTGACTCAGCATGTCATGAAAGGCAGTTTGTGCATCCAAACGCTTACTGGATTAAGAAAAATGCTTGTGTAAAACTGAAGCCTATCTATTAATCATGCTCCACATGTGTTCAGTGTACAGGCTCAACACTCTACTGTGTAGCAAGGTGAATCCATGGCTCGTCTCAGAGTGTATTATCAGTAGCGGTTCTTGGGGCGCTCAGAGGGGGTCTCGCCCGGGGAGTAACTCAATGTAGAACCGCCACTGTGTATTATGCCAGAGTTAGCTTTTTATGAAGGATTAAGGCCATATCTAGAGTGGCTGCTACTGTAAAAGACATACCCACCCACGTCCCTGTGACAGTGGAAACCACGTAAAAAATGAAAATTAAACAGTGAATCATGCAATCGAGCCTGAGTCCGAGTGACTTAAAAGAAGAATCGTACTGTAAAATGTTTCTTATAAATCTTATTTTTATTGCATTGCTGTCATCATACTGCCATTGCACTTGAGCAGTTATTGCTGTATAATCACCTACGTCAAATGTCACTGGGCCTTGGGCATCTGGTAGTGTCAGGAAAATGTCACACACGTGAATGTTGTATTATGAAGATGTGTGCAATAGGTTTGATCTGTTTTTGCAATGTGTATTATGTGTATGCTACTGGACACCTTAATTTCCTTCGGGATCAATAAAGTTACTCTACTCTACTCTACTACTCTACGTATCACACTAACGTTTATGAATGCAGCCAGTCTAAAGGTACTGCAGTTCAAATGTGGAAAAAACGACTTTAACTCAAATTTTACACATAAGCTTTACAGTTATGAACAGCATTACCAACACAACAGCTACAAACTGATCGTCACCATTTTTTTTACAAAGCAATGTTGTCCATTACTGTCAAAAAAACAACAAAAAATATGTAGCTCATTTGCCACAGACAACTATGCTGACTGTATAATACATGACTCCAACCATTCCCTCCAAACAAAGCCATTGTACCTCGTTGTGGCTCATTCTGGCGAAGGCTGTGCTCAGGTATTATCAGGGCCCATTTATAAAAGCAGCGATCTCCCTCTGCTTTGGTCATGGGATAGGAAATCTATGCTATCGCACCCTGGCCTCTCTTAATGAGGTGTATCCGATTTGAGGGGGCGCGAGCAGTGCACCGTCCTAAATGAATCGGCTGGATCATTTCCTTCTCGGAGGGGAGAAGAAAACATCTCACCCCTCAGAGTTGCAGCTTTTGTGAGTTTCTAAATTCAGCCGCACTTTACGTTCTGAATGTGGTGGGTCGGGAATATTTCTGCAGTCGCTTTCTTTTTGTTGTCGCTGGCAGCTTTGGGGAGTAAACAGCAAATAAGCAGCTCTAGCTGGGAGAACAGTTGCTTATCCTTTGGTGAGATGGGGATTTATGAAACTTTTTCTGCTCCTCCTTCAATTATTTAGCTTTCTTCATTTCCCTAGTCCACCTTATTACAGCTGTGCACAATCTGCAACCATAATTTCTTATTTTATGCAAATGTATAGAATGCTCTCTTTTGTTTCTCTCTCTCTCTCTCTCTCTCTCTCTCTCTCTCTCTCTCTCTCTCTCTCTCTCTCTCTCTCTCTCACACACACACACACACACACACACACACACAATCTATGTATGGGAGAGAGAGAGACAGAGAGAGAGTTATATGATTATGTAAGACACAAAGTCCTTTGTGTGTGTAACTGTGTGGGTGAAAACCTCGTACCTGAATGGAGTAAGCCACAGGGATATTCCAGAAAACAGATTTCCTCATTAACTGAGCACTCATTAACCTCAACCCTAGAGTAAGCAGTCCGCCTACGACAGGTCAGTATCCATGGCAACATATACTCTTAACACAACCTGCTACTGTTCATATCCTTCTAAGTCATGTTACCATGTCATTGTCAAACACCCATAAGCACTAAAGGCAGTGTAGGGGCAGGTTATGTTCAGGGTTACTTGAGTCCAATCTGACCAAAGCTGCTGTTTTGTTGCTTTTTCCTGCTGTTTTGTTTGTCCAGACAGCGACCAAAGATCTAATTTGCAGATACTATCACTTGCATTGAATCAATAGACACACATTTTATTATGCGCTTATCTCCTCTACATTCCCTTATAATTCTGCAATAATGATGACAATACTAATATAATAGTTAGTTTAATTGGCAGTAACTTTCCATGTTAAGCTGATGCTCAGGCAATTCAACTTGGAACTTTCTTATTAACAGTTTTTATTTGCCATTTTGAATTAGAAATCATTTCATCACCTTTTTAAATTAGTTTTTGGGTATGTGGGCCTATTCTATATAGCACCTTTGCATCTAGTATGGTATCAGGTGGGCCGGGGAGACATTCATTGCTGTTTACTTAGTCATGTGAACTTTTATTAACAGAGAAATGAATATTCTCTTTCAGTGCTAATTTAGTGCATGGCTATTGTTGGGTCTGACCTTTCAGTCATGTTCTATTAGAGGGAAGAAGGAGGCCTCTGCAAAAGGAAATGGTTTGATACACATTGACGTACATACTGTTTGCATACTAAATATGTCATATACCTCTAAGGACCTCCTTCGACCTTTAATACCTTTTGAAGCTGATCTTATCATCTTTTTCCATTAATTTGGAATAATATAGTAGTTTATTGTCCTGTGGATAACTAAAACACTGCTGCCATGAGGATTATGGGTCTAATCATGGGGAAAGTTAAATAGCCTTAATATAGAATGGAAATAAGACTAGGTAAAATATGCAAATGGAGCATGGGCAAGCAAGACTAGCTATTATTATCCTACTATCTATGTAGTGGATTTGGTCCTGACTGTGGTGACCCTCCCAACCACAGGGTGATGGTTACATATGAAAGTGGCTCATAGATTTTAGGCACGAAAAATAATATATTGTTCAAAGGCTGATGAATGTTAACATTTGTTTGTCAGTGGTTGGTAAAGGTTCACATTTTGCTCCCGATACATGCACTCAGATGCACACGCGCACACACACACACAAACACACACACACACACGCACACACACACACAAACACACATGCACACACACTGTTTTTTTTACCCCTTTGTCTTCATTCTGTTGACTTTGTGGTGAGAAAGACAGGATTTGCGACTGTAACCACAAATGATGCACATTAGTAGCAGATTTATGGCCCAGGTCATTAGGTCTCCTTCCAGGAAGGAGGATGTGGTCAGCACATATGGTCAGGAAACAGGTTGGATTCCTGGGTATACATGACCCCACCCTACTACCCTATCACCACACACACACACACGCACACACACACACACACACACACACACACACACACACACACACACACACACACACACACACACACACACACACACACACACACACACACACACACACACACCTTTTAAAAAAGAGGAGAAAGAAACATATCGAGAACAACAACTAAATAAGATAGATGGGACATTTCTGGGCAGTGCAGCATGATCTGTATTCAGCCTGGCAAAAATGATGTGCCACTATGCTGGCCTTTCTGGTTTGTAAACTTTTGCTTGAGGTCTGCCTTCTGGGTCTGGTGTTAACCGCTGTGAAGAAACCTGCAGTGGTGCCATAGATAGGCCAACCTCCGGACGAAAACGATGGTCTGAGTGGAGCGCTTTGCTTCAGGAAGGAAATGAAACCTGAGTGCAATATTGCTGTCACTGTCACAGGCTGCTCTTTATTACATGTCACTTCTGCTGCAGGAAAGAGAAGTTCCAGGTGGCATGAGCTAATGCCGCTCCCTTTCCTAACACACACGCACACACACACACACACACACACACATACACCCACACACACACACACACATACACCCACACACACACACACACACACACCTGCATGCACACACACACACATACACGCAGACACACACGCACACACACACACACACACCTAGACACACACACACACACACACACACACACACACACACACACACACACACACACACACACACACACACACAGCTTCTGCAACACGCCAAAGGGGATGTTGAAGAGGCTGGTACACATTTCAGCGCCATCTTAGGAGCAGAGCATTGGCAGAGACTTAGATAAATAAAGTAGAACAAAAACTTACTTGTCTCTCAGCAACTCCAACTTACACTATCTATTGTTTAATGTAGTCATTCTTGTATATATTTTGTTATCATTACACATGATGACACTTTTTTGTCTCAACTGTAAAGCACATTGGGTCAACTCCTTTTGTTTTTAATTGCACTACATAAATAAGGCAAATTAAAATATCTCCCCTCTTACTCCATGTTATCAAGCAAAGCATTAAGGGTTCTTTTCTGGTGGGTCCAAAAAGCCATCTGTATGTCACAGGGGCCATGACGGCAGAGACAGGGAGGAAAGATACAATCATAAGAATAAATAAATAGCAAACCAATATTGGCCGTGTCATTACGTTCGGTCAATTCACAAAGATGTGTGTCTAAATTTTAGTGTCACCTGTCATGACTAAGCATTTTCTATTGATAATATCCATCGTAATTCTTATTCCTGCAATACCACTGACAACAATGTTTGCTGATGTTTTTTGTTCAGAAGGTTTAATGCAAGTAGGATCCATCAACAAATATGTACTAATGAACAAAGCCGGCTGGAAATTCAAAAAATGCTCAGTCTCATTTGTGAGCAGTCTGTGAAGTCTGTCTAACTTTAATTGATGCCCACATTATTGAGATTGAGTGAAAGTCACTATTACACAAATTTGTTTTTGTTTTCTGTTATCTCAAAAATCACTCCCCTTCACAAGCTGCACCAAACACGATTTGCATAAAGCACAAGTGCCACAGTTTCAAATTTATCACACATTAATCCTCAAATTCCACATCATTACAATAATTATTTTTGTGTCAGATAAATATTTCTACAACCAACATTATCATGCTTCCTTTAATGAAGAATTAGTCTAGCTTGGGACTTTAATGTGGGATTGTACTGACAAATTAAGAGACTTTTGGGCAATATTTTAACACTCATTTTTGCTTCATCAGGAAAGTGTTAAAATAAATAAAATGGATCAACTCCAGACGTATTGAGATATTCTGCCAACACAAACCATGGGCTACTCTTACTTTGAAAAAAAAATCAGAACAAAGGGAAAAAAGCACAGTGCTAAAAACACCACATGGCCTGTGAGATTTGAATGCTGTTATGTTTGAAATACTACCCCTTCTCCATCAAGTTACATAGTAATGTATTTTTGCCTCCAAAAGGATGACAGTGTGTGCCCATAATAAAATCATCAACTGACTCTGCCACACCATTAGATGATATAATTGAAAACGCGGACCTGTTCATTTATGTCCATAAATTTCAGAGTGTCCGATGAAAGACTGCAAACAAAACCATTTCTTTGATGTGGTGAGCAGTCTGTTATTCTGGAAAGGATATTTCATTTAAATTGGTTTCCAGTTTTTATTTAAAGTGAGGTTTACTTAGAATATTTAACCCCAACAATCATAGTAAAAATATAAATTCTACAACATTGCAAGCTTATCACATACATAAATAAATGTATCACGCTAAAATATTAGCAAAAAAGCAAGAACAATACATCAGTCACGTTGGAGAAGCGTGTTAGATGATGTTATTTTTTCATGCTGTTACACAACCACTGGTAAACCATTATAAGGATGTGATGCAGTCCTTCTGCAAGAGGTCTTTTGGTTTGACAGTGTGTTTGCCATATGAGGCTGTCCCACATTGCAAATGCTGTAGCCTTCACTGCTGTTATTCAGACAGATGTAAGCTATGTCCAGGTGCCTTTCCAATTTGACTGTTTGACTGTTTGTGATTAGCACCAACTTATTGAAATTTCCACACCAGACTTAAAGGACTGTTTAAAGGTGAAGAAATGAAGTAAATCTGTACTTGTGACCTCTGTGGCCAGCTTAAATGAAACACCATTTTAAGAAGTGAGTCACTTCAGGTCGCGTTGTTATTGCTGTATCAACAACATGAAACGGTTTTGTTGAAAACAAAAACAAGGCCAAAGCTGCTTTCAGACCGGTTCAAACCAGCTTAAGAAACTGGCTATTTTAAGCAAGCGGTGATGCCTGTGTGGCGAATTCACAGCAAAGCCTGACATAAATCATTCTGTTGTGTTGTTCCTTGGCGCCACTTCAGCAAATTAGTATTTTACCCAAAGATTGGGTATTTAGCATCAGAAAACAGTACATGAAGTGTTGCATGAGAAGCAGCACCCACTTTGCACAGGTGCAATATCACTGGATTAAAAAAATGTACCATTGGTATAAAATTGCAAAAAATTAAAAAGGTTTTTTTTTCTTTTTAATAATCACTATTAACTCTGAAAAAGTCATGAAATTAATCGTGATTAAAATTTTCAATAGCTTGACGGCCAAAGAATGTAGCAATCCACAGTATTGTGGCAACCTTGATACAAACCATATGAACATTCCTACTTTAGAGCAAATTTAAGTAGATTCCTGGTTCATTCTCTCAGCTCATTTTCAGTTGAAAACAATCCTGAAAACAAAATTGGTTTTAAAAGACCTCACAGGTGATCAGAACGTCTTTAAGGTTGGCCAGAGTATAAAGAAGACATTCATCTGCACCTTCAAAGCAAATTATGTTATTCGTTGATGACACTGCACTAATATCCAGGTGGCCCTTATCTGCTGCCAGTGTAATGAGCATTGCAGAAGGTCCACTGTGACTTATTGCATCTCCGCTGGAATCAGAGACACACAGACGGGGGTGGTAAGACCACTTCTCAGCCCCACAATTGGAATACAACTACCCAGGGCCGACATCAGCGGCAGGCATGGGGCCACGGAGCCTGGTGCCATGGTGCTGGGAGCTGGGAGGTAGAGATGGAGCCAGTGAAGGATGAGATTAATGGTGTGACCTTCAGTGGAAATCAGTTACGTATTAGAGGGCAATGTGTGTGTGAATCATTGGGAGGGGAGAAGAGGGGGGTGCTAAGAGAGCCAGGCTTGGGGTACAATGAGCTGGCTAGCCTCAATTACATCGCGGAGGAGAGCAGAGGATGGAGACTGGTGAAGAATGGATGGGAGAAGAGAGAGGGAGAGCTTCAGGCCTGCTCAAACTGAACCCTTTTCACACGAGACTGGTTCACACCGAAAAGATTCCAAGCCTAGGTCCAAGATATCAAGCCACCAATTTAATGATGCCAATTCATAACCGCAGACATCTGAGAACTTGAAGTCTAGCTAGGTTAAAATAGAATGTTTAGTAAGGAAATGTACTGTATGTAAACAGGCTATGGTGAAAACAAACTTGCAAGCTATTGGAAGCCATTAATCAGATGTCAAAATGGCATATGGTTAATTTGATTCCCTAAAGGAGAAGCAAAACAGAGATACAAAATTAAAATTTGATGATGTGAGACTGGGATTCTGCTTATACAAAACACCAGCAGGTGCCTGATTTCAAAGGCTTGCAGTTGGGTTGCAGTTTTGTTTTCACCCAGCTAGACTTGTTGCCAAGGAGAGAGGTCTGTTCCCAGATGTCCACATTAACAAGTAAACACTGGCCATTTTTTTTCAGTTAGGTTCCTGTCATAATGAAGCCTTTGTGACATTTTAAATCATCCACTGCTTCACTATCTGTGCAGAGGTGAACATGTGTCAAAAGGAAACAGTCTCTGTGTGTGTATTTGGTTGTGTGTGTCTGTTTGTGAAAACTGTTCTGTGTGTGTGTGTGCGCGCGCGTGTGTGTGTGTATGTGTGTGTGTGTGCGCACATGCATGCATTTGATTGTTTGCCTGTGTCTCTCTGTGTGTGTTTGTGTGTCTATCTGTGTGTGCATGCTGTGTTTCAAAGAGAGGGAGAAGGAGAAAGAGAGTATGAGAGCTCTCAAGAGAATCCATTCAGTAAATAGCAAAGCAAAGCCAGCCATGTCTTTGTTTTATGAGTCAAATTGATTTTCATTACAGAAGCTGTGTGCAGCAGTCACGTCCTCACCCAGCCTCCTCCTGCACCTCCTCACATCTTTAATATTGTGCATCTGAAATGAAAGCCTGCGAAAGTTCTGCCAGGAAGACGACATTGGCTGGAACGCGCGCTGTCTCCGACCAATCAGCGGCAGCCACCTGCTTTATAATGACCTGTCTAATTTACCTTTTTCGCTGCTTCAGGTGCCGACGTTTTGACGCATCCTCCTCCCTCCCCACCACCACCAGGTCGGTCCCTGTCCATCCGCCTGGGGGGAAAATTCTGGGTTCTGCTAAACGGCAACGGCTGGTTCTGCCGGATCCCAACAATGCAAGACCCAGGCTGATGACCGGACCTACGCCAAAGAATATCTACTTTCTAATTAATGTTCAGTTGTTTATTCTGACCATATTAAAATGCTTTAATTGGAATTCTTATTCTCTGAGTCTTTCTGGCCGAAATGGCGACCTTAGCATGACGTATGAAGTGGTGAAATGAAACACAAATAAACATCCACTCTCGCTCGCATGCGCGCGCACACACACACACAGACACAGACAGACACAGGCACGTACTCTAACGTACATAGATACACACTCACTGAAACACACCCACTCACACAGACACAGACACAGACACACACACACAAACACACACACACAGCGGGCTGTTTGGCAGGTGTATATTGCGTCTGGGTAACAGTATGGTTAAACACAGCAACATGGTAGAAGTATTCCCTAAGCAATTTCTTATACAATAAATCCTGCAGTTTGTTTATTGCTATATAAACTGTTTAGGGACCATTATAACTTTAGGAGTATTTTGCTCCATTTTTTTTCCTCTCGATATACCCTCATAGTTGCATCCAATTCATTCCATATTTCATCATGCTGCCTCCCTTTTTCTTTCATAAACATTGTTTTGGTGCCTACCTATCCTCACACTATCTGGTGGAGTGCAATGCACTGCGCCCTTCTGTCTCAGCCGACTTAAGGAATGTAAAGAGTTCCTTCAAGATTTGTTTTTGGCTTTTTATCCTTTACTGGCTGACAGGAAGTGATTAAAAAGAGAGAGATGGGGATGGAATCAGAAAAGATTCTCAAGTTGGCTTTGAACACTTTGAGGCTCTGAGTTATAGCATGTGTGCCTTAACCAACTGTGCCACAGCAGCCCCTCAAGAAAGCTGAAGAGTTGAACCCACACCTTAAATATGCACTTGCTAAATGCGATAAAAAAAATTACATTACGTACTACTGAGACGGCTTGTTTTTAACTCCGCTTCTAATTCAGGGCAAGCCATAGAAAGCTGTGGATAATGTATCCCCAACTTGCTGTCTACTCTTTGTACCGCAACACTTTGTTCGGAGGATATATGAGATGGTCTCTGTGGATTAAAAGATATGGTGTCAAGATGGTGGCTTTAGTCCGCCTACGAACGTGATTCAGATGAGATTAAGGTCAAGATTAGATGACAACAGAGGAATATTAGACAGGGGAGTGTGTGTGCTCTGTACTGTGAATATAATAATATTCACATCCACCTGTGGATGGGGCTAATTGCATTTAATGGGTCTAATTGTATGGCCCCGTTGAGTTTAAATAATAAGAAGTGACAGCCAGGAGCACTTAATGAGGAGGGATCTTTAATCTTTGGCTTCCACCACTTGCAGCTACATCAGGGCTTGTCTGCATATCGCCTCCTCCCATTTGTCATGCTTCGTGTTAATGACCATTACAAGTAAGTGTGTGTGTGTGTGTGTGTGTGCGCGTGTGTGTCTGTGTGAGTGTGTGTGTGTGTGTGTGTAGTCACTGCAGTCACTATGTTAGACCATGTGTACTGAGCATTGCAAGTCAAGACAAGTGTGTGTGTGTGTGTGTGTGTGTGTGTGTGTGTGTGTGTGTGTGTGTGTGTGTGTGTGTGTAGAGCACGTGTGTAGAGAATTTGGATATGAAGGTGTGAAAGGCATTGTTTATTGCAGTTGTTGTATGTGAGCCCATGTGTACATGTATGTTAGACTGTGTGTGTGTAGAGTGTGTGTGTGAAGAGTATGTCTGTGAAGAGTATGTGTGTGTGGCGAATTGGGATATGGGGGCGTGAAGGACATTGTCTTTTGCAGGCATTGTATGTTAGACCATGTGTACATGTGTGTGTGTGTGTTTGTGTGTGTGTGTGTGTGTGTGTGTGTGTGTGTGTGTGTACAGTGTAAAGTATGTGTGGAGAATTGGGATATGAAGGTGTGAAGACACTGTCTTTTTCTATCTCTGTATTTGAGACAATGTGTTCATATGTAAGCAGTGTGTGAATACTGTGTGTGTGTCTATGTGTGTGTGTGTACAGTGTAAAGTATATGTGGAGAATAGGGATATGAAGGTGTGAAGACACTGTTTTTTGCCATCTCTGTACTGTATGTGAGACAATTTGTTCATATGTAAGCAGTGTGTATACTGTGTGTGTGTGTGTGTGTGTGTGTGTGTGTGTGTGTGTGTGTGTGTGTGTGTGTGTGTGTGTGTGTGTGTGTGTGTGTGTGTGTGTATGTGTGTGTGTGTGTGTGTGTGTGTGCATGTTTATTTGTCTGTGGGCTTGTAGGGTGTGTGTGCACGTATGTGTGTTTTGTGCACGTATGGGATATTGTTGAAACTGATTCTCGTCCAGCTCTTCCCACTGAGCCTCCCCTGGGAATGTCAATGAGGCCTGATGGGAAGACCGCTGCAGCATTATCTCCAATCTGCCTTATCAGCAAACATGGCCTGAGAAAACCATCGTACTGTATGCACATGTGTGTATGTGTGTGTGTGTCTATGTGTATAGGGGGTCTCTCTCTCTCTCTCTCTCTCTCTCTCTCTCTCTCTCTCTCTCTCTCTCTCTCTAGGTATATGTATGTGTTTTTGTGGGGTTGGTGGGGGGTTCTCTCGCTGTGTCTTTCTGTGCGTGTGTGTGTGTGTGTGCGTGTGTGTGTATGTATGTGTGTGTGTGTATGTGTCTGTTGGAGTGTTATTTACAAATGAGTGCAAGAATAAGAACGAGGGCTTGAGATTCTTCGTTCAGGAGGACAGACTGGATGATGCACTTGAACCACGCAGACACAAGGTCTCATTGCATAGTTTTTTCATGAATTTAAATTTCATGATTGGATTTAAACATTGTAAACAAACACACACACTTACCTATATTTTGCTAAGTGAATGTGTGCTGCAACGAGACTCCTCTAGTAATCACAACCATGGCATGACTTTTTCTATTTAACAAACTTTCACTTTGTTTGCCTTTTACTTATTTGCTCATTTTTCCGACTATTTTGTTTCACTGACTAATCGGGGTAGAACAACATTTTCACGTGCAGCATACATGCAACTCGGAGTGACCTGTCGTATTTCAAAAAGAGCAAGTACTACATGGTTTCTTGCGGAATGAGACTTTTGAGTATAAAGACATTCTGTTGGAGATTAAAGTATCAGTAAATATTTGTTAATCATAGTTGCTGAGGCCATAATGGTCCCTCTTTATCGTCATGTTGTCATGTGTCATTTGACACTAATGGATATCAAACACACAGTGAATAATTCTGGTGAAAGGTTGTTGGTATTTCAGATCAATAGCCAATCACGTAACACCCCTATCTTTCCCGCTGTCCTGAAACAATGTGTTGTTTGGCTGGAATTGTTTATGCCTTAGTCCAAGTCGTCACATTTATTTCTTATTTACCCAGGGTTGTGTATGAATGCCATGTTGTTTTTTCTTTTCTTTTTTGAGTGTACAAACAGAAGGGACAGCAAAGACAGATCAGCTAAATACAAGCCTTTGTCTCACATCATCTCATCAGCCTTTGTTCCCACCACTGCAAGTCAGATCATGTCACATGACAGTGTGCTTCATCACATCCTCATAACAGGAAGTAAGGTCATCACCTAACAGATTCAGCAAGAGAATAAGGCTGCATCCGAAACCTTAGTAGGCACTGCGCTCTATGCACAATTCAGACGTACTAGAACACCACCATCTTGCCCGTCCTTTGACCTGGATGTTTACATCAACGTCATTATTTTGCCAGCTTGTAGCAAAGGGTTAGCTACCACCGCTAGTTAGTTATGCAGTCATGGCTATCTATGATGCAGTCTTATTTTATTAGATAACCTTAACGTTTGTGTGCATTGGTGACGTGAACAACTATTTACATGGCTTTTATTTACTGAAGTACACATTTGTACACCGTCAGACAGGCGACCGGTGTCTCCACCATCTTGGTTAGTTTTATCGAGCGGGGAGTTTGGGGTTCTTCTTCTACGGTTTTCAACCTCCCAGTGACTTCTGGGATAGAGTAGTGTAGTTCGCTTGCACACTGCAAAATACTACCGGAAATAGCTTCGTCTACTACTGAAAGCTTACTAAGGTATTTGGATGTTCTAGGTCGTGGCTTCCTCATTTTTGGCTACTATGCAGGCGGCTAGTAAGGGTATTCGGATGCAAGGCCAGTTTCATTCCCTCCAAGTGTTATGACAAAGGGCTGTTATACCACAGAATGAAAATTGAAGTACAATTGTGAAATACTGTAGGGAATGACACTAAGTCCTACCATTAACAAATTCACAATATAGAAATAATTAAAATGAATTAAAATGATAAAACATTGAAATTAATCTCACATTCTTTTATCAAGAGCATTGATGAAAGACCAGATGACATTGAGAAATTATGCCAACTACTTGAGGAAAGAAAAATGAGTTTGTTCATCAGCAAAGGTAAAAAAAATGTGTAAAATTGTGTGTGTATAATATTTTAAAAGACATATTATGGATACCATCAGAATGGTAGTATTTGGTATTCCATATGGGTACTTCCTTAAAGGTCAGGTAAATACCTGAAACAAGGAATCACTGTGATTGAACCCCAGCTGTGGCCACAGGAAAACAAACAACTTTTTCAAATGATCCTCACATCACTGGCTACCTTAGGAAAAAAACTCGGAGAACAAGATAGGGAACAAACTCTTAACTCTACATGCTTATCTGAAGTGCCACATGAAAATATAATATGGAACCTTCTAGAATTCCATTGAGCAAAGAAATGTCCTCAGCAAAAAAAAATGCATTATTCAATAATGATGTTCTAATGGAGTTGGGTCATGTACATGAAACTGCATATATGCATGAGTGAAGCTTGGGCTCACTGCTAGGTCAAGCACATTGTTAACGACTCAGCGTTTGCTAAGATTCATTACCTCCCGACACCTCTGTTCGTCTCTCTCTCTCTCTCTCCCTTTTCTCATCCTCCTCTTCTCCTCTGGCTCCTCTTCATCCTCTGCTCTCCCTTTTTCTCCTTCCTTCTCCTCAGTGACCGATTACCCATTACCCCTCCCGCCTCCCC
The DNA here is from genome assembly GCA_027475355.1 of Coilia nasus. Taxonomy (NCBI): domain Eukaryota; kingdom Metazoa; phylum Chordata; class Actinopteri; order Clupeiformes; family Engraulidae; genus Coilia; species Coilia nasus. Next base: position 21,075,531 of record CM050205.1, read on the forward strand.
CTTCCTCCTCCTCCTCCTCCTCCTCCTCCTCCTCCTCCTGGGTGTCTCCCAGCCACCAGGGTCCAGGGCTCGGATGACACCTCCCCAGAGCTCATTATGGCCCATCCGGCTCATCAGCACCAGCTGAGGGAGGTGCAGCATGGCAGCCTTCAGCACTTCTCCCTCTCCTGGGACCCGTCTCAGGGTCACATGCTGCACACCCAGAGAGGAGAGAAGGAAGGAGAGAGAGAGAGAGAGAGAGAGAGAGAGAGAGAGAGAGAGAGAGAGAGAGAGAGAGAGAGAGAGAGAGAGAGAGAGAGAAAACAAGAAAAATGGATGGAGAAGGTGAAAAGAGGGGGAGGGAGAGAGAGGGAAAGAGAAGGCGAGAGACAGAGAGAGAGAGAGAGAGATGACTATTTGTTGTCATTTAAGAGGAACTGGAACAAGTGCTTGGTTTGCAGAATGGATCAGGTGGTTACACTGGGAATACCTCATGCATTCATTATGCTGTAGGTTTTTTAATCTGCTGGCACATTAGAATATGTAAATCTGTGTGTGTTTGTGTGTTTTTGTGTGTATGTGTTTATGTGTGTGTGTGTGTGTGTGTGTGTGTGTATGTGGTGGGGTTATTGTGCATGGGAGATGTCAGGGATATATGCCACCATGTGACATTTCTTTGGCATCATGCTTACTGATGCGAACAGGAAGGTCGGCTTGCTGTTTCCCCAGAGGGCTTCCGTCAGCAACAGAAACCTGGGGCCATAGCAGCCTCTCTCTCTCTCTCTCTCTCTCTCTCTCTCTCTCTCTCACTTTCTCTATCTATCTATCTATCTATCTATCTATCTATCTATCTATCTATCTATCTATCTATCTATCTATCTATCTATCTGTCTGTCTGTCTGTCTGTCTGTCTGTCTGTCTGTCTGTCTGTCTGTCTGTCTGTCTGTCTGTCTCTTTCTCTCTCTCTGTCTTTGTTGCTCACTAATTTCTATTTGCCCAATTCCCCCCCCCCCCCCCAGCAGCAGACGGTGCAGACAAACACAAATCATATATAGGTTATATATTGTTATTATGTATATAGGTTTTCTTTTTTTTTTCATACCAGATCATCACTTTTAGGCGCTTTCCGATGCCACTCAAAATAATCCCTGTTTTATTCGTGTAACCTTATGCACTATAAGTAGATATACTGTGTGAACGTGTGAAATGGCACCTTGATGTAATCTCATTATAATCAAAGGAGCTGACAGAAGGCAGTGCTGAGTACCTGCACATGAAATAATAACAGGCCGATAGTGTTTAGGGATTTTATTTTAAAAAAAGTGGATCATCGGATCATGGGATCATCAAAAGCTTTAAAATGTACAACCTTCCTCTGTATTCATTTCCTGGAATATTCAGCAGAAATGCAAATCTAGTCAGATGAAGCTCAGGGGTCTCGCACGCCGGTGGTGAAGTGTTTGTTCAGTAAAAAGCCTCGTGTTGGGAGCCCTTCTGTTCTCCTACGCGTCCCTCAGATTGCGTAGATCAGCTCCACAGGATTACCACCCGCAGTTCTCTCAAGTGCGCTACCATGACTGCTCTCAACTACTCAGTCGATACCTCCTCTTCAGACGAGGGATTTTACCTCGGCGATATGAATCATTTAGGTAGAAGATTACAATGGTAGTGATAACCTACTTCACCCATTGTCTCTCCATCGTGTCGTGTACGTCAGGATTTAAAGTTGAGATAAATCTGTCTATCAGTTGCAGGTGTAACGGTTTTATTGAAACCGAGATAAAAGGAAGGTGACATGGACACGTCTATATGGATTGTGACCACCCAAAGAGCAAATGACAGTGGACCTGGCTGGCCCTGCTGTTTGATATTAGATTTTTTGGTTGGCTGCCTCTCTCTGTAATGCAAAAAATAATCACATAGGAAGCTTATGAGCATTATACTTGCGCTTTATAAATATATGTACGTTATCTACCTAGAATTATTACTGTGGACTATAAGTGCACATACAGTATCTCACAGAACTGAGTGCACCCTTCACATTTCAGCAAAAAAAATGTGCTATATCTTTTCAAGGGACAATACTACACAAATGAAACACGGATATGTTTTTGAGTAGTCAGTGTAAAGCTTGTGTAGCAGTATAGATTTTCTGCCCTCTGGAAATAACTTTACACACAGGTATTTTTATATACACAGCAGGCCACACAAGTGAGCAGACCCCACAATGAACATGTGCATATTGTGTACAGGATTTTGTGTGAGCACCATTGTTATCTATCATCCACATAGCTTACTACAGTAGGTATAGTGTCTAGAGGGTCTAGATAGTATCCAGACCATATTACATGCTAGTATGCACCCCACCCTACCCCACCCACCCCACAACCCTTCCGAAGTGCATCTTCCACCAGGAGCTCCACTGCCAGCTTTGTTGGCAGGCTCCATCCAGCATGTAAAGCTCCACTAACTCATGCCTGTGCCTGCCTGTGTTGTGTCAAGCCTGTCACAGCTCCCTCCAGGGACTTCAGGCTAAACAGGCTAATGACGCATTTTGGCACAGGTGGGAAGGACAGTGTGTGTGTGTGTGTGTGTGTGTGTGTGTGTGTGTGTGTGTGTGTGTGTGTGTGTGTGTGTGTGTGTGTGTGTGTGTGTCTGTGTGTGTTGGGGGGTGCTGTAGTGCAAGCCTGACCGCATGTTATCAGACTGCGGGTGTAAATTGATGAGCGTTGACACTTACAACGGGCTGGTTGCCGTGACAACAGCAACGGATAGTCACGGCGATGGACAGTGTTATCGTCAAGGCTACGAGGCTATGTGGATGAGGAGAGATGACAGCATTCTTTTTTTCCCATTTCTCTCTCCATCACCTCAAAGACTCTATTACATGTATGACATCCAGCACTTACATATGCCTAGAGAGCTCGATTGTGCAGTAAATTATTCCACGGAAGACATTTCTCTTTTTTTCGCACCTTGAGACTCAACACAGGAGGATGTGAGGCTGGTAAAACCCAGTGGCCATTCATTCCCCTGCATATGGCCATTTACAAGGATACAAGGATATTTTATTGTCACATGCGTAGACATACTGCATAGAGTAGAACATGCAGTGAAATTGCTGATTGTCTGTTTGTTTGGATGCATATGGATGTGTGTCAACACCCAAACTGTGCTCCGTTGTTGTCCCTCAGTGGTAGAACAGGCTACCAGTTACTATATGAGTAGGGGTCATCCCTATGTACCTTCAAGAAGCACCTAAAGACCGTTCTTTTCCGTAAGCCCTTTCCCATTAAGAGCCGTAATGTAATGTCATGAAACATTGTAGCGGCCAAGACTGGATGAGACCACCTCCCGCACCACATTTGCGCTCATGGACATTTGACTTTTAGCCTCTCTATTATATTTTACTGCTGATGACTGAGAAAAGATCATTGTTATTTTAGGAGGTTTTTTTTTTTTGCCCTTTATGGAGAGCCTTCGTGGCACTTCATTCACCAGAGAGAGAGAGAGAGAGAGAGAGAGAGAGAAGGGGAGGAACGGAGGAAAAAAAAACAAGATATTGAGATGACAAAGCCTGCCCAGTCGAGCTTGGTATGAGAAAGCAAACACATTACCAGCTTATGGGGCTGTGGTCGACTGCTATTGTTCATTAAGTGTCAGGAAAGGGATAAGCCCCTGAGCATTCTGTAATGGTATCATGTGTCCCCCCTGTTTCACACCGCATTTTGCAGCCAGAAAGTTTTCGGAGGAAAATTGCACTCAGGCTATTTACTGCAGTTCCACACTCTCTTGCCCGGCATCAGGGCATCAACGTCCCCCTCGCCATCCCACCCACACACACACACACACACACCAACGCCACGATCACAATACCACCATCACACACACACGCACACACATACACACTCCTGTTTCCTGACTGAAATGTTGTAGCCTGCTGTGATGTGCTGTTTGGTAGAGTTTGGAAGCCAGTGCAGCGGGTTTGTGAGAGACAAAAAGAGACAGAGAGAGACGGGGTCTGAGTTATATTGTGGTTTTTATCGCAGCTGGGTGTCCCTGGGTTTGCAGCGCGGCTTTTGGCCTTCTAATCTAGAGATGCTTTAGAAAGGATGAATAGTGAAGTTCCAGCAAAAGGGAAATGTGCCAAAGAGATCTTACACATCATTCAGTCTATCATTTTTACTTTTACTCTCTCTATTTCGCTCTCTCTCTCTCTCTCTCTCTCTCATATTCATGCACTCTCTCTCCCGCTCCCTTTCTCTCTCACACACACACATAATACTCACACACACACACACACACACACACACACACACACACACACACACACACACACACAATACTCTCTGTCTCACACACACACACAGACACACACACACATACACACACACACACACACACACACACACACACACACACACACACACTCACACACACACACACACACAATACACACATTTCAAACAGTGGACATGTACAACTAAGTAA